>CM031960.1:15081969-15734469 GCA_018749465.1 Paracanthobrama guichenoti | reverse complement strand
TGTAATGGCAATTGCTCTATATGCTCTGCTCTAAAATACTTAATTGGCTATATAATATTCTTTAAAATTAAACTGTAGTAATCACAAGCAACTGATGGATATACATTGGTCAATTTTAAGAGAGAACCCTAGAGCTCTATTTTAACGATCTAAGTACATGGTCTAAAGCACACGGGGCAAGTGCACTTAGGGCATGTCCGAATCCACTTTTGCTAGTTTAACGACGGGAAAATGGTCCAAAATGGTTGTACCTAGTCTCTTAATGAGTCATGGGTGTGTTTTGGGTATAACATGCAATAAACCAATCAGAGTCTCATCTCCCTTTCCTTTTAAAAGCCAGTTGTACTCGCAACATGGCGGAGTCGCTATTTAAATGGCGGAATATAGACACCCTCAACCTGACGAGTCAGTTTAAATGCATGTGTATTGCCACGATTGGTTCAATAAGTAGCCAATTTCATTCATCATTACTGCAAATAGGTAATTCTGATACACGTAATGACTATCCATTATGACATGTAGGCATTTTTATCTTTGCGTACACAATCTTTTACATTGTAATCCTTTTATTTTTAATATTTAAAAATGTTTGTGTGCTACTGCACGTCCGTGTGTGTAATAAGCAGTGTATGTGCATTGTGCGCATATTACTAGCACGCTCTATGAATAAAAAAAATACTGAGCCACTTACTTTAGACCAGGTTTTTGTTGGCCAATGGCGCAGTCGTTCTCAGATGCCTCAAAATAGCAACGTGTCAACAATGTGCCTGAACTCACCTTGTTTTCAGACCAGCATGCCCATGGATGCGAATTTGCTATTTAAACAACGTGGCTCTAGATATGAAAATGATAACTGCGCTGGGCTGAAACTAGCAAAAAACACTGCGTCTCATTGTGCCGGGTGTATGATAGGGCCCCTAGTTTCATTTGTAGCATGTATTTTGTGGAGCTTACCCAGGAACATGAGCACCAAATAGAGCTGCAGGATATAGGAAAAGCTGAGTGACATGCCGATGGCTTTAGGCAGAGGAATACTGAGGAGTTTGGTTTCGTCAAATATTGGGATGGACTGGATCACCGCCACAGCTGATAACAACATAAAATAGCATAAGAAAAGCTGTCAGTTCTCACCATCTCATGAACGGACCATCATGATTTTTCCTTATGATAGGGGCTAGTTTACAGATACACATACCTTCAGCTAGCACTCCAAGAGGGTACAGCGGTATCCAGATGGTGTATCTCAACCAAGTCAACAACTTCCATTCTGTATCAATGCAGGCCAACATGTAGAAAGGATACCTATGGTATATTAGATGTATCATTTTTTTATCCAACAGAAGTCACTTGGAGGACCAAGCTGTATGGCTTAATATACACTACTGTCTGGCTTTGGTAAGAACATTTTAATATTTTTGAAAGAAGTCTCTTATGCTCACAAAGGCTGCATTTATGTGATCAAAAATACAATAAAAACAATATTGTGAAATAGTGCTACAATTTACTTCACTTCTATTTTAATACATTTTAAAATGTAATTTATTCCTCTATTGCAAAGCTGAATTTTCAGCAGCCATTACTCCAGTCATCAGTGTCACATGATTCTTCAGAAATCATTCTAATACGATGATTTGCAATCAATGTTGAAAACGGCTAATAATTTAGTTGAAAATGTGATACATGTTTTTAAGGATTCTTTGATGAATGGAAAGTTTAAAAAAAGCAGCATTTGAAATAGAAATACTATATGTCTTTCCAGGCTGAATTTAATGCATCCTTGCTAAATAAAACGATTTATTTAAAAGAAATGTTTTTTTTACGGTAGTGTATATTATTTATTTTAATAGAAATTATATAAATATAAATGAATAATATAATAATATTAATAAAAATATAAGCATCTTATAAAAATACTTTATAACATTCAGAACTGCTGCAGATATGCATTCTTTTGTGATATGCAGTTGTTTATGTTGTCATATGAACTAATTACATTGCTTTTAAACATAGTTTTCAGGTAATGAGTGTGGCATTTCACTACTGGCACACGGATGTGTGTCTTATAGTGATATGTTGTGTGAGCCCACAGGAAGAAAGCTACTTGTTTTATCGCAATAGTGGAAGTGTAGAAACATTGTGGCTGTAAACCACACACAACATCACTGCTGAAAAGCAAAAACCATTAGCCTCAAAGACCAAGGCAGCTCAAACGTCTTTCTAATATCGTTTGTATTCTGTAATTATGATTTAGGTTCTAAATTTCAGTATATTTAGGAAAGATAGAATGCATTTACTTTAACAAACTAAAGACTGCATATACGAAGCTGAATTATTAGTAACATCTGGCCCATGCACAGAAGAGGATATCCTGCAGATAAAGATATTCAAACTACACCATAACACTAACTCCAACATTTCCTCACCACTAGCAGAAACCGCTCTAAATAAACATGATACAACCAGATCACAAATGTAACATACTAAAAATGTACATAATTACCTGAATATCTCAATCGTACTCCACAGATAGAAGACAAAGAAGACCACTGGCTTGTTCTGCATATCCTCTAAGCTACCAAATATGACAAAAAGGATGAAGTTCCTCCCCATCACCTTTAACAAGAGACATTGAAATTAATTTGACATTCAAAAAAGCTACTAAAGCATGGCGTCCCCTAGGCATACCTGAATGAAAGCAGGCATGACTCCAGTCTTAACCAACCCCACAGCAGGATTGATAACTTCCATAATTGCCAGCATCTGACAGAAGTACATCACGTCGGCAATGGTATGAAATGTGTCGTAGAAAGAATCTGTTGAGTTGACAAAAAACTGTATGGACCATACTGAACACTCAAGACTGTTTTCACACTTCAGACAACTGCTTCACACCAAACAAACAAACTGAATTTTGTGTAACTGACTGAGGCCTGTGACACTTCATGTGCAATGAGATATATAAACATACAGACATTTGCATAAAAATTCAAATTAAATGCATTTCCTGATAGTGACAAACAGAAACACATCTTTATTCTGCTTACAAAATAAATTAAAAAAATGTAAAAAAAGAGACTAACCTTGCCCAAGTATGAACAGACGTACAGTCATGTTAACAAAGATCCAGGAATAGCCAAGGAACTGGACCAAGTTGTACATAAAAAGAAAACCTTTTTTCAAGCCAAGATAAGCTGCACAAAAAGGAGTAATGAATGCAGTTATTATTTGGTAAACTGACCCAATGTGTTTACACTCGTAGAATTAAAAATATACTCACGGTCCTTACGAACCCTTGACTCAATGCTGACTTTGTTTATTTTCTCTTCCTGTTAACAGAAAACCGTGGTTTAGCACATCAAACTGTGAAGCTCCTCAAGTATAACTTAAATAGTAAACCTCTTTACCTTCTCTCTGAGCTCCATTTCTGCATCTGACTCATCCAGCCAGCGGTCAAAATCGGGTGCTAAAAACAGAGGCTTCCTCTCCTGCTTAGTGAGCCGATCCCACCAGACGTGCTCTTGCTTCTTTACCGTGATATTCACCTGCCGCTGGGTGGATTTGTGCTTCACCTGTGGACACACACATCTCCATGTGGTTCCAACATAAACAAACAGGACATAGCAGCGAATCTTGTGCAGCGCAAACATTTTATATAGATGTGTTTTTTTTTATTTGTATGTAAATGAAGATGGCTGTTACCTCAGGCTTAACCGGTTTTAGGAATTCCAGGCTGAATTCGTATTCATTTTCCCCTTTCGCTCCATGCCCTTGACCTCAAAAAGAGCAAAATAAACAGAAGTCACGCAGCTGAAGCGAAAGAGTGTCCAGCTGATGGTTAGTTGTGAGATGTACCTCTGAAGTGCAGGATGTTCTCTTCTACACCAATATTGAGATTCTGCGATAAGAGACAGAGCGAAAAAAATAAGTGTGAAGTTTCAAGCTCCTCCTCCCACTGCCTGTTATATCAGCACAATGCCTTCAAATGCACCATGCAAACAAATATTATAATATGTAGTTATAAAATAATAATAATGCATTTCAGGCCTCCCACATTGACTTTCATTCATGATTACTGGAAAACTATTTTTAAATAATTTTATAGTGATCACAATATTTGGAAAGAACAAATTTAAAGGTTAGCCTAAAAATAACTCAACCAGGGGACTTCATATACAAACCCGATTCCAAAAAAATTGGGACACTGTACAAATAGTGAATAAAAACAGAATGCAATGATGTGGAAGTTTCAAATTTCAATATTTTATTCAGAATACAACATAGATGACATATCAAATGTTTAAACTGAGAAAATGTATCATTTTAAGGGGAAAATAAGTTGATTTTAAATCTCATGGCATCAACACATCTCAAAAAAGTTGGGACAAGGCCATGTTTCCCACTGTGTGACATCCCCTCTTCTTTTTATAACAGTCTGCAAACGTCTGGGGACTGAGGAGACAAGTTGCTCAAGTTTAGGAATAGGAATGTTGTCCCATTCTTGTCTAATACAGGCTTCTAGTTGCTCAACTGTCTTGGGTCTTCTTTGTCGCATCTTCCTCTTTATGATGCGCCAAATGTTTTCTATGGGTGAAAGATCTGGACTGCAGGCTGGCCATTTCAGTACCCGGATCCTTCTTCTACGCAGCCATGATGTTGTAATTGATGCAGTATGTGGTCTGGCATTGTCATGTTGGAAAATGCAAGGTCTTCCCTGAAAGAGACGACGTCTAGATGGGAGCATATGTTGTTCTAGAACTTGAATATACCTTTCAGCATTGATGGTGCCTTTCCAGATGTGTAAGCTGCCCATCCCACACGCACTCATGCAACCCCATACCATCAGAGAGGCTTCTGAACTGAGCGCTGAGAACAACTTGGGTTGTCCTTGTCCTCTTTAGTCCGGATGACATGGTGTCCCAGTTTTCCAAAAAAGAGCTTCAAATTTTGATTCGTCTGACCACAGAACAGTTTTCCACTTTGCCACAGTCCATTTAAAATGAGCCTTGGCCCAGAGAAAACGCCTGCGCTTCTGGATCATGTTTAGATATGGCTTCTTTTTTGACCTATAGAGTTTTAGTCGGCAACGGCGAATGGCACAGTGGATTGTGTTCACCGACAATGTTTTCTGGAAGTATTCCTGAGCCCATGTTGTGATTTCCATTAGAGTAGCATTCCTGTATGTGATGCAGTGCCGTCTAAGGGCCCGAAGATCACGGGCATCCAGTATGGTTTTCCGGCCTTGACCGTTACGCACAGAGATTGTTCCAGATTCTCTGAATCTTTGGATGATATTATGCACTGTAGATGATGATAACTTCAAACTCTTTGCAATTTTTCTATGACAAACTCCTTTCTGATATTGCTCCACTATTTTTGGCCGCAGCATTGGGGGAACTGGTGATCCTCTGCCCATCTTGACTTCTGAGAGACACTGCCACTCTGAGAGGCTCTTTTTATACCCAATCATGTTGCCAGTTGACCTAATAAGTTGCAAATTGGTCCTCCAGCTGTTCCTTATATGTACATTTAACTTTTCCGGCCTCTTATTGCTACCTGTCCCAACTTTTTTGGAATGTGTAGCTCTCATGAAATCCAAAATGAGCCAATATTTGGCATAACATTTCAAAATGTCTCACTTTCAACATTTGATATGTTATCTATATTCTATTGTGAATAAAATATAAGTTTGAGATTATTGCATTCCTTTTTTAATTACAATTTGTACAGGGTCCCAACGTTTTTGGAATTGGGTTTGTATATTTTACAGGCCTGGTTTTGCAAGTTTTCCTCAATTGTGAGAATCCTGCTGTTTTCATGAGGTTTCAATAAGATCCTCTTTTGTACCAAAGTTTACATAGCTATTAAAAATGAATATGTATTATTTTAATTCACCCCTCAACAACTGTTTTTCTTACTTTTAATGATAAAAGTGTGATTTCTAGACCATGAAAATTATTATTATGCCAAGCTTTCATTTTATCAGGTATAAATTCAGTTATTAAAAATCTTATCCAGTAAATAACAAATTGGAAAAGTAATGGTGCCTTTGAAAAATGTTGTACGACAGTTAGAGATTACGGTTTGTAAAGTTTTAAATATGGATATTTTTCTTACACAAACGCATTGCTTCGTTTCAGAAGGCCTTTATTAACCCCCCGGAGCCGTATGGATTACTTTTATGATGGCTAGATGCACTTTTATGGACTTCAAAACAGAAACAGCCATTCACTGCCATTATAAAGCTTGAAAGAGCCAGGACATTTTTTAATATAACTCCGATTGTATTCGTCTGAAAGAAGAATGTCATGTACACCTAGGATGACTAGAGGGTGAGTAAATCATGGGCTAATTTTCATTTTTGGGTGAACTAACCCTTTAATTGCATGGGCAATTAAAAAGTGTGTCTGATGTTATGTTTTGGCATATGTTATAATTTTATTTTGCCCTTCTGAGTTATATGGAGACATACTACGGGAAAATAATGTAATAGTTTTCTTAGATGTACCATACACAAATTTATTTGCATACAGGGGTGTCAACCTTATTAGTACACCACAGCAATACCACCTTTGTTCCAGAGCTCTCAGTTGCAAAATACTATTCTCTCTCATTACCTTAATGACAGGACAGGTCAAAACATGCTTTATCCTGCCCTGAGAAAGCAATGAGGGGGAAGGGGGCACTTGCTCCTCCTGTGTCAGAAAAGTGGATTGTAAATAAAACATGCCCTGCCATTGTAACTGAGCCAGATGGCTAGTGGTCCACTAGGATGAAGTCCAGATCTCCCTTTCCGTAATATTCATCTTTATTCTCTGTGATCTAGACTTGATGCAAGCCCTGTCATCAGACCTACCGAAGATGTTGTTATTCAAAAGAATATCAACATAACACCATCCAGTTTTAGTGTTCCGTTACCTACAACCTTGATTTGCATGAATATTAAATGCAATAAATGCGAAAAGAAAAAAATAAGATACAAATGAATAGCCTGTTATGATATAACTGCCCCCCAAAGCAAGTTTTTCGTACCTGTGCATCACTGATCTCCACTCGCAGGTATATCTCCCCATGCCGCTGTGCCCAGTACACGTGAGGTGTGAGAGTCTGCATTGCAAATATTCACATTAAAAGTGTGTTATACTCAGATTTAACAATGAATGAGAGGCAATGTAAATCTTGCAACAAGCAGCCGGAAGACGTTTCCACGGATTCTGTCATTTGTCCAGAATATTCTTCGAATGCGCGTGCGCGCACGTGAACGCAACACTCACCGCCCACTTTTTTTTTATAATACTGGAGGATCCCATTCATTTTCTCTAAAACTCCTCAATAATAAGTTGTAACCCTTGAACCAAGCCACCCAGCCATGATACGAATACAATTTCAAACATTGGTTTAAAGAAACCCAGCATTTGAAAATCGGCACTAGACTATGAACGTAGTGTCTTTTATGGGCCATTGAACTACGCTGCCCATGATGCACTGGGAATGACGTATTCGGGAAAAAAAAAACGACAATGTGCAATATTAACAAAATAAATAAATAAAATGTGCAATGTGAAAAATTCAGTTGAACTATGAATTTATAGACTTTTATTGTAAGCATGAAATACAGAGTATATAATATAATTGAGCTGGCCTGCCCCTTCTGGATTACGGGTAGTATTATTCGTCACGATTTTTTTTTGTTTTTGTTTTTTGAAGCAAAGTTGAAATCATATTTATTTTCATAGATAAAGGCGAAATCCGAAAGTCGAAACATTATCCGTTTTACTGTGTACACTTCCAGCCATCGACGGCGCTGTGACGTCGCGTTTGCTCCCCTGTGTTTGCGGAAGTAGATAAAAACAAAACCTGAAGTGTGAGCGACGGTTAACGTGCACGGACTCTAAACACTGCTCATTAAATGTGCACTTTAAGTATTCAATTAAATTCCTCATCCCGTACTACAATTTAAATATGAGTGATACAAATATCATGCAGTACAAAAGAAATGCTTTAGCAAGGGGGAGTTAATCAAATAGAAAAGGTCTGTATAGTTCACACGAAGATTGTTATTTTTATATAATGCAGCAGGATTCCGAATCTAATCCATCTAACCTTAATAGTATACTAGACTTGCAAACAAATAGTACAGGGTTTAATGTTCTGGTCGGTTTGACTGGCAGTGTAGCTGCACTCAAGGCGCCTTTGTTGGTAACACAACTACTTGAGATTCCAGGGGTAAGTGTGTTTATATTCCGACAGTTCAAACTGTGCATGATTCAAGAGCCACTGCTGCTGTCGCTGAGTTCATCACATCCTCCAATGTTATTTTCATTTCACATATTTGTCCACCAGAGAGTGCCATTTTTTTAAACAATGCAAGTTGTTTTATTATGACAAACTTACATATCATGATTTATTGAATAAATAATAAACTCAAAAGTAGAAGTCATATTGGTTTTGTTTTATCATAAAATAAATTATTTAGCCCTTTTGGTTTGAGTGGATGTTGCCATTTTTGTGGCGGCCATTTATTTATTTGGCTTACAAATACATTTACCATATTTATTAATTTATTTGATTTACATGAATAAATAACATTTGATAAAAAAAAACATCAATTATGAGTCAAGGTTAATAGATGGGATAAATTTTATAGGAATTTTTAAGGTCGAACAGATAATTTTCTTTTTTTTTTTTTTTTTGTTCTCTAGGTTGATGTACGTGTGGTCACCACAGACCATGCAACTCATTTTTACGATATCAGCGAAGTCCCTGTTTGTGTGTACAGAGATAAGGATGAGTGGGAGGTGAGTACAGCCTTTGAAGAGGAAGAGATGCATTTTCACTAATCAAACAACATTATATTGTTTCCTGCTGTGATGTTACATCCAAAAACCGACCTGATAAGAGAGTTTTCATAGGAGATAAGAAAGGCTTTCCTTATATTTCTATGCTAGATGTGGACAAAGCGCTCTGACCCTGTGCTACATATCGAACTTAGACGTTGGGCAGATCTGTTAGTGATTGCTCCACTGGATGCCAACACACTTGGCAAAATTGCCAGTGGAATATGTGACAACCTTTTGGTAGGTAATGGGCATTTTGGATGGACTTTCTTTTAGATGCATTATTATATAAGTATAATTTAATATAGTATAATAAGTAAGCTTACCCATTTTGTTGATGACAGACATGTGTGGTGCGGGCCTGGGACAGCAGCCGTCCTTTGCTCTTCTGTCCTGCTATGAACACAGCCATGTGGAAGCACCCTGTCACTTCACAGCAAGTGGCCACACTTAAAGGCTTTGGCTACATTGAGATACCATGCATTGCTAAAAAACTTGTCTGTGGAGATGAAGGTATCTTCCAAGAATGTGTTTTTTTTTTACGAGGCAATTGCGTTGATAAGGGAGAATGGAACAGATAAAAAAAAATTATCATCAGTGTGTGAAAATCACTCATGCATTATTTGTTAACTGAAGATCAAACAGATGTTATCTGACAGGCTTTAATTAGCATGCTCCTAAGGATTTAAAGGGTTATTTCACCCAAAAATGAAATTTCTGTCATTAATTACTCACCCTCATGTTGTTCCAAACCCGTAAGACCTTCGTTCATCTTCAGAACACAAAAGATATTTTTGATGAAATGACCCCTCCATAGACAGCAATGTAATTAACACTTTCAAGGCTCAGAAATGTAGTGAAAACATAATTAAAATCGTCCATGTGACTACTTTATTTTATGAAGCGACGAGTATACGTTTTGCATGCAAACCCCCCCCAAAAATAACGACTTTATTCAACAATCTCTTCTAGTCTGTGGCAGACTCTTATGCTGTTGATGCAGCGTCATTGCTGTCTACGGAGGGGTCAGAGAGCTCTCGGATTTCATCAAAAATATTTTAATTTGTGTTCCGAAGATGAACAAAGGCCTTATGGGTTTGGAACGACGTAAGGGTGTGTAATTAATGACAGAATTTTCATTTTTGGGTGAACTAACCCTTTAATGAATGAATGTTTCTTGTGTTTTGGCCCCTCATTCCAACCTCTGTATCTTCACAGGTAAAGGTGCCATGGCAGAGGTTTCAACTATTGTTGAAACTATCAAACAGCACGTCCAGTACCGTCCTGAATGACTAAACATACCAGGGCCAGCGGGCAAGAGACACACGGTTATCCACACATCGCTAGTATTTTTATTTGTGCTCTATCTTCTATTACATTTAACCTGGACTTTGCCATGAAAAGCTGGCATAGCACTGAGAATCAAACAAACATTATTTTTCTGTCATTTATAGTTCTTTGTAGTGGTTGTATTCATTACATTCTTTGATTTTGCTAAGAAATTTTAAATAAATTGTTTCGATATTGAAAACTGAAAATGTGAAAATGTCAGCTTAGCTGAATGTCAATATTGTTTAATCTTTGGATCTCTGTTTCACTGGTAGCTTATCCTCAGTATGTAACTTAATATGATAGATGATCAGAAACTGACACGTAAAACTGTTGAGAAAAGTAAAAATCCAAGGCAACAAAGTTCTCTCTTAATTGTCCTAAGTAACACTACTTTGTTTTGTTAATCTAAAAAGTCAACATTCCTTATTCAACCTATAAATTCCTCAATACAATTTCTTGGTCAGCAAATGTTCAATTAATAACACAATAAATTGATCTAACATTTTAATACTTGTATATATAGACTTTCCATGGGGTCTTAAAAAGTCTACAATATCAGAATAAAAATGTTAGGCCTTAAAAAGAATCTAACATTCGCTATGTATTGAGTTCTAGGTCTTAAATAATTTTAAACAGGTCTTAATTAGGGGTGTGCACGAATATTCAAACTGTAATCAATATTGGAAAAATAAAAATACTATTAGAATTTTACTATGTTGCTTTGCTGACCGTAAATGCGGTGAATCCATGACAAATCTCACTAAAAATTGCAGTTATAACTAAAGCTTGTTAAGTTGATTGTATTTGATCACATAATGGTGTCGTCTGCCGGAATTACATAAAAACAATATAAACACGATAACCGTACAGGAGTGTATGTACGTTCTGCACGGTAACTGGCGCGCTCTGCTTTATTAGCGTTTTTCATATTCGCGCCGCTTGAGTACTGTATATAATGCTTTTGTTCTTTAGGTATATTTTTTGTTTTATTTACACATACTGTTTAATGTTTTGAACTGAAAGAAAACCTTAAGATACAACTCTAGCTTGTTGTGTATATTGCCTAATTGACCTATCGGTAAGCCCCTCCGATATGAGCGCAGATGAGCCAATGGCAGTTGAGTATCAGCTGCACGGGGACCGGAACTTTGGCATCTTTAGGTTTCAGCCCCATAGAGAAACATTTGAAGATCCGAAGCTTTCATCGGTTTGATGGTGTTTATGCTACAAAAATGGTAAAATTATGTTTCTGGAGTACTGTTACACTTATTCCAGATATCCTGAGAGAATTTTCTGGTTGTCATAACTTTACTCTCATTAAGTTACGATTAAAGTTAGTGAGTCCCTGCTAACATACAAACCGAAATAACAGTTCTCACATCATGTAAATTAACGTTAACAGTGTAGGTCAAAAACACACATTTCTGTGAGTTTAGATATGTTTAAGGTCTGCATTATCTGTCTTACTAAGGAGGGACTCCTATTTTAATGGGCATTATAGTCTACGGAGCAATAACGTTAGTGAAAGGGACAGCTCGAACTCGCACTTTATCGGAGTTGTTTTCAGATACAAAGTTTACAGTTTATTAGCACCCCCGAAAAGGCTTATGGTCTTTATGTTTGTTTACTGTTAGTTGTATGAGTGTTTTTGTATAATTTGCTATGCATGTGTTAATGATAATGCAACGTAGAGAGAGAGTTTGCGAATGAGACGTTAATGCGTACTACTTGTGCTTTTTTTTGTTCAGCCCTTACGGTTTTTTTTTTTTTTTTTTTTTGTGAAAAAGGACACAATAAACTTAATAAACCTTCATTTATGTTTGGCCATCAATCGGAGGGGGTCCGCTACATTCTGTGTCAAAAAAACAACTTGGGATAAGGTTTTCACACTGACACTGTCATTGTTACTGTTAGCAACGTTTGTTTGTCCGAGTTAGCAACAGTAACTAATGGGGCGGGGCTTAACGATAGGTCAGTTGTAAGCTTGTTCAGAAAACTTGATGAATAAAAAAATAACGTCTTTCTCATTTTCGCAAAATAACGTCATTTAAATAAATAAATATTCGAACATTTGTTTTTTTTATGAGGCCAAATATTCGAATACAATATTTTTGGAAAATGCCCATCCCTAGTCGTAATTTTCCTATGTCCATGTAACATTACCTCAATGCTCATTAAAACACTCCCACGGCGCTTTAGAATGTGTGTGCGCGAGTTTATTCCGGGGTGTTGTAGTTCTTTCTTTCGCTAGTCCAAACATAATTCGCCGTATTACGACTACAAATGAGACCAACATGCATCGTATATTACAGCCAATCTCTTTCTGTTTGTACCACAGACACATAAAACTGATTTAATTCTTCAGTTAATAGTTCTTTAGCTGATGTTCCGCAATTGTGGGAGCAAAGGCGAATCATTAATTTTTTTCACCTGCCGTCTCGCATAAGCGCCAAGGACCGGGCGAAGTGGATGAATGACCAAATAAAAAGTTTGATAGCACAAAAAAAAAAAAAAAAAAAAGTTAATAAAAGCGATGCAAACCACTAACTCAATGTATTACTGACACACGGACTGACGTCAGATACTGAATGTGTTCTATTTGGCTTATTGCTCTTGAACGATCAAATACACACATAATTATGCCTATGTCCATATTGGTGGTTATGTCTTGAGTGAACAAGATTGGAAGACGTGTGTCAGTGTTGAATCTGCGCATTACTGTAGGTCTTAAAGTGAAAGCAATCTAATATAGCATATACCCTCTCTTGTCTGGGTCATTAATGTTAATCAGACAACATCAACGGGGAAAAACAATATTTAAACTTAAAGCACTGTTTGTATCTATATCTTTATGTTGTATTTATTTGTCCTATTCTGCCCTACAAAGGCAAAAGACCTGAAAATGCTAGAGTGTGGAACTGAGAAAAATTACTAATTAAAGATTTCTAGTTGTCCAGGCAAATTATTATAGATAGGACACTGGACATCTGGCGAATATATGTTTAAGTAATGAAAATGATCTACATAAAAAGATCTTGAGCTCAAACTTGACTTTTGACCCCTATTTTGAAATTACTGTACTCTGCCTTTGTACTGTCTGCAAAAAGTGAGAAGTTACACCAAGGCAAATGGCAGTAACTTCCACATTATCAATATTTGGTTGCTGATTACATTTACAAAATCATTATAATAACACCTGTATAAAATCTAGTGACCGTGGCATTTATTTTGATGATTTATTATTTACAATTGCTTTTTTATATGGAGCAGTTTTGTGGCCTATTCATTGGATAGCTGACTAAGTAGTCTATTTATGCTATAGGCTGCTAGCTAAATGAAGTAGATTGTGAACTATCTAATTTGTTAGTCCAAAATACATCTTTTGTGTTACACAATTTTTTACCTTGACCTTGATGTCTGCGTTTCAAAGCCACCTCAACCATCCTTAAACGCTATCAGTAAAAACAACCACTGAACTAATTGCTTTACCTACACTTTTATTCAGGTATCATGTGTCAGAAGTGCTTCAGTGACAGATGTATGACACAGGCTACACCCTAATTTAAACACAGCAAACTGTAATGGACAGTAAAACAAAGGCAGAATACCGTAACTCCAGGCCGACACAGTAACTTCTAAACAACGGCTAAACAATAGCAGAGTATCCAAACTCAATTTGAGCGTCCTAAAACAAAGGAAAAGAACAGTAACTGGTGTTACAGTGTTCTGCCTTGGTTTCTCATGGGCTTTTGGAAGTTACTGTTAAGGCAAGCCATTATTTTCTTGATAAAACAATGGAATTGAAGATGCTTATCCACATGATAAAGGATGTGTCAAAAATATCAATAACTCATTTGAATAACATCAAAAATGAAGGTACTGCCTTTTGCCTTTGTAGGGCAGTATTGTCATTTGTTTATAAGTTCTTATTTTATTACTGACTGTTTACTTACTTAATTGAGAACGTATATTAAGTAATTGAAAATTGCTTTGGTCATATTTCCCACTCTAAGTGGGAAGATCTACCACAACAAAATAAGTCATTTTGATCTTTTTTTTTTATTTTATTTTTTTATTATATTAAAATGTTTTTATTGCATGATATAGGTCTTAAATTTAATTCATAATGGTCTTAAAAGTTCTTTAAAAGTCTTAAATTTGACTTGAAACCTGCAGAAACCTTGTTATAGGACACTTAATATGTTAAATGAACCATCCTATCTTTGTTTGTAAAGGAGCAACCGTCCTACAAAGCAAACATATTCAGGACCTCAACACTGGACACACAAACCTCAAGAACGGTTACAACTAATGTAAAAAGATGAGCTCTTAACATCACAACTGGTAACTATCAATAATTACAAAACACCAACAAAAGTTTAAATAAAGATAGAAAACAGCAAAACAATACATGTTGCAATGCATTTTGGGAACTCATGTACCCTTAACATTTAAAAAAATATTGTTCAATATGAAATTCTTTGTTTGACTAGTTGGTACAACATTTGGCGGAATTAATTTGGTTTAACAGGTTTTTATGGTCACATTTCTTAATATTTGTAACTCAAAAGGTTCTGTAACCTGGAAAATATGTTGTTGTTTTTTTTTTTTTGTCATTTCATGACATCAGGGACCACAAAAGCCATGTGACACTTATAATCAGATAAACTGGCTATTTAGTAGAATATTTTAAGGGAACAACATATTCATGTTTGGTGTAGTTTACTTGATAAATGTTTGAAGTGTATGTGACCTAGTTTTGGGATGCATGTTCTCTCTGTGAACTCATACCTTTAAGTGAGGGTCTCAGAGGTAGAGAGAGGGGCCTCTAACCGCAACAGTAGCAAGCGGTCATGAAAAGAGCCTCGGGTTGTACTAGGAGATACTGATGCACTTAACACCTCTCCAAATATCTTGGTTTTTTTTTTCAGATACATATCCTGTTTGCAGATTGCCGTTAGAAATGGGTTCCATCTATTATTCATATGTGGTTAACCACCTATATTCTCATTTGGCCAAGATGCACCAAAAGCACAAGCATAGATACTATATGATTACTTTAGATATGGATTAAAATAATATTTCAAAAGTTTCATCTGAAGGGGTTGAATGATTATTGAGTGCAGTATATGGGTGATTCTTCAATTAGGGAAACATTTCTGTCCCATTCAATACAAATTTAGTGCTCAAAAATGCCTCTATTTGGAGAGCCCCCCATAGCATGTACTTTTTATGGCTCTTGTTCCATTTACCCACTTTCTCTGCATAGACCTTTCCTTCATCCTGATCATTCTTCTTTTGTTTCTCTTTCTCTGGGCTAAAGATTTATAAAAATGTCTGGTCAACGTGCATGTCTTGGGTTTAGAACAAAGGGTGTATCTGTGTCACTATGGTTTAAAAGGATAGATAACATCCTGCTGATGTGTGTATAGGGATAAACAGCTTATATGCACGTTTATACAATTCTTGTTTTTGAGAGACACAAAGTTCACAAACATCATGTTGGGTGTTATAATCAGTCCAGAACAGCAAGGTAACCATTTATATACACTGACCGGCCACTTTATTAGGTACACCTTGCTAGTACCGGGTTGTACCACATTTTGCCTTAAGAACTGCCTTAATTATGCATGATAGCATCACACATTTGCTGAAGATTTGTTGGCTGCACATGATGTGAATCGCCCGTTCCACCACATGCCAAAGGTGTTCTATTGGATTGAGATCTGCTGACTGTGGAGCCATTGCGGACCGTGCGCTTATCCGAGCGTATCTCAGGGTCAGCTCTCCCGTCTCTGCAGGACGTCTACACCAAACGCTGCAAAGGTAGAGCTACTAAGATCATCAAGGACTCTAATCACCCTGCAAACTCTCATTTCACGCTGCTGCCATCTGGTAAGCGCTTCCGAAGCCTGATGGCCAAAACTGAGAGACTCAGGAGGAGCTTCTTCCCCCAGGCCATCAGACTCCTGAACTCAATCACTTAACATCACGTGACTTCACTTCAGGATAAACATACTGACATTGCACTGCACTTTCTGTTCTCGTTGTTACTGTGTAACAACCTGTTATAAACCTGTTTGCACATTATACTCTTTATACATTTGTTAACCACATATTTATAAGTCTACAGTTTACTCACTGCACAGTCTACTTCAATTATTTTATTCCACTTCTTTATTCTGATTTTTTTACTTTTTCTCCTACTTGATTATTTATAATTCTACAGATATATATAGATATATATATATATATATATATATATATATATATATATATATATATATATATATATATATTTTTATCCTATTTCTATTATAATTTCCTCCTTGTGTTTTTAACTGTGAATTTGCACTGTCCATGGAGCGGACCTGTTTACATTTCACTGCCGGTTGTATATTCTGTATATAACTGTGTATGTGACAAATAAAACTCTTGAATCTTGAATTTGAGTATAGAGAACTCATTGTCATGTTCAAGAAACCAGTTTGAGATGATCTGAGCTTTGTGAGATGGCACGTTATCCTGCTGGAAGCAGTCATCAGAAAATGGGCACACTGTGGTCATTAAGGAACTGACATGGTCAGCAACAATATTCTGGTAGGCTGTGGCATTTAAATAATGTTCAGTTGGTACTAAGGGTGCGCCAAGAAAATATCCTCCACACCATTACATCACCACCAGCAGCCTGAACCGTTGATACAAGGCAGGATGGATCCATGATCTTTATGTTTTTATGCCATATTCTGACCTTACCATCTGAATATTGCAGCAGAAATTGAGACTCATCAGACCAGGCAACATTTTCCAATCTTCTGTTGAGCCTGTGCAAATTGTGTCCTCGGTTTTCTGTTCCGATCTGACAGGAGAGGCACTGGTGTGTTCTTCTGCTGCTGTAGCTCATCTGCTTCAGTGTTGTGCGTTCAGAGATGCTCTTCTGCAGACCTTGGTTGTAAAGAGTTGTTATTTGAGTTACTATTGCCTCTCTATCAGCTCAAACCAGTCTAGCCATTCTCCTCTGACCTCTGGCATCAACAAAGCATTTTCACCTATAGACTCACTGGATATTTTCCTCTTTTTCTGCCCCTTATTTGTAAACCCTAGAAATTATCGTGTGAGAAAATCCCAGTAGATCAGCAGTTTCTGAAATAGTCACTTAAATCACCTTTCTTCCCTATTCTGATGCTCATGTTGAACTTCAGCAGATCGTCATGACCATGACTGAATCCGGAATTGCCCCCTGTACACTCAGGGCATTATTGTAGGGCAGTCATTTGTAGTAGTGTCTGAAACCATAGTGGACGTTATCGAGTGTACTCATGCTATCCCACATTGCACTGCAATAACGAGTGTACAGCCGATATAAAGACTGTCCGAATTCACACACGCGTTTTCATTCACACCTTCACGTGAACTGTATTAGTGGACTAACGTAGAGAATAGTGATTGAGGGTTTAGGGGTCAATTTCAGATTCAGCCCATGTCCTGATTAGATATTTGCATTAAGAAGCAGTTCTACAGGTGTACCTAATAAAGTGGCTGATTAGTGTATATAACTTTTATAATATAATTGCCAATGCAATATCTTCATATTTTGTTACAGTTTACATTTTTACTATTACATTAATCATTTTATGTTTAAATTTTGCAGAAAATGGCTGTTTAATGATTTCCATTGACAACTTACTTTGCATGTCCCACCATTTGGACATATTGTAATTGTTCAATAGTTCAATAGTTTTTTGTAAAATATAGAAAGTAACATTGTTGTCCAACATTGCATGATGGAAAATTGCATTATATCAAAGAAGTTAGTTCAGTCAGGCTGGGAAATGATGCATATACTGGCATATTACATGTTATCATTTAATCAAAACACTTGTTCATCCCTATTTGTTAAGCAAAACAGCTGAGGTGTTGTAATCAGATGAAGTCAGTGCTGCTTTACACACAGTCCCCTGTCTGATGCGGTGTCCTCCTGTCATTGGCTGCCAGATCAGACTTTAAAAACAGACACTCCAGCCGGAGGGGAAACATTTATCAAGCAGGTACTAGAAGGGAGTGAAATCAACTGAGCATAATGTGGAGGAGGCTCCAATCTCTTGACAGACTAAATGAGAGTGAAATATTCTTAGTCACACGTGGGTGTAGATGGCACTGATATGTGTTACTCAATGTCAGTTCACTAAAAAGCTTTTTGTGGAGGGGGTAGCAGGAAACAACATTGGAAATATATTGCGAAACATCTAGAACCAATCTATTGCTCAATTCTTGTGCTCTTATGTTTGCGTATCCCTTTACTCTTTTGAGGATATAGTAACAATCAACATTTATTGCAGTTTTTGTCCACGTATGAACCGTATGTTTTATCATCAAAAATCTAATTTATGATTTTAAAATGCACACACAAAGGACTTGCATGCACACCCGGGGCTCAGGTGTACCCCAGCTGATTGCTTGATGTTGGAGGTGTCACTAAGGTTGAGTAAACACTTGTCACATTTCCTGCTTGTAGTCCTTTGGGGATGTTGACAGGCCCTTGGTGCTGCTTCCCCAGGTAGCTGAAATGTAATACAGACATGGCTGATGTAACTCTACAGCTGAGTGAACTCATAGCTCCTGACTCTAGCGCATGAGCGGCATGGTTTCATCACTTCAACACATCACGCGTTCAAAGTAAACACATTCAAACTAGCACAATTGTGATGCTCCTGCTACTACTGCTAAAAAGCTATACTGTAAACAAACACGACAGGAAATATTGAACCACTTCAGCTCTGCAGCATATTTTGAATGATTATTGATGATGCAATATTGGACCCACGGGTGGGGCGCAGAGTTGAATTGGAATAAACCCTAACCCAGCGTGTTCATTTATAAATATACTAGTTCATAATACATTTACTGATGTCAATGATATGTTAAAAATGTAGAAATGAACAGAAACTTCAAAGTATAATAAAAGTATTGTTCATTAGTTCAACAAATCAAAGAAGATTTTTTGGGTGCGTAGATCAGTGGAAATTGCAATACTTTCAAATACAGAATGAAAGATTCACACTCACTTGTATTACACTGTCAGAAAAAAAGGTACATTGCTGTCACTGGGGCAGTACCCCAAGGTACAAACTCGAAAAGGTACTAATATGCACTCTTAAGTACTGATATGTACCTTTTAGGGGTGAGTAAGGTACAAAGATACCTTTTACTTTTGTACCGCCCCAGTGACAGCAATGTACCTTTTTTCGGAGAGTGTATTTGGGGTTTTTTTTATTATGCAATAAACCACCTACAGATCAAGATCAAACTTTTCGGCAGTCATCCTTCTTCAGTGAATCATCTTTTCTAGTTCCCGCCTTAAATGTTAAATTGAACCTTATTGTAAAGTGTTACTAATATGCAATTTTTTATGTCACATACACTCTCAGAAAAAAAAAGGTACAGTGCTGTCACTGGGGTGGTACCCTAAGGTACAAAAGTGAAAAGGTACATCTTTGTACCTTACTCACCCCTAAATGGTACATATTAGTACCTTAAAAGGTACATATCAGTACTTTAAGAGTGCGTATTAGTACCTTAAAGGTACATATTAGTGCCTTTTCGGTTTTGTACCTTAGGGCATCGCCACCGTGACAGTTATGTACCTTTTTTTTTCTGACAGTGTATCAAGCATTGATTTTATTTGAGCTTCTATAATCACAACAGTTGTTAAGATGTGCCTGATAATCTTTGACTTTTCCCTATCACCTAACAGTTTTTCTTCCTTATCCAGAGTTATTTGCTGATTTCCAAGATATTTCAATACATTTCCATACTGTAACTGGCAGCATGCTTGTTTTATGAGCACATAAAAGTCTCGCCTTTTAATGTGTTATTTCTGCAAAATAAAAATAGATAGCATGGTGTAAAATGTGACTTCCTAACTAAGGGTCACATGTAGAATATCAAGGTTTTGTGCATACTTTTTAAAGAATTAACTGGAAGCACTAATGCTTCGCCTTCCTTTTTCTTTTATCTAGCCTAGTTTTTTTCATGACCTTTGTTCTCCCTCTCAGTATTGTTCTCGGATTGCTTGGAATGTTTGTATAAAATGAAAGCAAATGATTATGCTTTCTGTATAGTGAACTCATGAAGCTTCACATTATGCAAAAAAAAGGGCTTTCTGTACAATGGTGGACAATAAGAAAGACCAAAATGCCAGAGTATAGGTGTGATACAACTGACCTGAATCACACAACAGCTTTGTTTTGATCTTCACTTGTATGGTTTTACATAAAGAACACCTGTTGACATGAAAACTGGAAGTGCAAGGTGTTGTGGGAAACCCTGTAGAGACCCTGTTCCTGAGGAAAGGTCACTCTCTGGGGAACATGCAGTCTTATGGAGGGCATCGACTTGTCTAGACTATGTATTTGCAATCTCAACATTCAAACAATTAGACACAGTTAACAGATGTACTGTGTTAAGCAACAACAATGTAAAATGAAAGCAAGCACAGAAAAAAAGCTCAAAATTCTGTTCATTGCCTATTAACAGCCATGTTCTATTTCTCTTTACAGAAAAGCATGTATTCATATACATAAACAATAGGACCTAATGTACAGTAGTGATGAAATGACGTTGTGTGTGACTGTATCTGATTCTTTACGCATATCAATTATTTTGCACCCAAAATAAACACATTATATATTCTGCTAATAAATGACCTAAATCTGGCCTCAATCCATGGTCAAACATTAACTCCAGCAAGACGACAGGGTTCAATAAACAACAGGCATCTCTGCTATCTGTATCATGTCAAACTTCAAAGAATCCTCTAGATTAGCCCTTCATCACATACCAGTTTTTATTATAGTGCGAAACTAGAGCTGGTATTTCTTAAAGAGATAAGAAGTTTTAGAATTCTAAGAGGCAAGAATTTTTCACCCAAAAATAAGAAAGATTTTGGTAACA
Source organism: Paracanthobrama guichenoti (assembly GCA_018749465.1). NCBI lineage: Eukaryota > Metazoa > Chordata > Actinopteri > Cypriniformes > Gobionidae > Paracanthobrama > Paracanthobrama guichenoti. The sequence continues at coordinate 15,713,350 of CM031960.1, read as the reverse complement.
CTACAATAAGGTTTAGTACTGGTATGTACCTTTAAGGTACTAATACGCATTTTTAAAGTACTGATATGTACCTTTTAAGGTATGTACCATTTAGGGGTGAGTAAGGTACAAAGATGACAACACTAGTGACAACACTGTACCTTTTTTTCTGAGAGTGTGTGTGATAAAACGTTGAAGTAAATGGATAACTGATGTGCCTTATTTATGTGTGTTAGGTAAATGAATGAAAGCAACTTTGTCCTTCCAAGCAATGTTTACTTTTGCTTATATGGCTCAAATGCTTATAAGACATCATTCTATGATTACAGAGAGCAATTTTCATAAGGGTATTTATAATTAGAGGAAGTGCTGCAGAAGTTATTGGACAAGGAGCATTCTAACAGTTCTAACAATCACTGCAAATGGAAAAATGTTATATTTTTAATAGATAAAAAAAAAAAAAAAAAAAAATGTAAATAGCTGGAATCTGTATGAAAGGATGTGTGTATCTTGTAGAGCTACAGAAGATGGATTTGAAGTGCACAAACATGTAAAACTTACGCTCAAAAAGCATTTTGCACCTCACAAGAAACAGCATCCATACATTGTCGACAAAAACAGTTAAAAAAATGTCTTATTGTGTTCTGTAAAAGAAAGAAAGTCATCTCAGTTCATATGAGGGTAAGTAAACAGTTACATTTTTGTGTAACCCTTTGAGAGTTATTGGATTGTGATGGATATATTAAATTGTAACTTGTAAAAATAAGGCTACAAAATATATTTTAATATGTTCAGATGCAAGGAGGAGATCCAGTCAGATGAGGGAATGCTAATGAAATCAATTTATTACTTAGCCAATGAAATGACAATGAAGTCGAAATTTAATAAAGAAAGATACATAAACAGTTAAAACCACTTCTAATATCTCAAAGTGAATTTGATTAAAAATATAAGTAGAAATCCAAGTAACATATACTCCTGCCTAGAAAAAAAAAAGGAAAGTGTTCGAGAGCTCTCTTGCAGTAAGCCACAGTGCTAAAAGAAAAGGTTTAAGTGTTTGAGACAGTGACTTGACAATGAGATCTGTCGTCCTTTATACATGTTAAAATCAGATAAATAAGTTCCTCTTTTGTTATGAACTCAAACAATGTGACCATATGCAGGAGCCAAATGCAAAATTAGATATCTAGCAACAGTGGTTTCGACATGGGGTAAAAGTACAGTTTATGTTACTAGACCATACGTGAAGGACAATTGTTGGACTTAGAGACACATTGTACCTATACAAATCAGTATCTAAAAGAAGAGGTTCTTGGCTCTTTGCTCTACAATGCATATGTTTTCTCTGTAGGCATGGTGCTTAAATTATACCGTAACACTTGGTTTAGTGGAAACCTTAAAAACTCTTGCTCACGTCTACAGAAAGAACAGAAGTTCAACAATGTACATCAAGAAAACAAAAGCACAAAAACACCAACATTTTGAAGCCTAAATGCAATCACCAGAAGTAAAAGGCTAAAGGTAGGCTTTAAACGGATTACACCACGGTCCCACAAATTCAACATCACCATCACTAAGCTTCCTTAACTCTTTCAGTTTTTCTCAAAACATTTTCCCAGAAGGTTTGAGTTAGAAAGTTTATAAGAGTACAATTATAAGCACAACGAAGCTGCAAAAAGAGACTGAGTTTACTTGTTCAGCCTTCGGCGTTTAATCTCCTCGACAGACTCTGTAGTCCCATTTAGCCACTTGTTAGCCACCGCTTGAGCTTGTGTTGACCGCAGACCTTATTTCAGCCATTTAAACAAAGTCCCATTTAAAAAAAAAACTTTGATTCAGGACAATGGAACCAGAAGTGCTAAAATGCTAACTCGCTTCTGTGTTTTGGCCTACAAAGTGATGTCATACCTGCATCACTCTATAGCAAACCACAACAATCCTATGATCCAATCAATTCCTGATGGACAATATCAAGTCCAGCCCTACATTGTTTCTTGTCTGAGAAGCAGAGAAGCATACACATATAATAATATAATAATAATAATAAAATGTGAGCACTGAGATTACACACATTACAGTTTTAAAATGTTCTGAATTCTTCTACCCAGATTTTAGGAGAGGATGTCTTCTTTTAAAACCATGGATGCGTGAAACCATGCAGGGGAAGATTACATGATCAACACTTGGTACTGCTTTTCTTCAATAAACATTGGTTTATTTAATGTGCGCACACATGCACACACTACCCTTTAGCAGAGGCACTTTTTCTTGAGTATTTTTAATAAGAATGCTTACTGAATTTCATACGCTAATCAGTCTGGCTGTAGATGAATGTAAACCTCCCTTTTTCTCTAGGTGTAACTTCCAGATAGCAAGAACTCTTCAGTGTAAACACTGAATGGTATTATCATTCCCAAAGGCAATGTTTGGACTACCTATCAGCACTGTTATGAGTCCTAACAGAGGGTGATGGTAACTTTGTGGAGGAGCACATGAGCAGTAAGTCTCAGTAATAAGTTACAACTTCTCTAATTTATGGTGCCTGGCACTTTAACCTTTTGGTTGTGTCGGTTTGAAGAACATTCTCTAAGGCATCGTCGTGTCATTCCTGGCCATGGGAGAATCATGACGGCTGATTTCCTGTTTCGTTTTCGTATCTTTTTAGGTCAACGTGATCTATTGTCCTGAAATTGTGTTAGGGTAAGCATGATGACTGGAAACATCTGTGTCTCAGGATAGATAAAGGGAAGTATTCCATTCCTCTAGACAGACATATGGAGAGATGCCAGTGCTCAGAGAAGTATAGAATGTGTTTTCAGATCACTTCAAGGTGTGAGACGAAAGACAAAAACATTTTAGTAAAAAATGTTGCATCATTTCCTTTGTTCTGCCGCTGACATATTCCTCTGTATTTTCCCTTTTCTTCTGAATATTGACTTTTGCATCAGCAGTAGTTTATTGAGCAAACACAAATCCAGCAGAGCAGATAAATTAACAGGTAAATAATGTTAGTCCATTCTATACTAGAGTAAATATACTGTACACTGTAAATGTATAACACATTACCAGTTGGACTAATGAGGCGTAGTGAACTTTACATAAATTAAACAACAGTCTTAAACTGAATAGCATTTATAAACAAACACACCTATTCATACTAATTATGGGTTTAGAATGATAATTTCACACAGTAAGTATATTACTCACTGTTATACCAAAATATATATTAGAGAAAGTGTTTTTACACAATTGCAATCATTTTTAAATCAATATGGTTTGCAAGAAGTGTTTCAATCTGGTTTTAAATAATTTCATAGCACAGAAACAGCCCTGCTAAAAGTTTTTAATGACCTGTTACTTGCCACTGGTGATTATGCTGCTCTCATGCTTCTGGATCTTACGGCTACATTTGACACTGTAGACCGTAACATCCTGATTTCCCATTTGGAGCATTGTGTTGACATTATAGGTACTGCGTTGGAGTGGTTTAGATCTTATCTGTCCGACAGAAGTTTTTCGGTCCATCTTGGGGATTTTGTGTCATCGTCAGCATCTCTCTCGTGTGGAGTCCCTCAGGGTTCCATTCTTGGGCCTATTCTATTTTCATAAATATATATTACCTCTAGGGTCTAGTTTTAGGAAATATGGCATCTTGTTCTATTGTTACGTAGATGATACACAACTTTATCTGCCTTTAAAATGAAAAGATGCAAACTCCAGCACCAAAGAAAGATGCAAGCACCACTGTTGGACTGCCTTGAGGATGTTAGAGCCTGGATGGTCTTACATTTTTTTAAGTTCAAAGAAGGGAAAACAGAAATCATGGTATTTAGACCTGGCAACACCTGTGAGCCACCTTATCTGGATCTAGGTGCTTTAAAATCATATGTGAAGCCCAGTGTTGAACCTTGGTGTTATAATGGACAGTGACTTTAAGCTGGATAAACAAATTAATGCAGTAATTAAATCCAGTTTTTCCATTTGAGGCAGTTATCCAAAGTCAAGTCTTTTCTGTCATTTAATGATTTTAAAAGGGTCATACATGCCTTTATCTCGACCCACCTTCACAACTGTGATGACCTTTATGTAGGTATCAGTCAGAACTCCCTCAAATGTTTGCAGATGGTACAGAATGCTGCTGCTCATCTGTTAACAGGGACGCGCAAGCGAGAACATTTTACACCCATACTGGCCTCTCTTCACTGGCTTCCTGTTCGTTTTAGAATCGATTTTAAGGTTCTAGTTTTAGTATTTAAGTCATTAAATGGACTAGCACCAAGCTATCTGTCTGATTTAATACAGCAGCATGCTCCGTCAAGAGCACTTAGGTCTGCTGACCATTACTCTTGATTGTCCCTCGACCCGGCTGAAAAGCAGGGGTGACCGTGCTTTTGCAGTCGGAGCCCCAAAACATTGGAATAATTTGCCTCTACATGTTAGGCAGGCCCCAACACTTTCTGTTTTTAAATCCAGTCTAAAAACTTATTTTTACACTTTGGCGTTTAACTCAGCATGAAAACTGCTTTAAGATTTGGTTATTGTTGTTAATCGTTGTTACTGTGTAAATTGTTTTACACTGATTATGCTTGTACAGCACTTTGGTAAAAAAAAAAATTGTTTTTAAAAAGTTCCCTATAAATAAACATCTGTTTTGGAAACGTGATGGTCAGAAGTCTTTGTCAGTTTCTATGTCCATCACTACTGAATGGTACTTTGACATTTTCTATGAATGACTTAATGGCATGACGAAACTTGACAAAGAAGCCCAGTCTGTCTAAGCATGCCTACATTTCCATTTTCAATCCTTGTAAGAAAAGCCATTCAGTTAGCCGATCAAAACAAAAACAGGGTTTTGCTGTTATGAGTTTATCTTCTTCATGCCATCTTAAACTGACAGTTGGTGATATTTCCACTCAGAGATGCATGAATAGACATGTCAAAAATCACAAACCACATATAGGCCTGCAGGACATGTGTGTTCTTTCTCATGAGGCACAGTTTGATAGTAACATCCTTTTTTTTAATTAGTCTTCTGTAAACCCGAATAAGTTGGCAAAACACAAATAAATGTAGGTAAAATGTAACGTTAAGAAATTTAAAGTTTAAGCAACCAGAACTTGCAGACTTTCATTTTTGTACTCATTGCTCGTAACTTTAAATATTTGAGTAAGCTAATTAAAATTGAATCTCAACTTAAATATTTTTAGTAGTGGAAACTTGGCTTTAACAAGCTAATTCAATAAATGCTACCTTGTTAACTGGTGACACAATGTTTTGGTAGCATTAACTTAGCATAGCACTTGCTGAATGATAGCAGCAATATAAAACATTTAACATACTGTATATCTGTTCACAAATTAAGCTCATGCTCCACTCGTCACCATGATGGCAACCCTACAAAAAAACAACATAAGAGAAACTTTTCTAAACTAGCATAACAAAACATTAAACACTATTAAGTCTAAGGCACCAAAAACATTATAACACTTAATTTGAGCATTTACTGTCCCTTTTCAGTGTCATGGCAAAGCATGCTGGGAAATAGAAATCCCAGGCCAGTTTCAGATAAATTTAAGTTTGTCTAAGGCTCTGTCCACACATACATGGGTATTTTCAAAACCGCAGCCGGTTTGGCCGTTCGTCCACACGCAAATGCAGTATCTGGACACTAAAACCGAACTTTTCTGAAAACTCCTGCCAGGGTGAACATTTTTAAAACTCCGGTTGCAGTGTAGTCGTGTGGATAGTGAAACCGGAGATTGTTATGTCAAAACCGGAACCAGCAATAAACTTTTCCCAGGCTTCTGATTGGCCAACATGGCTTTACGGTTAAGGTTATATTGCCACCAGTTGGTTTGGAATGCTCTTGATAGTGCTTCATAGCGTGTTTTTGTGTTTTCATGTGGATGCAATTTTTTGTTTTAAACTGAGAAAAAACTTTTAAAAAGCTTATAAAAAATACCTGTGTATGTGTGGACAAGGCCTAGATTAAAAGAAACAAGTTCATAAAACTCAGAACAATGAAACAATTCAGATTACTTAAAATCTGTCAGTTTTGAGAACTCAAAAGAAAAGGAAAGTCCTAAATACTCATAAAAGTTTAATTTATTTAACTAATTTGTTTAATTTGAGTTGGCTCTACTCAAAGTGTGTTTCCTATTAAAACTAGTGTTGATTTACAGTTTTATTGAGTTTTTAGTGACTTTTAAGGGCAATAAATCTGCAGCCTCACTTATACATCACATATTTCCCAGTGTAGCAAGAAATATACAGTTGAATCCATAAACCTAAAACAAAATTGATATATATATCTACAAAGATGCTCTTTGGATCCTTTTCAAATCGTGCAGAACATCATCATCAGGTTTGTTTGTCACAAACTGAACTGTGGAGTTCAGAAACGATTTCATTTCAAGGTGGATCCTTGTGGATTTTGTTCTTTCCTGAAACACTTGATCAATATGGTTCGATATAGCTGGTTGTCAGTAAAATAAAAAAATAAAAAATAAAAAATTGTAAATTCCTCCTATAACCCAACAAGATGTCATTAAGTGTAATGCAAAGTCACCCTTCTCTGATGTTGTACATTTTGTTTTATTGATGGGTAAATATATCCATACTGGAAGAAATGGAGGGGAAAAAATAAATGAATATATTTCTATGTGAGGTTAAAATATTTTAGAGCTTGAAATGCCTCAAAAAACATAATAGAAAGTCTGAAACTCTGTTTCTCTTTGTCAAAATATCTATTATTTTAGTATGTTTTTCTTTGATGACTTTATCGACTTAATGTTTGTAGCTTTTTCTTTTCTTTTCTTTTTTTTTTTTTATTATTATTATTATTTTTTGTTGTTGTTTATTCCTTCTCACTTTCAAACTCTGTGTTTTGTCCCAATGGAAGTGTCTTACATTGTTGTTTGTTCCTGTCTTGTTATGTACATTATGCAATAAAAAAAGAAAAAGAAAAAAACACTTTGTAGTTCATGCAGTTTCAGTGCTGCTGTCTTTAAAACTAAGGATGACAACGAATACCAGGCATTCTGCAGTGTTTTGCAGTCAAACTTTGCACTCAATTTGTTTGGCTGATCATTTACTAAATAATAACAACAACAACAAAAAAAGGTCAGTAACGAGTTAACACCTTGTTGTTTTAAGGTGAAATGTTCCATGTTCTTGTAAGCATCTAGCCTACCACCTCTCACGCATGATTTAACTGCTGCCGCCTGTGCTTTGAATCCCCGCCCTCTTTTTTTTATTGTCGCCATTCGATTGGCTACACGACATACTTCGGCTGCTTGTGCCAAATAACCTTTCGGAAAATAAGCTGCGACGTTAAAGCATGCGTCTCTGTTCTCCTGTACAATACTTCATCCGCTCCCAAAACTTTTGGGTTATACTTTGGGGTGTTTCGGTTGTCATGGATTTGTTGCGGACGGATAGGTATTTCAGTGCACGAGGTAAGTTTCGCTGTATAAACAAAAGTTGTTTGAGGGATTATTACAACGTGAACTTGTTGGCGAAGTGTTTTCGATACACAGATCAATTTTGATAACTGTATTTGGCACGGGTTTAAAGTTTGTCATTGGACTATGAGACCGCTTTTCAGCTTATTGTGTTGATGACACTAACACTATCAAAATTATCCGAAGTAAAAACGGTGTTGTATGTTAAAAACATAGTATTTACAGTTTATTTAAATGTACGTTGAGTTACGATGGATCGTCCACATATGGAAGGCTCGGACGGTTTTGTAGCTTTCGTTTTACCAGTTTATAGAAGTGTCTAATACAAGTATTTAGATCATGTAAATGTTGACGGAAGTTTACCAAAACACCCCAAACGGTGTCTTTTCTAAATGTGGATTTGCATGAATGAATTTGCATGTTCGCCTCGCGCCCACAATAGAGTATTGTCCTCAATTTGTCAGGGTGCAGTACGGTTGTGTACGTTACACAGTATCATTTTAATGTACACTCCCATATTATCATTTTGTAACTGTTTCGAAGTTGCAGTTCTTCACATACGTTACACATATCTCTTATTTTGGCTTCATATGTACATGCAGAATATTTGGACATTATGGCCGCGTCCAAAATACTGCACGCGCTCATGATGCTCACAAGTGCTGACTACGAAGGCAACTCACTAGGTTTTTACACACAGCCACAGTGTACTGAAAGATGTTGGGGTTTATTTCATCACTTTGAAACCTCTGGGTGGCCTCACCTTGGGACTCACTGTCTCCACCACTGATAAACCACTTAAATCCCCCTTCACTGCCACTGTCAAGCCTAGTGTTACCCTCCTGTGAGCATCATTATGCTCTCTTTGCTCATTAGGGGACATCACTGAAGGGAATGAGTGCATCTCCCCTCTATGTGAACACTCTTCAAATGGTAGCTATTGAGTTTTAAAAATATTATAAAAGATTACTTTTTACATTATAACATATAAAGGCATGTAAAGAAAATATAAATGTATAAATGAAATATCAAAATGCATAATTCTATTTTTTTAATCATCATTCTCTAGATACAAAACCATATTATTAATAGTAAAAGTTGAGTAAGTAAAAATGATTAAAATGTGTGTGTACTGTGTATACATGCATATCTATATCTTAAATTGTTATTATTTCCTCTGCCCTAACTGAACTCAAAATGTGTGACAGGTGCAACATTTGTGCATATTCGCACATTTGATATATTTACCAAAACATTCGCACAACTTTGATATATTTACCAAAACTGCAAGATGCTCTTGCATGCAAAGGAAGTAAGGTGCAGCCCCAGTTGTGAAGCAGAAAAGTGCCTGTTTTTTTTTTCTTGTTGTGGTTACCGCTCAAACATTTCTTCCTAATGTTTGGAGGACCCTGTCACGTGACATTTGTCAAAATAGAATTAAGAACTGTACCAAACCACAGAAAGGAAGGCATTTCTAAATGGATAAATAAACCACAGAGGTGAAGCTGAGTGACTGTTTGTATAAATATCTCACTCTTGTCAGGGTACTTATTCCAATGATTGTACATTTGATAATGCATATAAACTCAAAATGTTTTTTTTTTTCTTTGTTATTTTTCTTGTATAGATGTGATTTAGCTGGGTCAAGCCAGAGCCTGGTAATCAAAGATGAGCAGTAAGCAGGGACGAAGCTGCATCAACCCTCTTGTTCAAAGTAATATGGAAGGTGCCGTGGGCACCATAGTCCCCGTGGGGCCCCCTAAAGCTGACAGCCTACCACACTATTCCCATCACAAAGCTCTACCAATCAGCAGGGCTTACTTCTCTTACCCTCTCAGTGGACAAGACACTCTTGACTTTTCTTCTCCATGGGGCAATTCAAAAACCTGTGTGAGAAATGGGCAGAGCCCAGGGATTAATTCATCGGCCACCGAGGGGTCAATTACAATTCCAGCTGTTTACAGGCCTGATAAAGTGTCTTTCCCTGTGGATACCGGTGGTGGCCGGTGTGCTCTACCACAAGAGTTGGCAGCAAAGCAAAGATTGGCCTATTATGCCAGCAGTCCCAGACAGCACAGTCCCAGAGCAGCTGGGGTCATCTCACCAGTGGCAGTTCCTAAGGGTCACATTGGAGGGTCAGATGCAGAAAGCTGTGTTGGGCTGGCTATTCCAAAACCGGTATACGGTCATAACCCCTGCTGCACTGAGCGTGGATGCACCGCAGGGCATAACTACGGCATGGAACATGGGCCTCATAGGATGTCCCCTAACATATATGATGACGAATGGGCTGCTCATTTCAGCCGCCTTGCTTACCTGCATAAAAAGGGCCAGGAAGCATTGGCGCAACAGAGGGTTTTGCAGTTAGAGCATGGTGTGGAGGCTATAAAGGACGGGAAGACAGAGGGCTACCATGGTATCGGATCAAACGGGCCCAGGAGATCTCTTCCTTTAATGGAACCAAACTATACTTACAACACTGCACGTCCATTTATTGGTTCCACACCAGAGTATTGCCAGCGTGCCCCAATTCGTTCACCGATGCACACGGGTCTTCACTACACTTATGACCCAAGGACTATGGCACACCGCGGAGTTCCTTCAAAAGTATATCAGAATCATCCTCACATATCTAAGTACACGCAGATGCCTCCATGTCCCAATGTCTATTATCCTCAGAGTCACCCTGAGGCTTACAGAAACGATCCCAATGTTATTACAGATGAGCATGGTCAACATCATCATATGAATCAGTTCCATTCCCCTCGAGCTGACTTGATGTCACCGTCCTGCTCTGTTGCCCCCCCACACCATCCTCTGATCTCAAAATATCCAACTTATCATCCTTATGGAGTGCATTTAAATAGTAACCAAGCACCCATGCATGAGCAGCCACATCCCCCTTTCCCAATGCATCAATCAGAGAGACCACTTGATTTTTCAATACGAAGGGTGCAGACACCTGACTCCCCTCGGGATCTTTGTAGACAGTCTGGAACTTCTGGGGCTTTCCATCCTACTCCAGCCCACTACAGACGTCACAGTAACACCACTACCATTGAACACTCAGAGAAGTCTGAAACTGGGTTTCTTGTTGGCGGCTCCAAAGAATTTCCCTTTAAGTCCTCTGAAGAGATATTTAAGAGCAGGCATCATGTTTCAGATCCACCTGACAAAGATGTATTAGATAAAAGACCCAGAGAGGAATTTGAAAAGGACATGGCCAGTAAAAAGCAAAAGATTGACTCAACTCATGAGTTGTCAGATGATGAGCTTCAGTCACCGTCCTCCCCACCAATGCCAGTTATTAATAAAGTTTTTAGCTTGGCTCCTTATAAAGTCTATTTTGAAGGTACAGGCATGTTGTCTTCACTAGGAGATTCAAAAAGTCCAAAGCCACAGCCTGAGGCGACACGGCTTAAACAAGAGCCGGAAATTGAAAACTGTGATCTAGAACCAAATTCAGGTGAACGTGACCTCAGGTTAAAACAAGAAGCCCAGATGTCACCAGCTAACAGTGACGGTCCAGTTGAAATGCCACATTCTATAAAGATAAAAAAAGAAAAATTGGATCCAGATGACGTAGCTTATCAGTCGGAAATGAAAGTGAGCATTGCTGAGGAGATTAATCATCAGGCTCATGATTCTGTGGTCAAAAAAGAGCAAAGGGAGTCAAACACAAGTATGCCTGGCTCTCTTCCTTGTCATATTGTAGTAAAAAATGACTTTGAAGAAGAAAGCAATCCACCCTTAGTAGAAAAGTCTCAATTTTCAGCCACATGCAAGACTAAGAATGCTATGAAAGATGACATGGAGTCCATTTCATTTCCTACATTGCCCACAACACCTCCAGAGCCTCCTCCATTGACTAAATTCTCTCTCACTAAAATCCCACCACATTGCCTTAAATTGTCAAATTTTAAAATAATCATCCCTCCAGTCCTAAAAGCTCCAGCAACACAACCTGTTGAGGTTCCACAGTCTCCAGTGGAGGAAAAGCCAATTATGAGCAGCAGCAAACATGCCCGTCATCAGTTTATGGAGCTTCACCAGTCCCTCTGTAGACTCATATACTGCTGTGTTACTCAAAGCCCGTGTCAGGAGCTCAGGGACTGGATATGCAAACTGGACCTTCGTGAGTCAGGCAAAGCTCAGAAAGTGTCCTGTCTCTTGGGGTTGAAAATGAGGGAATTATGGCTGAAAGGAGATGAAATGGAGGTGTCTCTTCAAAAGGTGGTATGCCAGCTTCAAAAGTACGTCGAAAGCCGCGAATGTCCCTTTCCTCATGTCATGAGGGCTGGTGCGGTGTTCATTCCCATGTTGGTGGTCAAAGAGTTGCTGTTTCCTCAGGTTCAAGGCACATTCATAGACCAGGTCCTGCAAGAGCATCGGGTGGAGCTCAGGCCCACCACCCTCTCAGAGGAGAGGCAGCTGACTCAACTCCACAGGAAGGCATTCTCTTCGAAACTCCGGAGACTTCTGTCCCTTAAACATCTGCCAGATATATACCCTGATGTTCTCAACCTTCTCTACCATGCCAATGTCTGCAAGTTCCTTGGTGAGTGCTGGGTGGTTGACCACTATTAATAGCATAAGACCTTGTAATAAGTGTTGAACTGTAGTGTGAATGTTTAGCAATGCACAAAATGTTGTACTGTGTCAGTAATTAACAGCCATTATTAAAGATTTTTTGTTTTGTTTATCATATCAGTTGATATTGGATATTTAATTTCCCTATTATTTTCCCTATATTTTTACTATTTTTACATTTGTTATATATTTGTCATCAAGTAACACTCACCTAAAGTTTATCATTACAATTGAATAAATGTACATTTTAAATCTAATTAAATGTAATTTGATAAAATATAAAAATTATTATAAATGTTTCATACTGTGCATTATACTGTTGTAGTGCTACATTTTTCTGTAGCATTTAAAATGATTGATTTTAGCTTTTTAGTGTGTGTGAAAAAAAAAAAAAAAATATATATATATATATATATATATATATATATATATATATATATATATACACATACACACCACACACACCACACACCACACACACACACACACACACACACACACACACACACACACACACACACACACACACACACACACACACACACACACAAAAACTCTGGGTTCGAGCCAAAATTCCGAGCCCGGAGCCCTCCCCAGGACAGCGCGCCAAACACGCATAAGTGTGAACTCGTGAATTTTTTTACATTTTATATGTTGCTGTCTTATGTTTTTTTCACATCAATCTACACTCCATACACCATAATGACGCAGCAAAAAAATAATTTGTGACAACTTTGCAAATCATAAGTATTCGTAACCTTTACTGGGCCACTTGAAATTTAGCTCAGGAGCATTTTAATTTCATTTGTAGATGTTACTACACTTTGAGTGGAGTTAACCTGTGGCAAATTCAAATTGAATTGGTATGATTTGGAAAGGCACAAGCTGAAAATGCATATCAGAGCAAAAACCAAGCCATGGGGTCAAAAGAACTGCATGTAGAGCTCAGAGACAGGTTTGTGTCGAGACAGATCTGGGGAAGACTACAAAAAATTCTGCTGCATTGAAGCTTCACAGAAGTTTTAAACAACCCGGGCTGCATTTCTCAAAAGCATCGTGAGCTAAGTTGATCATAGAGACCAATTGTTCTTAAGGGTACAAAATACTTGTGCAATGTACTTATTTCAGTTATTCCTTTTTAATACATTTGCAAAATTGTCAAATATTTTATATTTTTTTTGCTTTATTGTGTATAGAGTGTAGATTGATTAAAAAAAAAAAAAGTTTGAAAGTAGTTTAACAAGGCAGCAACATAAAATGTGAACGGGATACAAATACTTTTGTAAGGCACTGTGTATATAATATATTCTTTACCTTTATTCTTTAAATTTTAATATCAACCATGAAACACTGTAGTATTGGTCAGAAGTTTTATATTGATGTATCCCTAATAAAACTTTTTTGGCAACCTTAATAAAATTCTATTCTGTAAATCATTGCTCATTTTTGGATCTGGCACCATGGCGATGATGGTACTGTTATCTTCATTGCCTGAAACATACTGCGGCATTATTTTTTAAAATGACTTTATATTAAGATCAGTTATACATGACGCATACCTGTGATGGTGACATCTCTTTTATTGTTCATGCTTTATGATTTATTTTTAATCATACGTTTTGTTCATACTTTTTTGATTTGATACACATTTGTTCTTGCAGATTCCACTGCTACAGATGGTGTCCAAAAAATGGCCAGGTACCTTCTTATTACTTTGTCCCCCAAAACTTCCTCTCCAGTCACAAACAGATCTTGTTGACAGTTGTAGAGCGCACTTTGTAAATCTTTGAACTGCTCATGTTTCTTTACTGATGCAGTTTTGTTGCAGGTGTTTTTTTATCAGATATAGTCTGGAACGGAACAGTGATACAGGATATCTTTCAGTTTCAGATGCATGCACTTCAGGGAAGGAAGTTAGTATGCTTTTTGAGGAATGCTAAGGCGGGTGGGGGATGGAAGGGGTTTGCCATATGCACTGGTGTAACATTTCTCTCCTGCAGTGCCATTACAGACCATTAGGGTTGTCTGTTATTAGTTACAGCATTCAGATGTTTTTTTTTCTCTTTTGTACATTTCAGTGCAAATTTAAATTTTTTATATATATATATATATATATATATATATATTAGGTGTGTTCACACTGGAGCACAACAGAATGGATCAAAACATTTTTAATTTTTTACCCAGATTATATAATTTCTAAAAATTCCAGTGCAAGGTGTGGTGGCAAATTTAAACCATTTATAAAGACGAGTCAACAGTCATACAGTCATTCCAAGAGTGGCTGCAGAGTGTGTTCCTGCAACCAAAACATTTTCACTCTCTTAAATACCCATGTCTAACCTTCAAGGTCAGCACTCTGCTCTTCGGTTATTTTCCACACATGGTAAACACTTGAAAAACATCTCCATATCTAATACTCTTTTACATCTGGACCGTCAGATACAGGTGCATGGTGACCTCTTAGGTCATGGGTAGACACCTCTAGGTCTCCCAGTCCCCCCAATTCTCCTTGGTCACATCTGCATCACTTTATCTTACTTTTTTCCTCTCCTAACTTCAAAGCAGCTCTCAGCATAGCAAACATAACACAATGTTCTTTTAAGCATACGAACACAGAAAAACACATGCATATCAATTAAATGAATTTTCTTCTACAAAGGCAACAGTCAAAGATCTCAAAGTTCAGTCTGACTTATTTACACCAACAACATTTTAGACAGAATGCAAGAGTGCGTCCTGTGTGATTGCCCTTTAAAAAAACAAATGTATTTAATCATTTACTCAGCCTCATGCCATTTCAAAACTGTATGATGACTTATAGAACACAAAAATATTCTCCTGGCTGTTGATTTCCAAAAACTGCATATTCAGTATTCGCTGAAATTCTTACCTTATGCTTACATGCATTCAAATAGGCTCTGTCAAGTTGCATGGACTTTATTTAGAGAAGAGAACTACTGGTTATGTTATCTGCACCTTGTTTGTTTTGTTTTTTTATTTATTTTTTCTTTCTCTAAGATGAATAAATGACAATTTATCATGCAATCTTTGAAAAGGCTAACGTATATATATTTATATATATATATATATATATATATATATATATATATATATATATATAATTATTATTTTTTTTTCATTTACTGAATTTATATTGACATACACTATATTGCCACAAGTTTTGGGACGCCTGCCTTTACATTCACTTTAATGACATCCCATTCTTAATCCGTAGGGTTTAATATGGCGTTGGCCCACCCTTTACAGCTATAACAGCTTCAACTCTTCTGGGAAGGTTTTCCACAAGGTTTAGGAGCGTGTTTATGGGAATTTTTGACCATTCTTCTAGAAGCGCATTTGTGAGGTCAGGCACTGATGTTGGACGAGAAGGCCTGGCTCGCAGTCTCCGCTCTAATTCATCCCAAAGGTGTTCTATCGAGTTGAGGTCAGGACTCTGTGCAGGCCAGTCAAGTTCCTCCACACCAAACTCGCTCATCCATGTCTTTATGGACCTTGCTTTGTGCACTGGTGCGCAGTCATGTTGGAACAGGAAGGGTCCATACCCCCAAACTGTTCCCACAAAGTTGGAAGCATGAAATTGTCAAAAATGTCTTGGTATGCTGAAGCATTAAGAGTTCCTTTCACTGGAACTAAGGGGTCAAGCCCAACCCCTGAAAAACCCTAGACCATAATCCCCCCTCCACCAAATTTTACACTTGGCACAATGCAGTCAGGCAAGTACTGTTCTCCTGGCAACCGCCAAACCCAAACTCATCCATCTGATTGCTATACAGAGAAGCGTGATTGGTCACTCCAGAGAACACATCTCCACTCCATTGCTCTAGGCATGCTTTACACCACTGCATCCGACGCTTTGCATTGCACTTGCTGATGTAAGGCTTGGATGCAGCTGCTCGGCCATGGAAACCCATTACATGAAGCTCTCTACTCACTGTTCTTGAGCTAATCTGAAGGCCACACAAAGTTTTGAGGTTTGTAGCTATTGACTGCAGAAAGTTGCAACGTCTGCAGACTGTGCCTCAGCATGCGTTGACCCCGCTCTGTGATTTTTATGTGGACTACCACTTTGTGGCTGAGTTGCTGTTGTTCCCAATTGCTTCGAATTTATTATAATACCACTAACCGTGGAATATTTAGTAGTCATGAATGGACTTGCACAGGTCGCAACCTATCACGGTACCACACTTGAATTCACTGAGCTCCTGAGAGCGACCCATTCTTTCACAAAAGTTTGTAGAAGTGTCTGCTTGCCTAGGTGCTTGATTTTATACAGCTGTGGCCATGGAAGTGATTGGAACACCTGAATTCAATGATTGAGGGATGTCCCAAATACTTTTGGCAATATAGTGTGTTTAAACAGAATTGGTACCCATTGGGGGGGGACATAACATTTTGGAATGACGTGGCTGAGTAGATGATGACAATTGTAATTTTTTGGGGGGAATGAACTGTCCCTTTTAGCATATGAGCCATTATTAACCCATTCTAAGCCTGGTTATTCACCTATTATAATAATATAAAATTATTCTGCTGATTATAAATGCTGATACTAAATTCCTGTTTGTTTTCTTTCTACAGGAGTAGAAACCAGCTTAACCTTCAAGAGAGAGAGCACGGACAGCTCAGATGAATCGTCCGGCTGTGTGAATGGCACTGAAGGATTTTACCAGGAGTCCTCCAGACCACTCACAACAGAAACAACATGTGTGGAGAAATATTGCCTGAAGACAAAGAAAAAGAAAGGGAGAGTAAAGAATTCCTCCAAGAGGACATTTTTAGATGAGACCAGTTCATCACAAGAAGATGAGTTTACTGAGGAACCGGCGAGGTGGAGCGTTGTCAGTTCCTTAGAGAGAGATGAATGGGAAGTGTCTCTTGTGACTTGCAATGACAGACCACATGTGGAGGTAAAGATTGAAGATGAAACCCAGGAAGATCCTGAGAACTCCGCCTGGGCGCGACCTTTGACCTCTGATGAGCTCTCCTCCGATAGCACTGATGAAGAGATGGAAAGCACGTCATCAATGTCCTTTCAGAGCCGCAGATCCAGCTCAGCAGGATCTGCTCAAGGCTTGTCCAAAGGGCCCTCCAGCATGGTCCTCAAGCTGAGGAAGGTCTTCTACAATAAGCGTCATGGGGGCAGAGTCCCGCACTACCAGAAGGTCACAGATTCTTCCGAGGCTCCAGAAGGGTTCAGACACACAGACAGGGACCATTACAGGAAAAAGAAACACAAATCATCCCAGCAGCACAAAAGACATCACGCAGACAGGGAGTTTTCTTTCACTTCATACTCTCAAAACCACCCCTACCTCTCCAAAAAACATGGTTCCAAGCACCGGCGCAGATGGGTCCTGCGCTCCGCTGTGCAGTCTGCCCTCCTGGCCATGGAGAACAGATATCCTGAACTGGTGGGGAAGAGGATATGGCACTTGTATGAGGAAAACGACAAAACAGAAGTGTGGTACAGAGGACTGGTGCTGCGCATCCATGAGCCACATAGCAACCCACTGAAAACCGTGTTTGAGGTCAAATATGACAGTGAGCCCGAGTGGCAGTACTATCTTGAGCTGTTGTTAGACTATAAAAAAGGATGGTTGAAAGTTGAGGACTGAGTCTTGACGGTATTATTGTTTTTATTTCGCACCTGAGAACTGAATTGATTCTAAACTGTGAATATAAGTTGAATTCATGACTGGTGAAGCACTCAACGATTATTGACTTAAGTTTTGAATGCATTTTTACAACCAAAAACATGACACGTTTTAAGTTACATGGTATGTAAGGTGTGTGTGTGTGTGTGTGTGTGTGTGTGTGTGTGTGTGTGTGTGTGTGTGTGTGTGTGTGTTCAGTTTCAACTCTTTGTGTTTCTGGTGTCAGTAATGTAATGTTTCAGTTCTTGCTGTGAAGTTGTTGGCCAACATTCCCAGCAGCTGACATGTTGGTAACCGTGTGTAAGCATTCCATGTGATTGGGATGAAAGGAAATGCTTTAAAGCTAGATGTTTAACTGTTTACATAATTATTTTTTTATATTGGCTGGTTTTTTTATGTACCTGACTTTTAATCCCTTTGAAAAAATTTAATCTTTTGGCTTGTTACAATTCATTATGAAGTGCTTATTTTTTTATTAAACATCCTTAAATTGACATTTATTGAGAGTTCATTGTGACATTTTTAAAGGTCTCTTTTTATCGAATGTTTACATGGTGAATTTATCGAAAGGTGTATGGAAACCTTAAAGGGATAGTTCACCCAAAAATGAAAATTCTGTTCAGAAGTTGTTCCAAACCTGTATAAATTGCTTTGTTCTGCTGAACAAAAAAACAAAAAGATATTTTGAATGTTTTTAACCAAGCAGATCCAAGCAACCATTGACTACCATAGTAGGGAAAAAATATTAAATGGTGAGTAAATGACAGAATTTTAATTTTTGGGTGAACTATCCCTTTAAGAGAAAAAAAAAACTACAACTTTACCATTAAAATGGATTAAGATTTTTTGTTTTTTGAAGTTGTTTACCAGTCCTGCATTTCTTTGATACAGTAAAAACTGTAATATTTTGAGAACTGTTAATGAAGAATTTATTCCAGTGATGGCAAAGCTGAATTTTCAGCATCAGTACTCCAGTTTTCTGTTACATGATCCTTCAGAAATAACTCTGTGTTGATTTGCTGCCCAAGAAGCATTTCTTAAGTACTGTTTAATATTTTTGTGGGAATACATTTTTCAGGATTTTTGATGGTTCGGAAGAACAGTATTTATTTGAAATAAAAAAATATTGTGTGACATTATAATGTAGCTTTCGATCAGTTTAAAGCCTCCTGCTGAATAAAAAAAATAATAATAATATATATATATATATATATATATATATATAAATTCCTTAAAATTCTAATCTGAAAAGTCACAATGTTCAAAAGTTTGGGGTCAGTATTTATTTTTATTATAATTCCATAAAGATGAATTTGCAAATCAACATTTCTCCTGCAACAAAACCGTTTTTTTTTTTTTAAATACCACAACATATTCTACAACTCTGGTGGCAAATGTTGCTAGCTCATCATGTTTCTCATGGGACACAAAGTTGAAGAGAAGGTAGAACAGATTAATAATTTAATCATACCTGAACAATGTCTTCCAGTTCCGGAGGCCCTGTTTTACTATCCTCACATCAGTTAAGATTGGTCTCCCTCTGCTGGATATTTTCCTTGTGTGAACATTGAAATTAAACTACTCTCCCTCTCAAATGCCTGCCATCTATGTGAAGTCACGACATCCATGAGCTTTATTTGTGGACTGCACGATCCTTTGGATGAGACCCTGTTTTACATAAAGCATAAAATGCTTGTGTTAATGACAAACAATCCAAGCTAGCAAAAACCCTAGACACACCAAACAAACTAGCTTAAAATAAAAGACAAAAGCACACAAACTAAAGCAATGTCTGCAACATTTTGCACTTTAATATTTGTTTTCTTCAAAACGAACAACTAATTTCTTACACATTTGTACACTATGTATACAAGAAATCAAAAAAATAATAATAATAATTAATCGCATAAAGGATACATGTAGAAAAGTATTAAAAGTTTTTGGATGTCTCAACAAAATGAGAGTAGCTGCTTTTTGTTACCTTGAATGTTAATTTTGGATGCTAATGAACTACCATACATGATCGAATAGGCGTAACAGAAGCAAATAGGCCGGAAGGAGACACACACACACACACACACACACACACACACACACACACACACACACACACACACACACACACACACACACACACACAAGCTGCATACAGGGGCAGTAAAACCATTCCATGTTTTTGCAGATCAGACCGTGCATCCCAATGTAATTGAAACTACAGGGACCTGCAAAATAAGTAGCCAAACTTGCCAAATTTCCCATTTATTATTCTGCAATATGCTTGCATGAAATGTCTAATTCTCATTTAATAGTCAAATGATATATGTTAATACTTGGAAGACCATCTCAGCACTCAAAACTTAACATGAAAACAAACTGCAATCATTCCCAGCACACAAAGCAAAATGATTAATAGGCAAACACAAGAGAATGATATTACTTTAAATGAAGAATGCATTTTAGGACATTTATTTTCATGGCGCACATTTGAAATATATAAAAAGAAAAGAAAAGCCAATATATGAAATCACACTTCCAGCAGAAACAGAGGAGAGAAAAAAAAAAAAAAAAAAAATCACCAGTTTGAGACTGACACTTTGGTGTTGTCTGAATATGCCAACTTGATCTACAATGATACCGTCCCACCTGTGTCTATCCCGGAACCCCTGTACCCCTGAATAGTGGGTCTCAGTGCTTCAATGATCGTCACGGTGTGTCCACACACACAATTTGTAAATTTTTGCATGAACAAAGTGTACACAAATGCAACATCACAGTACAAAGGTTACATCACATATTCCCTGCAAACTATATCATGACTCAAACGGCCCTTTGGAAAACCATCCCGGGTGCAAACTTGTGATTATTTTACACTAAATTAAGTAAAGCAGTGTGGAGATAACAGTGGCTTCTGACTAGTTCTGCGGTGTGCAAAATAAATGGATCATGTGGAAAATGCCTAACCCTGTTTGTCAATGGCTCAGTCAGAACACTTGACAACAGAAATGTCAAGAAAGCAGCGCAACAGGCCCATCGGTACAATTTAATCTACGTGCACGGCGGGCGGACAGAAAGAACCTCGAGCCGGGGTCAGGGACGAAGAATGAACTTCAGAGAGACAAAAAGAAAAAATATAAAAGGTTATATGAGTGAATGTCACTCAGTTTGGCTCTCAGAAATTACTCTTAAAATCATACGATCCTAAATCTACCTAGGAGAAGGAGAGTAACAGCAAAGGAGGCAGAGGAAACCACTGTTCTGTTTGAAAAATTTGAAATCTTGGATAAAGCAGCGAACATTAAACTACCCCCATTTTCTCCAACTGTAAAGCCAGAAGCTCCCACAAGACTTCTAGTCGGCAGAAACGCGCCACCTTGGCATGATCTGCTCGATTTGGCAGAATATAGCCCTGCTCCGTCCCTGTGGAGCAAAGGGGAGGAGCGGAGGGAGACACTCCCCATTTACGTCAAGCATATGTCAAGTCCAAACCTCTTTAGAGGGGCGATCCAAGATAGGAAAGACACTCAAATCTACACAGCAAATATACATTTTTTTTTTAATATTTGTAAAGATAAATATCTTTTAAAAATGATGCAAACACATGCCACTCTTACTCTTTAACTTCCATGCATATGCATTATTTACAAATTGAAAAATACCGATTTTGTTTTTTTTTTTTTTTTTGGTGTTTTTTGTGTCCTATTTCACTAACGTCTGTATGCCAAAAAGTCGTCTCCTTACAATCAACATTCAGCAACCCAAACACAGCTCTCGCCAGACATGGTCAGAATTAAAGCCATTTTGAAAACAAAGTCCATTTTCCACACACAAAAAGATTATATAAAATAAAGTCAAACAGAACACTTCCACAAACATAACTGATAAGAAGGGAAAAGACTTCCGATGGCAAGATCTTACAATGTGAGCAAAAGGAAGATGCCTTTTTGTTGGATTTCTCAGTCTTGCGCTTCACGCTGCTAACAATACTGTTGAACATGTAATATTTTTATTTTTAATATTCTCTAACTTTCTCATTTAAATATAATTTACTCTTATGCTTTTCATGGAACAAAAATCTGGAAAAAATTATGCAATGTAGGGCGGTTTGCCAGGGAGGAGGCAGCAGAGGTCTGTGCTGCTCTCTTGTCATTGCATCAGCGCTCTAGTGGGTGGAGTTTCTCTCAGAGAGTCTGTGGTGTGGAGGTGTAGTCTCAATCCTCGATGTACTCCCACAGGTCCTTGTCATAGCCTTCATGTACGTGTTGCAGCAACACTCTCCGTCTGCTCTCACAGTATCTGCACACAGGAGCATCAAAACGTGGATTGTTATAAAGGAAAAGAGTGTGGTAGAGCAGGGCATAGAACGAACAACTTGGGAAAAAAAAAAAGTTGCCTTAGATCAGAGGTTTTCAAACGGGTCTAGGGAGCTAGAGGGTCTGTGAAAAAATGTAAGTGAATGCTTGTTTTCAAAATGTATCTTAGAGATGTCAAAGTTAATCTATATATTTATTAGTGCTATCAAATTGATTAATCGTGATTAATCGCATCCAACGTAAAAGTTTGTTTACATAATATGTGTATATATTATTATATTTGTATGTATGTGTGTGTGTGTGTATACATATAAACACATACACCAATCAGGCATAACATCATGACATTATCCCCCTTTTGCTGCCAAAACAGCCCTGACCCGTCGAGGCATGCGCTCCACTAGACCCCTGAAGGTGTGCTGTGGTCTCTGGCACCAAGATGTTAGCAGCAGATCCTTTAAGTCCTGTAAGTTGTGAGGTGGGGCCTCCATGGATCGGACTTGTTTTTTCAGCACATCCCACAGATGCTCGATTGAATTGAGATCTGGGGAATTTGGAGGACAAGTCAACACTCAAACTCGTTGTTGTGCTCCTCAAACCATTCCTGAACCATTTTTTCTTTGTGGCAGGGCGCATTATCCTGCTGAAAGAGACCACAGCCACCAGGAATACAGTTTCCATGAAAGGGTGTACATGGTCTGCAACAATGCTTAGGTAGGTGGTACGTGTCAAAGTAACATCCACACAGATGGCAGGACCCAAGGCTTCCCAGCAGAACATTGCCAAAGCATCACACTGCCTCTGCCGGCTTGCTCTTCCCATAGTGCATCCTGGTGCCATGTGTTCCCCAGGTAAGCGATGCACACACACCCTGCCATCGACGTGATGTAAAAGAAAACGTGATTCAGACCAGGCCACCTTCTTCCATTGCTCTGTGGTCAAGCTCTGACAGCTTGCGCTTGGCGATGGACAAGGGTCAACATGGGCACCCTGACTGGTCTGCGGCTATGCAGCCCCATACGCAACAAACTGTGATGCACTGTGTATTCTGACACCATTCTATCAGAACCAGCATTAACTTCTTGAGCAATCTGAGCTACAATAGCTCGTCTGTTTGATCGGAATACACGGGCCAGCCAACCCAGTCGTCTAGCCATCACAATTTGGCCCTTGTCAAACTCGCTCAAATCCTTATGCTTGCCCATTTTTCCAGCTTCTGACACATCAACTTTGAGGACAAAATGTTCACTTTCTGCCTAATGCAAAAAGTGCTAGCAAACATTTAGTTTTGTTGTGAATGGATCTTAAATCCATGCTTGTCTTAGTCGGACAAATACTAGTGTTAAACAAAATTTCTATTTGTACACTTGCCTGTATTTATCTTGTACTTTCTGCTTAATGTCCTGCAGAGAATCTTGGGAGATGTCTCGTTCCAGATATCCAGACAGAACCTCGGTGGCATTCTCCAGATCTGCCTGGTTATTCTGTGTGCAGACACATAAACCATCAAACATTTAAAATTACAGATTGTCCATAGTTTTACAACACAATCCAATAAATTATATTGCAAATGACCATCTCCAGTTTACCTCGAAGATGATAGACTGGTTGTTCTTCTTGAGGTAGAATGCAAAGACGTAGGTGAACATGAGCGTGGAGCGGCACTGGCACAGCACGTCCACGGCCTTCTTCAGGAACTGCACCTCGATCCATGACATATTGTGCTGCTGCATCTCCTCCATCTTCTGTTTGACCTGGGCATACAGCTTGTGCTCGAAGCGCAGGCTCTGCATGTGGTTCATGTAGCGGTTGCAGTAGAACAGGTACCTCTGCAGGGCTGCTCTGGAACGCTGCGCAACACATATAAACATGGGATTGGGAAATCTTTAAAGATTTAACAACAAAATTTGCATGTTCGAACACCAGCACAAATGGACTGACATTATTTACCTCTTGAGCATCCCGGGCTGCCTTGGCATCATCCTCGTTATAGCGATTACAGTTATACCTATGGGTAAAAACACATTCCAAGAATTAGTTCTATCAGCCACTAATGTTTTGCACATCAATAAACAAATGTAAGATTCAACAAAAACAGTTTACAAACACATGATGAAACATTAAAACTGAATTTCAGTGGTCATCAGCTGAATGAGTCACTTGAGCTTTTCCTAAAAGATGTTTGCAAGTGATTTGTAAACAGATGACTGCATGGAACAAGGAGGAGGGGAAAGCTAGTCTTTGAGCTCTCGGGTTTAAGAGGGACCTACTGATCCCAGACGTGCATGTGTAAACGTTGCCTTGGGAAAAGGTAGAAAAGTAGTATTTCTGTTAATCTGAGAGAGTGTTCAGGGTGTTTTCCACCCCAATAATGAGATTGAAAGTTGTACTATTTAGTGTTTATTTTTGGATTAAATAATGTGACAAGAATTTCATAACATTCAAAAGCAAACATAATGTAAGACCTTTGCAGTGGATCACCAACAGGGAACACATTTTTTTGAGGATCCGGTTACTTTCACCAGTGCAGAGTGAAACATGGAAAACATGGAGTGGAGCGTTCACAGAATGCTTTGAATGGGGAGGAGAAATCAAAGTCACCCCACTCATATAGATAATGATAATCATAAGATAATGACAGATAAAGTCCAGTGAAGATGAATAAGAAATGATTGCAATATATCACAGCTTTGAATCACAGTGCACAATCGTTTGTCCTTGAAGCCCCCCCTCCTTCCATATAAAAAACCTGTGGAAAGAGTGGAAGGAGAAGAGCACACGTATGTAGACTGAAGAGCAGCAACTGTTATTGGCGATTGTTAGGAGTTATTTTATAAAAAGGTTTGAATTACACACGCCTTGTAGCTGCTGAGCTTCACCATACCTTAATTTACATCATAAAAATGTGATTTGCAAGTTGAGATACTATGTATCGAATCAATAAAAGTGATTATCAGCTGGTTGCGATCAGTAGCCGATTGTTTGGAGCATTTACAGAGACTAAAGGTTTTTGCATCCATATTTGACCTCAAAGCACATAAGTTCCAGTTTGGGAACGACTGCAATCCTTGCAGATATGTTCTTCATACTAACAGCCTAAAAGGTATGACTATTGTGAAGTCTTTACAACCTTAAACAACCAAAGAAATAATTTCAAAACAGAACAAATTCAATATTCATTAAAAAGAAGAAAAAAAAATATCTGAACCTACCAAGCAGAGCCATGCGGCTCCCAGGGCCCCAGGCAAACCCAGCAGAATTCTGCTTTGCAGTTCTGGTTCCGGCACACCATGTGGTTGCAGCCACCATCTTTCTCTATGGTGACATGGCATTTCGGACATTCCTGCGACACAACAGCAAGACGGCTGTTATTCATCTGGGTCATCAGATGGCACAGAGAAAAATTCACCACATCAGAGTGAGAGTCCACTGACCTTTGTATTTGCTGCAATCCAGTTTGATGTCTCACTGTCATCATCACATTTTTTAATCCATTTCCTTAACCACTGGGAGTGAGACGTAAAATAACAGAGGACAATACAAGAATCAATTCGCTGTAACAACTAAAAAGTGAGGTATTCGTGACAGAATATTACATACAAACAAGAGCAGGGAGTTATGGCAGCGCTTGAAGGGTTAAATGTTCTCTCTCAATGGAAGATGATTGTAATCCCCATATGAGAAGCACAAGGGACTAGAAGATTCCTTTGTTTTTGCCAAGACTACCCCCTCGATAACAAGACAAGTCTCTGAAGAGCCTCTTAATGCTGAGACTAGGAGAGGTGGCAGACTGCTAGCTTTCTTTGTTCAGATAGAAATAATTTGCCATACCAAATTAACATTTTCCCTGCTTTTTACACTGTAAATGTGAATTACTTTTTTTTCCAGTGCTGTCCTTTCAGAATGGATTTCTATTAAAGGTAGCGTTAACACTTACTGGTTGAAACGCTCTTCACATCCTGATAGCAATCAATAATAGAAGTGGTCTAAATATATTATATATATTATATATATATTTTTTTTTATTATAAAAAAATACATATATCTACTGTGGAAGTCTCGGGACCAAAATATGTTCGCCCATTCATTGCATTTGGCCTGAATGCAATAATAGGATGTACTGCCTGCCTGTTAACCTATGTATTTGCAAATCTGCGCACACTGCTCACGCATGACATGACATGACATGTCATCAGCGCATTCCATGAGGCTATGCAGAGTTGTATACAGAGCCGAGCGCTGCAAACAAACAGCAGCCGCCTTTTACAGTTCCTCCTGAACCAAAACAACAAGCTTTTGCTGCATTCACACCATAACTACCGTAATTAAGAGATGGCAACCCATGATGTTCTACTCCAAGCAGTTCACGTCCTCAGATTCGTATTTATGCATTTCTATAGCAACACTATCAACGCAAAATTAATCTGCAGCAGTCAGGTGGTACAAGCCAGCACTTTTTAAGTCATTTACATTCATTAATATTGTAATGGTATGCATTTTGTGGCATGATGCCATTGAACACTGTCTCTTGTGACGTTTTGCAGACTCTACTCTGATAATGTTCTGGAGGAATTGTGGCTTTGGAGACGCTCTGAAAGATCTTAGGATTTCAAAGCTAGCTTGCTATTGCTAGCCTCTCCAAAATTGCCTTCCCCACACCTTTAAATGGCAATGGAATTGTGCATTCTACTTATAAAACAATATCTACTCATTTTGCCTCAGTTTTTAGACTGTGTGGGTGTTTTGCACATACAGGCTTTTGGTATTCACATCAAGGTAAAAATAAATAAATAAACAGTGTATTTATAGAAAAGTACGATCCAGGTTTTTCAGCCAGAAATAACAGTAAATGTACTAAACTACTAAACTATGAAAAGAAGCCATTGTTGAATATAAAAAAACACTCGACACAAAACCATGACTCGATATATTTATATATAAAATCTGATAGCACTGTTGTGCAAATCAAGTTGATCTTAAGGATAAAAAAAAAAATACAGTGTAGCCTCAACATACCTTACACTTCACTGGATCGTGCCAATTTTCGCCACAGTTGAAGCTGCAAATGAATTGAGAGCACATGAGCACTCTCTCATCTAGCACAAACATAAACATAAAAAACACAATCTCTTTTAGAAGTGTGTGTGTGCATATATACCAAATTTTCCTCTAATGGCTCTAATGAGTCTTTGCTTTGATGGCTGGATAAGATTACCAGTGCCATCTAGGGAACATGTCTCCTGAGTTCTAGTGTCACTGGCTTGATCAGGTCTTCCCTGAGCTGTTGGAAGCCCTAAACCTGATCTGAGGTCACGTACCAAAAGTATTTGATCTCATTAGCAGTTCAGTCAGTGTCTTACCAAAACTGCCGACCACACTTGCACCGAACAGGTTTGGCGTCTGGGTACTGTACTTTGACAACGTGATGGCAGTCAGGTGCTGGACACCATTTTAACAGTCTGTTACACTGCAGAGAAAGAGCAAATTTACAAATCCCAAGTGAAGCAACTTCTATATCTGATGATTCATGTTATCCAGCATTATTTGAGAAATGTCTGGTTTCAATAAAAGCAAGGAAACCTGACCTTTGGTACAAACTGTTCACATGGTCAATATCACACGTTTGCTTGCATTCAATGACCAAGAATAATTTCTTCACTGTATTTCACAACTTTATTTCAAATTATCCAACATCATAAAGCTTTTATTTAGGTTTTTTAAAAATTCCAGAATATACTATAAAATAGAATGGAATGAAATCCCACCTCTACAAAACTATTGGTTATTAAATGCTGGTACTTCAACTTCACTTTCGAATCTGTAATCAGTCGCCTGTTGAAAGAATTGAGATATATTTAGACCATACAAAAACAGACATGCATGCTTCTCCATGATATACTTATTATCCTCCAAGGGCCACAAAGTGCATATAAAAAGGATCAGACCCTTTACCTGCATCACAAAAGCAGCAGGGAGATCATATGTAGGTTAAGACAGCTGTGCGGATCCAAAATAATCTAACTGAATCGACAGGAGGTGCTGTGTTGTGACTCACACCTCCAGCAAAACAGAGTGTCCTACTTCTGACTAGGAATAAACTCTCATATATAAATCAGCTCATCTAGGATAGCCATAATATACTTCAGAACACACCATTAAGAATGAATCCAATGAGGCTTTTATATATCATGAGATCAAGGAGAGAGGACATCGACTACCTTTTGAAACTATTTTAATATTGAGATTAAGATATTACTTTTATTTAACTGCCTACATAAAGATGATGTTACCAGAGAGGAAAAAAGGAAGAGAAAAAGAAATGAATAAATACCGATTTATTTCTCAAACACTTACATGACTGTGTTGTCATCCACCAGAATATCACAGCTATGAGCAGGACAAGAAATGGTCTAGAATGGAAACAAACAAGCTTGTGTTACAATAGGTCAGGGAAACAGAAAAAAATGTCAGTTGACACAGAAAAAAAGCTGCTACAGCCAGTGTGAACTAAATGGCTAAAAACAAAACCGCTGCAGTATTTACATCAGCCTGTCAGAGTGATGGGCTGCTTACTCGTGTGTATTTGTGTAAGCGCGAGTGCTCTCTGAAGAGAGTCTGCACCTAATGGTAATTTGGCTGCATGCATGAACTGTCTAATGCACTTCATGGTCAAAATGTTATAAATATAGTCGGTTACATTCATATGAGACATAAACAGTCAGGACAAAAAAACAGTGCGTCAAAACCTTTGATTTGTGCATTAGACCTTGCAGTGTAAATGCAGCGACAGTCAGTTATGTTTATAATATTAAGCAGGCAATATTCACATATGGAATATGAATGTTTACTTAATTGAGAAGTACTTGAAGGCTACACTACCATTCAACAGTCTGGGATTGGTAAGAATTTTCTTTAAAAAGAAATACATTTTTATTCAGCAAGGATTCAATAAATTGATCAAAAGTGACAGTAAAGACATTTATAATGTTACAAAAAAGAAAATTAAACAAATTCTGTTCTTTTTAAGTTTCTATTCAAAGAATCCTGCAAAAAATGTAGCGTGGCTTTCACAAAGATATTAAGCAGCACAACTGTTTTCAACACTGATATTAATAAGAAATGTTTCATGACCAGCAAATCAGGATATTAGAGTGATTTCTGAAAGATTAAGTTACTGAAGACTGGCGTAATAATGCTGAAAATTCAGCTTTGCCATCACAGGAATAAATGAAATTTTTAAACATTTGAATATAAAACATTTACTTAAAATGGAAATAATATTTCACAAAAATACTGTTTTAACTGTATTTTTGATCAAATAAATGCATCCTCGATGCAGAAACAAGATACAAGAAATCTTACCGACCTGAGACTTTTGAACTGCAATGTATATTATTCATCATCTTCAACTTTTTAAATAAAGGTGTTCCTATTAGTTTTGCTGTGGCATTAAGAGTCATGAAATTTCACTGGCATTGGTATCAACTACTGACATTTTGGTATCATAACAACCCAATCTAAAGGCAATGTGTACTAAGAGCTGGAATATGTACCTGTCCCATTCCTTCCTCTATGATTTTGGTGGTTAAGTAATCACCCCAGCACTGCATGCAGAACTTGTGCCCACATTCCAGACCGGTGAAGTACTGCAAAAGAACAGCCGACACCAAATTCACATTTAAAATGCAAAGTTACAAATAATAACACAAGTTCTAAGAACAGTGTAAATGTTTTAAAACAATTTCATTAGGGCTGGGTTAAAAATATAGATTTATCGACATTTTGTGCTGTTTTCAGTTGATGAATGAACAAAACATTGTAGCATGCCTCTCTTCCAATACATCACAATAAGCATGGTTACTTTTGATATGAAACAAAGTCTCAGCTTTTGAATTGTCAATTTTATTACAAAATTCAAACAATAAATGCAGTTGAGGCCATTTAATGTGGCGTGACAGATTGCTGTAGCTGCATCGGTTAAAATGGCACATGAACTCATGAACATCAGAAGGCATGTAGAAAGATTCAGAACGACTCACTGAAACTGTAGTCGCTCAAACAGTGTTTCAACAGCTGGTACACAATGTCAGGTAACATAACATTTACCTCAGAAAAGCCATTCAGTGGCCATAAACTCGTTAGTCAGCTAGAAAAATGAACTCTAGAGAAGAGAATTTTGATAAATATATGCACAATATTGCATATTCATTGTATTGTTACTTAACCCGTTCGTCAATATTATGCTTGAATATATTCGTCATGTTTTTATGACAGCCACCAAATAAAAAACGAATAGAAACAATTGTCATAAAAAGTATTATTATAAAAATGCCCTTATGTAATTTAACCATGTCGCCTATACAAATCAGTTAAAGCCACAATATGTAACTTTTCGTCGCTAGAGGTCACTTATTCAAAACAAAGGCGTAGCTTGATGATGCCTTCATTTCGCTGAGCTTTTATTATTCCGCAGATGAATGCTTCCGCTTCTTCCAGTCATGCGTATGTGGGATAATGCAGCACTGTTTTATCATATTAGACACATTTGAGTGTGTTGGGAGTTATGTTATAATGTTACTTTGAGCATTATGAGCTACTACGAGACACTTGTTGCAGTAAGCTAGATCAATATTAGGCATGGTAAAACATGGTACTCGCGATAAATCAAGAAAACAAGATTTAAACAATAAGATTAACTGTGTTGAGCAATATAACAATGATGAGTTTTCTGTCGATGAATGAATCCAAACAGTTGTTCCCTTGTCTAATAAAACAATCGAGGGTAACACTGGTATGATGTCATTGATAGGCGACGCACGGACATGGTCCGTGTCCTGGTTAAAATTGCTTATTTCTCTGGATTCTTGGAAACATTTGGGAAGTATGTCACAAGTCAACAAAATATATAATATTGTTCTAATGGTGTTTGGATATTTTAATCCAAAAATCATACATATTGTGCTTTTAATTTTAACCTTTAATATTATATTAATGAACCAACTGGGGTTCCCTGCATAGTTTACAACATTAGTTTAGAGATTTATTTTTTCCTTTGAGAAAATTTGCCATATATTGTACATGATACATACATATTGAATAGGAATTGGTACTGAATCAAAATGCAAGCTTGTGAATTGAAATCGAATTGTGAAATTTGTCAATACCCACCCAGCCCTAAATTTCATGACATGAAATAGCCTAAGAACTGAATGTCTGTCTTTTTTTTTTTAGGGTGGATCTTGCAACAGAGACTCAGTAAGGAACTATAATATACAAGAATACAAATGACAAACACTGCAACACATTAAACCTAAAAACAATTAAACAAATTATAAGCTAACAGCTAGCTATCCAGTGGTGTGTGCCCATGAAATACAATGAGCCTTGTTCTCTTCAACAGATCGATACAACCAACAACACTGTTGTTTTGGCTCAGATAGGGATCTTACGAAGCAGTTCTGACTGAACAGGTGACAGAAGAGTCAGCCACAGTGATTATACAAAGTATAAAGATTATACAGCTCCTACAAAGTATCCCGTTGTCATGCGTTTCATAGTCTCAGGCCCCCTGGTAGTAAATGCCTGGTTTTCTCTCTTGGGACAACAGACAACGCAGGCAAGAACAAATCAGCTTAATATTTGTGGTAGGACTGACGCAAGCAGAGTATTGCTTACAACAACATCACAAGTAGTTTAACAGCACTGTGCAGACGGCACTAATGGTATTTAGGGAACATCTCATGGGAGCAGAGTGGTGGCCAGCTTTATGAAGCAACACATAAACATTGAAATCTGAATTTGACTTTGGGTCAAATGAATCATCCTAATAAATTGATATACTGCACAGACCCGCAATGTGATTAAGCTCTTAGTTAAACAGAACTCTCAATATAAAACTGATGATAGTTACATTTCCTAAAGAAGTTAGCTGTATCATGTGACCCCCAACTGATCCTTTACTTCGAGCAGACAAGCAGTGAGACAGGAAACGTCACTGGTTGCTATTCCAGTTAAATGGTCACGATTCAAAGCAATAAACATTACATTTTCCAAATCCCTGCTGTTTAATCCAGAGTTTTCTTTCAGACAGCCGCTGTCTCTCATGACAAAGATGATCAAAACAATACATGCATGCATGCCACACTTAATCTATCCTTTCTCTGACACACACACAAGATTTCTCAAGGTTCCCTGCAAATCCAAAGACTCGCCTGTTCCTCTCCTCGGCTGCTTGCTTTGTATACAATTTGAGTAATCCAGTGAAGAGATTACTGGCGAAAAGAGCTCATTAGAAATCCTTCCTGATGGCTGAGACACTGTAGTGTGTAGCACAGAGTGGCAAACACTAGATATGTCCAAATAATACTGCATACCACCTTCACACACCCCACAATGCATCCCATCCATGTGGTAAACAATCTGTTCACACTGCTAAGCGATTCAACAGATCCACTGAAATAAACAGCCACAGATGGAATCTGCAGACATTGCATTTTATGCAATGATCTTGGGAGGAAATCTATGGGTATAAATCTATTCTGTAGAATGGATTTAAATACAGTAAATACACAACTGTGCAAAAGTTTGGGGTCCAATTTTTTTTTTTAAATGAAAGTAATTAATACTTTTATTTAACAAAGACGATTAAATTGATCAAAAGTGACAGTAAAGTACACAGTTACAAAATCTATTTCAAATAAATGCTGTTCTTTTGAACTTTCTATTCAAAGAATTCCAAATATTAAGCAGCACAATTTTCAACTAATATTAATGAGAATATTAATATCAGTTGAAATTTTATTAATAAGATAAATATATGTTTTATTATATTAATTATCATCATATAATTATCAATAAGAAATGTTTCTTTAGCACCAAATCAGCTTATTAGAATGAATTCTGAAGGAT
This sequence comes from Paracanthobrama guichenoti, assembly GCA_018749465.1. NCBI lineage: Eukaryota > Metazoa > Chordata > Actinopteri > Cypriniformes > Gobionidae > Paracanthobrama > Paracanthobrama guichenoti. The sequence continues at coordinate 15,680,422 of CM031960.1, read as the reverse complement.
CATGTGACACTCAAGACTGGAGTAATGGCTGTTGAAAAATCAGTTTTAAATTGTACAAATATTTTACCATTTTTTCTAATGTAATTTTGATCAAATAAATGCAGTCTTGATGAGTATAAGAGACTTCTTTCAAACATTAAAAACCCAAACTTTTGAACAGTAGTGCATGTTACATGGAGCTGAGAGTACCACAATTTTTTGACTAAAAGTATAATCAAATTAGCCAAACTGTCTATCAAAGAACATTCCAGGGATGGAGGACGTGCACAACTGTGTGAACGATGGCCGATCCATTTCCAGGCACAGATTCTGTGCAAGTCTGCTAATAAACTATCAGCACAGCAGCAGTGGAAATAGATTAATCAGAGGCAAAGAAAAAGTGACTGCGCTGGGGGCACTAACCGAGTTAGGATAGTTGAGATAGCAGATCTGACATGGCATGTCCTGTGCCGACGATCTTGTGTTCATGAGGCGTGTCCGAGACTTCTTGCTGGGGTTTATAACATGACACTCTGAAAACAGCTTGTCCAGGTTACCATCAAAGTACCTGCAAAGAGATACGCGTTAGATTTTTCTCAAACTTTGCTGGTTCAGTATTGAATAGAGACAGGTGTTAGCTGACTAATAATCCGGTGGGAGGGAATAGAGTAGACCACGGAGAACAATTACCTTTCCATCAGCTTTTCTTTGTCCCAGTTGAAATGACTAAGTAATATTCTAGTGATTGTAGCAGGATTCTGTAACGAGACAAAAGCATAAATCGTTTTTACATACAGCAAGTGTGTGTAGACAGATATAGTTATACTATAGTTTATATAAAGTATACAGTTAGTTATACTTTATACTTACAGATCAGTTATACTTTTGACAAGTCAAATTTTTTAATAAACTACACATTGATTTAATACTTAAATCATTGCTAAATTAATTTTTCAGGAAAAACTGATATTGATTATTGACATAATTATTACTTAAAATACTAATGATAGCCCAAATAACTGCTAGTTATTTGAATGTCCTCTATCTATTATAATGTGTACTATATGTGTATATTGTCTAATATATGTATGCATGTGTATATATACACGCATATATATTATAAATGTATGTGTGTGTGTGTGTAATATATATATGTGTGTGTGTATATATATAGCCCCTTTGGTGTTATATACGTGTATATACACTTAATTAATAATGTCAATCACAGTGCTGATTACCTACAAAACACTACAACAGATACTAACCCCTAAACCTACCATACACCCTAAACTTAACCTGGTTTGGGAAAAAAACTATGTGTATTGGATTTAATCCAGTATGTCATCGTGACAGACAGCGAGGACATCTTGGGGTTTCTGGCATGAAGGACAATGCTTTAAAGAGAAGCAATGATATGTTTTTTTAAGACAACAGATTTCAAGGAGAAAAGCCTGTACTACACTATAAAGTTCATCAAAGTGTATACTGACAGACAGTCCAGAGGGATACGAGGAGACATAACCAGCTTAACCTTCTGAATTTCACAACCACCCCAATCTGACGTTCCTGAACTAAACCAGGATCTTCATTGGGTTCAGTTGAATAAGCTTGCACTGTACTGGGACAAATAAACAGAATAGACTGTAATAGATATACTATAACATTTAACCAGTATAAAGTTAGCCACAGCATCAATCACTTCAACCTATCACAATAACAGCATAAAAAGGCGTTTGCTGAATTCATAGGAGGAGCAAATCTGATAAATTAGCGGAAGATCTGTAAATTAACCAGAATAAACAAAACAATCAAAACTGCGGTTAGCATAGTGAAATGAGGAGCTTCACGAGACTCCAAACAGCCTGTGGCTATGACTGCAGCAGAAAGCAAACATCAATCATGACTCAAATTCACTTTGATGATCTATTTCTGTGCTGTTTAATCAAACATAACCAGCCATGATGAAGCATCGGCTCCGCCATGTTGTTGTCGGGAGCAACTAGGACTAGGTAACTCTCACATGCTAACGCCACCTAACCCATATCCCAGCTAAACAGATGATAAAGTGGACACCTTCTTCTTCGGAATATCAACAACCAGCCCTCAATACATATGACACATATGAAGACATCGCAATATAGTTTTTGATGTACTTAAACTGAGGCTGTTTGCTCGTGGTTAGCTTCCTAAGCTAGTGTGACCAGGAACAAGGGGGATCTAATAAAATGGAGAGATTTACAACATTATTATTTTCTTGATGTGACTTGGCTTATCATGTGCTCAGATGCAAACGTTCTGGCAATACAGATGTTCTTTTGGTTAAATGAAGCACATTAAAGGGAGACATGTCAGCAGGATTTTATATGCAGGTGAATTAGAAGCTAGTTAAGCATCTTATGTCATTACTGGAAGTGTTGAGGACAGGGAAATGACTGGGTTGACGCAAACCCGCTCCTTCATAACGATGATCATGACCATATATGTATCCTGTTGACGTAACGACACTGTCTTTTCATTCACTTTGGTTTTAAGGACAACTGGTGGCCTTTCACGTCTCTTGTGTTGCCAACGGGGGGCAAAGTTTGCCAGAATGATGTAAAAATCTTCTCTTTTGTTATAACGGGTATTCCAGGGCGATCTGAGCCCAGGGGGTGCCCTGAAAACACTTACCTGGATGACCTCGTTGACCTCCCTGATACACTCCACCATATGCTGCAGGATCTGCTCGGCGGTAAGAACTTCAAAGCGGTAGTCTTCCTCATCCTGCCCGGGCCCGAGGCCGCTGCCTCCCGTCTCCCCGCAGTCGTCTCGCTCTCCGCCGGCCACAACGGGATCAACCAACTCCACCTCGCCGAGCTCCAGGGTGTCGTCCGCGGTCTCATCTTCGCCGCTGTCTTCGCTGCATTCCTCTTCCTCGTCGTCGAATTCGTAATTGTAACCCTCGTCTGAGTCCATGACTGGGTTGCGTTTAATGTAGCGACACGCCAAGTGGGATAAGTTCGATGAGTGTTATTTGGCAGGTACGGGAATACTTCTTTAGCTTGCTAGCATTCCAGTTTTTCCAGCAGCAGAGAAAACAACAACAGAGGAGCGACGCTGCTGCTGGGCCAACAAAGAGACGCAGCGTCACGGGCCGACGCCGAGTGACGTCATGTGCGTGACACAAAACAAGGAAAGTCGTTAGGCAACTGCATTAAAAATAAAAAGTTGAAAATACACCAACATATAAAACATATTTCGAAGAACAAAAATAAATATCTTTGTATATTTTGTGTTACATTGAAAATATTACACATTTACAGTTAGTACTAATACACATATTTGTTTTTACCATTGTTTCTATTGAATATTGTTCCAGAAGAAATTTAAAACTATACTGGGATAAAATTGAAATGTGTGGTAAGGATTACTGTATCTCATGTGATATTTTATTTTAAATAAGACATTTTGCATTGAAAATAAATATATAATTCAGCTAATAAATATATTTGGTAAACAACAAATAATACATACATACGAAATGTACCAAATGTTGTACATTTTATAAGTGTGAATCTTATAATTGCATTGCAGGGTGGTTATGTATAAATCAAATATTTCTTTCTGTGTTGTTGTGGCATTGTATTTCCTCATTTTCTATTATTTTGTAGTACATTTTTACATTTACATTTTTTAAATAATATTTATATTTATTTCTTTAAAATAATGTGCATTGAAAAGGATATATTTTTGTTCACATTGTGTCGAAATAAGACAAATGGCTATATCTAATAATGTAGATTATATTTCACGATATCATAGATAAATAAACATGATTTCCTGTCTATGCACAATAAAGCAGGTCATTATTAAAATTATGACAGATTTGACCTATTTTCTGAGTGGTGCCTCTTGGTATGATCTTATCAAATTCGTTCAACTTGAAACACTTATCGCCTGACTTACTAAAAGATCATTAATTAGAAAAGGCTAAATGAACCGCAACATCTAAAAGCCTCTGTAATGGTCCGGAAATAGCATGTCTTTTTTTCTCTTTTTTTATAGGTCAAAGAAGCGGAACTAGATGAAAAGAAAGTTGTTTCTACCGGACACATTTCGAACAAGTACGCGTTCTCCCGTTGCCGTGGCAGCAGCGACTTCAGGAAGAACGTTCGGGTGATTTATGATGGATCCTCATGAGACAGGTAATGAATTGTTTTAAAATATCCATAAGCGTGTGAATTAAAAATAATTGACTGTATCTCCTATGTCACGAAACCAACCGTTTGACTGTGCATTGCCGTCCTGGCGTCTTTAAAGCTCCAGTGCGTCAGCCATGCACCTGCACTACTACCAGCTAGCTTACTGAAATCTGTCAGACTAGTTTCATGATTACGATCATATCTGTCGCGGATATTTAAAATTATATCTTTGTATTTTTTAATGTTTTTTTTTATTTTTCTATCTTGCAACCCAAAAGATCTGCTGAGTGGCAACGAGAACATAGTTGAAATGCAGAATTTGGAAGAAGAGGACTTTGCTGTTTCAAAGTGAGTTATAACGATATAAAAATGCATGTAACTTTATCAGATTTTCACTTCTTTTATCCATAATATTTTGTCTCTCCAGGTCATCAGATGCTGATGCAGAATTTGACACGGTAATTGGGAACATCGAGGATATTATAATGGGTATTAATCTATCTATTATTATTTTAAATCACTTAAATCACTTATAAGCACAATTGTAAATTATGAAGATAATCTAGTAGAATTTATCTTTAACAAGGGTGAATTTTACATTTTAAAAAACCTACTTACAGGATAGTTTACCCAACAATGAAAATTAGCCCATGGTTTACTCACCCTCAAGCCATCCTAGGTGTACATGACATTCTTCATTCAGACGAACACAGAGTTATATTCAAAAAGTCCTGGTTCTTCCAAGCTTTATAATGGCAGTGAGTGGCTGTTTCTGTTTTGAAGTCCATAAAAGTGCATCTATCCATCATAAAACTATGAAACTTCGTAAAACTTCTGAAGTGATTTAAAACTTTACAAACTATAATCTCTAACTTCCACGAACTGTCGTAGGCGCGTTCGTCTGAAAGAAGAATGTCATGTACACCTAGGATGGCTTGAGGGTGAGTAAATCATGGGCTAATTTTCATTTTTGGGTGAACTAACCCTTTAATTAGTTTTAATTTGTTTTTAAAAATGTAATTTCTTTTTCTTTCTTTTCTTATGGCTTTGGGTGAAATAGTTATTACTAAAACATGTAATTTTCTCCACAGAGGATGAATTCCAATATCTTCAGCAGTCTTTCATGGAGAAATATTACCTTGAGTTTGATGACTCTGAGGAGAATAAGCTCAGCTATACACCTATATTTAATGAATATGTATGTGATACTTTGAGCTTTTTTAATCCCACGTTTATGACTCTTGTTGAATATTTAACTGTCATTTATGATTTTTTTGCAATTTCAGATTGAAATCCTAGAAAAGCATCTGGAGCAGCAGTTGGTAGAGCGAATTCCTGGATTCAACATGGATTCCTTCACTCATTCACTTAAGTATGCCGAATTCATCAGCTTTTCTAAAACCCGAGTATAGTGGCTTGACAGTGACTGTCAATACAATGTATCTCAAAATATATAATACAGACATTAGCAACCCATGCCATGGGCCCTTAAATATGATCATGTAATGTAAGGGACCCCCATCCTAAAATGTAAAAAATATTTTCAAGTATAAAGACCCAGTTTATACTATTAAAAATTATAAAATATATATAAAATTATAAATATGTGTAAAATAATATTTGGAAAAAAATTATTTTATTACAGTTTTTATCTAAGATAGCACTCCCTTACAAAATACTGATGGGCAATATAATGTTGTACCTCTCTGTGCTATACAAGAATTGATACACTGGTGCCAAATATCGCTATTTTAATTAATAGAATAAGACGCTCTAAATAGATTTCCTTGCATCACAGCATCGCCTCGAGGTGGCACTCAACACATGAATGAGGGAAACGTGAACATTAGTTATGTAGCCTAAGAAAGAGAGGCTTTTAACGGGATGGCGGACAGCAGTATGAGTAAAATAATAGATGCCCAAGCTACTTTAAGTCCAAAGTTTGGAAAACCTGCACTGAACTGTTTCACAGGCATTTTTCATAGTTAGACAGATATCGTGATCATTACAGGATTGTCTAGCAATATATTTATTATCGCAGAATTGCTGTATCATGAGCCATGTATTGTATGGTGAGGTACCCTGTGATTCCCACCCCTGTTGCGGCCCCCCTGGAACCCAGTTTAAAAAGTCTTCTTACTGTAATACACATCATTTACCACTAGATGGAGGTATTTACATATGATGGTATTTGCATAGAAAATTATTCCATAATGGTGACCTTTACTTTTTTTTTTTTTTTTTTTTTTTTTTTTTTTAATTAGACAGCACAAAGATGAAGTCTCAGGTGACATACTTGACATGCTTCTCACTTTCACTGACTTTATGGCCTTCAAAGAGATGTTCATTGATTACAGAGCAGTAAGTAAAAGGATGTTCTTTTCTTTAACCTTAGGATAGGATTTATAATGTAAAATAATGTGTATTCAGATTCTTCTACAGTTTAGAGAAAAGCTGTTCTGCCTAGTTCAAATGTAATTCTTGGCTATAATCTGAAATGTAATCACCTACTACAATGAAACATTGGCCTACTTTTCTACTACCATGAACAAAAGCCATAAATGTACCAGTAGTCTGTGTCAGAAACTTGTTTTCCCAATCTTCTTTTTAGGAAAAGGAGGGTAGAGGATTGGACCTTAGTACTGGACTGGTGGTGAAGTCATTCAATTCTGCTTCAGCTTCACCTCTGACCTCCAGCATGGCCTCACAATCGAGCTGAACCAGTGAAAATGGGGATTTCATGTAAATGAACTCGATCAACACAATCATAACTCCCATTTAAAAAGATGAATATTCATTGAAAATTCCTTTCTGACACATCCCAAAACAATCATTGTTATACTAAACTGACAGAAGGGAGTCTTTGTTTAATTTAGGTTAATGTTTAAACGTAAAATTCAGGTCAACGGTCAGCTCATTCAGTATGACTCTTCTAACAGTATTCTCATGATCTGTCAGTAAATCCAGACTCAGTCTGGATCAGTTCTTTATATCTTGTTTTGGCCTACAGTGCAGCAAAACACTATTGCCGTTTCTGACCAAGTTGATGTAGAAAGTTGTAATGAGCCTCAACATCTCAAAGCTGCCACTTTATTGCATATTTTCATGAGAACCCTCCATTTTAGATCATTAGATACCAAAATAATTCCTTTCACTTGACAATCAAAAAGGGCTTTTTATTAAAAAAGTATTATACAATGTGCCTGATATGACAACAGTTCTGGAAGACCCTTTTAACCAATCACAAACCCAGGTGAAATATTACACCATTAAAAAAATGTTTATACAATTACCAGAAACAATGCAAATAATCTCATAAAGTTTTGTTGATGTATACAGTGCAAATTTAATTGAATTTTTTTTTTTTTTTTTTACATTGTTATGTTCTTACTAGATGAATGTTGTGTAATTGTGTATATTTGTTTATTTGTATATATAGACATTTCAGCCTGCATATGGAATAAATACAATTGTTCTTTAAATCATTTTATCAAAACATTTTATGCTCAAAACACTGAATCAATTACGTTCTTAAGCATAACTTTACAATAATGCAAGACCTCACCACTTAAATACATATTTTCTCAGTTTGTGTATCTTACAAAAATAGTACACTATTATTCAAAAGTTTGGGGTTGGTAAGATTTGAATGTTTTTGAAGGAGTCTCTAATGCTCACTAAGGATGCATTTCTTTGATCAAAAATACAATAAAAACAGTATTATAGTGAAAAATATATATCATTTTAAAATAGGATGTATTCCTGTGATGGCAAAGCTATTCTTTGATGAACCGAAAATTCAAAAGAACAGCATTTATTTGAATTTTTTTATTTTTTCATATCACTTTTAATCAATACCTCTGTTGAAAAAAGTATTAACTTCTTTAAAAAAATTAGATTTAAAAAAATCTTACAGACTCCAAAAAGCTGCACGTGCACTCTCAGTACACACAATGTCCATGTTACAAACCATCTAGCAATAATGGCACCATTATACAGAAGTGTTGACGGACGATCCTGAAGAGGATTTTCAGCAATACCAAAAAATCTGAGTAACATCCTCTTGGAAGTGTCCTCACATGGAGTATTGACAGTGTTAATCAGAGGATGGACTACACAGGCACTGTACTCCCCGCTGCGTTTTGCCCTTCTCCCCTCCAGCCAAAATAGGCAAAGTAGCAGCTGGCTGCATATAACAGGGTCACCACTATGGCAAAGAACTGCAAGGAAAAAAAAATTATGACAATCTTACAAATTGTACCAAGTATAAGACATACGCAGTTCACAAAAGAAGATGTTTTTAAAAATCCTCCATACAATGAAAGTTAATGGGGTCCAGTGTTGTTCTGAGCAAAAACATTTGAACATTCTTCAAAATATCTTCTTTTGTATTCCACAGTAGAAAGAAACACATACAGGTTGGAAACAACATCGGTATGAGTAAATGATAACAGAATTTTATTTTTGGGTGAACTATCACTTTAAGATCTTTCAGTGAGCCATAATACAAACTAACACCCAGATAATGATTTCAGGGCACATAACTGTTTTATGTTCAAGTATAACGCAGTCGTTGAGCAGAGATGTCGTTTTAAAGATGCTGTAATAATTTAGAAACTTAAGCTGTTGACCTTTACACATGCAGGAGGTGTACATTGTGATTACACACCTCCGCTGTAGAGCATTATAGGTCTGTCATGTGCTTGCTGCACAATTTAATCTGGATTCTGGCCGATGAGGTTTTTAAAGCCCTATAAAACACACATACTCTACAGAGTTTCACATTATAATTATCTCCTAAAAGCCTTTTATTTGATCTATGACGCAATACAGTGTAGTGAAGGCTCTGCTTCAGATTAGATGCTTTGCCATAGCGATATATTTTTTAAGAAGGCCCTATTTACAGTACACTGAATGTAAGATTTCTTAATGTTTTTGAAAGAAGTTTCTCAGGCTCACCAAGGCTGCATTTATTTGATCAAAGTTAAATAGTAATATTATAAAATATTGTTACAATATATTTTTTAATGTTTTCCATTTTAATATATTTTAAAATGTAATTTATTCTTGTGATGGCAAAGCTGAATTATCAGCAGTCATTACTCCAGTCTTCAGTGTCACATGATCCTTCAGAAATCATTCTGATATGCTGATTTGGTGCTTAAGAAACATTTCTTGTTATCACTGGTGATATTTTGTGGAAACCAGGGTACATTTTTTTCAGGATTCTTTAATTATTAATTTCTTTAACCAAACTTTTGAACGGTAGTAATTTGTTAGATCTCGAGAGTGTTGCTGACATCTGAAATCACCTGACCTGTTATCAGATCAACTTTAGTCAGGCATGCCTCTTTCAGCTCATAGTATGTGAATGGGTGGAGTGCATTCAAGAGATGTTTTCACTCACTGCAGAAGTTCCCAGATGACCATGGTAAAACCCCAATGGAACGGATGCAGCATTAGTCAAAAAAGCAGTTAGGTATAGAACAGCTGCGACCAAGTAAAACACCATGAGCTACAAGGAAGAAAGGGAGACAGGATTACAAACTTGATTTGACCGACAAAGCCTTGATTTGAAATGTTATCTACTCCATGAGACAAGTGAGTCTCACCACCAAAGGCCAGGGTATTGAGGGTAGACTTTGATGAAACCTCAGCAATAGCACAACCAACAGGGCGATGCTCAAAAGCCACAGTGTCACGCTGACAAAAAGGACCCAGCCATAAGCAGATGAAGAGGTGAATGGAGTACTGGCGATCAGCGCCCACACTAGTAATCCAACAACCTAAACAGAGGATGGAGATAGCATATGTTAAACATCAATGAAAAATAGTCACTTAAAGGGATAGTCCACCCATAGATTCATCATTTAAATTTAAAAGGATTTTTAGAGAGTTTTTGTCCATACAATCGAAGTCAGTGAGGTCTAAAACAGCATTGGACACCATTGACTTTCTTCGTATGGGCAAACACACACACTCATATATATACACATTATATATATATTTTTTATTTTTAATAAAAATTATCTTCTTTTGTGCTTCACAGAAAAAGGACATTCACAAATTTCAAAAGGACATAAGGGGGCTAAATGATAACAGAATTTTCATTTTTAGGAAAATTAATCCTTTAAGTCAAGAACCCTTAGTTATAATTTTTAGGTATTTCCTAGGCTTTTCTAGATGTAAGGGTGTTGAATTAGTTTAGATCACATGCTCTGAAACACGTGAGCTTTAAAATGAAAGTGACGTAAGTGTGAATCATCCTGGTGATGTTCATTGGATATCTAATCTTGTTAGCAATTACTGATATTTTAGCATCATATTTAGTATCGGAAGTATTGATTTGTGTCCTTAGGAATGTTTTCAGTTATAAATTTTAGAAGACAGACAAGTACAGAAAATACAAATACAGAAATACAATTTTTATATGAACAGATGCTGTCAATGGCATCCATTTGTATTTTGTACAATGAATATCAAAAGTTCAAAATGTATTATTCATCTGATAAAGGTCTCAGCTTTCAGGCTATGTGTCTGACACAAGATACCTTCAAACAACAACTATGACTTGCTCCACAGAATAAAGACTAAAAACAGACATCTCAAGTCCAATATTCAGTAAAGCTCAGTAATTACATTTACATATATTTACTGATTCAACACTGATTACACATGTTATGTACTTGTATTATTTTTATTTTTTCTCTAAGCTGTCTTGATAGTTGCATGTTCATAAATATGTACAGCTGAACTAACGTTTCAAAATAACTTATAGATACAGACTTGTATGTTGGCTCAGTGTAGAAATGCACCTAATACAAGTACCACAATATAAACATTACATCTACGTCTACACAAACTCGGTGTAAGCATGCAGTCTGTGGTAATAAATCTAACAATGGCATAATATCCTAGTTGTATGAAACATTATGACCATAATCCATAGTACATGGGCATGGTCAGTTTGTTTTATCAACCAACACCTACACAGTCTCAGTATTTCTCATACCGGCATTATTTTTGAAGAATAAAGAAACAGCATAGAAAAGTGACTGAGTTTATGATGAAGGGAGAAATAAATCGTTTTCAAAAGCAAAAAAAAAACACTTCAACATGTGATAAAGCATGGGAAATTAGTTTTCCAACTTACAATCTCAGCCAAAAGTAGAATACCAGGAATGCCCTTGATGAAGTTCATGTCAATACTTGATGGGATTCCATAACTTCTTTGAGGTTCTTGTGAGCTGGTCTGAGTGTTGACCTTACCAGGAAAATCTGCCATTTCTTCTCAGTATAAATATGAAAATGTCACTTTAGAAAAAAACGAAAGCATGCACCTGAGTGGAGAGTGGAGACACACCAGAACAGGTAATGCAGGTGTTGTTGCTACCTAGAAACTCAGCCTGAACAAATAGAAGTTCTCTCTTTCACGCCCTCTCTCGCTCTCCCTCTCCCTTCTCTCTCTCCATGCACCTTTGCACACCTACAATGTATTTAGTGTGATCATGTAGGTTAGGTAGATACATCGGTTTGTCAAAGTAATAAATAACTTCAGTAAGCATAATAAAGTGAGAACCCTCTCCCTTCCTCTTATAAAAAGGGAAACAGCAGAATAGCAGACAACAGAAGTTAAAATTAAGGATTAAAAACTTTAAATAGTCAGAATCATTGACAGAAAAGGATGTTACATGTACACAAGCATTACAGGTAAAATGAATTCACATATTGTACATTTATAATTATACTGTATACACTCACCTAAAGGATTATTAGGAACACCATACTAATACTGTGTTTGACCCCCTTTCGCCTTCAGAACTGCCTTAATTCTACGTGGCATTGATTCAGCAAGGTGCTGAAAGCATTCTTGGGGGCCATTTTAGTACAGTGAGCTCATTGTCATGTTCAAGAAACCAATTTGAAATGATTCGAGCTTTGTGACATGGTGCATTATCCTGCTGGAAGTAGCCATCAGAGAATGGGTACATGGTGGTCATAAAGGGATGGACATGGTCAGAAACAATGCTCAGGTAGGCCGTGGCATTTAAACGATGCCCAATTGGCACTAAGGGGCCTAAAGTGTGCCAAAAAAACGTCCCCCACACCATTACACCACCACCACCAGCCTGCACAGTGGTAACAAGGCATGATGGATCCATGTTCTCATTCTGTTTACGCCAAATTCTGACTCTACCATCTGAATGTCTCAACAGAAATCGAGACTCATCAGACCAGGCAACATTTTTCCAGTCAGGCAACAACTGTCCAATTTTGGTGAGCTTGTGCAAATTGTAGCCTCTTTTTCCTATTTGTAGTGGAGATGAGTGGTACCCGGTGGGGTCTTCTGCTGTTGTAGCCCATCCCCCTCAAGGTTGTGCGTGTTGTGGCTTCACAAATGCTTTGCTGCATACCTCGGTTGTAACGAGTGGTTATTTCAGTCAAAGTTGCTCTTCTATCAGCTTGAATCAGTCGGCCCATTCTCCTCTGACCTCTAGCATCAACAAAGCATTTTCGCCCACAGGACTGCCACATACTGGATATTTTCCCTTTTCACACCATTCTTTGTAAACCCTAGAAATGGTTGTGTGTGAAAATCCCAGTAACTGAGCAGATTGTGAAATACTCAGACCGGCCCGTCTGGCACCAACAACCATGCTGCGCTCAAAATTGCTTAAATCACCTTTCTTTCCCATTCTGACATTCAGTTTGGAGTTCAGGAGATTGTCTTGACCAGGACAACACCCCTAAATGCATTGAAGCAACTGCCATGTGATTGGTTGCTTAGATAATTGCATTAATGAGAAATTGAACAGGTGTTCCTAATAATCCTTTAGGTAAGTGTATACCTATGAGCCTATGATCTTGTTGGTGGACTTTGAATGTTAAAGCAATGCACACAAAATGTTCCTGTAACCATTGAACCTTATCACTTTATCAACACAGAAACAAGCGAAAACACTATCACTGCAAGTAATGTCTACTTTTAACATTTGTCATTAAATTGTAAGACTGTTGATTATGCAGAATACTCTTCCTGTATGGAATATGCATTATTACACTCCTTGCTTTGAAACACTCACATTATATAAACAGTTAAAAAATTATTATATTTTTCCACTAACCTGCAGTAATTTTTGTATTATGCTCGTTGACTCAGTTCATCTTTAGCCCCTTTTCTGCAGCAGACAGATGTAAAACTTTGCTGCTGCCATTTATTTTTTCTGGTATCTACTCTCTGTGAGGTATAAAATGGACTTTGGTCCTTGGAGAACCATCCAGTTCACCTTTTCAGAAAAAAAAAAAAAAAAAAAACATGAAAAAAAAAAAACATGTTGTCAGAAGTGGGATTCGAACCCACGCCTCCAGAGGAGACTGCGACCTGAACGCAGCGCCTTAGACCGCTCGGCCATCCTGACTCACTGAATAGTGTGTAATTTTTGGCCCTCTAGTGGTCGTGACTTTATTTTTCTTATTTATATTTTCAGTTTCCTTAATCCAAGTCAAAATCAACCATACATAAAATGTATATTATACCCAGCAAGATTTTATTTAGATTATATACTATATTATAGTGTTTTAGAAGGTTTTTTTTTTTTTTGGTCCTGTGACAAAAAGGGAGGCCATTTCTATAAAACCAAAAAAAAAAAGGACATTTTGCAGAATCCCGTGAAGCTAGGATAAAAACTGATACAATCTGTCACTTTTCCCCTTAAAATGATTTCCAGGGTATTTTTACCTATATAAGGGTGTACATTTTCTAACCTTATTAAATGTAGGCCTATGCTTTTTATGCTCTTTTCGTGCAAATTCTTAATTTTATTGCAATTAGAATAATAAGGTACAATAGGGCTGATACCAATCACATAAATTTCAGTATCAACAAAATCCATCTTTGCACTAAAGAAACGGCACAGCATCTGAAGTGGAATTTAGAAGTATTTACAGACTGTTTAATGCTGCTGAGAGACAGAATAAATGCATTTACACTACAGTTACAATTGCATAACAATGTTATGAGATTACTGTTTTACATTTATTGGTAGCACTTTTTAAGGTTTTATTTGAGCTAAGAATGTACAATTCTACAGCATTTTTAAAATCTTAGTTCATGTTAATTTCAGCATTTACTAGTACATTATTAAAACCAAATGTAATATTTGTTAACATCAGTTAATGCACTGTTAACCACTAACATGGACAAACAAATGTTAACAAAGATGAATAAATACTGTAACAAATGTAACATGAAGCCACCAGTAGGTGGCGTCAAGTCACTTATAATGAACCAGTCATTGATTGATTTATTCAACCGATTCGTTCTGAATTTTACTCAATGCAACAGTTGTGCTGTGGCTTTGGATAGCCGTGTGTACAGTACATTTTTGTCCATAACAAATCGTTTAATTTGATTGTTAAACTGCCCATGTTTGTACTTAAAGGGGACATATATTATGTGAAATTCACTTTATATCATTTTTGAACATCTTACATCTTTGTGACCACAGTGTGTGTACACAACCACCCTATTGTGGCCGTCCATTCCGTCTGTTATTTTCCCCATAAATATGAAACAGTGTCTCAAAATGAGCCGTTCAGGAATGTGCTTCAATGTGACAGCAACAATGGAGCCGCAAACTTCATATATTTTTGAAAATCTAGCGTTTAGTCGATCCTGGTAAGCGCTCATTGCCAGAGGGAGTTTGGAGTCGCTGCATTTGTTTTCGCACACCTCTCGCGGACATCCTGTAAAATTCAACCAACCGAAGAAAGAAATGAAAAAAAAAAAAAAAAAAAATCACATTCATCACGGAAAAAAGGGGCATGGATTAGCCAGCCAAGGGTTGACTAAGATATAAAAAAATTAAATAAAATGCATTATAGCCTGCTCACCAAAATTATTTGTACACAAAACATGCCAATGTGTGTAGCTGACCCATGCTCTCAAATAAATCAAGGAGATTCGCGGGACTTCAAAATCAGTGATGGCAGTTAGTTCATTTTTAGCCGGGACAGATCGAATAGTGTTCCGTGACTGTGCAGCTGGAGAAGACTGTATGCGGGAATTTTGAAAATGGCTTTGTAAGTATGTTAATTAATACATTAATTTATTCTCCTCTGTCAGCCATTGGGGTTTGAAAAAAAAAAAAAACGCTATTAAAACTACAGATGTTTTATTTTGTGCAGTTTGTACGCTCTCTGACCATCCAATCAAAGGACGTGAAAATGCCGACGTTATTGTACGCCCCGGGAACGCCATCTCGAAATCTGATTGGCTGTTTAAATCGGAGTGATTATCTGATTGGTTAAAGCACACAGTTTCATTGCCATTCATTTTAAGCTAGAGGCGCCCGCAATATTGATTCCGAAGGCCTCAAGGCAGATTTCTTTGACCCTGGCAACACATGATGCCTGAAATATGATTGGATAAAAGCTCTAGCAAACACTACTGGAAGCAGCGCAACCAAGAGAAAAGCTATGAAATTAAGAAATTAGAGTATTGGGAATAATTTAACACACATTTGTGGAAAAAAATATATATATTAAAATTTAAGTCAGAGATTCTGATAGTGATTAGGCCAGCAGAGAAGGCCTTGCTGGCCCTGACGGCCCACCACTGTCTTTAAGTGTGCCTCTCTTTATGGAAGTAATAATTTATACTTTATTAAAATAGAGTGCAGTATGCAGCCACGCCACAGACCCTACTGAACACGACACCGAAGTTGGACTTGCTCAGGAGTAGAGCGGACACATTTTTTTTCTACGCCCACTGCAACGGTCAGAATATGACGTCACTCTGCTCGTATGTTTAAAAAAACAAAACAAACATATATATAACGGGGTTAATACAAATAAATTACTAAATGATAAAAATGAATAAATGTAACTTAAATATAAAAACAGAACCCCAACTTCACATGCGATTACTTTAACGTTACTTGCAGTGTTACAAAACATAACGACCGTTTATGTGAATTTTGTGTGTTTTTGACAAACCCGTGTGTGTATTTGACAGTTTAACCGCAATGATACGAGAATGATAAGTGTAAAAATACTCACAGGAGCGCCGTTTTACATCCAGCTTTCTGTGCACGTGCTTCGGGTGTGTGCGCTAAGAAATCATATATCAGAAGTTTAGACTGATATGGCTCTAAAACGCATGCAGATAATAAACTTTCATGATGATGAAGAGCTGTAACGTCACCTGAGCATGACCTCCACAGAGACGATAATCAAAACCAAACAGACCATTTGTTAGTTTTTGGCAGAATATCTGAGGCAAATAGCTCCGCCCTCTTCTGGAAAGCGGGACTGGGAGCAGCAGCTCATTTGCATTTAAAGACATATGCACGAAAACAGCATGGTTTTTCTTTCACTCAAAAATGGGCATTTTTACAGCATGGTGTAATAATAAAAGATATGTGGGGTATTTTGAGCTGAAACTTCACATACACATTCTGAGGACACCTGAGGCTTATATTACATCTTGAAAAAGGGGCATATAGGTCCCCTTTAAACTTATGAGTTTGTACTTAATACATCAGGGGTTATGCTTTAAAAACAAAACCCATTTAGAATTGAAAACTTCAATCCAAATAGGAAAAACAGCCAATTCTTTGTCAATGGCAAAATGCAGTTTACTGTAAACTCACCAAGTGGGACATTACAGGAAGTAAATCATATTCTTTAAACAAGGTTTTAGCAATCATTTTTGCATATATATTTCAATTTATATTTATCACTGTGTCTCACCCACTTTTCATATCTGTTCCGATAACTCTGCAGTAAAATGCTTCTGTAGACTAGAGGTCTGACAAATTACACTACCTAGACCATGCGAGTTGAACCTCTAAACTTTCCTCTCACATTCATTCATTTAGCAGACACTTTTATCAAAAGAGTCACTAGTATGTTCCTCACTTGTATGATGATAACTCTTTGATGAAAAATCAGAGAGTAATGTGAAAGTCAACAAAAATCGGTGTTCATAATCTTTGTGCTTGTTTTGTGGAAGAGATGGTGTGGATCTATTTCCTGAAAACTACCCTTTCCAGCATTCCTCATCTCCGTGTCACATGCACAAATAATGTTTTTCTCCATGTGTAGGTGTGGTATGGTGTTGCTTCCCATCATATAAGCAAGACAGAGACCCTTCTGTGTGCCTGTGTAATCCAAAAGCACTGTAGTAATGTCACAGCTTGGTGAGAAGCCACTGCCGGAGAGGTCATTGTTCTTCCAGACAATACAGCAGACACATGACTTTATTTTGGGAAAGAGAATTCTAATGATCTATGTGACTCCCAGTTGTTAAAAGTTTAATGCTGTCATAACATCAGTGAGGGAGCTTAATGGAATTTAATTAACTCCACAAATAGTAGGGAAATTTCTCACAAAATTATGTCAGAAGTTTTAGTTGCTTCCACAATATGACTCTTTGACCTCCATCTGACATGTCGGACATTTCATGCCATTGCATTACACTTTACACATTATAGATAATATATGTTAAACTGCTAAATTATGTGTTACTCAATGCATGTTTTACATTCAGTTGTACAGAGAAGGTTTCTGGAGGAAAGATTTTATTTTGAGTACATTTAGTCTCTGAACATGCTGTTGAACTTGGAAAAAGAACTGAACAAAAGTCAAATGCCTGATTTTTTTTTTTTTTTTTTTTTTTATGCCAGGAAAAAGTATAGCCTTATTAAATCCAGCATTTGAGGCATTCAGATTGTCTTTTCTCCCACTGCTTATAGGAGACTTACAGAAAAATTTAAAATAGAAAATAACAGTCAGGAAAATAGAGGTGGAGTAGATCTATGGAATACTATAAGTGTTACCCAACCATCAGAACTTCTCTTTTTAACAAAGGCCCCTGTGTGTGACCCTGGCCCTTATGCGAAAGAGAGCATTTCCAGCAATGACGTGATTCTAAAAGTTACGCAAGTTGTAGTAAATTCCCTAGCCTTGATCCTTTTTCCACAGAGGCAAAGGTAGAGCTGTACACACAGATCACTCTCTGTACACACTTAGCACGTCTGGCTGCTTGAGGATCTTGTGTGTGTGTGTGATGTCAGAGGTCATAAAGGCCACGGAGAGGATGTGTGAGTCAGGGTGTGTCTTATGCAGAAAGAAGGATAGTCAACGATAGAGACGGTGGGGCGTCAAGGGGCGTAGGCAGTCTTTGCTATAAAACGGATCCCAAAAAAGCAATGGTGTTAAAGGGAAGACAGTTGTCCTGGACTACGGAAATTTACAGAAAACGTCAAAAGCAGGATTTTACAAAGGCTCACCGATCATTTACAAGAAGTGTCAGGCTAAATCTATCAATGGCTAATGGTAAGAAAGTCACTTTAATGTTCTGTCACTTAATATATTTATATTATTAAGCTCAAAGTCAGAATTAAGTATATGATTGAGAGCTATAATACAGTGTGCTTTTTGGTATAAACACCTGTTACACATACTTGCATTATAAATATAATGTTTTGTTCATTTCTGTAAAGAATGTTTTGTAATGTACTGTGAAGTTTATAAAAACTGTTTGTAAGAGAATTCAAATATATTACATAAAGCAGTCTGGTGGTCAAGAGTTTCACAAAGAGGGCTGGAATGATACTTTTCCATTAGTGGAGGAAACTGCAGGATTGCACTCCAAACCACTTTTTATGTTCCACTAATGTGTTGTTTTACCCTGGTTCAAATTAAAAATATATTACACCTTTTCAATAAATTATTTTATTTCTCAAACAGCAAAATTATAAGATGCTAAAGTGAATATTCCAAGTGAAATGTTTCTGGAGCCAATACTTCAGTTGGCTGTGTTTCCTGTTATGCAGGTGGGTTAGAAATGCGCTGCATTGTTAAAATAAATATGGAAGCGGACCACTGACTAGTTGGCAGACTGTGATATTTGGCCGAGTATTGAATCTCTTTGTGAGGTCTGAGCTTTAGCCTCATCTTGGAAAGTGAAAAAGAAAGTGACATGCTTGTAACATTAAAAGTAAATGTAGCTTCAAGAAGCAATACGGAGAATCCAAACTAATCAGATAGAAATGTGTTACCACACACATTAGACATGGGGATGTTTCTTATATTCTGTGAGCAAAAAAGTTTTAGTTTGCTCTCCAAGTTACACCCTTGCATCCACAAACTATGAAACTTCACACACATCATCAGTTTACTGACTAAACAAGTTGAGTATAAGAATGTCTGAAAATACCCCATATCTTGTTCTTCAGTGGAAGCAAGAACATTTGACTTTTTGTAGAAGTTAACCATTTGCTTACCTTTGATTAGAGCCTATGACAGCTTTAAATCTTAAAAAAATATATATTTTTCATTTTATTAAATGAAACTTTTCTGTCTCAGACTTTTAGACACCACTGTATGTATACAAAGATAATGTATGCAAGCCGATACTGCAGTTCATAAGAAGATGATTTAAGATGATACTTCACCCAAAAGACAAAGGAATAGGTCATGAAACACTTCTTGAGTGTGAAATTTCCAGTGCATATCTCAAACTTGTCAGCAAGGCTGGAAAACAAAAGTTGCTATAGGCAACCCACATCACTAATCTATCCCATAATTAAAATAAATTTAGCCACTCAAAAAATTGCATGCAACATTCATTAACAGAGCATTTAGATGCTCACTACAAACAAATAAATATTTAAAATATTAAAATATTTATTTTGTGTCCAGCCATGCGGAGTGATATAGATCTGCAGTGTTATGAGAATAACCATGCTCACCGCACTGAGGAGATGGACGTGGAGCGCCTGCTGGTGCGCAGAGGTCAGCCCTTCTCTGTAGTCCTGCAGTGTACTGAGCACATCCCACAGATCCCAGACCACCAGCTCAACCTCATACTACACCTGGGTGAGTAATCTGATGGAGAGAATAACAGATTAAGCAGTGAGAAAGACAAATAGATGGCTTAAAGGTTTTGGACTGTAAACTTGAACCTGTAATAATCTTAGATTGATCTGTAGTTGGAGTTTAAGACTTAGCTAAATTTAGTGTTTTTTTAACCACAGGTCTTTTCATGCTAAAGAAACATGTTTTAAGTCACGTAAAGCCATTTTTTCATTCAATTTATCTGCATATGTTTGTGTGTTACAGGTAAGAATAATGAGGTGGTCTTGAAGGTGTCAGATTCAGAGCAGGATCATGGGAAATGGTGGTTCAGTCAGCGTAATGCTCAGGGTGAGGTGATGCTAACTGTCCACAGCCCAGCTGATGCTCCTGTGGGTCTGTACAGCATGACTGTGGTTTTGCTCTCAGCTGATGGGCAGATCCTGGAGCAAACCAAGCCTCAGACCTTCTACCTACTTTTCAATCCCTGGTGCAAAGGTGAGCATTTAAAGGGATCGCTCACCTGACTTTGTTTCTTCTTCCATACAAAGGTTTTGGTTTATTTCTCACACAACGCTATTGTATAACCTGAAAGACTTGGAATATGGTGCTAAAATTGGATTGACCGCATAATGAGACAGATAAATGGTATCAGTGGAATTACTTTCAGAATTTTCCTTTCCAGTTGATGAACAATAAATTGACAGGCAATCAGAAGCCACCCGAGTTTGAGCATTTAAAGCGGAAGATGATATTAAATGCTGTTTTGGACTTCCCTATTCTCATAAAATTAGAACAATTATTAAAACTTTATAAGTATAGTTCTCATTATAATTATCGCCTTTGATGTGAACTGGCCTTAAAATGCACCAGTTCTTTAAAGCCAGGTGGATTCTGATAAGGTTTTACTTACAACAGTTAAAGGGATAGTTCACCCAAAAATGAAAATTCTGTCATTAATTACTCACCTTCATGTCGTTCCAAACTTGTACTACCTTTGTTCATCTTCAGAACACAACTGAAGATGTTTTTGATGAAATCCGAGAGTTTTCCAACCACCTATAGACCGCAAAGTCATTACCACTCTGAAGGCCCAGAAAAGTAGTAAAGATATTTTTGAAATAGTCCATGTGACTACAGTGGTTTCAACCTTAATTTTATCAAGTGACGAGAATACTTTTTGTGCCCCCCAAAAAAACCCTGACTGTATTCAACAATTTCTGTGTCAGTCTCCTGCACTGTTCACATTGTAAACACAGTGCAGTGCTTCCTGGTTCTACGGCAGAACCACTGGGTTCTACGGCAGAACATTAAATCTGTATTTCGCTTAGATTCTTTATGCACTAGCTACACAAATTGGGATTAAAACAGTAATCTGAATGTTATCATGTTTTGTCAAGACAAGAATATTCAAGTGATATTTAAAAAAATACCAAATTATACCAAATTCAAAAGAATGCAACATGATCATTGTGGCCTTACACACAAAGCTCAATTATATTTCTTCCTGTAGATGACTCTGTGTACCTTCCCAGTGAGGAACTGCTGCAGGAGTACATTTTAAATGAAAACGGGATCTTGTACCAGGGCTCATGGGATGATATCACCACCGTGCCCTGGAACTTTGGGCAGGTAACTTAAAAATTATTTCACATGTGCTCACCAAAGATATAAGATTCAAATTTATACAGCCCCTATATCTGTTTAGACAGCCTTGTGGTCAGTGCCCTCTCTGAGAAAGTGTCATGGCCTGAGATGACTGACATATAGTCAGGATTTATGGGTGATGTTGCATGGTGGTGGAATTCAGATGAGGCAGAGTGTGAATTGTGGCAGATCGGTGACAGGAGAACCGCAGAGGGCTTGTCTGCTGGGTAACCACTCACTGTAGATGTCAAACATTTCAGCAACAATGTCTGTCTCACAAACAAGAGACTGTCCCCTTTCAGACTGGGGGGGGATAAAAAAAGAAAAACTCGATTCACCAGATTAGGTGGGGTAACTATAAGTGCTAAACTTTCTCTGTAAAATACAAGTCAGGCATACGGACAGCGTTTACCACAATAATCTCAATCATACAAACAATATGTGTTGTTATGTGTAACCGGTTCTATTGGACCCTCTCCGAGCGGGATTCTAACTGGAATCTCCAGTGTGGGAGGCAGGTGCGCTAACAAAGACACTAAAGACCGCAGCAGCTAATGTACTTCTTGAGACCAGGAGAGTGAGGTTTACATGCACAGATCTTACTGGCCTATATCCCCCCCTTCTCTCTTTCAAACAGTTTGAGAAAGATGTGGTGGATATTTGCTTTGAAGTGCTGGACAATTCGCCTGCCGCCATGAAAAACTCAGAGATGGACATTGTCAACAGAGCAAACCCTGTTTATGTTAGCAGGACTATTACTGCCATGGTAAGGCATTTATTAACATGGCCATTTACTGTCTCCACCTCTTGTTATAATGCTATATAGCCTAATCATATTTGCTCAGCCATACATGTAAATACACATAATCTGCATTAACAGGTGAATGCTAATGATGACCGGGGGGTGGTATCTGGGCGCTGGGATGGAAAGTACAGTGATGGGGTGGCACCCACACATTGGACTGGCAGTGTGCCCATCCTGAGGCGCTGGAGTGAGGGTGGAGGACAGAAAGTACGTTACGGGCAGTGCTGGGTGTTCACAGGAGTGGCATGCACAGGTGAGGAAAAATAATCTGTGTCATTGCTTCCTGCACCACTTTTCACTTTTCAGCCTGCATGCATACAGAGTAACCAGTGTAGGATGATTCACAAACAAATGACTCACCAGTTCTTCTTAGTGAACCAAAAGTGTAGCGCAATCAGGACAGCCCAATTCATGAATAGACTATAAGCTGGTTCTTTATAATGAATCAAATTATACACTAGCCTACCAGTTCGATTCATGACTGTTATGAGACAGTTCTTTTTGGTGAATCAAAACATACACGACCAGCAGTCCGATTCATGAACAAGTGACTCTTTTGAGTCCTTTTAATGAATATAAAAACAGTGTAACCACTGTAGTCTGATTTCCGAATGAAGGAGCTGGTTCTTTTAATGAATAGTTCGGGTTAGTTTGAAAAATTCTTATCTGAACAGAACTATCAGAGCGGTTACTGAATAATTTGCTAAATTCAGAATAGCCTACTATCATTTCTGTCTATGCCTCACACGTGATCTGTATTGTTACCTTTCCACAGTCCTCCGCTGTCTTGGCATTCCAACCAGATGCATCACTAATTACTCATCTGCTCATGACACTGATGCAAACATTTCTGTGGATTACCTTTTCAATGATCAACTTGAAAGTGTGTCTGAAGGCAGGAAGGACTCCATCTGGTAAGTTATGATATCCACATAAAATAACCCTTTCTGTATGACAACAATTGTTTCATTTCTATCTATTTTTATTTCTCCTAAGCAATTTTAGGAGAAGGATCTGAGACAAAGTTGATACTTAAGGCATAAGTTAGAACTCCATTAAGTTTAAGTTATAAAAGAATAACTCTGAGCAAAAACATTCTCCCCTGTAGTCCCTGATAGGCATCCTTTCTTTTCAGGAATTACCACTGTTGGGTTGAGTCCTGGATGAAACGCGATGACCTCCCAGAAGGTTACAATGGATGGCAGGTGCTAGATCCAACACCTCAAGAAAGGAGTGATGGTAATCATTCTTATAAGTAAGCTGTATAAAAAACAAGAAAATCAAAAGAACATCTTATTTCTCCCATCTCCTAGCATCAAACTGGAATATTAGATAGTTTGCCTACATCGTCTTCTTCCATGTTCTTACAGGAGTTTTCTGCTGTGGGCCTTGTCCAGTCCGCGCAGTCAAGGAAGGAGATGTGGGGTTGAAGTACGACACCCCATTTGTGTTTTCTGAGGTGAACGCAGATCTGATTTTCTGGATTGTTCATCCAGATGGGGAACGATCTCAAGTGTCCCAAAACAGTAAAATTATTGGACAGAGCATTAGCACTAAGAGTGTGTATGGAGACTTCAGAGAGGACATTACTGCTAATTACAAATATCCTGAAGGTAATGTCCAACAAGTCAAATCTACACTTTATTGAAATACTTTATAATGAACTAAACTCATTTTTTATCTGTGTCATTCTGTTCTGATACTGAATTCTGCATGAAAAGAAAGTTGCAATAGTTGTTTCTTCCCAATTGCAACATATTTCTGGGTGAAACGGCTTCTCGAACAAGAAAAAATGTAGGGCAGGACTTTGGATCAATGTGTTTGGCTATTGCTGTAATGTCATGTGAGTGACAGGTTGTCCCACCCTTATGCCAGTAAACATGTCAGAGAAGAGATGTCGCTGCAAGAGGAAGGGGAATTTATTTTGATTAAAGCTAACAAGGCACATGAATTTAAAAAAACAATTATGTGCACGGATAACTGGTGAATTACTGGTGAATTTTTCACAATATGACTTATTGTTTAGAATTTTTATTTATTTATTTATATTCCAACCGATTCAGAAATTTTGGCACATGATATTAATCACATTCAAATGCTTTTCCCCACCACAGGTTCAGTGAAGGAGCGAGAGGTTTTTAAAAAGGCAGGAAGACAAGTGGGCCAAAAGAACGAAGGCCCAGGACAGCTTGAGCTTTTCATCAAGCATGCTCCAGCTATCCACGGGACAGACTTTGACGTGATTATAGAGGTGTATAATGCTGGTAGGGAGGATACAGTTGCACAACTCACAGTCATGTCAAACGCAATAACCTACAATAGTATCCACCGCGGAGAGTGCCAGAGAAAGACAACCTCTCTCAAAGTGCCAGCTCACAAAGGTAAGACTAGCAAACGTAGGATTATGAATTATGTTGCACATAGTGGCATCTGCAAACAAATTTCACCTCACTTTGACAAAAATTACAAAAATATCTTTATCTTTAGCTCATAAAGAAGTATTGCGACTTCAGTATGACCATTATGGGGCGTGTGTGTCTGAACATCATATGATAAGGGTCACAGCCCTTCTCCAACCCACTGATCAAGACAACATCATCCTGCAAGAAATCAACATCCCCTTGAAAATGCCAGCACTTCTTATCAAGGTAATTAAAGAGATAGCTTACACAAAAATAAAAAAAATTCTCTCATCATTTACTCTCACTCATGCCATCCCCGATGTATAAGACTTTCTTTCTTTGTCTTCAGATAAACACAATCAAAGATTTTTAGAAAATAATACATCACTATCTAGTCAATATAATGCCAGTAAATGGGTGCCTCTCGATTTACATTTGAAAACACAGTGATCATGACAGTAATCCATAAGATCTGTTCATAACATAAACATAAGTGCATTATGAAGTTTGCATGAGAAGTAACGGGGAAGCACAGAAGACAGCACTTACATCACATCCCTTTCATGAACATATGACAGTAGAGCAGAGCAATGATTTATAAATGAACAAGTTAAAAATCTTCATATTTTTCTTACACACACCTATCATTTTGCTTCAGAAGACAATGATTCATCAACTGGGGTCATAGGTGTACTGTGTATGGTTTTTCAAGCATCAACTGATAGGCAACCATATGGATTCACAGAGATGGATTATTTTCCTCAAATCTTTTATCTGTGTTTATCTGAAGAAAGAAAGTTATATACATCGGGGATGGCATGAGGATGAGTCAATAAGAGAGGCTCTACTGGCCACGTTTACTAATAACCGACATTTGTTCTACATTTCAGATTATTGGAAATGCGATTGTATCACGTAAACTGACAGCACACATCTCCTTCACCAATCCTTTGCCGGTTAGTCTTCAACGAGGCGTGTTTACCGTGGAGGGAGCAGGACTAACAGAGGCCAGAGAAATAAAAACACAGTATGTACTAGTTTTAGAAAATACTCAAGTAAAAATTCAAGGATATAAGTGCATCAGATATGATCTAAGACATCCAAGTTCTAGTGGGACTGTTAATGTCTAAACTGTATGTGTCTCTTTCTCTAGTGGTAAGATTGAACCTGGTCAGGCTGTGACAGTTAAATTCTCCTTTAAACCCACCCGTGCTGGCATGAGGAAACTGCTTGTTGACTTTGACTCAGACAGACTGAGAGATGTCAAGGGAGAAGCCTCTATCATTGTTCGGACAAAAATGCGTAATATGAATGCTGTCCCAGAAATCTAGACAAGCATGTACAATTCAGAGAACTAAAAATCATTTAATGTGCTGTAAATTATACAGTTAATGGACTATACTTGGCTTGCTGACAGCAGTTTTGCTTTGTTACATTTTGTTTGCTATTTGTTTATATAAAGAGCATGCAACATTTCGTTTATAACTACTTTATGATTATAATATCTTTGTATGCTTTCAAATATACATTGACTATAAGACCCACAAAATATAATTTTCTACATGTAAAATGCCCAGAAACAATTGTTTATTGTACATTATGTATAATGCTGTTGTTGTGTTTGAAATAAAAGCTATGTAATAATAATAAAACAATATATACCTGCATGTAAAAATGACTGCCAGATATATATTTTATATTTGTCCATCTTGTTGTTTAGCACTGTCTGGCTATATTATAATGTATGCTTGTTCACTTGACTTGACTTAAGAAGTAAATGTGACTTATATAATGATGATAGCTAAAGAGTAACTTTACCAGCGAGCAGGTGACATTTATTACAGGTACATTTCTGAGTAAATAATAATGTCATTATTGTTATGTGAATGATCAACTCTCTCATATGGGATATGGCTTAACTCATATCTACACTATATTGCCAAAGGTTTTGGTAAAAGCAACTGCTCAGCCATGGAAACCCATTCCATGAAGCTCTCTACTCACAGTTCTTGAGCTAATCTGAAGGCCACACAAAGTTGGGAGGTCTGTAGCTACTGACTCTGCAGAAAGTTGGCAACTTCTGCGCACTGTGCGCCTCAGCATGCGCTGACCCCGCTCTGTGATTTTACGTGGCCTACCACTTTGTGGCTGAGTTGCTGTTCCCAATTGCTTCCATTTTGTTATAATACCACTAACAGTTGACCGTAGAATATTTAGTAGTGAGGAAAGTTCACGAATGGACTTATTGCACAGGTGGCAACCTATCACGGTACCACGCTTGAATTCACTGAGCTCCTGAGATCGACCCATTCTTTCACAAATGTTTGTAATTGTAGAAGCAGTCCACATGCCTAGTACTTGATTTTATACACATTTGGCCATGGAAGTGATTGGAACATCTGAATTCAATGATTTGGAGGGGTGTCCCAATACTTTTGGCAATGTAGTGCATTTCTTCCCACTAATCCTGACCCCTTATGAAGGAAGAATATGGGGTTGTTTGTGCATAAACAAGATCTTGATCGCCACCTGCTGTGAGGAAATACTTACTGTTCCAACCAAATACACAATTATAATATACTTTTGGTTTTAACTTAATTTTTATTTTTTATTGCATCATTTACGTTAAACATTTACCTTACAAACATTGTTAAGGATTGAAGGATGATAGTTTTTGGACAATTTTGATCATAGATTATCATAGTTTGAATATTCTTCCACTGCATCCTTTAGAATGCTTGTATTATAGCCTAATAATAATAATAATAATAATAATAATAATAATAATAATAATAATAAGAAGAAGAAGAAGAAGAAGAAAGAAGAAGAAAGTTACAATTAGATTACCATGCATAATGATCTATTTAAACATATAAAATATTGCATTATTAGAGCAATGTTGTTGCTTTGATTCTAGAAGAACCTAGTGGAAATTCCTATAAACCAGGATATAAAAAGCAGATTTTTATTATGACAAAATAAAGATAATAAGAACGTAAATATCAGTGCACTGTTACTTTATCATTGCATCATCCAGTTCTGCCCTTTGCACAATTGACATATCCAGTCCCGTCTTTGTCTTGATCGACAGCATCCTATACCAATAGAAACTACGTACACTGAACCATCGCTCTTCCTGAACCAATCATCTATGTTGTTGGGCGGTACTTCACGGACTCTCCTTTTGGTTTCAACCGGCGTGGGAAGTAGTGTGACTGGCTTCTGA
This sequence comes from Paracanthobrama guichenoti, assembly GCA_018749465.1. Lineage (NCBI taxonomy): Eukaryota > Metazoa > Chordata > Actinopteri > Cypriniformes > Gobionidae > Paracanthobrama > Paracanthobrama guichenoti. Next base: position 15,652,321 of record CM031960.1, on the reverse strand, counting down.
AGCGGTTATAAGATTATTATTCGTAAGTTTCATTAGCTTTATATTTGTTTCATGACGTCATATGTAATTCGTTTTTACTATATGTCTTTATGGACTGTATCATGAGACTATGAATCCAGTTACATGGTGGTTTAGTGAATGACTGGATTGTCAGCTTAGCTTTGTCTCGTGCTTAGAGGAAGCTTGCTATTGTAAAACAGATCTGAAAGACTTTACTACTGTTACCTTGATGACTAGGTAGATAATGACTGGGTTACTTGTCTAATACAGAATCCCGGTAATGCAAATCATGATGGAGATGTAGATGGTGCATAAGTCATACTAGCTTGCATCATACTGTGGTTTATAGGGGTTTGGCCTATGTCAGTGCACAGGTTAATGCAGTGCAGCAAAAAACTGATTAGTTGTTATTTGTAAGTGTGTGAAAACTATAATGACATTTGCGTTTATATGGTTCTGCATTCATGTGAATGAGGTTTTGCAGATATTCTTATTGTAGTAAAATGGGTTATACGTTACTTCCTCTAGGATCATAGAGCATCATCTATGGCTCTTCATCTCACATTTTTGTGTGCCAAAGCTTTCTTCTGTTGTCAGGTGAACCTCACTGTGTGCAGGTCGTGGTCTGTTGACTTGTTTTGCTCACTAATGTTGGTGCATCATGTTATGTGCCTGTTTCTCATGTCCTTCACAAAGAATTGTCAGATGTATTTTGCACTGTATTGTTTAACATTTTTATCCAGGACTCAACAATAAGGATGTCCCACAGGGATATATATATATATATATATATATATATATATATATATATATATTTTTTTTTGCTGCACCCTTTGCCAGGTCTTTTCTTTAAAATACATTTAATCTCAGTAAGGATTTTATTAGTATATTAATGAAAGGCTACTTAACATGTTCCACTTCACATCCCTGTGCTTTGTGCTGCGTCACCACTACATTTACATTTATTAGTGTAGCAGACACGGACACTCCTATTCAAACTAACTCGAGGAATAAAATAAAAGCCATTTATGTATTTACAGTATATGAATCTATAGCCGTCTATTATTATTATTATTATAGGTATTATAGATTACATTCATTCATTTAGCTGAATAAGCTTTTATTCAAACTGGTATACAGATTCGGAAATATAACAAAAGTGATTCTTCAAAAGTAACATGAGCTTCACTTCATCTTACATTTGTTGATTGTCCATGCGTGGCTTTATTTTTGTAACAGTTGTCAAATTTTGATGAAGTATGGTATTCAAGGAAATGTTTAAAAAGCATAATTTAGAGAGAAGTTTAGTTGAAAATGATAAATATCAGGAAATAAGTGTTTATTGAAATCTACAGCTTAAGTTTTATTTATTTATTATTTTGCAAAGAAAACTTAATTAAAATGTATACTCTGACACACATAAAAATATAATTTTTGCATTGTGTCCATTAAAAACATTGACAGGACAAGTGCAAATTTGTTCATTATTGTTGAGCACTTGTATTGATTGTAAATCAAGTTCAGCTACATTTTAAAGTAACAATTTACAGTAAAGTCCATGTCATTATAGCTAGGAAATTCACTTTTCAGCGTGCAGATGTTGAAACAGTTTATTGTTCACAATGTATGCAGTTTCTGGCATGCATGGCTGGAGGGATTATGTAATTGTCATTTGGAAAAAGATCTTATGTTTTGGATGAGTTGTTATGGTAGTGGTGCTGTAATTACTTCAGGGATTTCTGTTGTTTGCTGCATACTGGCTGCACCTGCTGAGGAGCTTCCTTTAATATTCCAGTGAGGAAGATTCAAGTCCACTGTTTTGACATTCACATGCAATTGTCACATTTGGTAGTTGGACAGAATTTTCAGATTGGTTATGAAACAGCTGTTACCATCCACTTATTCACCATTGTTAAAATGAATGATTTTGAATGAAAATAATGAAAGTAATATATACACTATATTGCCAAAATTATTGGGATACCCCTCCAAGTCATTGAATCATTCAGGTGTTCCAATCACTAACATGGCCACAAGGTCAAATCAAGGACTAGGCATGCATACTTTTTCTAAAAAAGATTGTGAAAGAATGGGTCGCTCTCAGGAGCTCAGTAAATTCAAGTGTGGTACTGTGACAGGTTGCCACCTGTGCAATAAGTCCATTTGTGAAATTTCCTCACTACTAAATATTCCATGTCAGCTATTAGTGGTATTATAACAAAGTGGAAGCAATTGGGAACAACAGCAACTCCGCCACGAAGTGGTAGGCCATGTAAAATTACAGCAATTCTGCAGAGTCAATAGCTACAGACCTCCAAACTTTTTGTGGCCTTCAGATTAGCTCAAGAACAATGCATAGAGAGCTTCATGGAATGGGTTTCCATGGCCGAGCCTTACATCACCAAGTGCAATGCAAAGTGTCGGCTTCAGTGGTGTAAAGCACGCCACCACTGGACTCTAGAGCAGTGGAGACGTGGTCTCTGGAGTGACCAATCACACTTCTCTGTGTGGCAATCCGATGGATGATTCTGGGTTTGGAGGTTTCCAGGAGAACAGTACTGGCCTGACTGCATTATGCCAAATGTAAATTTTGGTGGAGGGGGGGATTATGATGAGGGGTTGTTTTTCAGGGGTTGGGCTTGGCCCCTTAGTTCCAGTAAAAGGAACTCTTAATGCTTCAGCATACCAAGACATTTTGGACGATTTCATACTCCCAACTTTGTGGGAACAGTTTATAGATGGCCCTTTCCTGTTCCAACATGACTGCTCACCAGTGCACAAAGCAAGATCCATAAAGACATGGATGAGCGAGTTTGGTGTGGAGGACCACCACTGGCCTGCACAGAGTCCTGACCTCAACCCGATAGAACACCTTTGGGATGAATTAGAGCGGAGACTGCAAGCCAGGCCTTCTCATCCAACATCAGTGCCTGACCTCACAAATGCGTTTCTAGAAGAATGGTCAAAAATTCCCATAAACACACTCCTAAACCTTGTGGAAAGCCTTCCCAGAAGAGTTGAAGCTGTTGTAGCTGCAAAGGGTGGGCCAGCTCCATATTAAACCCTACGGCTAAAGAATGGGATGTCATTAAAGTTCATGTGCATGTAAAAGCAAACATCCCAAAACTTTTGGCAATATAGAGTATATTCATAGATGACCACAATACATCTGAAAGAAAAACATAGTAGCTTTTCTAGGGCTTATCAACATAAATAATTATGAAATATTATTTAAAGGCAACTTCAGGTATGTGTTTTCCAGTGCCATAATTTCTCTGCATGTCTTTGCCTAGCAGAGAGGATTTTGCCTGTTTGGCGGGTTTGCAAGCTTTGCTTCCTCATGAACTGGGTTTCTCTTTTGAATGTCCCGGTATGAATGCAATGACCGTAAGGTGTGCAGATGTCCATAACAGAATCTTGATTGTTGACGGTTAACAGCACTACAAAAGAGCTGCATGTTTACTCCACCCACTGTTTTTGTAAAACTGGTTTCTGACTCATTCTTTATTTGTATATATACTCTAGTCCCCTGAGAAAAACACAAACAGCATGGACTCTTCGCTGACTGCTGCACAGATCCGTGAGAAGTTCATTGACTTCTTCCGCCGCCATGAGCACCAGTATGTCCACTCATCAGCCACCATTCCGCTAGATGACCCCACTCTCCTCTTTGCCAATGCCGGGATGAACCAGGTAAGTAGATTTTAACCTAGTTACATAAATGGGTGTCTAATTTGTTATCGAAAATTAATTGTCACTTCCATCTTCTTAATAGTTCAAGCCCATCTTCCTGAACACCATCGACCCGTCCCACCCTATGGCCAGACTTCGGCGTGCTGCAAATACACAGAAGTGCATTCGTGCTGGCGGCAAACACAATGATCTTGATGATGTTGGCAAAGACGTGTACCATCACACTTTCTTTGAGATGTTGGGCTCTTGGTCCTTTGGAGATTATTTCAAAGTAAGAGATGGAGAGAAAGATGTTGTGTATTGTAAAACCACTGTGTATTTCGTCATAGTACCGATGCTCTTTTTTTTGTTGTTGTAATTGTGCTGCAAAAATGATAAATGGAAAAACTAATTTTGGCCTTTTCTCTTTGCATCCCATTTCTTTCTGGCTCATTCTATATCTAGCACCTGGCCTGCAAGATGGCACTGGAGCTGCTGACGCAGGAGTTTGGCATACCTATTGAGCGCCTCTATGTGACTTATTTTGGTGGTCATGCTGATGCTGGCCTGGAGCCTGACCTGGAGTGCAAGCAGATCTGGTTGGACTTGGGGTGAGTACAAAAATATGTACAAGTAGGGCCCTGTGATTTCCGTGATGCGGAAAACGTGGACGGAATCACGGAATTTACACATGAAAACGGAATTCTCTTAAACGCGCGGAATCGCACGGAATTTGCATATATTTTGTTGACATATTAAATAAAGATTTTTTTTTTTTTTTTTTTTACTTCCTTCCAATTTTTTCAGTTTAAAACAAATGTATAAAGGTCTCTACCTAAACCGTGGCCAAATGGAATTGTTAAACATGTTGCCTAGTAACCATACGTCCTTACTTTTCCGTGTAAGGAAAAAAATGTCAAAGCGAGTGGCTCCTGATAAGCTAACGGTTGCGAAAAAAATTAAGAAACTCTCAATTGTCTGCTAAATACCGGGCTGAACAATACTCCAACGACTACTATGAGTCTGGACAACAACTGTTTTGTACGTTTTGTCAACATACTGTTGACTGGACCCGCAAAGACACATGTAACGACCATTTGATATCAAAAGTTCATCTCAAGAACTAAGCTAAATCCACAGCAGGCAAATCCCCCCAGGTTACCATTGTGGCAACGACAAAATAAACAGAAGCAAGGCGTGAGTTTGTGGAAGATTTTGTTGCAGTGTGTGCTGAAGCTGACATACCGCTTGAGAAAATGAAGAGGATACATCCGTTTCTTGTTAAACATTGCAAGCAGGAAGGTGCACTCACAGAAAACCCCAGCAGCCTCAGGCAGACCCACCTGCCGCGGGTCTTTGACCAGCACATACAAAAAGTGCTGCAAGAGATCCGAGGAAAGAAATTATTCGTTGTTGTCGACAAAACCTCTGACAACCGAGATTGCAGTGTCCTCAACATAGGTGAGCGTCCAATTAACTTTTATTTATTTATTTAACTTTTATTTATTTTTAACTAGGGCTTATATTACATTTTAATATACAGGGATGCAAACGACGCACTTTTCATTATGCGCACAAGCGTGAACCACTAGTGTTTCTTCTATGGCAGGGGTCTCCGTGGTCTGATTGGAGGAACTTGCTCGTCAAGGGGCCGTTCACATGTCTTTTGCACGCTCAAGTTCGTTATTTCAAATGTAGGCGTGCTCATAATTGAAGCGATGCTCTCATTTTTTCCAGGCGCAGCGAGATGAAAACATCTAAACTTTTCAGAATGCCGCAAGCGCACCGCAGTTCATGTGACAAGAACCAACATATCAGCTTCACCCTTTCCGTAACAACATTGAAAGCTCAGTCAACATAAATGGGGGTGCACCACAAACACTACGGGTGTTTTTCTCTTCTCTGTAAATAAATCTTGTAGCAGAGCTACAGCAAGCGTTTTTCGCTGGTGGAAATCTATTAGCTACTAAAACTTCTTTGCCATTGTGGAGAGCGCTGTGCATTCGGACCGAATTTTGCTATTAATAATAAAAGATTTAGCTAATGTGCATTGTATTTGTAAATGTCAGTAATTTATCTTTTTTGACTCATTCTTTTTATAAAAATGATTTAAAGGCTTAAATATGTAAGGTTTATCTTTTTATAAAACCTTTTTTGTCAAATATAGTAATATAATATTTATATATAATATTCTACTAGCCTAACCTACTACATTCATCATTTTAGGAGCATAGATCGATAGATAGTATCTTGCTTGTTTCTACAAGAAAGTAGTTTTAAGTTATGAAAAATTCTATTTTGCTTGTGTTCTTTGGACATGTTCATTTCTGTCAGGCACATATCGTTTCAATGTTTCTGTCTCCCTGCAGCATGGCTGCATGTAATCTTTAATTTAATATTCATCAATCCTACCTTCTAACTCTGGCCAAAAATAACAGTAACATGAAGGTAACAGAGATTTGTTTGGCTGAAGGTTTGGCTGAATTTTGGAGAATGCTTTGCTGAATATATTAAGAGTTTTTAAAAAAAAAAAGCTGAATTGTGAGTTTGTGTAAACTGAATTTTTAAAGGTCAATACTGCTTAGAAGTGAAAAGAAAACAAGCAAATCCGAAAAATCTGAAAGGGCAAAAAAAAAAAAAAAAAAAAAAAAAAACTGAATTTGAAAAAAAAAAAAAAAACTGAATTAGAGAAAAATAAAACTGATTTCATAGGGCCCTATACAAGGTGTAAAAGGCTTTTGATGTGAAATAGTAATATATTTCTCGTTTGTCTCCACTCTGTCCCAGAATGGAGGAGAGCCGTATTCTGCCTGGCAGTATGAAAGATAATTTCTGGGAGATGGGTGACACTGGTCCATGTGGACCGTGCAGCGAGATTCACTATGATCGCATTGGAGGCAGAGATGCCGCCCACTTGGTCAACATGGATGACCCAAATGTGCTTGAAATCTGGAACCTGGTGTTCATCCAGTTTAACAGGTAAACTACTGCTCCTTGTTAACTACAACTAACAATGGTAAATACTTTATTAAAAGTTCATACATACTAAGAGATATTATTTTTAGAGACACTTCTAATGTAATGTACTGTTGCACTATTTACACTTTTACACTGTTTTTAATTTATCAGTATCAGCCTATATTGGATATTTAATATTAAGTAGATTCATCTTAAAAAAAAAAAAGTTTGATTCTTTCAGTTAATAGATGTTAAATTATTGTTTTTGGTTTAGTATGAATTTTATCCATTTATTGGTTCTCACTGTAATTTATATATAACATATGAATTATATATAATATATGTATTCGTTGAATTGCATTCAATTGATTAAGAGAGATGTTTAGAAATGAGCTCCAAATCAGCATATTAGAATGATTTCTGAAGGATCATGTTACACTGAAGACTGGAGTAATGATGCTGATTGCTGAAAATTCAGCTTTGCCATCACAGGAATAAATTAAATTTTAATATCTCATGCTTTTGGTCAAATACATTTTAACATTGAATTTTAACATTGGTGCCATAGTGAAACCTCTAATTATATACATAAAGATACTGTAAGTATTCACATATTGTTCAAAACACATGGCTTGGCCTTTCCATGAAGGGAGTCGGAGACAGTGCTAAAGCCTCTGCCCAAGAAAAGCATTGACACAGGGATGGGACTGGAGCGCTTGGTCTCTGTACTGCAAAACAAGATGTCCAACTACGACACTGACCTGTTCATCCCTTATTTTGAAGCCATTCAGAAGGTACAATCATAGAAATGCATATGAAGCATTACCAAACTCTCTTTTTGCATGTAATTGAAAAAGAAAAATCTTGGTTCTCAGGGCACAGGTGCCAGGGCATACACAGGAAAGGTTGGTGCAGAAGACACAGATGGTATCGACATGGCATACCGTGTCCTGGCTGATCATGCCCGAACCATTACTATTGCCTTGTCTGATGGCGGCAGACCTGACAACACAGGCAGAGGGTAAGATGATGGTGTTATTTTTTGCTGTGTACTTGATGTATACTCAATGTAGGTATATGTGACCCTGTTTTTGTGTTTGCAGCTACGTGCTGAGGAGAATTCTACGTCGCGCAGTGCGATACTCTCACGAGAAGCTGGGTGCACAGAGGGGCTTCTTCGCCTCCTTAGTAGATGTAGTGGTTGAGTCCCTGGTAAGGCCTCTACCCTCATAACTTTGTTCATAAGGACCCCATTTGCGACAGTTATTCTAAGTGGCAGCCGCTGCACTACTGAAATGCACTTTCATTAAATACAGTTTCAGTTCTATTTTTGATGGCATTTAATGGTTCATGGCTCTCTACAGGGTGATGCTTTCCCAGAGTTGCGGAAAGATCCTGATATGGTAAAGGACGTTATCAATGAGGAAGAGGCACAATTCCTCAAAACCCTTAGCAGAGGACGCCGTATCCTGGACCGCAAGATCCAGAGTCTTGGAGATAGCAAGACTATACCAGGTAAAGCACATACAAAGCAAATTATCTACAGGTCTGAAAACGCCCTGAGAGAAACTCTTTGTGGTAACAAAGAGTTTCTCTCAGGGCGTTTTCAGACCTGTAGATAATTTGCTTTGTTTCCGAAACAGGGGCTCAATTTGTTACAATGTAGCTTTTTCTTCTTGGTTCAGTTAACTTTTCAAAGCATACCAAAATGTTCATGTCAGTCATGTGAGTAAAACTGCCCTCTTGTTGGTCGGACATTCTTATTGGCCCTCTTGCAGTTTCCTCTACTTTATCCTTCAAGATGGATTGACAAGTTTTGCTGTCATACATTCTGTAGCTGTCACATATTGATTGCTGCTTTATTTATATATAGTCACTACTGCTTTTTATAAAACACATTTTCGGTTATGATTTTATTATACCACTTGGTTCATTGGGTCGGATTGCTTTCTCATCTCAACTGAACTGCCCCAGAGTTTGTTTTCAATCAGGCCGAGACCACCTCATTCAAGCGATCTTGGAGCAATAATTTTTGTGTGGATCCGAGTGTGATTGCTGTGTTCATACATGCCTAAACAGACCAAACTAAGGGTGGAAACACACCAAGTTCCGAGACTCATCTGAAGCATGTGTTAGGTGCCGAGCCAAACACCCTTAGATGAGGTGCAGGGATGTCACCTTTTGGTGAAAAATCACAGTTTTAAATTAAGAATAGGTCATTTAAGTTGAAATTGGAGGGAAGGAGTTTGGGTTATAACATGCATTTATAAAATGCAACACTCACCAACCTTAATTCTCATTAAAATGTTGGGAATGTTTATAAATTTGTTGTCAACAGAAGAGAAGCTTTAGGGTTTGTCTGTGTTTTTCTGCATGTGTCCTGAGACTGTGTGTCCTGAGACCCATTCCTGAATTTTTATTGTTTTTTTTGGTTTTTTTAACTCTTAAACTATATGGAGTCTAGAATCTAGTGTTTTTCCCCCCTATATCCTCATGCTAAATCAACTGTAAATCCACATTCTAAAGCTGATATTTACATTTTTATTTCTTCATATTAATGTCATTGTTTTGTGTAGGTGACACAGCCTGGCTGCTGTACGACACGTATGGTTTTCCTCTGGACCTCACGGCCCTGATCGCTGAGGAAAGAGGAATGGGGGTGGACAGGCAGGCCTTTGAGGAGGAGAAGAAAGCTGCTCAGGTGGAAATCAGTTTATGCAGTGCAATTTCCATTAAGCACAGAAATATTTCATAGTTATAAAACAAAGAGGACTGAAAATGCATGTTTTATACTTTCAATTGTAATTTTCTTTGGCTCCAGAATTCACTTATAACATTTGATTGGTTTTTATTTTCACTGTGTTTTATTCGTAATGACAGCAAAGCTAATCTAAATGTAAAATACGCAGAAATGAGCATTCACAATAAAAAATCCTGTATTAGCCAAAATATAGCCAATATTAACTGATAACAATAAGTGTTTTGTTTATTTAAATGGGTCTAATTAAAAATGTGTGTACACAGTTGAAGTCTCAGGGCAAAGGCTCTGGGGATGAGGACCACATCATGCTGGACATCTATGCCATTGAAGAGCTCAGAAACAAAGGTGTCGCTGCCACTGACGACAGCCCCAAGTACAAGTACACTTCAGATGAGAATGGCAACTATGGTATGAATTACACCTTAGCTATTCCTGTTGGGGTTTTTTTACGGTTTGATTACGCGTAGGTTTTCATGCCTGTGACATTGTGTGTCTCTCTCAGAGTTTGAACAGGCAGTGGGCACAGTTTTGGCTCTCAGGAGGGAGCGTGCATTTTTCGATGAAGTGACCACAGGTCAAGAGTGCGGTGTGCTGCTCGACAAGACCTCTTTCTATGCCGAGCAGGGTGGGCAGAGCTTTGATGAAGGCTACATGCTCCGAGAAAACGACTCTGCTGAGGATGTAAGAAACTGAGAGCTGTTGTGGAAAGAAGCTGAACGGTTTATTTATGCTTCATTTTGCTGTCATGTTTTATTTTGCTGCTTCAGAGGATGGAGTTCACTGTGAAGAATACTCAGGTGCGTGGAGGATACGTGCTGCACATCGGTACAGTATACGGCACACTGAAGGTTGGAGACCGCCTAACGCTGCATGTGGATGAGGTATGTAAAAATGTTTTTACAGCATTTGGTTCAGACGAAAAAGTGATGGATAGAATGTTTTATGAACATTAATAGGCAAAGATGGAACATAATGAGGATTGAGAGAGCACAGAATGCAACTGTTTGTTTTTTTTCTTTCTCAGGCTCGTCGTAGGCCCATCATGAGTAACCATACCGCCACACACATCCTTAACTTTGCTTTGCGTTCAGTTTTGGGAGAGGCAGATCAGCGGGGCTCTTTGGTTGCTCCGGACCGACTGCGCTTTGACTTCACTGCTAAAGGTGCAATGAGCACAGATGAAGTGCGGCGCACAGAAGAGATCGCCTCCAACATGATTCGCGACGCTAAGGTCAGGGCCATTCAACAGACTTTTCAATTAAAAATTCATATTCATACCGCTTGAAACTTTCTCCACATGTATTCACAGTCTGGAAACAAAATGATAACCTATTGTAAGTTATCCTGTTGAAAGCAGAAATATAGTTTATGTGTCCCTGAGAACGCTTGTATTCTTTCATATTTTCTCTCTCAATTTGAAATACTCTCTCTTTCTTCAGGTGGTCTACGCTCTGGATGCTCCCCTTGCAGCAGCTAAAGCCATTCAGGGTCTGCGGGCAGTATTTGATGAGACGTACCCTGATCCGGTTAGAGTGGTGTCTATTGGCGTCCCAGTGGAGGAGCTGCTGGCCGATCCTAACAGTCCTGCAGGCAGGCTCAGCTCCATCGAGTTCTGCGGTGGAACGTATGAACATCAGAATTTAATATTATAATCTTCAAATACTGCAGAAGTGGTCCCACTCAGCTCCTCGCTTTCATTTATGTGCAGCACATCTAGGCTGTGTTTACACTGCAAGTCTTAATGCACAGATCAGATTTTTTGACCATATCCAAAAACATTTTTTACATTCACAGACATGACTAGTATATGATATGTTTTTACATAAATTCCCGCTCAGTTATTGTCACCTAGCGCTTTACTATGCACATGGCAGACCTTCTGGTATTTAATGGCTGTGCTATTAAAATTCTTAATATAATTCATTTCGGTGGCCATGATTATTTTCCAGCATGGACAAGATAACAGCCGTCATGGATGTTTGGCAATTTTGCTTGTTATTTTATCTACGGCCTGTTAGATCTACAATCCTGAAGTGAAATAAAGTTGCGCTGTAAGATTAATTTTAATTTTATTACTTATTTAATACTAATGTATTAACGAGAGAGAAGAGAGTGTGTGTGAGTGTGAGTAGCATAATAGTGAAGCTTGTTGGTTTAATTGCATCGGAATTATAACCTCATTGCTGAAAAATATCATGTACCGAAGCTGTTTTATTTATAAAACTCGCGTGGCAGAGGTTGAAAACCAACTCATAAATGTTTCTGTGTGCATGCAATTTCTTTCTTTCATAAAGTTCCCACTTCAATAAAAAAAATTGCGAGCAAGCTACAGGCAAATCTGCTTCATAATACAACATTAAAAAGCTATATTTGTGGGCAAACTTGTTGCCCTCACTTTGTGGTGGCTTGGAATTCAATAGGGAATCAGATATTCGTGTTTAGACATAAGTCGGATTTCTGGATATCATACATGTATTTGATCTAAAACCACATTTGGAAGTGGCTCAGATTGGATTTTTGTGTTTAATGATCAACTTTATATGTAATATTCTGTATTTTGCTCATAGTTTTATTTTTGATAATTTTTACCCATAGGCACCTGCAGAACTCTGGTCATGCTACTCCATTTGTGATTGTATCAGAGGAGGCCATCGCTAAAGGAATCAGGAGGATTGTGGCAGTGACTGGAGCAGAGGCTCAGAAGGTATAAGAAGATGTGGCCAACATGTTTATGCACACACACTTTTTGACTGATACTTTGTATTATGTGATGTAGGGTAGGGGAAATCTAGAACCAGTTCTTGCTTGTCTGATTTGAATGTGATGCCAAAGAAAAACCTGAAATGACACATGGATTAAATGTTCCTATCGTCTTGTTCTTGCTGTATGACCTGATAGTATAGTCTGATTAAAAAAAAGAATCTTTTGAGCCAGTTGTTAATTCAACAAATCAGTCATGAAGATATGTACTCACAAGACAAGACTTGTGATAGTCAATATAATTACTGACTAATAATTAATATCACAATGTGTAAAATACACATTCAGATCAGTAATTTGTAAAAACATTACCAAAAATATTTTTTACATTTGAATAATTTAAGTACAGTATATTTCAGTAAATGCTTTATATACAATATACATGGTAAATTATCGGTGGATAATCATTTAGAAAGCAAAATAATTAAGTTCCTTATGATTCCCATTCCTAATAGTTCTTGAATGGTGGATGTTTGTGTTGTCAGGCCCAGAGGAAAGCTGATGCCCTGAAGCTGGGTCTAGATGCCATGGCAGAGAAAGTGAAGGCTCAGACCTCCCCAAATAAAGACGTTCAGAAGGAGATTGCTGATATGACAGAGGTGAGTTCAACTCAAACATGTTCTGCTCTTGCTTGTTTTAAAAAAAAAAAAAAGTGTACTGAATCTGTATATGCATATATATTCAGTCCCTGGGCACTGCAGTGATCTCTCAGTGGCAGAAGGATGAGATGAGGGATTCCTTGAAGGGTCTCAAAAAGATCATGGATGACCTGGACCGTGCCAGCAAGGCTGATGTACAGAAGAGGGTAAGAAAACATGACTCAGATGTTTGATAGTCACAGAGATGACTGGAAAGTCAAAGACCAGCTGTGAGCACACATGGTTTTAATTTTAGGTCCTGGAAAAGACGAAGGAGATCATCGATAGCAACCCTAACCAACCTCTAATTGTGATGGAGATGGAGAGTGGAGCATCTGCAAAGGTAAATGTCTCGCTGTCCTTTTAAATTAGGACTCTATAGTTGAAATGTAGTTTTTAAATAGTCTTCAGTGAAAGTCTAAATGATTCCTCTGTGCTTCCACAGGCTTTGAATGAGTCTCTGAAGTTACTGAAGACAAATTCACCACAGACTGCTGCTATGCTTTTTGCTGTGGACAATGATGCAGGAAAAATTATCTGCTTGTGCCAAGTGCCTCAGGTAAACGGGGTCAGAGAGAAACTTCTGTAAGATGGCTGAGGGTCTCTTTAAATTTTTAACAAGATCTACTTTAAGCCTCAGGCTTTCTATTTGTTTTGAAAGAAATTCATATTTTTATTCAGCATTGAACAGTTACAATAAAGACTTTTACATGCTTACAAAAGTTTTCTATTTCAAATAAATGCTGTTCTTTTGAACACAACAGTTTTCAACATTGATAATAATAAGAAATGATTTTTGAGCACTAAATCAGCATATTAGAATGATTTCTGAAGGATCATGTGACACTGAAGAAATTACATTTTACAATATATTAAGAAAGAAAAGTTAATTGAAATTTATAATAATATTTCACAATATTACTGATTTTATGTGTTTTTCATTAAAGGTGCTCTAAGCGATGTCACACGGTTTTTAGGCCAAAACATTTTTTGTCACATACAGCAAACAACATCTCGCTATCCGCTTGAACACACTGTAAAAAAACGCGGTCTCTGTAGTCACCACAAGCTCTAAAAACAAACGAAACATAATAAACAGCGCTCTAGCCAATAGCCGACAGGAATGATTTCCACCCCCAAATCATTCTTGTCGGCTATTGGCTGGAGCACTGTTTGTTATGCTTCGTTGTCCAGACTGCCCACGTTTGTTTTGGTTGCAGTTTGTGGAGCTTATGCGGACTACAGAGACCGTGTTTTTTTTACAGTGTGTTCAGGGGACAGGCAGCTAGCGGATAGTGAGGAGATGTTTGCTGTATGTGACAAAACATGTTTTGGCCTAAAAACGCGTGACATCGCTTCGAGCACCTTTAAATAAATACATCCTTGGTTAGACTTTTCAAAAACATGAAAAAATCTTACTGAACCCAAACTTTTGAACGGTAGTGTATTTTCTTAATACACATTCCTAATCTTATTGTGAATGATTCATCAGTGCACATCATTATTATGCTCAGTGAAATGTAACCGCTTGACCTGACCTGAGAAGTAAAATGAGTTTAAAATGGCATTTTGTGTTTACTTTGACGTTTAATGCTGGTTAAATATTACTTTGACTAGCATGGTGCTACAGTATGTAAAGCATCAATTTAAAATCACCTATTTTCTTTTGGTGCATTTCCAGGATGTTGCAAACCAGGGCCTGAAGGCCAACGAGTGGGTTCAGGAAGTGTGCCCTCTGCTGGATGGAAAAGGAGGCGGTAAAGACATGTCTGCCCAGGCCACGGGTAGAAACACGCACTGCATACAGGAGGCTCTGCAACTGGCCAATGAGTTTGCCCGCCTCAAACTGGGTGAAAATTGAGGACAAAGAAAGATAGATAGTTGTGTAGGTGAGGTTTAAACTGGAAAAAGGTCCTTATTTTGGTCTTAAACCTCTTCCTGTCCTGTACCAGCTATGCCTGCTGAATTTACAAACTGGACATTCCAGGCTGGTAAATGTAAAAACTGTACAGAAATGTGTCAATTATGGATAGGAAGGGAAATAATTGGCGCCCTCTCTCAGTTAACTAGGTCACTGCAGGACTACATGAGTATATCAACTGATCCATCAAACCGTCCTGACTCTTTGATGCAAAGAACATGGGGCTGTGCATGTTTTCTGATTGGATGATTACATTTAGATTTACAAATTAATGTTGCTAGCTAAAATCGTCCTCATGGCCATTATCTTTCTGAACATATGAGGACTAAAAAATTTTCATTATCATTCAATTAGAAGGTATCATTTTATCATAAGATTTTCATTACATTTGTAGAATTGTTGGCCTGTCTCTTTATCAGGGTGGATGTCATAATATTTAAGACAAATACATGTTAACACTGTTAACCTTTCACTAGCTCATATAGCATCTGTTTTGGGGAAATTAGCCATTTATCACCTTTCACATGAAATGTATCACTTGTTAACGGTAATAAAAAAAAGCTTTCAAATGCATAAGTGACTTTTCATTGTCCTGTGGAGTGTATATTTCAATGTGATTGTGATTAAAACTACTGCTTATAATTATTTCAGCACACTTACTCCCCTTTGTCCCTAGTGGGACATAAAGCATCAACAGTTTGCTTTCACTTAGCTTGATCGTTTGTGTTGTGCCTCGCCCTATGTCAGACCCATCTCCTTCAATTCTGCCATCGCTATGCATCTCCATGTTGTTTTAGGTCGCCCTTGTTTTCTTTTGCCAGGTGGTGTCCATCTCAGGGCAGTCTTTGGGATTTGGGCCTAGCCCATTCTGAGAATATGTCCAAGCCATCGGATGTGACTATGCTTGATCTCCATTTGTTCTCCTGTACAGTTCTTCATTGGTGATTTTCATAGGTCAGGCTGTTATTCTTGCTGTTGACACATTCCAATGGTTCATTATTGACAGTGATTGGCGAGTTATGGATGGAATTAGTGCACATAACTTTGGGCTTGGAAGGACTGATGTTCTGGCCCACCTGCATGACGAAACATTTTAGTGTCGCTCTTCTTTTTTTGTGGAGATTTTGTACCACAGCAAGGTCGTCGGCAAAGTCAACGTCTTCAAGCTGTGTGAAGGGGGTTGATACAGCTCTGTCACACATCAGATTTTACAGGGAACCATTCTGACACTGCATTCCTGTATAGAAGAACTCTACAGATGACTTTTAATGGGACTGAGAGCAATTTGATACCATGTCAATTGTTTCTGGCTCTGGAGATTGCCCTTCTTGTGGAGTTTCACAATAAGGCATTTGTTCCAGCCATCTTAATGTAACTACATTAATCAATAATTCACCAAATTCAGTTTAACTTGATCCCTACTTGGCATAATACTACTCTTGCACAGGTGCTGCTCAACCATCAAACATATTTTGAAAACTAACCGATCATTATAACATTCTGAACTCTTACATTTTAAATGCAGAATATGCTTGTGGTGCAGTTTATATAAATGGGTGTACTAGACTTTCAGACATATGCTCCAGTCAAGCTCAGACACAATAACTTTAGCCCTTTTCATTCTTTTGCCATTGTTTAAAGTTAGTCAATGCTTGGTGAGGGATTCAGTGTTAGCTTAAATAGGGGCGTTAACATGAAGTTCTTATAAAAGTTTGGGTAGGACTTGATTTTACAGTCCTGTTCCCAATATACTATGTACTTAGTGTAGTTATTACCCAATTATTGTAATTACTATAATGTTAAACCTTGCTGTGAAAAATAGCCAAATTCTGACAATAACATACTATTTTCCATGAAAACAGTAATATACTATAGAAACAATGCATTCTGGGTAATATTTGTTGTTTTAGAGAAAATAGCCTACAGGAATATACTGTGAGTTAACAGCGCTCAAAGTCGACACTCAGAGGCTGTGTTCTTAATCACATCCTATATTCCTCATTCACTATTCCCTACATTATAGTTCACTAATAGTCCACTTGACCGAGTGCATGAAAAAAAGTGAATGAACATGAACACCTGACGAGCAGAATCACTGAAGAACAGAGAAACAAGAACAATACGAAAGTTCTTGTTGAGAATCAATTATGGAGTCACCATTATGGAAATCAGTGTTTGCTGTAGTTGGACTCTTTTAACATTAGTTTTTTCTCTGGCTGCCATGACAGTGAGTTTGTAAAGTATACACTGCAGCATGAATAAATTATGCAGCTGAATTCTCTTTTTTTATTTCGGTTACCAGATTTCAATGATAGAAAGTTTTATTCAATCACGAGATTTCAATGATGGACAGTTTGATTTGGTTACCAGATTTGACGGTCAGTTTCAGTACGAAATTTTAACTGCGGTTGGTTTTGCTCGGTTACGAGATCTCACTGATGGTTGATTTTGTTCCATTGTAAAATTTTGATGATGGTCAGTATTGTTCCGTTATGAGATTTCAGTGACGGTTGGTTTTAATTAGTTATGAGATTTCAATGACGGTTTCATTTCGCTATGTGATTTCAATGACGGTCAGTTTTGATTGGCGGCTTTGTTTCGTTATGAGTTTTCAAGGATGGTTGGCTTTATTTAGTTAGGAGATTTCAGTGGAAGTTTCTACACAGCAAAGACTCCAGTGTTAAGTTAACTCTGCTCTGAGTCCACACTGAAGAGCATTAAAGTTCATTAAATAATTAAGTGATTAATTGAGTGATGGTTGAATATTAGTGATGAACATTTGCTGTTAACAAGCAGAATCACTGAAAGAAAGAGTCACCATTTTTATTCATCATTATTCTGGTCAGTGTTTGGGTCTTGATCCTTGACTTTTTAATGTTATTTATTTATTTATTTATATATTTTTGCCTGTGCGTTTGTATGGCATGTTTGTTATGGTAAAGAAAGCCCAGCGAAAATGTGATCAGGTGGCAACAATTACTGTGTAGTGGCCTGAATCAATGATTTCACTCACAGTATCTGTTTATATTGGTGATGAGTCAAATTTATATTATTGATTAAAGCAGCCTTGTGTACAGCATGAGACTTTGCAAAAAAAGGTTTGAACTGTTTCAATCATTCAGAACACATCAAGAATCAGCATATGAATCTCAACAATGATGGTCAATCGTCACTCAATTCATTATTTAATTATCTCATTAACTTTAACACTGCTTCTTGAGTGTGGACTCAAATAAACTCTGAGCTAATTTAACACTGAGGTTTTTTGCTGTGTAGTGAGTCTGAAGGTCTTGGTTAAGGTGTGTTTATTTAGGGTTGGAGCTAAACTCTGCAGGACAGTGGCCCTCCAGAAGCAGGTTTGGGCACCCCTGCTTTACAAGATTTCAAACATGGTCTGTTTTGTTCGGTAACAAGATCTCAATGACGGTTGGTTTTGTTCCGCTATGAGATTTCAATGATGGTCAGTTTTGTTCCATTTGGAGTTTTTTTGGCATTTCTTGTTATGGCAAGAACAGCAGAATGAAATGTGATCAAGAATGTTGGCTACTTGATAATAAAGATGTTGTCATCATGTCGCAGTCTGATTTAATCCAGGGTCTAATCTCTGGTATCAATTTTACATGATCATAACAATCCTGGGATTCAACAGCATGAGTTCCTTTCACATGATCATTCAGAAATCATTCTAATATGCTGATTTATTATTAATATTGGTTGTGCGGTTGTGCTGCTTAATATTTTTTATAAACTGTGATACTTGTTTCAGGATTCTTTGATGGATAAAAAATTAAGAACAGCATTTATTTAAAATAGAAATATTTTGTAACAATATACACTACCATACTTTTATTCAGTAAAGAACACAACCATTTCCGACATTGATAATAAATCATCATATTAGAATGATTTCTGAAGGATCATGTAACAAAATTCAGCTTTGCATCACAGAAATAAATTATATTTTAAAGTACATTAAAATAGAAAACCATTATTTTAAATTGTAATAATATTTTACAATATTACTGGGTTTTTTTTTTTTTTTTTTTTTGTATATTTGATCAAATAAATGCAAAGACTTCTTTCTAAAACATTACAAATAGTAAATAGAAAGAAATAGAATGCTTCCATGTAAGTTGTGAGAACTAAAAGTACTTTATAATTTGTGATGTGAAACTAACTAACTACCTGTATGGTATGTGATGTTAGGGATTGTTTTTTGCCCCAGGGTTACACCCGTTATTTTCTGGGGTTTATTTGAACCCTTTATTCAGTACAGTTTATGGCGACTGCACTGGGGTGATGTGGGATGTGCAGTAGGGACTATATTTTACACCAGGTTACTGAGTGGGTCCTAACACCCCAGTATAGCCGCTTATTGCGACTGTACTGGGGTATTAGGACCCACTCAGGCCGCAGGTTGATCAGACCTGCTGGCCTCTCTAACACCTCTTCCAACAGATACCCAGTCTCCCAGGAGGTCTCCCATCCAGATAAAGACCGGGCTCAACCCTGCTTAGCTTCAGTAGGAGTGCATGCGAAAGCTTCAGGTTGACCGCTGGCTGGTGCTGTAGGCCTCCTAATTAGTCCAACTAATTGAATCATTATTATGGTGACTTCAAATTAAACAAACATTAGAGTTAAACCCCTGTTAATTCTCAATAACAACTTTTGTAGAGGTCTAACAGAAATAAAGTCAATGTGGTTAGTAATAAGTGAAGCTGGTAAAGATCTTGAGAGATTTAATGTCTTTTATCTTCAGTTGATTTAATCTAAGGCCTTGGCTGGAAGTCAGTTGTAGTTCTTGAGTTTCTGCCTCTTCTCTTTGTCTGTTCTCTTCTTTCCTTCAGTGATTCTTGTTAACAGGTTTATTAAGGCTGAGATGACTCTATATTTAATATACACATATTTTGTGGCTCAGATAAGGTCCAGTTCTGGTTTATTGTTTTGCTATTGGCTGATATGTGGCATTGCTATGGTCTGCTTGTGGCCCAGATCTGGCAAACGGGAGTGGTCCACCCTTAATTGAAAATAGTGATATATTCTATTTACACCATGCAAAAGCAGCAGTTCTTTGCAAATATGTAAATAGTAATTAGATGCTATTTATACTTTATTTTGGCAGATATACTATTTGCACCTCAGTATTGTTGTACATTAACAGGATGCAATAATAACAGTGTAAATTATTATATGTATTAAAATTATTAAATGGATGCAGGCAGCCTTAATGAAAATTTTTTTTTTATTTTTTTATTCAAAGCCCTCCCTACATCTACCCCACCCTAATAAATACTTTTATTATTATTAAACATGTCGTTAGGCACTTTATTTCCCCTTTTAGAACATTTTCTTCATTTTTACTGAAAGTAAATGCCTTTCCGATGTGATACGTGATGGGAAAGGGAGAAGATCAAGCAAGCTTGGCAAAAGGCGGATTCGAACCTGGGTCGATCGCATCAAAACCTAGGCTGAATCCGAAATCGCCCCCTAAACTCTCATTCACTATCCCTACGTTAGTGCACTAATACACTTCACTTGAAGGTGCAAATAGCACGTCTTGTTGGCAAGCGCCATTTACACTAACTGGTTGCCTGGTTGGGCAACAAGATGAAAAAAATACGTGCGAGTTTCATTGTCTTCAGTGGGGTGGTCAGTAGAGTGTAATCAGGCTCATGAAACTAGGACTGAACCCGAAATAGCCCTCCATACCCTCAAAAAGGGGATTATTTGAGGGAACAGCCAGTGGTATCTGAAACCATAGTGGACGTTATTGTGTGCGATGTACACTCAACGGCTGTCCAAATTCACACACTCGTTTTCATTCACTCCTTCAAGTGAACTGTATTAGTGCACTAACATAGGGAATAATGAATGGATATTTATTGAAACTTATGTCTAACCCCGGCCCACCTCAACTTTTGAATTTGATAATCTGGCCCTTGAATTAAGCTAATTGAATAGCCCTGATGTACGCAATTGGTTCTCTGTTGCTAAGCGTCTAGCTGCAACATTCTGATACCGGTTTCACACTGTACAAGTTAGGCACCGCAATGCAACTTCAACACTGCAAAAGTGGTGCTAACCCTGCTCCGGAGCAGGGTTTCATAACCCGGGTAAAAACACTGCTAACACTGCTTCTAAATTATAAGTGTGAAATGTTCCTTTACCTGAGGTTAAAAGAGTGTTTAGAACTACAATAACCCAGGGTCAAGCATAGTGTAAAAAGCCCTAGCTGTTATGTGAACAGGTCATGTGCTGCGTTCATCCAATCAATGACACTGACACACAAATAAGAACCCAGGGTTTAAGAATACACAGTGTGAAACATTTTCTGAATACCTAGGATTAAAATGTTAACCCCGGGTTAATTATGACCAGTGTGAAACGTGAAGCAAGATAACCCTGGATTCTCTTTAGAGTGACCCAGGGTTAACCATTTCATCGTGTAAAAAAAAGACCTTGTAAAATGTAAAATAAAGTGCAACAAAAGTTTGATTATCAGGATGGAATATTTAGACTGATCCCACAAAACATCACAGAATTCAACAAATCCACTGTTCATTACTGATGTTTGTGCTGTTTTTAATCAAGGCACATCCTTGTTGGCTGCAAATTGAGTCTTTGCCAAGGCCGTTACACCTGGAGGCACAATCAGGTCCTGAGACCTGATTATCCTGGAAGGAAGGAGAACCATCACCAATGTCCTCCCTCCTCCAAAACATGTATGCTCAAAATCCACTGCCTTCATAAGAGCAGGACAACTTCCAATGAAGCCAACTACAAAAGTGGAATCGACACTGCTGGATGCTGCCCGGGACTGGAAAATGCAAGTTGATCTAGACCGGAAGCTCAGCTTTCCTCCTGAGATAATTACAACTAACCTCAGGCTGGACCTGATCATGTGGTCAACCTCGGGAAAAGTCCCTGTTCATTGTGGAACTAACTGTGCCATGGGAGGCTACAGTTGGTGAAGCGAATGAACGCAAAAGCCTGAAGTACTCAGACCTAGCAGCCGAAGTAGTACAACGGGGCTGACGAACCCAGTTGATCCCAGTAGACCGGTTGCAGACGTTTTGTAGCAACAACAACAACAACGACAACAACGACAACTAGGCTATTGAAGAATCAGAGGACAGGCCTTCCAACAAGCTGTTAGGTTGCTGTCAGAGGCTGCTGAGCAAAGCAGCAACTGGCTGTGGCTAAAAAGGACCTCAAATGGACTGCAAAATGACCAAGAGGGGTAAAAGCAGAGGGGAGAACACCTGGGATGCCAGGTGTTGCTGTTGAGCCCTTTGGAGCTGTCAGGGGCCAATGGAGGGGTCAATGAAACACCAAGAAATGGGGGTGCCCACCTGATGACCCCCATGAAGTGATTACCCCTACCCACTCAAGATGTTAAGAAAGTGCAGATTATTCAAAGGGATTGTACTATCAAGTCCTATATGCTCAACAGTATTTCAAAAGAATAACAGGATGACAAATTGTTGTTTACTTGAAAATAAATGCCCAAGCACACAAAAAGACAAATCATTTTTAAATGCGTTTATTTCTTACAGTAGCATAAAGATTAAAAACAGTCCATAATTACACAAAGACTGTGGTTGTGAAAGGAAAGAAAAAGCACCGACCAATAGTCACTATATCAACACTAATGAGAAGTTAATGAAAGCAAACACAGTGGCACAGTGAGGATATGTACAGTCTGTGTTGAACAGGATTCAACATTTAAGTAGATCTATTATTCAATAAATGTCTATTATTCAAAATGGACATATCTAAATACTGTATCCTCATTTTCAACATCTCAGTTGCTGCCATTTTTTGTAATCATTTCAAATCGAAAGGGCAATCTACCATAAAGACTTTCAAAAAAGGTCAAGAAAACCAAAAACGAAATTGCACTCACTCAACACTATCCTGGAGGCACAATCATGGTTTGATTGTGGAAAACTCAGCAAAAAAAAAAAAAAAAAAAAAGATGAAAAGTGAAGCAGTCAAGTCTCTATACAGGCTCTAATGTTCATCTCATTCAGTACTTTACAGTCTTACAACTTTGCATCCTTGCAAACAATTAAGCAAAAGACAACACAAAGTCCTATGAAGCTCTCTCAATGTGACAAGGATCCACAAAGACCAATAATTTAGTGCTAAGAACATTGGCAAGAGCATAAAGAGAACAAGCCAATTTGGAATTGATCTCGTCATGCAATTTGGCCACAGAACATTTCAAATGGAGAGAACAGAGAAGGTGGACATAATGTAGTCCTTCATAAATTGTAGGTTTGCCTGAATATCATATCATTCGGCAGGCTACAATCCTCCTGTGGCACAAAAACAAGAGGAGAAACATCCTTCATAGCCAACTAGTACAATCTAGGATTACAGAATACTGTTAAGAACAATACGAGAACTTCAAGAGCCAAATTTTCTGAACAATACATAAACAAAAAAACAGGATTAGTAATTGGATGAAAGTCTTTGGTGACCAACTGCACGTCTCAATATGCTACCTATGAGATGGCAGCCATCCTACGTGTCCTTGATGTTAGAATTTCACTGTGAAACGCCTAATAATCCCTCAGAACAGGTCAAATATAATAAAGCCACTGCAGCACTGTGCATTTAATATTCCCCGGTATATAACCGTCAAAAGACAATTACGCTTTGACAATGAATAAAAGCACTTGTGTGCCACAAGTCTAAATTTTCTAAAGGTTCGGGAGACTTTTCCGAAGTGACAGCGAATGCAGTTAGGTAGCTCTTAAAAATGAAGAGGGGAGAATGTTTTCAGGTGAGAGAGCTTTTCCCACCCTGATCCCGAAGGCACAGCACTCAGGTTAGCTTAAAAGTAGAACAGACAAGAGGATGAGATGGTGGCGCACAGGAGAAGCCGTGAATCGTGTGGGTGGAGGACAACTGGTGGGTAGATGATCCGCGCCCTATTTTAGAGCCCAGATTTGTGCACGCGTGAGAATGTGTGTCAATAAATGCTCTGTAAGAAGACTAAAGGAACAATAACGTGTTTATGCATCTTATAATGAGGTTAGCAGTGCTCTGGAGAGAGGATGTGTCCAGAAGCGAGGACAAGGCACCCAAACATGTAGCATATGTGCATTTGCACACTGAAATAGCTGATATGTCTACATTTCAAAAAGTCAAAACTTGGACTAGGCCAGAACAGAAAGCTACGGACTCCCAAAGGGAAATGGTGCTGGAAAAATATAAAAGAGGGGGAAAAAAATATATCATATTTCAGTGCTTTTGCGTTCTCTCGGAAATGTTTTACGTTCCTCTGAGAAACCTTGCATTCCCTTGCAAAATATCACTCGCAAAACCTCTGCATCCCAGAGAAGCTTTGGGTTTGCTCACAAAGAGCTAAAACGTTTCTCAGGAGAACCAAACATTTTGCAAACTAACGCAAAGTTTCTTGGAGACGAGCAAACATTTTCGAGCTAATTTTTTCAGGCGAACACAAAACATTTGCGAGAGATCACAAGCATCGAAATAATTATCCTCCTAACTCACCTCCGCAGAAAACTTGTTATCCTTTGTATGGTCTTAAATTCATAATGCAATACATTTATACAAGAAAAACTATACAAATTATATAAAAGAAAAAAAAAAAGAAAATTCACCTATTTTTGATGGTAAATGACTGAACAGCAGCAAAGGAGTGTCTACATGCCTTCAAGAAAACTTCAATTTCTGTCTGTCAGCTAGTCCTAAATTGTATCACAATACATCAGGCTTCATAAATGAAAGCTTATATTCTGTTCCTCTCAATCTAACGCTTTTTGCAGTTGCTTTCCGTCATATAACACTATTACAGTAGGTTAGATTTAAGAGTAGTGTGCTGTAGATTAACAACGAAGCTCTACTATCGTTCACAGTGCATCTCTAGAACAATCACCACAGCTGTATTAGTGTTGGTTTTTTAAAATGTACTCCACATATTTTTTTAATATATTGCTCATATGAGTTCATACTGGACTGCGTCAGTAGTTTCAGCTGCTGTTAGAGTATCTGTCCATCCTCCTCCTCAGACGGGAGGAACGATCAGTACTCAATAACAAACGAACCAAAAAGACAAAGTTGTTCAGATTGATGCAAGCACACAGTGATAGCAAACTGTTAGCAGGATCATTTCAAACACAAACTATGAAATAAAATATCTTAAGACATAGTAAAGCTTGGTTTACGCCTGGTGACATGAGGATTAGTGAAACGACCTGCCACTATGTCCAAGCTTTTAGTTAAAAGGATAGTTCACCTAAAAATTCAAATTCTGTAATTTACTCACCCTCGTGTCATTCCACATCTGCAACCTTTTCTTCTGTGAAACACAGAATATGATATTTTGATACATGTCTCAGTGGTATTTTTTCAGTTCAATGGTGCAAAACAACTTTGTTTTCAACAACATTCTTCAAAATATCTTTTGTGTTTTGCAGAAGAAAGTAAATCATACCAGTTTGGAATGACATGAAGGTGAGTAAATTACATTTTTTCAGGGTGAACTGTCCCTTCAATGAATCACAGAGAACTACTAGAGTACTACGATACACTATGGTGATACTATGGTGTTGGTCTAAGTCATCTATCTGGCCTCGGCGTGAGAGATCATCACTATTCAACAAAAGTCATAAATATGAGTTAATTCCATTCCCAGCACATATACCTAACATGCTGTTTAGTGGTGAGATATTAGTGTTCCTTGCCATGTCAAGTTCCTTGTCCTAGTTGAGGTAGGCTTGCAAGGAAAAGCACATTTACTAGCGTCTCCTCTCAAAACCACCACATCATGGGGATACTGCCCAGAATACTGTGCTCAGGACAGCACAGAATGGTAATAAGACCATGAAACATTACTTCTTGATCATGTTTAACAGGCACACTAAGTGTGTCAAGTGGATAATGGGTGGTTTTGTTAAATGGTAGTCCATCAGTTGGTCCATTTCTTTACACCTGGTGCCCAGATTCACTTTCCAGGAAACACTGAGATCTTGCCAGCCTTGGCCAGCTTGTCGATGATCTGGGCCTCGTAGTCTGCATCATGGACACCTGTTTTACGAAACTCTCCAGAATAGCGGTTCTGCTCCCAATAGTGGTGCCAGTTTCCCCGACTGTCCGCCCCAAAACCAAATACATTCACCTATAGAGTCAGAGGAAAAAAACATGCACTGTTCAAAAAAATTAAGGGAACACTTAATCATCATAGTATAACACCAAGTCAGTTAACCTTCAGGGATATCAATCTGTCCAATTAGGAAGCATAAGTGATTGTCAATCAGTTTCAACTGCTTTGGTGCAACTGAAAGGTGACAACATGTGCACTGGAGAAGCAACAGCAAGACAACCACCAAAAAGGAAAGATTTTGCAGGATGAAGGATTAAGGCAGTTCTGAAGGCAAAAGGGGGTCCAACCCAGTACTAGCAAGGTGTTCCGTGTGTGTGGGTGTGTGTGTATTATGCCACCCTAAGGTCTTACCTCATCACATACATGTAGAGCAAAGAACAGGACAAGCATGCCAGTGGAGGGATAACGCCCATTATGATGTGTCCAGCGGTCATGGATGTATTTAAAGAATGCTGGGTTGAAGATCTGAACCTACAGGACATTATTTGATACAGATAAAGACTCAATGTGAGACTGATATTGTTGAGGGTGGAAAGAGCGTCTTAATTCAGAGAATAGACAGGATGGGATTATATTACCTTGTCTTTATCCACACGCAGAAACTGCTTCACTGGAGCGTAAGTACTGAGAGAGAGAGAGAGAGAGAGAGAGAGAGAGAGAGAGAGAGAGAGAGAGAGAGAGAGAGAGAGAGAGAGAGAGAGAGAGAGAGAGAGAGAGAGAGAGAGAGAGAGAGAGAGAGAGAGAGAGAGAGAGAGAGAGAGAGAGAGAGAGAGAGAGAGAGAGAGAGAGAGAGAGAGAGAGAGAGAGAGAGAGAAAGTCTTCCCACTTCTGACATCTCTTCATCTTTTCATAAAAACCTGTGAGTTGAACTGCTGCTAACTTTCTAGTGTTTTTCAGTAAAGTACAGAATATTGTTGATAAAGTGCTATGATGTGTGGCAGTGTGTGTGCTTTGAATGGCACATTTCTGGGTACAGACCACTGCAGTGCGTTCATAGACAGAATATAATCACGGTCTCATTGCAGCTAGTAGCTTCTACGGCAGGAATTATACAACTAATTTTCATTATATCCACCTAGTGTCTGTAAACTGAAACACTAATTTATTGATGAGATGTCACACTCTTATGATTTAAAAAAGAAAGAAAGAAAACAAAACTATTTTAAACACATTAAAGGGTTGGGTCACCCAAAAATGAAAATTCTGTCATCAATTACTCACCCTCATGTCGTTCGACACCTGTAAGACCTCCGTTCATCTTCGGAACACAAATGAAGATATTTTTGATGAAATCCGATGGCTCAGAAAGGCCTCCATTGGCAGCAATGTCATTTCCTCTCTCAAGACCCATAAAAGGTACTAAAGACGTCGTTAGAAAGTCCATCTCACTACAGTGGTTCTACAATCATTTTATGCAGCGATGAGAATAGTCTTTGTGCGCAAAAAAATCTAAATAACGACTTTATTCAAGTTCTCGTCTTCCATCTGGGCCTCTGACATGAACTCATGCGTGAGAATATGACATGACCCGGAAGCGAGGAACTTTGTTTACAAGCAGAGGAAGACAAGCCGTATCTAAGCTGTTGAATTCTACATTGATCGTTCTGTACATCAAACAGTCTTCGTAAATATGTCAGCACAATCAATGTAGAATTCAACAGAACGCCGGCCCTACGTCATATTCACACACATGCATCGTGGTGCTTCGTGAGTTCACGTCAGAGGCCCAGACGGAAGACAAGAACTTGTTGAATAAAGTCGTTATTTAGATTTTTTTTTTTGCGCACAAAAACTATTCTCATCACGTCATAAAATGATTGTAGAACCACTGTAGTGAGATGGACTTTGTCACGACGTCTTTAGTGCCTTTTATGGGTCTTGAGAGAGGAAATGTCATTGCTGCCAATGGAGGCCTTTCTGAGCCATCGGATTTCAACAAAAATATCTTCATTTGTGTTCCGAAGATGAACGGAGGTCTTACGGGTGTCAAATGACATGAGGGTGAGTAATTAATACTAACCCTTTAAAAATGAAATTCCCTTTTAAAATGAAAAAGGAAAGAAAAAGAAAATAAAAGAAAAATATTTAATTAAAATAAAATAAAAAATAAAAAGATTTAAATAAAATAGTGCCGCTGTCTAGCTTTTTCTTAATCTTTGTGTCTGTGTTGTTGTGCTCACAAGCGAATCTGGCCGGTGGAGAGGGCACTTGTGATCCACAACAAGTCGAGAGTCTTGAAGGGCACCAGCACAAAGCTCACGTTGGCCGCCAGGTTTTTGGCACTCTCTGGGTACATGAAGTGGTGTGTGGTACGGCTGCCGGCATCCTCTTCGTACCCTACAGTGGGGGCCAGGTTCATCCTGGAACACACAGATCCAATTGAATTAGACCGTGAAAACCCTCTCTCACTTTCACTGAAACAAGCCATATTACTTTGGCATTTCATTATTTTCCCCATGATAGAGTAAAATGAACAAACAAAAAGAGCATTCAGGTTGACAGCTTGCGGCAGAAAAGGCAGACAGCAGAAAACCCTCGCCACTCATTGTAATTGCATAGAAAAGAGTAACCAGGACAATATTCAAAATTCTCCTTTTGTGTTCCGCATAAGAAGAAAAACATCTTATGGGTTTGGAATGACATGACAGGGTATCTGCAGAGTTTTTAAGACCTGCATAAATAAAATGAAGAATCATTTATCTCAGATTATTTTAAATAAACAGGCTGGAGCACATATTTAACTTCAAAACATGGTAAGAACAAGTTTAAAATACTTAAAACATGTTTTATTCAATATATACATAAGTACTGAAATTGGTTCATGTACTACTCTATGAATCCATATGAATTAGAGATCAATCAATATTGGATTTTTCTGATACTACGATGCATTTAAAAAGATTTTTGCAGATACTAGTAAAATCTATACACCGAATTCAATGTTGAAATTTTAAATGCCAGATACAGTTTAATGTGCCAATGAAATACCCCAAAAATTATTAATAATAGAGAAAGTATTTTATGCATGATGCAAGACTTTTAATTCATTCAAAATACAACAAGATTCTTATTTTGAAATGTCTATGCTTTAGTATTGCCGTCATCAAATTCAAAAGATGTGGGAGATAAAAATATGCATTCAACCATCTACAACATACTACTATATAAATACCATAAGGTAAACATTGTCAATTCTTCAACAGTAGATCATAAGCAGTAATGGCAAATCATATCACAATAAATGCGTAATATTTATTGATTGAGAACTGCTCTAAAACTGTAGACCTGAAGAACGTGCAATAGCACCACATTTTGACTTGGAACTGTGCAGCGCTCACATTTACAGTAATTAAACCATCATCAGGCCGTGTCGCAGTTCATCCCCAAATTTAAGACCTCGTGATAATTAAGGCATTGTTATACCATTTAGGATATTTAAGACTTTTTATGGCCTTAAACTTGATCAAACTGATGTTAAAGTCCATCGAATGCACACTTAAGAATCAGTAGGTCTTAAGTAGCAGTAGGTCATACTTTTGCCTACTGTGAATTCAGACATACTTTTGTCACCTACTATATAGTATGCCATTTTGGAAGCAGCCCATGTTCCTGTTCGCCATCTCAGAGTCAGACATCTGCCTTCTATGGAAGTTTGTTTCTACCACAGAAGAAAAAATAAAAAAGGTAATTGCGACTTTTTCCTCTCACAATTGCGATATAAACTCGCAATTGCGAGACAAAGTCAGAATTGCGAGTTTATATTTCACAATTCTGAGGAAAAGTCAGAATTGAGAGATGTAAAAAAAAAAAAAAAAAAAAAAAAAAAAAAAAAAAATTATTTTTTTAATTGTTTTATTCCGTGGCAGAAACAAGCTTCCATAGCCTTCTAACAATCAGCATCCCTAGAAACACTTTGAACAATTCAGAACGTCAGTGGAGAAAGGCATATAGTTCATCATAATATACCTGTACATCACCCGATTTTTCATTATCAACAGAAAAATATACCGGGATAACCTGGCTTCACTTGAGAGTCACCTGCTTCAGAGCAGTCATAGTTAATGATATGCGAAAGCCCGTCTGCACTTTGACGTGATTGGTTACAAGGTTGCTTGTGATGTACGAAACGCCTGCAATTTCAAAACCATCTTTTTTCATTGCAGTTTTAAGGAGAAAATACTCAGCAATGGTGTTGACTTATGAATGTGCACATGTTTTTCTTAAAGCATATTAAAAACACCACATAACAACATTAAAAACTTGATTTTCACTACAGGGGGACATTTTAAGACCTAAGAAACCGCAGGGACCCTGAATAAACGACAAATTTCATTTTTGGGTGAGCTATTCCTTTAAGAGAAACAGACTGCAAGAGACTAGCAAGATGATGGAGAGAGGGTGGATCAGACAGGAACGCAGACAGGGCCAGTGTCTATTCAGGAGGCATGTCTGTTGTGCCGATGGATTTCAGAGCTTCCATTTCACAGATCATGTTTTCTCAACAAAGTGCTCTGATTAGAAAAAAAAAACCCTGCTACCATTTCTCATTCACTCAAATTCAGAGAACTACCTTACATCACCAAGATTTTGTAACATGTAGAATCTCACGCTTGTATTCAGGCAGCAGGAATTTAAAAAGCTTTAGATGTAATAGTCCTGGAGATTTTAATGCAAAACAACAAATGTACATGACCGCCTGTTTCTCTCTTTATCTTCTTAAGACTTAAAGCTTGTCTCAAAGCCAGGGAACTGATTTACCAATCAAATCTCAAGTGTTTTTTTTTTCCTTATATAATATACGAAACACAGGCCAAAGAACATGGCTTAAACTGGAAACCACAATTTAAAATGAAGATTTTTTTTAATGAAACCATGAGGAAGGTTTATTATTCTACAGTTTGGTTGTGGTGTTTAGTAGTAGTACTGTTAGTGAATTTTTAAAAATTATTATAAAATTAAATAAAATCACTATACAGAAAACGTATACCAGTACGTAATATAGTATATACATAAAATGTGTGATACAAGGACGCTAACTGATTTCAAGCACAAAGTACTATTACCATTGAAAAAAACCTCAGACAATGGAAACTTATATGAGCCAATAAACGGCAACAGCAAATTTATTCGACTGGGGAAAAAAGCTCATATCATCTGTTAAACCATCTCTTAAACAGTGTCAAAATGAGAACAGACAGCAGTTAAACAAATAAAGAGACGCGGAGACAGCTGCTGTAGGGCAGAAGAAAGAGATGGATTCAGAGGAGGATGGGATTAATTTCAGACTTCACTGAAATAGCACCTCAATTTATACCTCCGTCTCTTTCAGCCTCTCCGTCTCTCTGATCTCCACTAAACATACACTGTTCTGTCTCCCCCAGGCCATTATTTTACTCTTTTCTCTAAGCAGCAATACGTACATTCTGCCCTTTTCTATGTTCATTCGACTGAAACCTGCAATTGCAAATGTCAATCCACCATATCTGGCTGTGATCAGTGTCCCGGAAAACAGGACCATTATCGCATACTAAAACTAAGGCGAATACACCTGATTCAAAAACATTTCCATAAGCTATAAAATAAAATAAAACTATAAATATATTGATATGGATAAAGATATCCTTTCTTTCATCAAAGGTCTTGATTCTTAAAGTCTCCATGACTTCAAAATGGAAGTTTCTTGGCTTTTAGTATGAATAAGTTTGTCTGTAACTATTAATCTGTAAGCTAGTGTGCTCCTAAACAATGACAAAATTCGTATTTAGAAGATTTAAGCATTCAAAACTTAGTCTCTCACTTCTGCCAATATAAATCAACGCTTTTGATGACATCACTCTGCACTTCAGCTTTTCTTTCCAATCAAATGCTCTCAGAATCTAAAGCGTCCTGCCCAGTACATTGTCACTTGCTCACACATTTACTATTTTCTACATGGTGAATGGCACATATAGGGGATAGTGAACGATTCAGACAGTGTAAATAAGATTTTTTTTATTGGGGCGAATTAAGTCTGGTTTCATGTCAGTGTCATGTGAACCATCTGCTACGGTCCAGAGACGTGATAGCACAGAACAGATCATATGAGCGAGTCGGCACAGACCTGAAAATGTATCGGACCCATTTGAATTCTGCACAGAATGCTGTATTACAGAATGCTCTCAATGCTTTACTGAGCTCGACGGCTCTGGCCGAGCTGTGATACAAACAAAAGGCTATTGGCTCATTTTAAAGGGGGAGGAGCTGTTTGATATGTTGTTTATGTTTATGTTTTGTTGTGTTTTGCTATGTAATGCTTGCTAAACTGCATTCTTGTATTTCTGGAGAGCGTGTGGCGGCGCCTGAATAATCGGCTGCGGCCCGGAGGCTTGCTCCAAACTTCATTTCGTTATACTGTACTTGTACATGTGTAATGACAAATAAACTTCAACTGTCTTCCTGATTCAGTGGAAATTACTGCGCATTAAGGCACTTCAGTGGGCCTTTAAAAGGTGATGTTAAATAAGTAGTCATTTATTTGTAGGTTTATGTTTTTTGAAAAATGTAAACACTGTGGAAATGTGCTTTCAAAACATTGCTTTGTTTGTTTGCGTATCCTGAAGTCAGCCAGACGCACTCAACCAATGTTCTAAATTTGCAACGGGACTATCGAATTGATCAACCAATGGAAGATGATGGGGATGTTAAGGAAACCCATTTAAAAAAAATTTAAAACAAAAATAAAAAATAAAATTGTTTAGAAATTACATATTTCACCTTTAATAATAATTATTGAAACTAAAAAATAAAAAAATAAAAATTACAAAGCTATAACAATCTTGCTCAAACTCATTCTGAATACAAGGGCACAAATAACATTTGTATATCTTGTTTCAAAACCCTATCATAATCTTGAATATGCATTTAAAATCCATTTTTGAAAGACGAATGTTTTCTTCCCCTACTTTCTTTTCCCAGTGGCATTTCAAGACTCACCTCATGATGAAGTCGTGGCCATCAATCATTGGACCGTAACCTGCCCCGCGGAGGTTGCCTGAATTCCCCACCACGGCACAGCGCAGACAGCGGGCAGGGTCCCACGAACCGTATGGGGAACGGCCTGGAATGACCTGGAACAGCCTCTGTAGAACTTGCTGGATGTTGTGGGGTTTGAATTGAGGCTGCAACATCTGT
This sequence comes from Paracanthobrama guichenoti, assembly GCA_018749465.1. Classification (NCBI taxonomy): domain Eukaryota; kingdom Metazoa; phylum Chordata; class Actinopteri; order Cypriniformes; family Gobionidae; genus Paracanthobrama; species Paracanthobrama guichenoti. The sequence continues at coordinate 15,619,304 of CM031960.1, read as the reverse complement.
ACAGGGCCCAGAGGGAAGAGAAGGGAGGGAGAGAGGAAGAAAGAAAGAAACTGACATAAGGTTGGGAAGTTATCTTTTAACTTCAAACCATCTGCACACCTGTCTGTGCACACATGCATACTAAAATAAACATCCAGGCAGCCAATTAGCCGCTGAAGCCCTCTGCAGTGATAGGGGGTGGGGGGACGCGTTCAAGACCAGACCTAAAATCTTTCCTTTTGTATTTTACTGACATCCCTTCATGACATGGCTTCCTTCCAAGCGACCCCCTTCTGTCTCTTTCCCCGTTTTCTCTCCCTCCTTTCTCCTCCTCACTGTCCCTGCTGCCGATAGTTGGCAGAGTTTATCAGGTCTCCATTGCACTTAATAATCTTGGCAGATGTTCTCTGGGTACAGATGCCAGACACTGATTTTACTCTGTGCCCATCCACATGATGGGAGCAATTGTGCTTAATATGAGATTTTCATATTACATATTTTTTTATGTAATTAAATAAATCCATCCTTGGTGAGTAATAAAGACTTTTACAAAAACATTTTAAAAAAAAAGAAAAACATCTTACCAACATTTTTACCAGTAGTGTATATTAATTTAAAATTATATGTGCATCTTTAAAAATATAGCAGGTTTGGGCAAAAATCGGAATTTAAATTCAGAGTTTTAAATTTAATTTGAATTAGTCTCACACCACAGGATGCAAAATTGCATCGGAATAACAGGAAGAGGAATTTAATTAATTGCAATTTAAAATCTTTGACTAATTTCATTATTCCAACACAAGTTCATTTTGAGTAATTATACACATTATACCCTAGTGAAAAAACATACCAAAATGTATTTAAAATACATTAATTTAATACCAAGTATACTACAAACCCATTAACATTTATTTACATATCACTTTTAATCACTTACTGACATATATTTTATAATTAAACTTTATTTGGAGTACTTTATTACACAACGCACATAATATTAAATCTAAAATGTGTTTCAATATCACTATTAGTAAGGATAGTATGATCACTGTATAATATCGGTCTTTAAATGCAAGATATTTAAAGTGGATCTAAAAATATACTTGCAATAGTTGCATTTTAGCACAATCAAATTTACTAAATTACAAAATTAGTTGTTCAATTTTAGCAGACTTTAAAGATATCAATTTAGTATACCAAAAGTACAATTGCAGGGTATTTATATTAAGTAAATAAATATGTAAATGTATTTGTAGCATACTTTGCATAAAAAATACATTTATTTCAAATACATCTGGTATATTTATTTTTCACTAGGGTACTCCGATATGTAAAATACATTTTTCTGATTAGACATTTTCTAAAAGTTCAATAAAGTCCAAAATAGACAAAACAATTAATAAAAATAAAAAAATGGACCAGTAAGCAAACACCTAGAACAGCATTGTGACGGCATTGTTTTTGACATGCAAAATTCAGTATTTTCCATAAATGCAAGCATTTTCCCAACCTCCAACCCCAAATCTTTATGCAGTCCAGCACCCTCCTTGCTTTTAATATACCCAGCGCAGTATTACAGACTAACATTTTTAGCTGGCTTTGTGTCGCTTAAACATGATGCATAAGCACAACTGCAGAGCACTAACATCGCTCATTTGAAGGAGAGCAGCACAATAAAATGAGGTCTCTTAATTAAGGACAGTGGGAGTTTACATGCAACGGTTTAACAGTCATTTCATTTTGTTTTCACCATTTAGTTAATGCATGAGGTCAAAAGCATTTCACAAAATCAAACCACAACAAAGTCTAACCACGTCAAGGGAATGGATTCATAATGCTAAAAGCAGCAAATGAGTAACTGTAAGATCACTTACCACCCACCAGTAGTACACGTCTGAAGGCAGCTGGATGTTGTCCCGAATCCACACAGGCGAGATGTCCGGGTCATAGTTCTCGTCAAACCAGTCGGAAACGCCTGGGTCGCCCACACACCGAGAGCAGGCACATGTCTTCTGCTGAGCGCTCTCAGCTGGGATCACACGGTGGGAACCAGCATAGCTGGGCACTAGCTTAACCCTGTGTGACTCTTCCCATCCCGGGGGTTCCAAGTAAGGCAGGCCGGTTCCTCCTCTCAGGGAGAAGGAGAAGAAGAGCGAGGTGAGGAACAGGAGGGCCAGGGATCCCAAGACCACGCAGAAGCGCAGGGAGCATCGCATTCCCCCGCGTTCTCCAGCCGCCACAGCTCCGACGGGTGCCCAGGGCCTCAGCTCGCCCGTCCTCTGAGTTCGTGCCCATGCGGCCCATCCCCAACCCCAGCCCAAGCCCAAGCGTCCCTCTCGCTGCGGAGGCACAGACGGCATGCGCCCGCCCCACTGCCATGAACCAGCCCCTGCCACCGTGCCAAACCTGGACTCAGTACTACTTGGCGTACTGAGCGACACAGGCTTTAAACCCAAAAGTGTGTGAATCTCACAAAACTGTTCGCCTGTGAACTACCGCTGCTGATCTCCCGTCTGTCAGGCTTCACTTTCAATGTGTCACTGCTGCCATGGAGCCTTTTACCGCTCTTTATTTTCACTCTCTTCCCCCTACACTATGGGATCTCCTCCAGGTCTCTCTTTCACGCTTCTGAACTGCCACGGTTCAAACGCACACCAGTCTTTCGCCTCTAAAAATCAGTCTGCTTGTAGGCGTGTGTGTGATCTGCTCTATTCTCCTTGCAGTGACATTTGGAAGAATAGCCCACTCTGTGGTTTTGACATCTCAGTGCCAGACAAGCTAGGCTGTCATCCGTGTCTGTTCCATTACAGTCCTCTATGAGTCCAAGTTTGTCACTGTAATCCGGTTTGTCTGCGTCCGTACGCTCCGTCTACCGAGCCACCGTGCTGAACTTCACAGCCAGAGGACGAAACGTGTGGAGTTTTCTCACAGACTTGTAATGAAGTTCTTTTGCAGACATCTTGGATAGCTCTCTAAACTCTTTCAGTCTCGTTCATTTCGCTGTAGTTGCGTATCCTGCGAGTTACTTTAAGTGCAGACACATGCCACCACACTTGTCTCCTTGCTTTTAATGGTGTCTTCAATGAAAGCAGCTTGCAGATTCAACTATAAGGAACTCATCTCTCTGCATCTCTCTCCAGTCCCAACGGTTTCACTGTCTGGAAAACAGCAATGGGGTTTAAACATTCCAGTTTAGCACTTTAGGATATTCTATATTATAGTTTGATAAGATGAGCACTTTGAATCTCTCCAGGTCAGTGGATAATAAAAATGAACCAAATACACACACAAAAAAAAAAAAAGGAGGAGGAAAAGATGGCAACAAACATGATTAAAAGAATCTAACGGTTTAAGCACAAAAAAAGAGATTTGAGTGCAAAGGAGCTGGATTATAGAAAAATGCAAACAAATAATGGCATCACTCCATCAGATTTTCTTTTAACACTGCATTTGTTTAGCGGCTAGAGGATGTGAGCAGTCGAGTGCATGCAAATGTGTGTTGTGTCGCAGGACGCGCCTGCCAATTTCACAATGACAGCTCTTAACGGAATTGGTGAGGTGGAGAACTTGGATTTCAACAAGGCAATGTGCCCTGACCTGCTGTTGTACTATAATCTCCAAATCTATAATCTCTGGGATGCTGCTGGCCCACCTGCGGGAGCGCTCTTTCTCTCTGCCAGTTTGCTGCCGAGAAAACCTGTCAGTCCGAGCAGGAGCAGCGCATCAGGATCATAGTGGAATCCAGCTGCTGGTGTCTTCAGCTGCTCTTCTTGATTCAGGGTGACCTTCCAAACTACAGGGTAACAGACAGATGGACAAGTGCAGAATTACTTACTACCCTATCAAGACATGGATGCAATAATATTATTATTAGCCATGTAGATTATTTTTTTATTTTATTTTTTTTAGTTGCACAAATTCTAAAACAGATTTTCATATTCAAATTTTCAGAAAACTGCCAAAAAAAGCACAGATTATTTGGCAAGCATAGTTAAATAAAAATAAATTTCACACAGTTGCATGCCAAAAATGGTTCGCTCCAGAGACATTTTTTCCACATTTACAAACCCGATTCCAAAAAGTTGGGACACTGTACAAATTGTGAATAAAAACAGAATGCAATGATGTGGAAGTTTCAAATTTCAATATTTTATTCAGAATACAACATAGATGACATATCAAATGTTTAAACTGAGAAAATGTATCATTTTAAGGGAAAAATAAGTTGATTTTAAATCTCATGGCATCAACACATCTCAAAAAAGTTGGGACAAGGCCATGTTTCCCACTGTGTGGCATCCCCTCTTCTTTTTCTAACAGTCTGCAAACGTCTGGGGACTGAGGAGACAAGTTGCTCAAGTTTAGGAATAGGAATGTTGTCCCATTCTTGTCTAATACAGGCTTCTAGTTGCTCAACTGTCTTAGGTCTTCTTTGTCACATCTTCCTCTTTATGATGCACCAAATGTTTTCTATGGGCGAAAGACCTGGACTGCAGGCTGGCCATTTCAGTACCCGGATCCTTCTTCTACGCAGCCATGATGTTGTAATTGATGCAGTATGTGGTCTGGCATTGTCATGTTGGAAAATGCAAGGTCTTCCCTGAAAGAGAGACGACGTCTGGATGGGAGCATATGTTGTTCTAGAACTTGGATATACCTTTCAGCATTGATGGTGCCTTTCCAGATGTGTAAGCTGCCCATGCCACACGCACTCATGCAACCCCATACCATCAGAGATGCAGGCTTCTGAACTGAGCGCTGATAACAACTTGGGTTGTCCTTGTCCTCTTTAGTCCAGATGACATGGCATCCAAGTTTTCCAAAAAGAACTTCAAATTTTGATTCGTCTGACCACAGAACAGTTTTCCACTTTGCCACAGTCCATTTTAAATGAGCCTTGGCCCAGGGAAAACGACCTGCGCTTCTGGATCATGTTTAGATATGGCTTCTTTTTTGACCTATAGAGTTTTAGTCGGCAACGGCGAATGGCACGGTGGATTGTGTTCACCGACAATGTTTTCTGGAAGTATTCCTGAGCCCATGTTGTGATTTCCATTAGAGTAGCATTCCTGTATGTGATGCAGTGCCGTCTAAGGGCCCGAAGATCACGGGCATCCAGTATGGTTTTCCGGCCTTGACCCTTACGCACAGAGATTGTTCCAGATTCTCTGAATCTTTGGATGATATTATGCACTGTAGATGATGATAACTTCAAACTCTTTGCAATTTTTCTCTGAGAAACTCCTTTCTGATATTGCTCCACTATTTTTGGCGGCAGCATTGGGGGAATTGGTGGTCCTCTGCCCATCTTGACTTCTGAGAGACACTGCCACTCTGAGAGGCTCTTTTTATACCCAGTCATGTTGCCAACTGACCTAATTGACCTGAAATTGGTCCTCCAGCTGTTCCTTATATGTACATTTAACTTTTCCGGCCTCTTATTGCTACCTGTCCCAACTTTTTTGGAATGTGTAGCTCTCATGAAATCCAAAATGAGCCAATATTTGGCATGGCATTTCAAAATGTCTCACTTTCAACATTTGATATGTTATCTATATTCTATTGTGAATAAAATAAGTTTGAGATTTGTAAGTTATTGCATTCCTTTTTTTATTCACAATTTGTACAGTGTCCCAACTTTTTTGGAATCGGGTTTGTAATACAAATACAACAATAGCCTATGACTTTAAAATGTACACAGAAAAATAAAGCAGTGTTTTGAAAAACATATAATGTATGTTATGGTGTTTCAACATACCACAATCACAAATGTACAGGGGGATTCTAAAGCCTGAGACACACTGAAAGGTTTTTGAAAAACGTAAAACTATGGAAAAAGGTCTAAATTAATACGAAAAATGTAGGATTCTGCACGATTCCTAAAGTCACCAATCAAATAAGCTAATTTCTGACCATATGAAGTGAAAATTGTAATGTTTCCATTGAATCACAAGATTAGATCAAAAACGGCTGTCATTAAAGCAAAAGGGAGACAAACCAAATACTAAGAAATTCTGCCACTCTCAATTCATGTCAATTTTTCTATCCAACGTCACTCAAATTTAATCCGGATCAAATAATTTGCAAATAAAAATATTGCATCAAATTAGATGTTTTATGCCACTATAGGTATGAGAAACAAAATAAAAAAAGGAGGGAAAAAACAAACAGTAATTTAAATAAGCATTAGCTGTCCTAATGCATCAAAAGCTTCTGCTCTTTTAATGTTTGAGATATCCTTATGGTTTAATAAGGATATTATTAAATAATATCCTTATTATCCTTAAGGACATTATCTCATAATTTATATTTTATTTTCCAATCCTTATTTGCCCCACTCTTGTTCACTGAGTTTTCATTTTTCATCATCTTCACTGATATCTGCCCCTCACACAAATTTTGTGACGGGACCGCAGTTGAAGTGTTTCTATCTTTGGGGCTCTCTTGTGACCGTTGATTTCTGTTGAATATTCTCTGTAGAACATCTGCTGAGCTAAATTACCAGAGCTGAATATGTGGAGCACAGACACCAGTTCAGGCACCACAGAAGGACATGAACTTCGCTGCAGATCACAAAAACGCATCAGTTTGTCGCCAACAGTTCAATGGTGGATTTAGAAGAATCTATTGACATATATCAAACAAACAGGTGGCTCGTGCTGTTTTCACTGTGGCTGCAGATTAAATCACGTGATTGTGATTGCATGCGTGGGTGAGCCGCTCGAGATCACATAATGCTCTCCCTTCCACTCCAATTAGAAAAATGAATTTCAGATTTAATTTCTCTGCCAGCAGTAAATGACTACTTCTTTGATTGAGACGCTCTTTTTCTTAAACCCGCTACTTCTATTTAGACGCCCACAGCAGGCCCGGTTCCAGAATCAAATCACTGAGGGTGCTCTAGTAAAGCACAGGCTAAGCAAAGGTGCCACCATAGCAGTGGTATAGTGAGAAATTTATGATTATTTATTTACAAGTCATCACTTTTACCAATAATTGGAATTTCAAAATATCTAGCAACAAATGTTTGTCTATTAATCTGCCTTTACATTGTTTTAATGCGTTATTTAAATGCAATTTTTTTAGGTCATTACATGTTTGGAGCATAAAAAACAAATGGATATTTAAAATAAATAAATCCTGTTATATGCTATATCCTCTGCTCTGTAGAGGACACCAGAACTATTTATTGAGAAAATTAAAAGACTGAATAGACAAAAACAATGGGATTTTATTTTTCCATTCACCAATCAATTTTTATGCTTCAATCTTTCTTTTTTAATCCAAACTATGTATAAAGATGATTCTTAATGTCATGAAAGATAACAGAATAATTTGATATATAATTTTACTTTATGCAATGTGTGTAAACATGGCCATAAAAGCCATTCCCATTCTATGCAATGCATCTATACACTATCTAATTTGCATCTTGTGTTTTGAGACAATATGACATGTGAAAAGACGTGTAAGAATATCCAGACTTAAAACTGTGTATGTTGTCAGAGAAATTCGCTAAATAATGTCCTCTACAGAGGCAAAACCTCTAATCTGGGTCTCAGGAGGATATTTCTGTCTGGTGCAGAGTGAGTCCAGCATTTATATTTAGATGTCACTTCCGAAACTTTGCAGCATGCAATTGGCCGTCGGTCCTCTCTTAGCAACAATACTTTTATTCAATGAATGTTATAGACTGTAGCCTCAAAAGCGAGCCAGGATCGCTATATGACAACGAAAATGCTGTTGCTTTGTCAGTTCATCGCGATCTCACAAAGTTCCGTTATAAAAATGTCAACAATACATCTCTTACTTACAACGTGTCTTTGAGAGGTTTCACGAGCCTGCATTAACTCAGCACTGAATAAAAACTCAGAATAAAATAAAATAAATGAATAAAAGCCGTTTTGAGCGGTGAGATTCTGACTAATGCTGCCTTCCCGTGCTATCGGAATTATCGTAAATACGAATTTCCGAGGTAAAAATTGCACTTGAACGCCCTTCTGATGTCGTGTTTAATCACTTTGATACCCAAATCCCCGAGATGTGCGTGCATTCTTTTTAAACATGGTGGCAGGGATAACTACTGTTGTGACAGGTATGAGATTTATTAGTTTTTATCATAGATTGTCATTTTTTTTAACCCCAATACAGCTGGATCGTCTAGTCTTGAAGTTAATGTGGTGCATATTTACATACATGAGTAATCATTTGAAGCGTAGGCTATTGTATGTTTTATACACAGCGAAAACTGCCTGCATTTGACCGAATCTAGCATCGTAAATATTTAATGGTTGTCAGTGCATGATTGTGACACTACATAATTTTGGTTTTAATAAGATTTTCCCAATAAATAGGCAAGAATAAACATGGTGTCCTCCATGACTCCTGTTCATTCCGACAACAAAGCACTTGAATGCAACTCGAGTCGTAATCACGACTTCTGAAGTGGGAAGTAGGACACTTCCGATAGCACGTGACGGCAGATCAACTGTGATTGGCTACATTACTCACCCCTGCAAAAACACGTTGTAAATAGATGCATTTGTGTCCAGAGCTAGGACACAAATCTGCAAATCTGTTTCGCCAATATTCTTACAGCATCACCTGAGTGTGCTTTTGTTTGCGTTTGAGGGTGCTTACCTCTATCTAGCACCCCCGTAGAACCGGGCCTGGCACACAGTACGAAGAGAAAAACAGCGAAATAGGCGGCATGCACATTCATTTAATGCTGCTACACCAAATCCATTTGAATAGGCTAATGTTAATTTCTGCTACAGCGCTCATGCTGCATCTTACCAGCTATCAGGTGATGCGACGAGAGCGCGGTTTGACGTTCTGAAAGGCGTGAACGCCAGGTTTCGACTTTTATTATGTAGGCTCACGCAATAAACTTTTTGTCCATTTGTCTTTTCCATTTCGAACTCATTTAGTTTATGTACAGTGTAGTCGCTAGTGAGTGGATGAGTGTAGTTTGTGATTAATGGCGTTTTACTTTTTAAAAATAATTCTGTCAGCAATGCTCTGGGCTGTTTGTGGAGTTAGGCCTACTATTAAACAAAACAAATTACTAACGATTTTTTAAAATATACAAACAACAAAAGAGGCTATATACACAGTCATTTAATGCTGCTGCAGAAATTACAGTTTAATAATAATGTTTATTTCAATTCATGTCGCTGATTAGGCCTTTCCACAGTAGGCTATAATCAGGTGATGGGACGGGAGCGCGATCAGGTATAGTTCTGAAAGCCCAAATTCAGAACCCAATTTTTGACGTTTATGTGCGCTCACACAAATGGCATTTTTGTTCCATTTAGCCTATCTTTTTCGATTTCGAACTCCTTTACTTTATGTACAGATAAGCTCAAATTAAAATGTAGTTGCCAGTGAGTGGATGAGTTTAGTCTGCGATTACTCGTTTTCTAAATAATTCAGTAATCTTCTGGGGTTTGTGTTTTGTGTTAGTTGTTAACTAAACAAATTATTAACGATTTTAAAATATAGCTTGGATATGTAAATGTGTCGTAACATGACAAATAATGACAGTAGCATACTAAAAACTTTTAACAAACTGTAACCTTTAAACTATTGTGGTTACTGAAAATAGTAGCTAATCATAATTGGCTAATGATTTATTTATAATTTAAGATTTTCATTAATCATTTCCAGTGTTGGGAAAGTTACTCTGAAAAGTAATGCATTACAATATTGCATTACTTCCATAAAAAGTAACGAATTGCGTTAGTTACTTTTTAAGAAAAGTAATGCGTTACATTACTTTTTATCAGCTGGGCTTGTTTTTTGTTTTGTTTTGTTTTTTATAACAAAAAAGTTTTATTTTTGTGAAAATGTAAAGACCCTTTTGCACAAAACATTTAAATAATAAGCCTTAGGCTGAGGTAAAACAAACTCAAACAAACCTTTCAGCTGTGCTGCCATTCCGGATAATGGAATAACCAGACGCAGGAGACAAATGTTTAAAACTTACTTTACCAATAAAAAACTAAAATTACTAAAGTAATTTTTGCTCATGGTTTAACTGAATCATCGAAGGTCAGCAGCAAGACATTGGTCAATACATTTCAGATTAAATGCATAAAAATATTTTTGTTTGCATAGTATTTTGATTTTGCATTTGAGTGATTTTATTCATTTTGAGGAAATTTTTGCAAGTGAGGTTAGTAAATACATGTTCACATTTAGTCTAGAAGTACAATAACCATCATGTTTACACACAACGCGTACAATTATTCTCAACATTGGGACAGGAGAGCTGTCAGCCAATACATTTGAAAAAGTAACTCAGATATTTTGTTGTAAATTTTTAAAGTAATGCATTACTTTATAGTTACTTGAAAAAGTAATCTGATTACGTAACTCAAGTTACTTGTAATGCGTTACCCCCAACACTGATCATTTTTTTGTATTCATAATGTTCTCTTTCAGATCCAGTGTAAAAACGGCATGAGAGTTTTATGACAATAATTTTATGACAGCAAATAAATGTGATGCACTTCTATAGCACTGCAAAAAAAGTATGAAAGTCAGTACACTATATAGTCTAGGATATAAAATCTCAAATGAAAGGCAAAATCCTCTTAAAGCAGAATTATGCTCTCAGTCTATTCAATTCATGCTTCATTTTCTCACCAACCATCACATCCTCTTTACCCCCATCCAATATCTCAAAATGACAGTCTTCTCATTTATAAAGCCATCAGCACACATTGCTAGACTCACAACAGACTCAACAACAGGCAGCTGAGATATGTAACCATTATATTTCTCTTTTGGTCAGCACATCTAAATATGAAGGTAGGCTACAGGTAGGCTATTGCTTTCACAGTTGTGCTCAACATATTAACACTCATATTCTTGACTCCACACATATAGGCTACTGACACATGCATGTAATACGTTCTCAGAGAACACAAATTTATCCTTTTTCAACCTCTGATTCGGGTATTACACACAAAACATCCACTGACCTTAGCTTACCCTTTCTTTCCCTCTCTCTTGTTCAGTCGCTTTTAGTGAGTCTTGACCAATGTGCCTGATCAGCAAGGGTGAGCCGAACACTGTAGAGTGGGTGTCTGAGTTGCCTTGGCAACGAAACCTCACAGCTGGCTGCAATGGAAATGTAATTGAAAGAGAAGAGCAGACATTCACATACTGGGTGGGCTTGCATTCTCTCCGACTCACTGCTAGACAGGTTGTTCTCACATATTCAACAGTCGACACTCCAATTTTGTGCTGTCTATGATCAGATTGGAAGCAGGGTGGAAAAACGATGCCTGCGTGCCCAGTGACTCTAGGGTTAACGTACTGACAAAACGTGCTCTCTCCCGGCTGAGGATTAATCTAATCATAAAATAGTAATTTTCAACGGCTTGGCCCTAAGGCCTAATCTAATTTCATGTTTAATGGATTAAACCCTTTTAAAGCTGGATACATTATTGCTTGTTAGACCTCTCTTGGGAAAAAGTATGATTATCATGTCTTTTTTTCATTAAAAAATTTAGTCTAAATTTATGATTTAGCAATTTCAATCAACATTTTCTTCCAGGGTGATCTGGTGTCAGTGGAATGTGTTTTCAGAAGCCTTCCATTATGAAAAGGAACCATGGTTTTACTACAAATAAAAAAATTAAATAAATTAAAAATTAAAAAACATGGTTATTGTAAAACATGGTAACCACAAATTAACCATGGTTTTGCTACTTTAACCATAGTTTAACCATGCTATTTGCGGTAAACTGGTTATATAAATGGTAATCAATTAGCCAAAAAAACATGGTTACTACACTTTTACTACAATAAAACCATGGTTATTTTTCATAAGGGTTTTTCAGTCAACATTTTGAAACCAACTGCAAGAGGAATAGCATTTAATTCCGAGGAATGTGGCCTAATAATAAATGGGGCGTCATGCTGTTAGTGCCAGTGTACGTCAGTCACAAAGACATTCTCAGATACATAATCAAAACGGAGGTCATGATAGTAATTGATAGTTAGCGTTCACAATACTGAACTTATTTCGAAGATGTGTTTTTAAAATGAAACTTTTAGAAGATGTGTTTTTAAAAGGAAAATGCCTTAGGTTAGTCTTAGTTTGCATCACAGTCTAAAAAAACTATCACTTCTAGGCAGTGTAGGTGATTTGTTCCAGAAACATTTTTATTATGCTGGTTGAAAGTCTCTTCACATCCTATTAGCAATCACTAAGTTAAGTGGTCTAAATGTATTTATATGTATATATAATCTGTGGAAAGGGGTAGGACCATAAAATGTTCGTCCAATCAACGATACAATGTCCTTCCTGCCTGTTAACATATGTATTTTCATACCTCCATGCACCCTGCTTGCGCAGACATATGTCATCAGCACACCAAAACACCAAGTCACCGAGCACCAAAACAGTAGCCGCCTTTTACATTTCCTCCTGAAACAAAACAACGAGCTTATGCTGCGTTCACTCCATAAATACTTTAATTTGGAAGAGATGGAAACCTGTGACGTTAAACACGGAGCATTTCATGACTCAAGTTTCAATGGCAACACTATCAACGGCGAATTGAATCTGCAGCAGTCAGGTAGTACAGGTCATTATGTTCATTATTATTGTAATGTTATGTGCTTTGAGACATGAGGTAGTTTAACGGTGTCTCTCGTGGCGCTTTCATTGGCTCCGTGCTGTACACGTTCATGTGTTTAAGGATGCGTGGCTTTGGAAATTCTCTGAAGGGAGGGTAGGATCTCATGCTTTCAAAGCTAGCTCGCTATTGCTAGCCTCTCCGAAAATTGCCTACTCTACCTTTAACCCAAAGCCTTAAAGGGATAGTTCATCCACAAATGAAAATTCTGTCATCATTTAGTCATGCTCAAGTTGTTCTGCTGAATACAAAGAAAGATATTTGGAAGAATGTTTGTAACCAAGCATTGACTACCATAGTAGGGGAAAATAACTATGGTAGTCAGTGGCTGCCGAGATCTGCTTGGTTACAAACATTCTTCCAAATATCTTCCTTTGTGTTCAGCAGAAGAAAGAAATTCATAAAGGTTTGGAACAACTTGAGGGTGAGTAAATGATGACAGAATTTTATTTTTTGGTTGAGGGGTTTCAAACTCGGTCCTGGAGGGCCACTGTCCAGTTTAGTTCCAACTTGCCTCAATACACCAGCCTGGAAGTTTCTAGTATGCCAAGTAAGACATTGATTAGCTTGTACACCCCAGGACCCTTAAACCAACTAAATGATGGAAAAACAAGTAAAAGATGCCAACATCTCTAATCAAATTCAAGTCTCAAATTCATTTTATGTAGCCTTCAGCTTCAGTCATGTTTATTTCCCATTCTGTCTCTCAGAATATACTGGCTCTTTTTTTATTTCACTCTTTTTCAGTGTTGTCTTATTTTATACCCTCTCAAGGGAAAATTAATTTTGCCGTGTGCACCAAACATGAAAGTAGAACTAGATATAACCTTAGGTGCTATTTTGACTCAACAACAAGTTTCTGCCTGATTAACTTAATGTCACAATTATCTTGGGCATAGATAAAAAATGATTAAGTTTTCATCTAAAAAAACATCCTTATGCACCAAATTTATAATAATCTAACATAAACAAAAACAGTTCATGCCATCTCTTTTGACATAAATTAAATATCCCTTGCAAACACTTTCTTTCTTTTAACTCTGAGAATATATTTCATATCCATGCTAAATGGGACATTGCCCTGAGGAGGCACTGGATCATTTAACAGCATACAGCAAAGCAATCCGTACCCATGAATTGTGTTTGTGCCCAGAGCAATGAGTTAACATGCCCCCTTGAGTCACATTCTCCTGGAGCAACCGTTAACCCTACATCATGCCTCTCTTGACAAACCCGACTACCGCTATCCACAGGGGATGCCACCAGTCAGGTCCTCCGCGTCCAGCCCGCAGAAGCTGGTCTATTATGATCAACCATGATAAGCCGCACTGCTGTAGAAACCAGTCCTCATAGATCTCAAAGGCCTAGGAATAATACTGTAGTTCTCAATCTTACCATCTAAATCAGAGTCTCGAAGAAGAAGCAAACAGATCATAGGAGTTCAAAATAGTTGAACAGGACAGATCTGTTTGTCACAGCAGCAATGGACGGTACAGTCACTATGTCTTATTCTCGCATAAATTGCCTCACCAGAAATTTGTGTTTGTGTGCCATGGGATCTCTTAACAGCTGCAGCTGTCCAAGTGTCTGACTCAGCACCCCATCCCTGCTTCAGGCTCTAAAATGCAGTATGTGTGAAAGTAAGCTCCTATTCAGGAACATTGACTTTGATTATTATATATACAGCTCTGGAAAAAATTAAGAGAGCACTTCTTGAGATGTATATACAGTGCTGCTTGAAAGTTTGTGATTGTGAACCCCTTGCAGAATCTGAAAATATTTAACAAGATAAGAGGGATCATACAAAAAGTATTTTTTAATTAGTAACTGTCCTGTATAAGATATTTTACATAAAAGATGTTTACATATTTTACAAGAAAAACAAAATAGCTGAATTTATAAAAATGACCCTGTCCAAATGTTTATGTACCCTTGATTCTTAATACCGTGTCCTTACCTGGATGATCCACAGGCTGGCTGTTGAGTGTGAAAAGATCTCAAAATCATACAGTCACTGCCGGAGAGGGTTCAAATATGCAAAAGGTGCTGGAAAACTGAAGAATTTTTGGGACTTGGACCAGGATTTTTCTGAACTGTGCATGCTGTTTCAGATCCAATGTAAAACGGCATGAGAGCTTTATTACCAGCAAATAAGTGTGATGCACTTCTACTGTTGGAAAGGGTTCAAACATGTAAAAGAGAATTTTTGGGATCTGGAGGATTTTTCTGAAGAACGTTGGACAGTTTAACTGCTCAGGACAAACAAGGGACTCAAGAACAGCCATCACAAAAAAACAAAAAAAAACAGCCATGGATCATCCAGGGAACGGCACACATTAGTCTATTAAGGATACATAAACTTTTGAATGCGGTCATTTTTTATAAATTCAACTATTTTCACAGATTCTGCAAGGGTTTCACAAACTTTCAAACAGCACTGTATATATAATCATATAACTGTCATTTGAACATGAGTGTAAACCAGGGGGAGGTTATCAAGTATCAGGTAGGTCTATTAGGTTTATTTAACATTACAGAAATTGACTATGCAAAGAATATACCACTGCTTAGTCTTCACTGTATGAATTAAATATATACTGATTCTTATTAGAGCTACAACAGTTATTCAGTCAGAGCAGTGAGTGATTTTCTCTTTGCCTTTTGTTTGATTAACATTAAGCACAGACGGAAGCAGGTTTATTAGGCTGCTGTCACTTTAAGAGCTGCATGGATCCAATACATTGTTACACAAGCACTTTTTTTTTCAACTGTTTCGTCCACTTGAGACATAACTGCTCACCAGGATAGGCATTTTGACATCATTTTGAGTATTTGTATTTGTATAATATAAGCTGTGGAAGAGAATTGAATTCAGGATAACACGCCGCCTGAGAGTTGGCTTTCTTTCTGTGCTCGCGAGTAGTTCGCTTGGCATGTCACACTTATTTAACAGTCATGTTAAGTGCCAGTCTACTCTTTTGTCTGTGTCTGACTTGGAGTTATGTAATCTTTTGGAGTATTAAAATCATGCAGTTATCGCAAGCCCTTGCGATATGTACATTTGAGATATTTCAATATAACGTGAACAACCTTGTATTTTCAAATGATGAACTTTGAAATCATCCATAAAAGCCGACAAATGTATACGTGGTCAACCTGACCTCAGTAACCCGCTCCTCACTGACCTTGTCTCCGTTGCTCTTTCACATCTCCTCACTGTTCCTCTGTAGCATATTCATGAATTATCCATGCATCTGTGGCTGTACCTCATATCTACTTCTCTATCTACAGTATCTCTTTCTATTTGGCAAGTACATAAAAAGATGCGCTTTCAACCTGTGCCCCTTTCTATGGTCTACCTCTCCATTCTCTCACTCATTCTTTCTGTGCCATCCTCTTAACAATGTTTTCCTCCCTTTCTCTGCATGACAAAGTGTTTCTTCTCCTGTGCTCAGAAATGTCTCTCTCTCCCTCACTCATCCAGCAGAGATCCTCTCAGGCCACCTAGACTGGGGCCAGATGCCAAGGCCTGTCGCAGAGCCCATCGATCTAGAAGAAAACCAGGGGCAACGCTGGCTCCGGAACACCACAGCAGAAGCCCTCATTGCTGGCACAGTTAACCCTTATCTCACCACCTCACTGGATGTTGCTCACATATTCTGAAGTCATGAAAGTGCTGCAATGACAGAATGTACCAATTATACCATTCCTTAATCTGTCAATTTGATGTTTACAACTCTGTCAACTATGCCTACAACTCATCATATTTAAACAACTCAGGCGAATTTCTGTATTCGAAATTAATTTACAATTAGTAAATGAGGTAAGCTACAGTTCAGTGTGCTTGTTTAATGTCACACTGCAATAATCAATCTAATGTTCTTAAATAGAGAGAGCTGAGAGTGTCATGTTCCCTTCCTGTTAACTCAGAAGATATTTTTATTGAATCTTGTTTCCGCCATGAAAAAAAAAGAAGAAAAAGCTAATTGCAACTTTTTGTCTTATCTTGCGCAATTGCGAGTTATCTCACAATTCAGACTTTATAACTTGTGATTTTGAGTTTACGAGGTCAGAGAAAAAAAAAGATATAAAATGGGAAATGCGAGAGATAAACTTGTGAGAAATAAAGTCAGAGTTGTGAGATATAAACGCAATTGTAAGTCAAAATTCCGAGAAAAAAGTTGCAATTATCTTTTTGTTTTTTATTCTGGTAGAAACAAGCTTCCATATATTTGGGACTTTTGCTGCACTGTAGACCCTAATGCTCAAACTAATGAATTGGTTTAAGTGGAGCCAGATCAAATTAAACAAATTAGTTCAAACAAATTAACTTTTATGAGTATTTAGAACTTTCTTTTTCTTTTGAGTTCTCAAAACTGACACATTTTAAGTAATCTGAATTGTTTCATTGTTTTGAGTTAAAGCAATTCAACTCCCGTGGGTCCAATATTGCATCATCATAATCATTCAAAATATGCTGCAGAGCTGCATCAGGTAAGTGCTTACCTGAAACTGGGCTGGGATTTCTATTTCCTAGCATGCTTTGCCATGAAGGCAAAAAAGGGACAGTAAATGCCAACATTGTTATATTATGTTTATTTTGGGGGGGTTTTTTTGTGTGAGATGGGAGATGTAGTAGTGTTTAATGTTTTGTTATGCTAGTTTAGAATAGTTTTTTGTAGGGTTGCCATCATGGTGACAAGTGGAGCATGAGCTTAGTTTGAGAACATATATATGTCAAATTATGTTGCTGTTCTCATTCAGCAAGTGCTATGCTATGTTAATACTTCCAAAGGATTGTGTAACCAATTAGCAAGGTGGCATTTATTGAATTAGCTAGGTAAAGCCAGTCAAGTTTCCACTTCTAAACATTTTAATGTTTTAATTTTAATAAGTTAAATATATGGATTAGCTTACTCAAATATTTCAAGTTCAGAGCAATTCAAATATATGATTACAAAATAAAAATCTGCAAGTTCTACTTAAACTTTAAATTTCAAAATTTGAGGCAACTGATTTGCCAACTTATTCGGGTTTACAGTGCTTTTGTAAAAAAAAAACCAAAAAAACCTTACATTTTCAGTGACCTGATATGATGATCATCTGAAAGAAAAGTCTTCCATCTGTTTGGGTTTGGGAGCAGGTCTCTCAGGGAAAGAGAAACCCAGAGAACTCGTGCATGCACAAACACACACGCACATACAAATATACGGATAACTATGTGTTCAGCAGCAAGTGCCCTATTTGTTATTTTCTGTACAATCCATGTGGTCTCCAAATGAAGAAGTGCAAACATAACTATAAAATATTGCAACTGACAGCAGGTAACCCTGCTGTCACAGCACTGTGAATATTAACCAATTTGAGCACATTATAGAAAGAGGTTTCCTAGAGTAACCTATTTAAAAGCTCTCATATGTGACTCACTGACAGCGTCCTCGCTCTGTACGCGGTGTTAACCTAGTTAAGGCTAAGTCAGCAGGACTTTTGCTGGCTCCTAAAATTCCCCAGGTACTATGTTAGCCTAGTTACAGAAGATGATGAACATCTGTCAAATGGAAGTTGCTCAAACAAGACAAGTTTACAGTCTATCATGTAGGATTGAAAATAATCAAAGATATTTGAAAATGAACAAAGACATTTGCTTTACCGTTTCAACCCCCATCTTTCGTACCACAAGGGCCATTTGGAATTCCTAAAGACAAAGAGATGTTGAAAGGCCTGTAGGCCAAAATGTGTGTCACACCTTTACAGTGGGGGAAGTTGTAAATATCTGATAGGCCAGTTTGAATGTCTCACATTTGGGTTTCAGTCACATGGTCAAGGAAGGGATAAAAATATATTGCAACTGTTGCTCTGGCTCTCTCTCTTCTTGGGGCCTGCTCTTTGGCTCTTCTTTTCTTTGTCTCTTTCTTTCTACACTTCCTCTCTCTCTTTCTATTCCTCAGGTAACATTCTATGCATGCTAGGTACAATTAATGGTATACGTTTTGTAATTATTTTAAGTGTAACCATAACCAGATTTTGTCATTAAATTATTTCTATTACAAATACTCTGCTAACTAGTTTTGATTTGTGACTTTGAAGTGCTACCTATTGCAATACAATATGGTCACACTATAGCAACGCTCTCCCACATATTTTGCTATTGTAACTGCACCATCGTAAGTTGCAGTGGGTGGTAATAGATGAGAAATGTACAGTTTTCTACCATCTTGCTGATAACGTTTCTTTAGTCATTCGGCAACCCTGCAGCCTGAACCACTGTAGACGAACCACCCTTAAAATCACAACACACAAAGTTCTTTTTTTTTGTATCCTCTCTTTTACACCTTAATGACATTTGAATAGTTCAGACTGCAATTCCAACTCAAGGACATGCATGCTTAAGAAACACATTGTTACAGTATCAGTGTGGCTTTACAACACACATGGCACAAGAGGCTCACAACAGCGTTTTGGCAAAGACTTTATATATAGGAAGATGGTGCACTTGGTTACTTATGAATGAGATAAAGTGCAATGCCCAATATGGATAATAAGCCCTGCCTTCTAAATGAAAGAGCCAATCGCTGATTAGTAAAGTCATCGACTGCAGCTGCCATTAGAAGCTCCGGTTGCTATAGAAACAGGCAGGTTTTAGGACTGCGCATGCGCATTAGCTTTGTCCAGGCTGAAAAACGCAACAAAAATGTCATGATTCAAGCGTTTAGAAACCAAATTTATAAGACAGTTGTTATCAGATTTCATTGGTGATTTCAAATATGAAATTTAATCGTAAGCTTGGCGAACAGTTTTGGAGAATTTGATGTTTCCACATTCAAAGAGATGGGAGCTGCACTTGCATGCCGTTTCAAAGATGGCCGCCGAGTGACATTACTTGTCTAAAAGGGACTTTATCTATTTACACGACAACAGCGTTTTGAGCCGGGCCTGAAAACGCAAACTTTTAAAAATGGTTTCAAAGTGCAAGTTTTTGAAAACTATACCGTTATCATCTGTGTAAACTACAAAAATGAGAATTTGTGAAAATGGTGACGTCATGCGGCATGTGTATTATGTGCACATTGTTTTTCTTTACAAAGTGACATTGCCGTCTACTGACCTGACAGCATAATACCCTACAGCATTTTTTTTTATAGTTTTCACAGATCATTTTGACAACGTTGTTGTCTGTACGAGAAATACACAAAGGAAAAACTTTTGTTTTTAGTACATCGTTGTTGTGTAAATGTAAAATCTTTAATAAACAAAACAATCACTCAGGAACACTACAGGAGAAATAAAAAGTCTTACCACACTTGAACATAAAAGACACCAAACCAAGAACTGAATGAACTGAAGGCGTACATATATACAGGTATGTAACTCAACAACAATAAAACAGAACTATACAGAGCATAACCCTTACACACATCAGGTGATTAAAATATTTAATGCTATGATTTATTCATTATAGTTTCAGCTCTGAGTCACTGTGCATATCGCAGAAGATTTAATAATAAATAGATGGTTCTCCATTATGCCTTGGGAAGCATTACACTGGATGCCTACAACTCGTCAAGCTAAACTCAATTCAGCCTGGCCATTTTCTTTCAGGACTGATATGCATGGTGAGCTGCAAAACCATGACACTGTAAAAATCCACAAATATTGGTAACACTTTACAATAAGGTTTCATTTGATAACATTAGTTAAAGTCAGGGTAGGTGAGTTGCTATACTGGTTGAAAGTCTCTTCACATCCTGATAGCGATCACTAAGTTATGTCTAAATGTATTTATGTGTATATATATATATCATCTGTGAATGGTGTAGAACCATAACATTTTTGTCCAATCATTGCATTCAGTCTGAATGCAACGTTACGATGTCCTACCTGCCTGTCAACATAAGTATTTCCATACCTCCACACACCCTGCTCACGGAGACATCATACGTCATCAGCACGTTCATGCTATGGAGAGTTAGACAGACGTCAGTCACCGAGCACAACCGAACCAGCAGACAAAACCACAAAAAAATAAAAATAAATAAATAACAACTATCTTATGCTGCATCCACGCCATAACTAGTAATTTGGAAGAGATGGAAAAATCTGACATTATACTCAGAACGTTTTGTGACTCGAATGTACGCGTTTCAATGGCAACACTATCAATGCCGAAATGAATCTGCAGCAGTCAGGTGGTACAGGTCAGTGCTCTTTATGTTCATTATCATGTGCTGTAATGTTATGTTATGTGCTTTGAGGTAGTTTAATGCCATCTCTAGTCTAGTGAAGCTTTGCAAACTCTCCTGTGTGTGGCTTTGGAGACGCTCTAAAGTGAGGGTGGGATCATATGCTTTCAAAGCTACCTCGCTATTGCTAGCCTCTCCTAGAATTGCCTACCCAACCTTTAAGTACATTAGTTAACATGTAGTTAACGTTAATGTCTACATGTACTAATACATTTTTAAAATCAAAAGTTGCACTGTGAACTAACATGATCATTTTTATTAACAAATGTTTATAAATGCTGTAAGAATATATGGTTCATTGTTAGTTCATGGTAATGAACTACTACATTAACAGTTAACAAATTAAATCTTACCAAATCAGTTTTCGTTTTTGTATTTTTTAGAATGTCTTACAAGAAAATACCGTTTGAATTTAAAATGTCACTTTTAGTTCAATGTGTTACTTGCCTTTTCCTTGTAATTATTTGTGAGATTTACAAGCAAGAGTGAAAGTTATTTTAAAATAAATCCACCAATTGTTTTTGCAGTATGCAATGACATTTCTTCAAATAAACTCTAGGCTAAAAGAGAGCCCTATCACCACAGTCACGTAATTAACCCAAACAGCAACTGTCCTCTCAAATTCTGTCACTGAAAAGGGACCAATTAGCAAAGGGCAAACTGAATGTCATGATAGAATCATATATTAATGAATGGTGTTGCAGCAAAGGCTGTGTTTACTGTTTTACAGTGAGATATTGTGTGCTATTGCAGTTAAAGCACCATAAAACGGGCTTAATTAGTCTGAAACGCAACGATCTGCCAAAATTCTCATTTCTTATCAGTCTACATATAATTAAAATACTAATAAAAAAATAACCTTAATTAGTTAAGACCAATACCTGGGTATAAATTGGACATTTAATTCATATGTTATTATTAATATGTAATAGTTAATATATAATTGGTGCATCTCGGTATGGTCAGAACTGAATTTTTACATAATAAACAAAACTGCACTCCATTTCTTTAAAATCTATATATAAAAATATTAAAACAGCAATGTTAAGCAAATCTAGTTTAATAACCACCAATGTATCTGTGATAACTGATAAATGCACAGTTCTTTGGGGATAAGGGCATGGAAATTGCTGGTCTGCTAAAATGTACAAAAACTATGAAAATATTTAAAGCACAGAGTTTATTAATGCACAAGTGATGTTGAAATTCCAATACAGTCATGTATTGGATGTTGAGGTAGTGATTCTACTTGTCTGTAAAGAATGGAAGGAAATCTTGCACTTTTCCCATAAGTTTCCTAAGAAAAGAAAATGGATGTGTTAATGGATCTTTAATAAAATTTTGTTGTCTTTCTGGACAACATACTGCTTGTTTGATTTCACTTTATTGAGTTTACATTCACATTTATGGAGTTCAGTTGTTAGTACTTTGAACAGCATAAGAATGAGACAAAGACTTGATTAGGTCACCCCGTCACATCAACTCCAAGAAAATCCTTTACTACCCTTCTTTCTTTCCTGTATCTAAGCAACGCTGGCAGATCGGTAAGGGTGGGTTCAGGGTGGAATGAGACCCTCACATAAATGAGATGGGTTCGGGCACAAAGGGGCAAGCCACCGGTCCCTCTTGAGTGCCTCTATGCATGATGCGGGTCAGGGACCACTCTAGCTACACAATCTGGGACTATCTGTTTTAAAAATAAAAAAGGATGGATGAGACATTAATGGACTGAAAACCACATAGACATTGACCACAACAGGTTATCTCACACAATGGACTCAAATAACAAATGCAATGGTGCTCATGCTTTCCTTACCTTACAATGCCTCTTAAGATGCATCACCCCTCATCATGATGTATTCTTAAAACTGGGGCAGTTTTTGGATGTAAAAACACTCACTTCTCCTCCTCTCTGGAATGTAAATTTCTGCAGACTGTTGTAGATGTTGCACTAAATGAACAGCATTCAGCTTCCATATAATTATTCACATGAATTCTCTGTCGGTGGTGGTTGCAGCGTCCACATTGTATGCTGATGCAGATGTGCACTAAGATGTTGTCCTGCTGGTCGTTATTTTAGCGTCTCTAAGCCCTTGGATAATGTGCAACAATGTAATTCTCACAACGCTGCGTGTAGTCCGTGTGTGTTGGCCCCCCCCCTCCCCCTCAAAAAGACACCCTTACCCCACATTCTCCAATCGCGTTTTACAGTCTGATGGGATATGTAGTTCTTTAAATGATTTATCACTAAACTATGAACTGTTATTTTGCTTATGCAGTTATTCAAGTTACTTACCCGATACATTGCGTCTTATGTATGTATATACACAACACTTGAAAAGTGGTGTGAGGTGGTGGCAGGTGTTGCGTGCGAGTCCTGCGCCTTTTTGTACTACATTTCCCAAAATGCATTTAGAACAGATGGACTTCACAGCAGACCGCTAAGTGCTGTGGTTGAGGATGCTCGGAGAATATCTAAATCAATTTGTCCACAACTTATAAATTATATATTTCCATTTCTTTCTCTCTCCATATAAATTCTATATATTTTATCGTATATTTGTATATACGTATATTAAAAAAACAAAAAACTTTTTACACAACCAACAGACACATAAATTACTTTTTTATGATCTTGAGAGGCGGTATCAGAAGTGCGCAGCATTCAGGCTGTTATTTTTCCTCGTGTATCGTTAATACGTGGCATTATATCGCCTATGGAATGAAATGCACTGCTGCCGCCTTGTGGAAATGCTTCATGCCTACTTTGCACTACAGTGATTGCACCACTAAAAAGTGTAAATGGCTAGTCTACATATATAATAATCTCTCTCTCTCTCTCTCTCTCTCTCTCTCTCTCTCTCTCTCTCTCTCTCTCTCTCTCTATATATATATATATATATAGAGATAGATAGATAGATAGATAGATAGATAGATAGATAGATAGATAGATAGATAGATAGATAGATAGATAGATAGATAGATAGATAGATAGATAGATAGAGACATAAAATAAACATTAAACTTAAAACATAGGCTAATTCACATTCATTACGCCTAAGTACCATATGTTGCTGTAAATAGCTCAAAAGGGTCTATTATTCAAACGCATTTTGTTTTTGTTTTTGTTTTTTTGCATTGACATTGACATTGTCAAAGGGTTCTCTTGCAATTTGTGACCATAAATAGTGTTAGTGATATAAATTTGGTCATCGTTTTATACTGTAATGGAAAGAATGAAACGTTTTGCCTTTAACGGTGTGTGGTTATTTTCTGGGATTTCCACGAACCACGTGAGCGAAAATTTCTCTCACGCACACGCACAAAGAGAGAGAGGAGTTAAAACTTCGTGGACCTTCTTTTCGGAAGTAACTGGTTCCGATGTATAAGACAATATTGCATTTAAACAGATTTTTTAATGCAAAATATATATATATATATATATATATATATATATATATATATATATATATATATATATATATATATATATATATATATATAAAACGTTATAAAATGACTTTTATGTATTTCTCTTTATATATATATATATAAATAATTTTTCACAAAGTAACATAGTATATATATAAATAAATTATATATATATATATATATATATATATATATATATATATATATATATATATATATATATATATATATATATATATTATAAAATAATTTTTATAAAATTTTTTATATATTTATCTATATATATATATATATATATAAAGAGAAATACATAAAAGTCATTTTATAACGTTTTCTACCAAATCTTTTTGAGGTCGATCTTTCCTCTCAGGCATGTGTTCGGACAGCATTTCTATGCGCCACAGAAGTAGAAGGCCCTCTGTCGTTCCAGCGCCGTTTGAAATAACGAGCGACCAAGCCAATGAAAAATTTAAGTTTGTCATCTGATTGAAATCTACAACATCCTGGTTGCTATTTCGGTAAATATTTTTCATACAGTTCCCGAATAACCCATATTGTTTAACCATACTAAAATCTGTGTTCATAATTTGCAATTATAACCTTTATTTTCACAATAAAGTTTGTTAGCCGACAGGCTAATGCTGAATGGACCGACTAACGCTTGCAGTTTCAAGTGGCATTAGCAGTCGAGGATTGTGCGTTACATTAAGTGCAATTACAAGAACACTTATTTAGCGAATTGTTTTTGTAAAGTGAAACTCTGAAACATGCTTTCGCTGTGTAGTTTTCAGTTTGTTTCCCATAAATCTGGTTTTACTTAACGTTAGTTATACTAATACAAATACGAAATGTTGACCCTAAACTTTGTTTGAATGCCGTCATATATAATTTAGGCAGAGAATTAAACTAAATGCCATAACTGGAACATATTTGTCGTTATGCAGTGCTCTAAGCGTAACGTTTAACTCATGGAATAAACACCTTTTTTGCCATGTAACCAGTGGTTTTACTGTCCTTAACTTTAATTTCTTTGTTTACTTTGGTATTTATACATTCTCTTTGGGATTTGCTTGTAGGTGCTGTTTTAGCTCTTTGTCCTGAGCCTCAGGTCCAGTGACAGCAGCCATGTTTCTGTACAACCTGACCCTGCAGCGGGCCACTGGCATCTCCCATGCCATCCATGGCAACTTCTCAGGTATATCACAGAGCAACAATAAAGGCCTTCTAAGTGAAGCAATGGGTTTGTGTAAGAAAAATATCCATGTTTAAAACTTCATAAAGTAAAATATCTAGCTTTTGCCAGACCGCCTTCCAAATTCAACAAATTCAAAGTTTAACACCTCTCGCAGTTCAAAACGTTTGCTCTGCTTCTGACGCTATACGTCGCATGTTATGCTTTTGTTGCGAGTAGCGATTAACCAATTTCCCGATTAACCGTGCTTAAAAACGTCACGGTTAATTAACCGTAAAGGCTCTGCTACACTGAGTGTTTCTTTTACTAGGAACGGAACTGTTGCAACTTGCACAAAATGAGCAGTTACACCAGCAGTGCACCAGCTTAAAGTGCCGTGCTCATCAGAGTCACGGAGGCTTCTACTGTACAAACTGGATTAACTCTGGCAGAGGGACCAAACAGTGACGCTTTATTTCCACCAAAGAAACGCCTGAAGTCGCAGTCTATAGCTGAGTCCTCAGCGTGAGGTTTTGTTTTAAAGCGACCGTTATTTTAGAACGCATTATTTCCATGGCGATGCATCATGCAGTCACAATACAGAGATAAGCATTGCGTTTGTCGTTTTTCCTTATTAACTGAAAATATTTACAAACTTACGATATTCCGATTGTCAAATATGTGGGAGTGAATTTATAATTGACCTTTATAATGACCATGTTAGTTGATGTAACACGCAATCAGTTTGCGATTCAGAGGATGTTTTCATCACGTAAATTCATAAGTGGCCAGTGTACATGGGAGAAGAACAAACTATATTGTTTCATGCACAATGTGTATCTGATATGAATAAAACATTTATTTAAATTATAATTGAAAGCTTGCAGCTTCCATATCAGTGTATGGATTTAAATTTAACAAACTATACATGTCTTTTTTATATAGGCTAGTAATTCATTTAAATGTCTATTTAAATCTCTGGAACGCACACAGTTTCAGTCAATCTCATGTTAGTCTTGAGTACCTATAGAGTAGTATTGCAACCTATATATATCTGAAGAGTCTTCAGTTTTTTTCATATTGCTGTACTTTTTTCCGAAAACAGCCGAACTTGTGGAGGAGTGCAGTGGGCGGGGCTAAAGAGCGTGCACGCACACATGCAATAACCCATTAAATGTTTCATGGTGACTTTAAGCATTAAATTTAAATTCTAAGTGGTGTTTCTCTTTCACTAGGAACTAAGCAGCAGGAGATTGTTGTTTCCCGTGGGAAAATCTTGGAACTGCTGCGTCCTGATGCCAACACAGGGAAGGTCCACACGCTGCTTACAATGGAGGTGTTTGGTGTTGTCCGATCCCTCATGGCCTTCAGGCTGACGGGTGGCACTAAAGGTGAGCTTAATTGTTTTTAGGGCTGAACGATTTCGGAAAAGAATCTAATTGCTTGTTGTTGTTGTTATTATCATTTATTTATTTTTTTGGACCAATATTGCGATTTGCAATTTAAAAAAAAAATTTTTTAAAGGTCTTTATCTTCTGTATTATTCAACAATAAATCATTGTGTGGGAATCTTTAGGCACCTCACGATACGATTCCGATTCTGGGAGTCAAGATCGGTTCCAAAACAATTCTTGAACTTTTTTTTTTTACTTACAAATGAATCGTATTAATACCTTTTTAAAATAATGTTTTAAAAATTGTATATGTAATAAATACTTTTAAAATAATTGCACATTAAAATTTTTACTAAAGCAGTTGCATGTTAATAATTTTAAATGGCCTATATAAACTAATATAGCTGCAAAACATAAAAGCTAGTAAATAGAGGAACAGAAAAACCATTACACGCCATGAACAAAGAATGCTTTCAGTATTCAAGAGTATCTGAACTGTGAGTGATTCTCATCTTTACTGTTTTATTTATTAATGATGACATCATAGACAACGGAGATCTGCACTCACACTAATGCACAGATCTCTTTTGAAATATAAGATGTGGTTTGTCCTGTTTAATTCCTTAAAGGGGGGTTGAAATGCTGTTTCATGCATACTGTGGTTTTTACACTGTTAAAGACTTGGATTCCCATGCTAGTTGGACATTTGGAGTATTTCTGTGCCAAAAAAAAATTCTGAAAAGATTCTCTCTCCAATGATTCTGGACCAATTCTGAGTTTAGGTTTTAATTGCAGGTGCGCAATGGTGCTGCGTGTGTTTTTTTAGAAACACCTGTATACTGCTTGCTTCTGTTTATGAGGGAATTCCATAGACTTAATGGTTTTTATACTTTTTATACCTACACTACCCCTAAACCTACCCATCACAGAAAACATTCTGCACTTTTAATATTCGCTGTGAGAAACTTTGCTTGATGTTATGCTTGTGGTGTGTTCTCAACCACTGGTATTCTCCTTACAAATGCTCTACAAACTCTGTCGTTTGGAATGTAGTGTGCTTGTAATAAAAATAGGAAACTCACTGGCCAAAGGCTTTCATTTTCAAATGTTCGCACTGCCCTTTGTAAAGAGTGCTCGCGCATGCGGCTGTGCACGTCTCAAAATGCTTTTATGACGAAAAAATTAATGTAAACACAGTCAGTAATGTCTTGAGAAATTAAACCGACAAGACAAACCACATCTTATATTTTGAGATCTGTGCATTAATAGTCCATTCACACTAATTTTAATTATTGATAAACAAACGGTAAAGATGACTCACAGTTCAGATACTCTTGAAAGGGAAAGTGCTCTGTTCATTGCTTGTAATGTTTTTGTTCCTCTTATTTACTAGCTTTTTATATTTTGAAGCTATACATTTAAAATTCATTTATATGCTCATCTTTGATTAATACAGAAGATAAAGAGCTTAAATAATCGCATATTAAATCGCAATATTGGTTAAAAAAAAACAAATCGCAATTAGATTTTCCAAAATCATTCAGCCCTAGTGTCACGTGACCACACTGTAATCGCAGCCTTTGCGGTTAAATCGTGATGTTATCGCAAATGCAATTAAATGTTCAGCCCTAGTTGTTTTGCATGGTTCATATGTAGAGATTTGAATTTATATGGATTTCATTCTGTTATTTTAGACTATGTGGTGGTGGGGAGTGACTCTGGCCGTATTGTGATCCTGGAGTACCATCCCTCCAAGAACATGTTTGAAAAAATACACCAAGAGACGTTTGGCAAGAGTGGCTGCAGACGTATCGTGCCAGGGCAGTTCCTTGCTGTGGACCCAAAGGGGAGAGCTGTTATGATAGGTATAACTGCTGAGGCTCTTTGTAATGAAGTCTACAAGATTGAAAATGCCTGTTTGAGATGCATTAGGAAAGCTGATAATCAAAATATGCAGTGAAAAGCAACCACAATAAAGCAGTATTTTCATATGTAACCCATTTTCTAATTTTAATGAATTCCCTTTTTATTCTCCCAGGTGCCATAGAAAAGCAGAAGTTGGTATACATCCTGAACAGAGATGCAGCTGCCCGCCTTACCATCTCCTCCCCTCTAGAGGCCCATAAAGCTAATACACTTGTCTACCATGTGGTTGGTGTGGACGTGGGCTTTGAGAACCCCATGTTTGCCTGCCTGGAGATGGACTATGAGGTCAGTTATTTTCAAAGGTCTTTTAGTGCAGGGGATCGCAACCATGGCCCTCAAGATCCACTTTTCTGCAGAGTTTAGCTCCAACCTGGACTGACTCCCCTGCCTGTATCTCAATTGATTATCCATTTATTAACTTGTTCAGGTGTTCTGATTTTAGGGTTGGCGCTAAAGGGGCGTTCACGTCATGTTGTAATTGACAGTAATTATGAGCTGGGCTGAACGATTAATTGCATTTGCGATATAAAACGTGTTTTTTAGTTTTTTTTTTTTTTTTTTTTTACTGCCAAGGCTGCGATTACACACTGGTCACATAACGCGAGAGTAAAGCAGTCTGCAGAAGCATCAACTTGGCACGTTATGCCTACAGGCCTGCACTGAAGGAAAGATCAGTTTGTTTAATCGATCTTCTATTGTGTTGGTCATACTATTCAATAGGGGTGAGAGAAAAGATTCACTCTCCAATAATTCTGGATCAATTGATGATCTCTTTTTTTTTTTTTTTTTTTTTTTTTTTTTTTTTTTTTTTTTTAAACTGCAGGTGAAGCGAATTACAGTGACATTCGTGAGCTTCATTGCACAGGATATGCGCTGTGAGAAATATGCACTTTGTTTTTTTTACTCAATGTTACGCTTGCAGCTTACACTTACAATGTTCTCGCCTGCTGGTATTTTCCTTACAAATGCTCTATACGAAGGCTTCACTTGTCGTTTGGAATGCAGTGTACTTGTATATTAAAAATAGGAAATTCACTGACAGAAGGCTTTCAGTTTCAAATACTCGCGCCCTGCGAGTGCTCGTGCGTACGGCTGTGCGTGTCTCAAATGCTTTTGACACAATTTATGTAAACGGTCACTAATGTCTCAAGGGATTAAACAGACAGGACAAACGACATCTTGTATTTAAGAGATCTGTGCATTAGTGTGACTGCAGATCTCCCTCTGTCTATGATGTCCTCATTAATCATACCTGCAAACTAGTCGCTTTTTGGTGAAATTTGCCGTTTTGAATCAAAATATGTCACTTGTGTAGATCCGATGAGTTTTCTTTCAGGGTTGGGGTGGGGGAGTGAAGTTGAACATGTTAACTTCACAATAATAATTGGAAATGTGCTAATTTCATATAAGACTAGTGACATCATAGACTCTCTATGATGATTGGCTGTCGCAATCTTTTTTGGTGCTCTGTGGCGTGACCTATTTTATTTTTTTACAGTCTATGGGCGTGACATTCACATCACTGTAGCCCTCAGTTCAAGCAAGCGCCAGCGCGGCGTGTACGACATGAACCAATCACCTCCGCTTTACAGCGCTAAAGAAATCATGAATGAACACAGGGCTGTCTGTAAGTGCTTGACTGGGACTTTGTCTGGGACAAACGAAAGCGGGTTTTACTTTCCTGACCGGACATGTACCTTTTATAAAATATTAAAATAACCAGAAACACAAGAATGATTCTGTTTTGTTTTTTTTTTGTTTTTTTTTTAAGTTTAATTTAAAATGACGTTCAATGTAAACGGCGATTGATAATGGAGTGTATCTCTGGTAACGGTTGCGTTGAGGCTCGCGCTGCCTGTCTCTTTGTGAGAGACATTCGTGGAGAAATCAAAACAAATGAGCAGCACTATAAACTCACAGAAGAAACCTACTATGAAGCATGCATCCAGTTTATTTATAATTTGATATTGTTAACACAAGTTGACTAAGGGAGCTGTTTTGCTGAACATTATCACGATTGCAAATACATTGCAATCGTGAATTGTGTAGTTCAATAAACTAGTCTAATTAATAGTTACATTATACATTTTAGACACATTTTGATGAAAATTGTTCCAAAGGAAAGCAACACTCAGCGCTGTGTTTTGTTACTTGAATGAACAGTGTTTTGAATGAACGACTCAATGACTCACTCATTAAGATGGTCACTTGCTGCCACCTATTGGCGGTTTAGTTTCATGTTTAAAAGCATCATTGCATTTTTTTTATTTTTTTTTGTATATTCAAACATTAACATCAATCCCATTACATTTATTTATTGCAGTTGTATTTTTGCAGTTTAAATTATTTGATTGGTAACAGCCCTATAGTGTCTTACTTTTATAACGGAATTTAATAAATGTAAAATTTGACATGAAAGATGTAGGCCTATGTAAAAGCTGATAGAACACTGAGAACATCAGGATCAATATTTATACCACCAAAAATTCCCCCCATACATTGTACAGTACATGCAGTACGTTTGCTATGTACTCTACCTGATAGGCCCAAAGTTAATCGATATCAAATCAAATTGTGAAATTTGTGACAATGCCCAGCGCTATAGTGTAAATGTTTTTTACTTGAAGCAAATGTTATCTTTTACCTTTTATTTTCTTGTCAGAGTTCACCAAAATGCTTCATTTACATGTTAAAATCACACATTTCTACTGGGAGGCAATGCCCCAGATCCCCCTAAAAGTATTTAATTCGGAAACACGTCACCTTTTTCACCACTTGTCAGTTTGCAGGTCTGATTTAATAATCAAGCAACAGTAAAGCTGAGAGATCAC
Organism: Paracanthobrama guichenoti; assembly: GCA_018749465.1. NCBI lineage: Eukaryota > Metazoa > Chordata > Actinopteri > Cypriniformes > Gobionidae > Paracanthobrama > Paracanthobrama guichenoti. The sequence goes on along the minus strand of CM031960.1, from coordinate 15,587,678 downwards.
TCACAGCTCTTGAATGGAACATCATAAATACTAAAAGCACTCTTGTAATGTGTTTTGTTTTGTTCTGTTCCTCTATTTACTAGCTTTTATGATTTGAAGCTGTATTAGTTTATATTTAAAATGATTAACAATCAGTTGTTTTAATTAAAAATTTGTGTAATTTAAAATAAAAAAATAAAGATTGTTTTATTAATAAGAACCAATTCTTGAACTTTTCTTTATAAATTTTGGAAATTGGCTCATGACTCCCAGAATCGGAATCGGATTGTGAGCCTAAAGATTCCCACCATTACTATACTATGGTTTATTGCTCATCTTTGTTGAATAATACAGAAGATAGAGATCTTAAGATTGAGAAAAATAATTGCATATTAAATATTGGTAAATGGTTATTTTCCAAAATTGTTCAGCCCTAATTATCACATCCTTGAGCTTGTAATTTGTAAGATGGGAATTTTCTGAAAGCTCCTACTTTAATCATGTGACCACTGTACCACCTGACCACTGCAGATTAATTTAGGTTTTGCTAGTGTTCCTATAGAAACGCATAATTCCCAGTCCGAGGACGTCATGTCATCTCAAAACTACAGTAATTATGCCATGGTGTGAACAATATAAAATATGCAGGAAATCTGACCTCGAGGGCCATATTTGAGAACCCCTGTTCTAGTGTTTGTTCTTGACTAGAGGGCTTGAGTAAACTTCCCATGGGCCAACATGATGGCTTAAAAGTAGTTAAAATTTTAAATTAATATTTAGGGCTGTGCAATTTTTTTCCCCGATCAATAGTTTTTAAAAATGCGGTTGATTCAAAATTGATTCTCAAGCCGCAAATTGATTTCTTTTTTTCTTTCTTTTTTTCTCCATATTTATTTCCTCTAACATTTAACATAAGATTAACGTAAATTTAAAGTCAGGCACGTCTGTGGGCAGCCCCGTGTTATTGGTGCGGTGGACCCGTCTGGAACTGGCATAATGCTACAATGCTTGTTGTTAATTAAGGACTGTAGTCAAAAACGATCAACAGCTTGTTTGCTAACATATTAGCCCCAATGTTGTAAATTCTGTTTTATTTCTGCTGTATCGGAGTCTGAGAATTTCACTCTGTGCGTGGGGTGGAGCAAGCAGCATCTCTCACAAACACTGCAGCGTGATTGAAGGATACGTTACTCCACCCCGCTCACAGACGGCACCGTGCTCGGAAACACAGAGCTGTCCTTACTCCTGGAGCAGGCCAGAACAGTGTATGACAGGCTAGCCTTGTTTATACTCGACGCATCCGCACGAGCGAGGGTTCGCGCGGCAAAAAATGTCAACGCGCAGTGTTCGGAGGCGTGCGTAAAGTATAAACAAGGCTGAAGCACCCTCAAACACAAGCAAAAGCAGTGCACTCTCAGTTGATACTGTAATAATACACTGCTGAAACAGTTTGGGTAGATTTGCACATTTGTGTTCACGCTCTGAAGAGTGCCATCTATTTACATTGTGATGTAGCCGGATCTCTTGAACGTGATCTGAGGTTTTATTCAGTGCTGAGTTAATGCAGGCTCGTGAAACTCGAGGCTATGCAGTCTATAAAATCCTTTGAATAAAACTTGATTTTTTTTTATGCTGCTAAGAGGACCAATGGCCAACTGCATGCTGCAAAGTTTCGGAAGTGACATCTAAATATAAATGCTTGACTCACTCTGCACCAGACAGAAATATCCTCCTGAGACCCAGAATAGAGGTTTTGCCTCTGTAGAGGACTTTATATTTTAGTGAATTTCTCTGATAACATACACAGTTTTGTCTGGATATGCTTATGAAATACATTCTTATGAAAATATTCCTTTTTATTACTCCCATTATTATACGTCGTTTTACATACTGTTCTAAAAACACATTATGCAAATGAGATATAATGTATAGATGCACTTCATAGAATGGGAATGGAATTTATGGCCATGTTTATTATTAATACTTGGTCAGTTTATTGATTTGTTTGGTTAAAATTGGATAAATATTTTAATACAGTGCAGTTCACAAAATTAAGATCGAGAGATGGTTCAAGTCAGTGTGCAGTAAATTAAGTTTAGAAATGATGTGCATCCACTTATTAGTGACATTTTAACATGCAAATGAAGGCAAAAACTTCAAGATCTCAGCCCTAAAAGCCGGCTGCACATATCAGCCATCGGCTGACCCTGACCTCTAAAAGTCGGCATCGGCTATAGAAAAACCCATATCGGTCGATCTCTGTGTAATACTATAAATCTGCAGAACCATTTGATGGACGTCCATATGCACCCCCCAGACGTTTGCGCACCCCCACAGCCGAGCACACAAACCCTAAAAATAGATCACATACACGTGAATGCTTGCCTTGCAATGGACAATAGACAGCACAGGACCAATAATTAATACCTTAAATTATAAACAGATTTCCTGAAATTAAACTTAGTTCACTTAAGTCAGCACGTTAAAGGGTTAGTTCCCCCAAAAAGGAAAATTGTCATTAATGACTCTCCCTCATGTTTAAGATATTTTAGATTTAGTCCGAGAGCTTTCTGTCCCTCCATTGAAAATGTATGTGCGGTATACTGTCCATGTCCAGAAAGGTAATAAAAACATCAAAGTATGTGACATCAGTGGGTTAGTTAGAATTTTTTTGACGCATCAAATACATTTTATGTATTTTATTCAGCATTGTCTTCTCTTCCAGGTCTCTTGTCAATCATCGGTTCATGACTGCACAGTGACACTGCTGACGTGTTATCTGGTGCGCCAGAGCTTCATTTACAGTCTGAGGGAGACGCACGCTGTAAACAAAACAACCTTCGCAAACATTTCTAAGGAAGACGAAGACTTGCATTTTTTTTTTCTCAGCCATATTTATTTGAACCCGAATACACAGACTGTAAACGAAGCTCTGGCGCACCATATAACACATCAGCAGCGTCACTGCGGAGTCGTGAACACGGATTGACAACAGACCCGGAAAAGAAGATAATGCTGAATAAAGTCGTAGTTTTTATTTTTGGACCAAAATGTATTTGATGCTTCAAAAAAATTCTAACTAACCCACTGATGTCACATACTTTTGTTTTTATTACCTTTCTGGACATGGACAGTATACCGCACATGTTCAATGGAGGGACGGAAAGCTCTCGGACTAAATCTAAAATATCTTAAACTGTGTTCCGAAGATGAACGGAGCTCTTACGGGTTTGGAACGACATGAGGGTGAGTCATTAATGACATTTAAATTTTGGGGTGAACTAACCCTTTATGGTATTGTTCGTTACTATGGCAACTATTTGTGTCCAGATATGAACGCGCTTCTCGTGAATGAAAAGTAACTGCACACATGATGGGAAGCAAAATTGCAAGAAAAGCTTGTCGTACTGAAAATTGCTGAATCATCCAATATCCTTTTTATGTTTTAGAATAAAATATCAAAATATCAAAACAAAATTGTATAAAATACTTATCAGATAAATCTTTTTTTTTTATTTTTATTACCCACTTGTAAACTTATGTTCACTGTTCTTTATTTATTTTTTTTTTTATAAATGCCTATAGTATTTGTATTAAATCTATATTCATTGAGTTGAATCAAGAATTGATTTGAGAGCTTGTGAATCGAAATCGAATTGGAACATCTGAATCGATACCCAGCCCCATTAATATTGAAAATCTGAATCTATTAAAAGTACATTGTCAAATGAAATCTGAAGAACATGCAGTTCTTAACTTTTAGAATCACAAAATTAATTGTTAATTTTAATATCAATACTTGGTTTCTGTTAAGTTTGTCATAATTGCAACAAACCTATCTTTAGTCCATATGGGGGTTATATGAGTTTAAGTCCATATGTTTCCAAATTTGATAGGATACCTTGAAAAATACACACACACACACACACACACACACACACACACACACCACCATACAGATAATTTGTTATACAGATATATTGTTAATATCATAATTTTGATAATTTTGGTATAAAAACAATTTGTAATGGCTTGAATACGGCACAGGGAGGATTTATGTGAATCATTGAACTACATAAAAAAAAAAGTAAAGAAACATATTAATAAAATAATGAATAAATAAATTGCAAACAATAGCACAAATAAATGCAGTAGAATAAAGAGACAAATTAAATGAACATGGCTTTGTTTTTCAGGTGGGTCTAACAGTAGTATTCAGGTAAGAAATACTACAGAAATTAAAGTAATCAAGTAAAATAACACTGGATAGTTTTCATTGTATAAATTAAATGCAGATTAATGCTTACAATTAAAATTACAAAAGTTATTCAGTCAAGAGCAGCAAGTGATTTTGTGTCTTGTTCTTGGATTAAAAAAAACAAAGAAACAAAGCAGCAGGTATATGAGGCTGCCGGCACTTTAAGAGCCTTTGTTCTCAACTATTTACTTTGCTGAACTGACTAGATTTACCTGAATACTCTGCAAGATGTGCATTTTGCAATTTTGTATTTGACCATTTACGCTCAATTCGCGAAAAGGTCAATTTGGTACCCGCAAGCTGTTTGAGAGGTGGCTGTATGTGAGTGTCACTTATATAGATCAGGTTTTTTGTGTATTGGTGTGAGTGAAACCTGCGTGAATTTATGCCCAATACAAGCACTATTCGACCAGAGGGAATGAGTGAGAGAGAGAGGAGGTGGGTTTTTTGCAGAAAGAGAGAGTGAGAACGCACAGCTGGTATTGGAGCATCAATACTGTAGAAAATTAATTTTGGAACCGTTTCAGATATTTCAGTATCGATACATATCAAAATATCTATATTTTTGACAACACTAATGGGTGTCCTTCAAATATTGTGTTGCACATGAGGGTCATTTAAGTTAAAAATGTTGGTGTATTTTCATGGTGCCAATATCCATGCTACTTTAATTTGATATTAGTTTTTCTTGGTTTTACTAATGCCAATTAGTTGGGTGACTCCTGTCTCTAACCCGTAGTGTTTAATGGTTTTGCAGGAGGCAGATAATGATCCCACCGGAGAAGCTGCAGCAAACACACAACAGACTCTGACTTTCTATGAGTTGGACTTGGGCCTCAACCATGTCGTGCGCAAGTACAGTGAGGCACTGGAGGAACACGGCAACTTCCTCATCACAGGTGACCTTTCAGAATGTCAAGATAGATTTACTTGCTAGATAAGGATACACAATGTTGCAATCCCTTTAGCAGAACACTTATCTTGCACTTGTTTAAAATGTGTTGCGGTACATTTATATTTTCTACATTAATGCATTTATAATGTATTAATGTTCAAGGAAATTGCTTCCATTTAGAAAATATGTATTAAATTGATCAATTAACAGTAAAGACATTTTATTTACATAATTTCTACTTTAAATGCTATTCATTTGAATTTTCTATTCATCAGAATCCTAGAAATCACGTTTCCACAAAAATATGAAGCAGTTCATGTTTTCAACCTTGATAATAGTTTCTTGATCAGCTTTTTTTTTTTTTTTTTTTTTTTTTGTATGATTTCTGAATGATGGAAGTTATTTGAAATTGTGATATTTCACAATATTAATGTTTTACTGTATTGTATTTTTGATCCTTTAAGAGAATATGAATGGTTTTGTAGATAAAGTAATGTTCTGCAGTCTGTTGCGTCAGAAATGATGAATATCTTCATGTCTCTTCTCTGACTGTTTGATGAAGAGATCGTTTTGATATCTGATCTTCATGGACTCACCAAATAAGTTTTGCTTTCAGAGGAGAAAAATCTATTTCTTGTGTTAATCTGATCTTTTCCCATCTATATTAGTTCCTGGAGGTTCGGATGGTCCCAGCGGTGTGCTCATTTGCTCTGAGAACTATATCACCTACAAAAACTTTGGTGACCAACCGGACATCCGTTGCCCGATCCCACGCAGGAGGGTGAGTTTGTGTTGTCTTCCACTTTGCATCCCTCCATTTGAGGACAATACACTAAACATCAACTTGAGGTGTCTAAACAGCATCTTGATGGCTATTAGTATTGAAATGATGAGCTTTTCATGTCTCTTCTCTGACTATATAACTGGAGACGCATAAAAACCTCTGATCACAATATTCGTTTTGGACCTCATATGGTTTAGTTCTCAGTCATTGTGTTTACAGAATAGATTAAATACAGATGTGACCACAGTGCCTTTCTTTTTCTCTGAATCTTTCAGAATGACCTGGATGATCCTGAGAGGGGCATGATCTTTGTCTGCTCTGCCACCCACAAGACCAAATCCATGTTTTTCTTTCTAGCCCAGACAGAACAGGGTGACATCTTTAAGGTGACACTGGAAACTGATGAGGAGATGGTGAGCACATCAAACTAAATACCCTGACACTGTCATCAGTTTCTTTACCTTATGGACTTTTAGACATTTAGAGGCTTTTCAAGCCAGTAAAAAATATAATTGCACTCAAATACTTGTGCTGTGTTTAGGGATGCTCATTTCGGTAAATTTTTCTGACCGACAACTGCCGCTCATTATCCGATTATTAACCGTTAACTGATAAGATTATAATATTGAATTTGCATTAAATAAAAATACAATTGACAAGTGTCGTTGACCTGTTAAAAAGACATGTTTTCATGCGTTTATTTTACCGTGCAAACAGCATACAGAACAGATCAACAACAGGACCTGGATTCGCGTTATCAAATTTTCACGCACCTCCAGCGTTTCTGACAACAGAGGAAAAACAGAATAAAATCATAAAATGAATGGGCCTACACTAAATATTTTCACTTAAATAATTACCATATTAAGATGACAAAATGTAAATACACTGAATCCGTTTGAAGCTTTGAAAAACTGGAATAGTTTTTTTTTTTTTATTGTTATTCAGACAGACTACGTTGTTTTTCCCATCAAATAAAAATGGCAGGCCTACCTCAATCCACACCTTGTTTTTTGTGATGTGGGTTAGTTGGCAGAAAACAGCCTCTCAAGCCTTGTTTATACTTTTCGCCTGGCTCCACAGCGCGAGCCTCTGCTGACTGCGTGCGCGCCTCCGATGACTGAGGCCAAGCGAAATGGGGTCTCATGCTCTCAACACGCACGACCGCCCACTCCACGTTGGCGTAAATTTTGCCTCGCACTCGTGCGGATGCGGCGAGTATAAACATAAGGCTTTAGATGGCACTGATGTCCCAGGAATGCGGAGATAACGCCTCGCTAGGGTGGCCAGCCTCGGGAAGCGCCTTTCATTTGTTTTCCAGCAGTCAAGCGCTTGTGCTACTGCTGTATTTTATTAATTTTTTTAATCTATTTTATTAATTCAATCTGCAGATGACAGAAATTGTTCAAAACAAGTTTTAACTTTATTTTGTTTTTGTAAAATACAATTCGAATTCCAAAAAAGTTGGAATTTTATATAGATGACATATTAAATGTTTAAACTGAGAAAATGTATAATTTTAAGGGAAAAATAAGTTGATTTTAAATTTCATGGCATCAACACATCTCAGAGTTTGGACGAGGCCATGTTTCCCACTGTGTGGCATCCCCTCTTCTTTATAACAGTCTGCAAACGTTTGGGGACTGAGGAGACAAGTTGCACAAGTTTAGGAATAGGAATACGAGTAAAGTGAATACTGGAATATAACATTTAAAGTGTTTCCAATTAATTGAAGAGAGAGTCTCAGAAACCACACACAAGAAGTTGAAATGCTGGAAAGTGATATGCTGTGTATTTGGATTACATATTATCTGTTCATATTTTAGGTGACTGAGATCAGGATGAAGTATTTTGATACCATCCCAGTGGCCACAGCCATGTGTGTTTTGAAGACTGGCTTTTTATTTGTTTCTTCAGAGTTTGGAAATCAGTAAGTCACTTTTCTATCTTGAACATTTTGTCATTCACCTAATAACTGAATTATTCTGTTTTGGTGGTATTGCACCAAGTTTCAGTGCAATAACTAGCTTACAGAAGCTGATAACGAGGGTGGAATGTGGGAGCAGTAGTTTGTTACCTGAAACCTATGTGGTTTGAATGTAACCATACTTCTCATTTTTGGTTTAACCTGAAGCTTTTCATTAATCTGCATTGTTGGACATATTATGTTCTTTGGAAGTCTGAAAACATTTTGTGTTTTTAGCTACCTGTATCAGATTGCCCACTTGGGTGATGATGACGAGGAACCTGAGTTTTCTTCTGCCATGCCTCTGGAGGAGGGAGACACTTTCTTTTTCCAACCTCGTCCCCTTAAGAACCTTGTGCTGGTGGATGAGCAAGAAAATCTTTCCCCCATCATGTCCTGCCAGGTGTGTGAATGTATTTTGAAATTAAGTGTAATAAATTTGAAATCTGATGTTTATACTCAAGCTGAGAATTGCTGATGGGGAGTGGGATTACAAGTTGGCATGAGAACAGATGTTTGGGAATTAATGACTGCTTGGATAACTGTGCCTTATTGAACTGCTTATTTTCTAGTTTTCAAATTGCAAAGTGTTTAGTATGGGTAATTGAGCATTTGAATGCTTCAGACCTTTCATTTTACATTAGTTCTCTTATGCAATGGAAACGTGACACCTCTTTAGGAAGTGTTAAAGCCACAGACAGTTTATTCATGTATATTTTTTGCAGATTGCTGATTTGGCTAATGAAGACACCCCGCAGCTGTACGTGGCGTGTGGCAGAGGCCCCCGATCTACACTGAGAGTTTTGAGACATGGACTGGAGGTTTGTGATGCTAGGAGTCACAATTCTGTGGCAGCTTTCGCAAGATAGTTGCAAAATGGAAATTTGACACTCAGTGCATCAAAGAACTTATGCGGTTTTACACTTCAGCTTGTAGGTTTTTCCAGAGATCATTAATGTTTCAATGTGTTAAAGTGCTTTTTTATTTTATTTATTTTTTATTTTTTCAGGTGTCAGAAATGGCTGTTTCTGAACTGCCTGGTAACCCCAATGCTGTGTGGACTGTCAGGAGACATGTAGAAGGTAAAATCTACTCATGTAGCGCTTTTGTGCTTGCTCATGAACTGCTTCTCTGGAAAAAAAAGTGGTGATTTAGACATGTCACTTCATTGACAGGAAGGAAATCTAGGAATGCATTTAAACCCTTTAACATTTTAACTGTTTATAACAAGAAATCTGATTGTGCCATATTGGTGCATAATGCACCAATGCAGGGCTACATAATGATTTCTGGGTGCTCAGTTCTTTTTGTAAAGGCTTACATGCATAGACAAGTACAGTCTAGGTTCTCCCCTTGAAACAAAGTCAGTTTTTCAGCATGCTTTCACTTGTAAGAGCTTTTCACTAAGTCATATTCTGCTGGGTGGATCAATGACATAAAAGGACATTTGCTTGGCATGCACAATGGGCCTTCAACTGTCGCTGTCTGCCAGATATTTCTCTGAAATCATGTGATTTGCTATTAGTTTTTTTTTTTTTTTTTGGCTTGTGCGTGCAGCCAAGCTCTGCAAGGTTTATATTGTGGTCTGTATTTGAGTGTTTGAGGGAATAAGTTTCATTTTGACTACAGTCTTGTGAGTTAAGTAGTGCACAATGGTTTCTTTATCAACAGGGCCTTGTTCACTTCATATTGTTTATATACACTTACGAAAAGAGATTTTAACACAATTTAAATTATTTGCTCACACATGAACAAATGACTTATGGAATTGGAACGTCAAGCTTTATTAAGATCACTTATGGGCAATTTGGATGCAGCACAAATAGACACAACTGACACATACAGTACATCTTAAAAGCAATAATGTACAAAATGCAAAAATACATAAAATAAATAAAAGCGATCGAAGAAATTCCTTTAGGACTGTTTAACAATTGCATTGCAAAAGGATCAAAGGAGTATTTGTATCGGTTATTTTTCATCTTTGGTAAGCTATAACAATGACGACTGTTTTGTCACCTTGTACAAACCCGATTCCAAAAAAAGTTAGGACACTGTACAAATTGTCAATAAAAACAGAATGCAATGATGTGGAAGTTTCAAATTTCAATATTTTATTCAGAATACAACATAGATGATATATCAAATGTTTAAATTGGCAAAATGTATAATTTCAAGGGAAGAATAAGTTGATTTTTAAATTTCATAGCATCAACACATCTCAAAGTTGGGAAAGGCCATGTTTACTGTGTGGCATCCCCTCTTCTTTTATAACAGTCTGCAAACATCTGGGGACTGAGGAGACAAGTTGCTCAAGTTTAGGAATAGGAATGTTGTCCCATTCTTGTCTAATACAGGCTTCTAGTTGCTCAACTGTCTTAGGTCTTCTTTGTCGCATCTTCCTCTTTATGATGCGCCAAATGTTTTCTATGGGTGAAAGATCTGGACTGCAGGCTGGCCATTTCAGTACCCGGATCCTCCTCCTACGCAGCCATGATGTTGTAATTGATGCAGTGTGTGGTCTGGCATTGTCATGTTGGAAAATGCAAGGTCTTCCCTGAAAGAGACGACGTCTGGATGGGAGCATATGTTGTTCTAGAACTTGGATATACCTTTCAGCATTGACTGTGCCTTTCCAGATGTGTAAGCTGCCCATGCCACACGCACTCATGCAACCCCATACCATCAGAGATGCAGGCTTCTGAACTGAGCGCTGAGAACAACTTGGGTTGTCCTTGACCTCTTTAGTCTGGGTGACATGACATCCAAGTTTTCCAAAAAGAACTTAAAATTGATTCGTCTGACCACAGAACAGTTTTCCACTTTGCCACAGTCCATTTTAAATGAGCCTTGGCCCAGAGAAAACGCCTGCGCTTCTGGATCATGTTTAGATATGGCTTCTTTTTTGACCTATAGGGTTTTAGCCGGCAACGGCGAATGGCACGGTGGATTGTGTTCACCAATGTTTTCTGGAAGTATTCCTGAGCCCATGGTGTGATTTTCCTTTACAGTAGCATTCCTGTATGTGATGCAGTGCCGTCTAAGGGCCCGAAGATCACGGGCATCCAGTATGGTTTTCTGGCCTTGACCCTTACGCACAGAGATCGTTCCAGAATCTTTGGATGATATTATGCACTGTAGATGATGATAAATTCAAACTCTTTGTAATTTTTCTCTGAGAAACTCCTTTCTGATATTGCTCCACTATTTTTGGCCACAGCATTTGGGGAATTGGTGATCCTCTGCCCATCTTGACTTCTGAGAGACACTGCCACTCTGAGAGGCTCTTTTTATACCCAATCATGTTGCCAACTGATCTATTAAGTTGCAAATTGGTCCTCCAGCTGTTCCTTATATGAACATTTAACTTTTCCGGCCTCTTATTGCTACCTGTCCCAACTTTTTTGTAATGTGTAGCTCTCATGAAATCCAAAATGAGCCAATATTTGGCATGACATTTCAAAATGTCTCACTTTCAACATTTAATGTTATCTATATTCTATTGTGAATAAAATAAGTTTGAGATTTGTAAGTTATTGCATTCCTTTTTTTATTCACAATTTGTACAGTCTCAACTTTTTTTTGAATCAGGTTTGTAGTATTAGTTTGCATTTATGGTTAGTTTGCCCATATGTTTCCAACCAAAGAATTGTTTGAACATTGTGGGTTTCCTGTTCACAGATGAGTTTGACGCCTACATCATTGTGTCATTCGTTAACGCCACCCTGGTGCTTTCGATTGGAGAGACTGTGGAAGAAGTGACCGACTCTGGCTTCTTGGGCACAACACCCACCCTGTCTTGCTCGTTGCTTGGGGAAGATGCACTTGTGCAAGTGAGCGACATCTCCCTAACCTATATGCATTCACAATATATACCACTGAACCTTGTGTTTGCTTGTTGAATTATACTCTGATCTAGGGCTGGGCTATATGGCTGAACTGTATTCCGATATAAGTGTTTAATATCGGTCGCATTTTTTTTCATGACCCATTTAAAATAAGGACCTGGAGAAAATGAGATTACATTTAAACATTTTTATTTTAAACTTAACCTTCCTCTGATTATAATCCCCTCAGTTATAAAGGCAGAAATGTCAGCACAACCATGTAAAAAACTCAAATAATTAAAATGTAAACATAAGTCTAAAATCACAATGAACACTTAATTCTCTCTTAACATTAAGGTACAGCGCCTCCATTATTTCTTTGTACCGTTTAGATCCTTTGTCATAAGGCACTGATGCAGAGTACCTTTCCATGTCGTTTCAAAGAATAGCACAACGGTGAGCGAGTGCGTCGAGTATAAACACCTCCCACACACAGTCAGCGGAGGCTCGAGCTGCGGAGCCAGGCGAAAGGCTTAAGGTGGTAAAACAAGTTTGTGGTATTACCAGTCTTGGTGGGGATGACGGTCTTGCATAACTTGTAGACGACATTGGTCTGACTACGGTCAGACTTATAAAATCTAAAAAAACTGCCATACTGGCAAGCTGACTTGTTTTCCTGTTTTATCAACAATTTCTTTGCTTGCTGTGGCACTCATTTTCCACTTATCGCTCCATGCCAGTTCTGTTACTGAAGAATCCAACACAAGACAGCGATATGGCGTAACCAATCATGATACAGTTTCATGATTGGCTGTTAGCTTGTCACTCCCTATGTTGCTAGGTTACAAGAGAGTGAGTGCCTTTTGTTCATGTAACCAAACTTGCTTCGCAACCTCTGGTTTCTTCCGACGAAGAAAAAAAAAATAATTAAACGTTTTATCGAACGCATGTTTTGATATCGATCACGCGTCTATCGCGATGCATATCGTTATTTTATCGCCCAGCCCTACTCTGATCTTTGTGTTTTTGCCCAACAAGTAGATTAAACAATTATGCTTCTAAAATGTTCCATTATTTTAGTTTGAATGGGTTTTGTTTCATTTGTTGGGTAAAGGTCTATCCCGATGGGATCCGTCACATCCGTGCAGATAAGAGAGTAAATGAATGGAAGACTCCAAGGAAGAAGACAATCGTCCGATGTGCTGTCAATCAGAGGCAGGTGGTCATTGCTTTGACTGGAGGAGAACTGGTCTACTTTGAGATGGACCCGGTATGTTGGTGGTCATTTTATTTCTTGCATTGTCACCTGAATTTTTTGTTTGATTTCTTTCCATTATGATTTTCTCTTTTTACAGTCTGGACAGTTGAATGAATACACCGAAAGGAAGGAGATGTCTGCAGATGTGGTGTGCATGAGTTTGGCAAATGTGCCCCCTGGTGAACAGCGCTCTCGTTTCCTTGCTGTCGGATTGGTGGACAATACTGTCCGTATCATCTCACTGGATCCATCCGTAAGCTACTATTTGCTCCATTGTCAGCTGATTTGGGCATCAAACAAAGATTCCAGTCACTGTGCCCACTGAGCATTTGCAATAACAATCCGTTGTGTGAAGTGTGTGTTCTCTTTGTTGCACAGGACTGTCTGCAGCCATTGAGTATGCAGGCTCTTCCGGCCCAGCCAGAGTCTCTTTGTATTGTGGAGATGGGTGGAGTGGAAAAACAAGATGAACTAGGAGAAAAAGGCACCATTGGTTTCCTATATCTAAACATTGGCCTGCAGGTAAGAAACTCTCTTGCTTGCTCTTGTGTTGATAAAGGTTTCAGGTCCATTTCCGGCTAGTGTCGAAACAGGAAATGTATCGCTTTTCCATACATTTGTGTATTTGAGCAAGGCATGCACCCCTTTTCTTTGCCCTATTTGTTTTTCACACAAACAATCCTCCTTATGATGCCTAATAAAGTGCATATTAGGCTGATTATATATTTTATAAAAACTTTTTTTAGCCTAGCTTGTATTTGAACAGTAAAGTTTATTTTAAATCATAGTTTAGTAATTTTGCAGTTTACAATGTTACAGTAGACATTCCAATTCCCCATTTATTTTTTTTTTTTGGAGGCATATTCAAAGCACCAATCATTTAGTCTACTTAAATCCCATCCTTTTCTTATAATTGACTGCAAGCTCTCATTCAGATCTGCTTCCATCCAATCAACAGCGATGGATACAAGTACTACATTTCAGATGTGATTTGTAATACAAAAAAAGATTTGTTGCTACTTCTGTTTCACCATAAACATCACAAGATCACTTCAAGTGTGCCATTTGGAACGAAGCCTTTTGAAAGAAAATCAAAAAACTGTGATGTGACTCCCTTTCCTGTTAGTTGATGATGACTTTCTCCTTACTATAATCGCACCTTTGTTTTAGAATGGAGTATTACTGCGTACTGTTTTGGATCCAGTGACCGGGGACCTGTCTGATACTCGAACTCGGTATCTTGGCTCTCGTCCCGTCAAGCTTTTCAGAGTCCGGATGCAGGCCCAAGAAGCTGTAAGTCACATCTGCATTTTATGTCTTTTCCAGTGTCGCAGAGCTTGCCTATTTGTTGACCGTCATGTGACCTTTAACTGCACAGGTTCTGGCCATGTCCAGTCGTTCCTGGCTGAGTTACTCATATCAGTCTCGCTTCCACCTGACCCCACTGTCATATGAAACCTTAGAGTATGCTTCAGGGTTCGCTTCTGAACAGTGTCCTGAGGGTATCGTTGCCATTTCCACCAACACACTGAGGTAAATGCATCATACTGTGTATACAGTACATTATCTGAACTTTGTAAAACTTCACAGGTTTATGAGACTATTAATTTCAAGCATATTATGGTTGGTTTCATAGATATCAGTTCCAGTTGTTGGTCCTTTTAATGTGTGATACTTATACTTTACTAATTGTCCAGTGATCTGATACTGCTTTAGAAGTAAATGTTTAAATTAAGCAAATGTTGGTCCTTGTTTCCAAAAAGTTCTGTTGTCCTGCCCATCCTATCTTTTCCATTTTGGGGTAAAATGTGACTTGGACACTGCTTGACTCTTGAGATTTAAATGTTTGCTTTAGTTGTGATCTAGGGAAAGCTTGGTATCACTGTAAAATCGGTGAAACATTTCCTGTTTGTATTGGAGATCTGTACTAGTTGCCCTTTTTAGGTAGAGATGACCTCTTTTTATATCTAAATGTTTTGAAGTGTATCACTGTCAGCTGGTGTTTTATCAGCAGAAGTCTAGTTCTGCTGAATTACAACCAGGAAACGGGAGGTTTTGGCTTCCTGAAATACTTTTTAACCTTTTTAACCTTTTTTTTTCTTTCTTTTTTTATATTGACTGCATGCCTGTCTTGCCTTCTCATCCCTCCCTCAGAATTTTGGCTCTTGAGAAACTGGGTGCTGTCTTCAACCAGGTGGCATTCCCCCTGCAGTACACACCTCGCAAGTTTGTCATCCACCCTGAAACTAACAACCTGATCCTGATTGAGACAGACCACAATGCCTACACTGAAGCCACAAAAGCCCAGCGCAAGCAGCAGATGGCTGAGGTTAGTGAATCTGACCTTCACAGGGCAACATTTGAATGGATAGTTCACCAAAAAATTTAAATTGTCATCTACTTGCCCTCAAGTTGTTCCAAACCTATACGAATTTTTCGTCTGCTAAAAAACAAAAGATATTTTGAAGAATATGGGTAACCAAACAGTTGATGGGCCCCACTGACTTCCAAAAAAATCCTATTGAAGTCAACGGGGCCCATCAAACATTTGGTTACCAGCATTCTTCAAAATCTGTTGTTCAGCAGAAGAAATTAATTCATACAGGTTTTAAAGAACTTGAGGGTGAGTAAATGACATAATTGTCATTTTGGGTGGAGTATCCCTTTTAAGAAACAATGTTTTTTTGTTTTCATCTCCTCTGGAATTTTTTCCTTATCTCCATCTGTTGTTCCTTTCTTTTCTGTCGGACTCATTTTCCCAATCTATTCACTTGTCGGAAGTTGTCAGTCATGTCTTTTGCGGCTACCTAATCATGGCGTATGTTTGCAAGGGTAATTCCACGTTGCTGAGCCGTAAAAGTGACAAGTGCTGTAAAATGTGCAATCTGTGGTTACTGGTTATTGTGGTGGTCCCTCAAAGATTAATCATATTGATGCAGTTCTGCCGGTGTTTGTCTATCTTGTAAGAATAAACAGTCCGCAACTGTGGTGTAAAATGACTGCTTCTGAATGTATTTCTTAACATGAAGTTCTCCTTGTTTATCTGCAAATTTTTTTGTTATATACAGTTTCCAAAAGTTTGTGGACGGCCTTTTATAATTAAGGGGTTTGGTTTGGCTCTTTAATTCCAGTGAAGATGAATCGTAATGCTGCTACATAGAATGAAATACTAGAGAATTTTGTGCTTCCAACATTGTGGCAACAGTTCATGGAGGGCACTTGTCTATTTCAGCATGACAATGCCCCTGTGCACAAAATAATTTAGTGGTTCTTGTGTGGAAGAACTTAACTGGCCTCCACAAACCCTGACCTGAACCCCCACAGAACTCCTTTGGGATGAATTCAAACTTGGTGACCTACACCAGAGCCTGAGCTCCAAAGTTAGTGATATGCCTGTTAGGGGCTAATTAATGCCAATTGTTTGAAAGTTAGGTGCTAAACCAGGATTTCAAGGGTGTACACTTATTTTTAGCCATAATGTATCATACTTTATTTTTATTTTCTTCTGCTCTAAAGGAAATGGTGGAGGCAGCGGGGGAGGATGAAAGAGAGCTGGCTGCAGAAATGGCAGCGGCATTCTTGAACGAGAACCTGCCAGAAGCCATCTTCGGGGCACCTAAAGCAGGTTCTGGGCAGTGGGCCTCACTAGTACGCATGGTCAACCCCATCCAGGGCAATACACTGGACCTGGTGCAGCTGGAGCAGAACGAGGCAGCTTTCAGGTGAGGAAGCCGAATTGTGGATTAAAGGGGACATATCGGAGAAACAGTATAACATGGATTTGTAAGCAGACTTGCACTTAGGTTTACACTGCAAAACTCCCTTGCAGTTCTATTATTTGATCAGAATTTATAAATGATCACAAGCGACCAGCGTTAAGCTAGTCTCTTCCATGTCCCGCCCATTTCGCTGATCTTAGTTCCTCTTTGTGTCTCTTGCAGTGTGGCTGTATGTCGCTTTTCTGGTGGAGGCGATGATTGGTATGTATTGGTGGGCGTTGCCAGAGATATGATACTGAATCCGCGCTCCGTTGGTGGAGGATATATTTATACCTATCGGCTAGTTGGAGGTGGGGACAAGCTGGAGTTTTTGCACAAGGTGAGTGGAACAGGAAATGACTTGGCATGAAACTACTGATTTATTTAGTGTTAGCTGGGGCTCAAGATTGTGGAATTCCCCGCGAATAATTAAATGTTCCTTAGAACTCCATTTAAGCTTAGCAAATCGCAATTTAATCACAAATTGGTGTAGGTCTTTAGTCCACAGCCCAAATCCCATATTTTGAATGTTTGAAACATGTCCAGTTAAATGTTTAATGATGCTTTAATCAAGCCTCCTATCAAAACCTTATGTTAAAAGGTACATTTCTGATCAACTTCCTTTAAAACAAGATTTGAAAATGAATTAAGACATGGGTTCTGATTGACAGACACCCGTGGAGGACGTGCCCCTGGCTATCGCTCCCTTTCAGGGACGAGTGTTGGTTGGAGTAGGCAAACTCTTGCGCATCTATGACTTGGGAAAGAAGAAACTTCTCCGCAAGTGTGAAAACAAGGTGAGTCGTCACAGAATCACAGAAACCTTTGTTTTCTGAGGAAATTATCATTTTTTCCTTAAAGCATTGAATACTATTAAAAATTATGTAACTGACTTACTACTCTTGCACTTGCTGGTGATGCATAACCACATGAAAAACATTGAAACATAAGTTTAGACCACAAAGTTTGACAGTCATTATAGGGTAGAGTTCTTCACTGCAGTGTTATAGTTAAAGGATTAGTTTACTTCAAAATGAATTTCCTCAAAGTGAGTACAACCCTCACATTTCAGCAACCATTTTAGCATATCTTCTCAAGGGACAATACTATAGAAATGAAACTTGGATATATTTTAGAGTAGTCTTTGTGCTGCTTGTATAGCAGTATAGATTTCCTGTACTCTGAAAATAACGGAGTACACCCTAAGGCCCCGATCAGACAGAATGCGTTTTTCAGGTTCAAAAACGTGAGGCTGCAGTGGTGTTTTTTTATGTTGCTAGTAAACCCTCGAATCAGCTGTCCTGTCAGGTAACAGTCACCACAAACGGAAGGCCCGCCTGTCCATTCATTTGATTGGACATTAGAAAAAAAAACATGTCGGCTGCTCTTCTGCTCAGAGTTGATTTTATTATTTATTTATTTTTCAACTTCATGCACTCAAAACGCGCTCCTTCAAAAACACGAGGCGCAGCAGGCGGTTTAAAACGCAAGGCGCCTGGGGTGTATAAGCAGCGCGTATAACGCTCTCTGCCAATCGAAATCTATTCAAAAAAGGCGCCTTACTACAAAAACGTGTTCTGTGTGATCGATTTAACCATGTGAAGCCACGTGTCCTACTCATCATGTTTGTGTTTTTGTCTGCTTGACAGGACCACACAATTTTGTGTATCTTGTATTAGAGCAGTTAAAATTAGGTGCTTTGAGTACAATTCTCTCATACTGACCACTGGGTGTTCAACATGGAACCTCATGGCAAAGAACTCTGAGGATTTGAGAATAAGAATTGTTGCTCTCCACAAAGATGGCCTAGGCTATCAGATGGGTAACACCCTGAATCTGAGTTACAGTACATAGGTCATACAGAGGTTTTCCAAGACCTGGTTCCACTCGGAACAGGCCTCGCAAGGGTCGATCAAAGTTTGAGTCCTCATGCTGTATGTCAGGTGCAGAAGCTGGCTTTGAAAAAACAGATGTACAGTGCTTTAGAGGTTGCAGAAGCGGAAGGTCTGTTTGTCAGTGCTCAGACCATATGCTACACACTGCAACATGTCGGTTTGCATGACCAACGTCCTAGAAGGAAACCTCTTCTGAAGCTGGCTCACAAGAAAGCCCGCAAACAGTTTGCTGAAGACATCCTGTCCAAAAGCATGAATAACTGGTTTCATGCCCTGTGGTCTGATGAGATCATGATGATAAACTTTTTTGGCTCAGATAGTGTGCAGCATGTGTGGTGACACCCTGGTGAGGAGTACCAAGAAAATTATGTCTTGGTTAGTCAAGCATGGTAGCATCATGGTCTGGGGCTGCGTGAGTGCTGCTGGTACTGGGGAGCTGCGCTTCATTGAGGAAAACATGGATTCCAACAGGTATTGACGCATTCTGAAGCAGAACATGATGAACCTTAAAATGAGCAGTTTTCCAACATAACGAACCCAAACACCACCAAGATGACAACTGCGTTGCTGGGGAAGCTGAAGGTGATGAAGTGTCCAAGTATGTCTTCAGACCTGAACCCTATTGAGCACCTGTTGGGCTTCCTCAAGTGGAAGGTGAAGCGCCATGTGTCTAACATCCAGCAGTCTAAGAGGATCCTAGCAACAACCTGTGCAGCTCTGGTGAATTCCACACCCAGGAGGATTAAGGCAGTGCTAGATAACAATGGTGCTCACACAATATTTTGTTCACTTAGGGAGTACGTACTTTGGTTGCCAGCTATTTTAACAATAATGGCTGTATGTTTCAAACCTGATTCCAAAAAAGTTGGGACACTGTACAAATTGTGAATAAAAAAGGAATGCAGTTATTTACAAATCTCATAAACTTGTAATTTATTCACAATAGAATATATTTAACACAAATGTTGAAAGTGAGACATTTTGAAATGTCATGCCAAATATTGGCTCATTTTAGATTTCATGAGAGCTACACATTCCAAAAAAGTTGGGACAGGTAGTAAGAAGAGGCCGGAAAAGTTAAATGTACATATAAGGAACAGCTGGAGGACGTCTGGGGACTGAGGAGACAAGTTGCTCAAGTTTAGGAATAGGAATGTTGTCCCATTCTTGTCTAATACAGGTTTCTAGTTGCTCAACTGTCTTAGGTCTTCTTTGTCGCATCTTCCTCTTTATGATGCGCCAAATGTTTTCTATGGGTGAAAGATCTGGACTGCAGGCTGGCCATTTCAGTACCCGGATCCTTCTACGCAGCCATGATGTTGTAATTGATGCAGTATGTGGTCTGGCATTGTCATGTTGGAAAATGCAAGGTCTTCCCTGAAAGAGATGACGTCTGAATGGGAGCATATGTTTTAGAACTTGGATATACCTTTCAGCATTGATGGTGCCTTTCCAGATGTGTAAGCTGCCCATGCCACACGCACTCATGCAACCCCATCCCATCAGAGATGCAGGCTTCTAAACTGAGCGCTAACAACTTGGGTTGTCCTTGTCCTCTTTAGTTCGGATGACATGGCGTCCCAGTTTTCCAAAAAGAACTTCAAATTTTGATTCGTCTGACCACAGAACAGTTTTCCACTTTGCCACAGTCCATTTTAAATGAGCCTTGGCCCAGAGAAAACGCCTGCGCTTCTGGATCATGTTTAGATATGGTTTCTTTTTTGACCTATAGCGTTTTAGCCAGCATGTAATGCTACTGTAATGTGATTTCCATTACAGTAGCATTCCTGTATGTGATACAGTGCCATCTAAGGGCCCGAAGATCACGGGCATCCAGTATGGTTTTCCGGCCTTGACCCTTACGCACAGAGATTGTTCCAGATTCTCTGAATCTTTGGATATTATGCACTGAAGATGATGATAACTTCAAACTCTTTGTAATTTTTCTCTGAGAAATTCCTTTCTGATATTGCTCCACTATTTTTGGCCACAGCATTGGGGGAATTGGTGATCCTCTGCCCATCTTGATTCTAAGAGACATTGCCACTCTGAGAGGCTGTTTTTATACCCAATCATGTTGCCAATTGACCTAATAAGCTGCAAATTGGTCCTCCAGCTGTTCCTTATATGTACATTTTAACTTTTCCGTCCTCTTATTGCTACCTGTCCCAACTTTTTTGGAATGTGTAGCTCTCATGAAATCCAAAATGAGCCAATATTTGGCATGACATTTCAAAATGTCTCACTTTCAACATCTGATATGTTATCTATATTCTATTGTGAATAAAATGTTTAAGATTTGTAAATTATTGCATTCCTTTATTCACAATTTGTACAGTGTCCCAACGTTTTTGGAATCGGGTTTGTATTTTCAGAGTACAGTTAATCTGTATTGCTATACAAGCAGCACACTGACTATAAAATATCCAAGTTTCATTTCTATAGTATCGGCCCTTAAGAAGATGTGCTAAAATGGTTGCTGAAATGTGAGGGGTGTACTCACTTTTGTGAGATACTGTATATGATATCAGGACATATAATTTTTCCTTTTGAAGTCAGCCAATCCTTTAAATCACCTTGCTGACAAGGCATACACTGTGAAGCCTGAATTTATTTGAGAGAGCCAAATACAACTGTGTAGAAGAGAAAAATCTTTATTAGAAACTAGGGGTGTCATGATTCTTTGATTTTAAATTGGAGTACTCATATTTTAAAATATCATTGATTGCAGTGGTGTAATGTAACAAAGTAATACTTCACTTGAGTTTGTCAACTTGAGTTTGTCAACTTTACTCCACAAAATTTCCTAAATAAAATGTATACTTTTACTCCGATACATTTCCCCAAAGCATTTTCATTACTTACTACAAAATAAAATCAGAAGAACACAGACTGCAAGCATGTGCAAACAAAAACCGGAAAATTAATTTTCCGGGATGCGTCCGTTGCTATAGCAGTTGAGAAGGGTTCATTGTCCCCCACACCACCCCCACCATTTTCCACTTATTTTTGGGGGAAAAAGGTGCTCGCCACCTCCGCAGCTTTGCAATTATTAGATGATTCTGCCTCATTCGCGACCAGAAGTTTAAAGTTGGTGTCATAACTGTTTTGAACGTTTTGGTTTATTTGACCAACTTTTGAAGCTCTTTTCTCAAAATGATCTCTTGACTTCTGCATGGCGGCACTTTACTGTTTAATTCATAATACTGTCACTAATTACGTAACCTATTGTGTTGGCGCCCTCTACTGTTTCCCCCCTGCTTTCTCCCTTTCCTCCCATGATTGTCTATATTGCGAATATAAGACGACCCCCGATTTTTTTTTTTTCAGCCTATTTTTAGGACCCTAACCTTGTCTTAGGCTTCTGGAGGCAAAAGTCACTGCTTTTTTTTTTTTTTTTTACACTTTATAATACCTGAAAATGTTTTTCAATCATATCATCGTTCAGTTGTATTTATTTGTTAATTTGATTTTGTCTTTAATAATGCTTGAAATTTATATTAATTAGACTAGTTTTTGTTATGGTATGGTACTTACACTTTTGTAAGTGTTCTTTAGATGGTTGATGCTTGTTTTGCAATATGACTTAGAATAAATGTGAATATTAAATTAATTAATTCATTTATTTTACTTATTGGAATTGAAATTAGGAATTTAGGAATCGACCAGAATCCTAATCTTTAAAATTCAAATATACCCAACCCTAGTGACAGGGTAGCCTAGCTAGTCTACGTAACTACCAGCCTGTCTAGTGTATTTAGCTGTTGCAGTGACAATAAGTGGCAAACAGTGTAAAGTTAAGAGACTGTTAAGTTGGCTATTTAGCTGACTTTACTCCAGTTAATTACTAATGTTGTAGGAGGTTCTGCTGAACAGTCATGGATCATAACTTTTTCTCTTTAATCATCTGTAGAAGTTAATGGAATTTTAATTACTGATTGAGATTGATTGGCATTAGAAGCACTTTTATTTGCAGAACTACAGAATAGCACTTATAGCCCTTACGTTTTCCCCAAAGATGTTAAGACAGGATATCCTGTTTTGTATTACTAGAAATAAATTATAGCTGTTGAATATATTTCCATGCGTCACTCTTCACAGTTCCTGGTAGTTCATGCAGTAAATGGCTGATTCATAGTTTTTCCCATAATCTTATTAGTCTGTTTCAGCTTTCATTTAATTTCTTTTTTATTTGCTCTAGATATTAAATTAGAATAAGGCACTATAGGGACTATCAAATTAAATTAATTTATACACAAAAAATTACAACTGCATTAAATGTTAGGAGATTTGTTTTGAATATACAAATAAGAAATGTTGGCAAGATTAAACTAAACCTGAGTGAGTCATTGAGTCATTTAAACAATTCATTCAAACGGATGATTCATTCAAGAATGAAACAGTCGTTTATGAAGAATAGGTAATTGAATCTTTGATTCAACCAATTCATTCAAAACGCTGAATGATTCAGTAACACACTGTTGCTGTGAGATGCGTTATGTTCTGCTGTGATCTTTTGGAACTATTTTTGCTGCTGAAATCTACAAAAAACAGTCGATATTGCATCTAAAATATAAGTGGCTTAATGCTAATTGTTTATGGAACTGTCATATATAATAGTCATTTCCAGTCGTGATGGTATTCAGGAAAACAGCACTCTTGGTTCTGTCATGTTGGTTAACTGTAGGCTATCATAGGTTGTTATAGATATAGAAATAAAAACAAATTTGTTTGTAACAAATTTTAACCGTGTATGTTTACTGAGTTTCTTTGTATGAGCGGCGCTCATTTGTTGTGATTTTTCTCCTCGAGGCTGCGTGAGTGCCAACAGCTCAACCTTGTTACCGTCAGTTCATTATATATTATCCACTATCGATCACCACTTACACTAAATTAATGCAGAATCATTCTTGCGTTTTGGTGATTCGCTTTTTATTTTTTGACATTTTTATCAGGATACTTGTCCGGTCGGGCAAGTAAAATTCTCTAACGCTAGTCCGGGACAAGTGTGTTTTTTTTGAAGGGGCAAGCGAAAATGTCGAGCCCTGGTTTACCTAAATAATTGTTAGTGACAGCCCTTTTAGAAACTTTTTATTTATTATACATTTGACAGAATTCAGCCTTTGACACAAGTTTTAAGAGGTACAACTTTCTAAACTCCTTTTCTTATCCTTGCAGCATGTTCCTAACTTGGTGACGGGCATCCACACTATTGGCCAGCGTGTGATTGTGTCTGATGTTCAGGAGAGTCTATTCTGGGTGCGCTATAGACGCAACGAGAACCAGCTCATCATCTTTGCAGACGATACATATCCTCGCTGGGTCACAACCGCCTGCCTGCTCGATTATGACACCATGGCTGCTGCGGATAAGTTTGGAAATATCTGCGTTGTGAGTTGTCACCGGTTTACTTTTTGAGAACTTTGAGACCAGCATCACAGATGTACCAGATACTGTTTGCCAAGTCAATGTAAACAAGCTTTCATTTCAGTGAATATTTTAGTGTAGATTTTTAACTTCTAATATATTGAAATGTTGTAATTTTATTAGCAGTTGCAATGGAGGAAGAAAATGCATGTGTAAATTCAGAAAAAAATATAAATTGAGGTGTCATCTCTATACATTTGCAACAGAAGTAAACTGCATACTAATTTTATTTCATTTTTTTCCTTTTCCAGGTCCGTCTGCCCCCCAACACCAGTGACGATGTTGATGAGGACCCCACAGGGAACAAGGCATTGTGGGACAGAGGCTTGCTTAACGGAGCATCACAAAAGGTAGAAGTTTCTGCTACCCTCATTACTCAATACCTCATATCCCACAGGTCCCGGAAATTGCTTGCAAGACCTTTGGCACTGAGCAGTCCTAACCACTTGTTTCTCATTGTTTTTGTCTGTCTGGTTGGTTTTGCGGTTGCTGTTCTCCTTGCGCACACACACAGACCTGCACCCCAAAATACTTGTCTGGAGTCCATGCCCTGCTCTGGTTCTAAAACCTCAGCAGCAAATCTTGTCCTCTCGCCAGAGATCATTATGTGCAGATTAGTAGCATGGAAATGTTTAGGTGGACACAAGGGAAAGTCCCTATTTGCACACCAGTGACTTGCGTCTAGCTTTGATGGACATACTTAAAGTATGTGTAATCAGGACTGGGTGGGTTGGAGTAAACATATTATTGTGGAATTTGTCTTAGGATGCACATTTATATCATGACCATATCAGTTACAAGCCGATAGTAGTATTTCCTGTAACTTTTAATTGTATTCATCATATTAGCTATTTATTGGGCAATGCTGGATATTTCTCATTTCCACTGTTTAACAGCAGATAAAATTATGCAGTAATTTAGTGCTATGGATACTGATATGACTCATAGATTTAAGATTTAACCTTTAAGAGTGCTATTACTTTAACAGCATATCTTTTAACAGTTCTGTTTTGGTGTTATGATAGGAAAGCTGCATGCATTTCTTCTGGGGCGGCGCCTGAATAATCGGCTGCGGCCCGGAGGCTTGCTCCAAACTTCATTTCGTTATACTGTACTTGTACATGTGTAATGACAAATAAACTTCAACTTCATTAATTAGAGCAGAGTCAAGGAAATCTGATGTATAACATTATTAGATCTGTGCATTACATTTTAATATAATAAACCTGCTGCAATTAATGTTAAACAACAAAAGCAAAGAGGGAATCACCCAGTGATTTGTTGCCCTCTGAATCGTTATCAATCGTGAAGCAAATTAATATTCACACCTCTAATATGATGTATGGAAGTGAATTGCTTGCCTGTGACCCCTTCCGAAGACCCATTTTAATCCATACCTGTTTTTTTTTTTTTGTTGTTTTTTTTCTCTTCCCTTTTGATCATAGGCTGAGGTGATTATTAACTATCACATAGGAGAGACTGTGCTGTCCCTCCAGAAAACCACCCTCATCCCTGGAGGGTCAGAGTCCCTGGTGTACACCACACTATCAGGAGGCATTGGCATCCTGGTGCCATTCACCTCTCATGAGGTACAGTTCCTTAAAGTGCGAATAACCAGAAATTACATGAGTGCTAATGTGCAATGGTCTTTCATAAGTCTAAAACCACTGAAGCAGAAGAGGTGAAGGCCTCAAATCCAGACACTTGTATTCAGGCCATCAGAGTAGATGTTGTTTTTTTTTTTTACAAAGCTATAAAAAATTTCTTGTTTTTCTGTATCACCATTGCCTGAATCACTACGGTACACCTAAAATAAGCGTTTGTATTCAGACCATTTTAGACCGTCAGGTTGGCACTTCTGCAGAATAGCCCAGTACCTTCGTGATTCCTCAGACATGAACAGAGAGAAATGGCTTCGGCTACAATGTTCTTTTGCAAGACTCATGCAGTTCTATTGTTTACTCAAGCTGCTAGAGTGTCAATAGTTACATCCTGCAGCTTTAAATAAATAATGGGATAAAGGTTGGCCGTTATTTGATTCAACATGGTTTTTATTTGTTAAAAATACAATGTCTCATCTGTCTTTAGGATCATGACTTCTTCCAGCACTTGGAGATGCACATGCGCTCTGAGTTTCCCCCTCTGTGTGGTCGTGATCACCTCAGCTTCCGCTCATATTATTTCCCAGTGAAGGTAAGGACCAACACGCAGTTAATACATTACACAAGTTTAGTATTAACCAGGGATGGCTCCCTTGTATCACGATACTGCAACCTTGAGTTTTCTTCCTGTGAATGTGCACATCACAATATTCCCCATTCGACAAATTCCTGCCCAAGGCATACACCAAAAAAGAGGGCAAGGCCTGGTTGATAGTGATACTTGTTGGTAGTGTTTAAACTCATGGCTATGGTAAGGGGCATAAACTATTCTAGTAGACACCAAAATCAAGACTTTGAAAAAGGGCATAATAGGTGACCTTTAAGGTTGCAGTATACCACTGAAAATCTTAAATCAAAGTCAACATTTTGAATTTTATGAGCCTTTTGTCATAGTTTTACTTCATGAATATACACATTATAAACGGCATTTCTTTGCAATGCGTGGTGCAGATTTTTTTTTTTTTTTTTTTTTTTTTTTTAAATGGGACAGCACGAATGGATAAGAACAGATTACGAAAACTGTCACGCGGAGTGGCACAAAAAGTGATGTTGCTTTAAAAGCACATTGTTTCTTGAGTCACATTACTTCATAATGCAAAAGTTTAGAGCACAAAGAAAAAGATATCGTGCATAATATTTAATGTATTGCATCTCTTATATGGTTTACTTGGCTTTTTTCATTAGGGTTTTAAATTTTAGTTACTGTGTGTGAATGCATTTCACTGTTCGCTACTCCAGTACTCTCATCTAACAGACACCCAGTAGAGAGTACCACAGCATTCAGGATCACCTTTATCCAAACATAAACATCTATGGTTGTTTAAGGTTTATGTATAATAATGGGAACATTGAGCCACTGTATAACCTTCTCTAAGATGTTAAATATACTGATTCTAAATATACTGTCTGCTCCTCATAAAGCTACTGAATGCCTTTTTAAAAGACCTGAAATATAGTGCTTAAGTTTGCTATAGTACTTTTTCTTTTCTTTTTTTGTCCTCCTTTGAACTTAACCGTAACATCATAATGACCGTATTGGATTTGGATTGGTCCTGTCTGACCGATACCCATTCCAACAAAAATAGTTTGTATCAGACCATTACCGATTGTCAACTCGGTTCATCCTTAGTATTAAACAGATTTTTAGTATAAGTGGATTAAGAACTAACTAAAAACTACTATCTTAAAAGAGATGGTAACCAATATACCATTATTTAGGCTAAGTCACTTAATGGTCATTTTCTCATTGTCTTTGCTTGTATGCTTCTAGAATGTGATTGATGGAGACCTGTGTGAGCAGTTTAACTCCATGGACCCCCATAAGCAGAAGAGTGTCTCAGAGGAGTTGGACCGCACGCCTCCAGAGGTGTCAAAGAAACTGGAAGACATCAGAACACGCTATGCCTTCTAGTGTCTTTACATCTGGCAGGAGCACCATGAGAAAATCATTTGTTTTTCCAGGCTTTCCATGTCTGTGGTCACAATTTTTCTACCACAAGTAAAGCAACATTTTGTGACAGCTGAAGGAAGTTCCCCCTTTAACCGGGGCCAGCTGGGAGCAGTCACAGTCCCAGTGGTCAATGACCTTGTGCTGCATGAAATGGCTGTTGGTACTGTACTCTGCACAAAGCATCTCAGTTTTTTGTTCTTACTGAGTGGTTGCATAGAAAAAAATATTTTTGGAGGAATGTTTTCATGCATAAGACTACATACTGCTTTTACATGTATAGACTTGAAAAATGTCTCCTAATTTTGTAGCTACCGTAAATTAAATCCACATTTTATTGTATGAATCAGTCTGCATAAAACGCTCCATCATTCACATCTTGAGTATTTAAAGTGTGTTTTGAAGGGTAAAAATCTGTTCCCACTCTTGTGAAAACGGTGAAATTGTAAAATAGCTTTAGTTTTTGTCTCTGGAATCAGCAAATCTGTTTTGGTTTTTAATTTTCTTTTTTTTTTTTTTTTTTTTTTTGAAGAGCCTTAATCATCCAACTCCATAAAAGAAATGTTTGTCATGTGAGAGAATTTGTAAATAAACTTTTTTTTTTTTACTTTCTCACGTGTTTCCATGTGTGTCACAAGACTTGTTAACTGAGCCCACAGGCAAAGCAGGTTTTCACTGTTTTCTTAACCTATCTTTTTCCTTTTTGTGAAAGCTTATGCATCTTTTCACATGACCGAGTAATTTTGTGTTTGCCTTAAATGCGAATCAAGCTTCATCTCCTTAAATGTACCAAATATTAAGCAGTCATTCAAATCTTTTGGATACATTTTTTTTCATAGATTGCACTTGCTCTGACACCATACTTAAATGCTTCTTGATTTTAAACTTAAAGCATATTGAGATGACTGACCAACTGGCAGTGTGCGGTGTGTTGCACCATTCTCTTACTGAACACTAACTGATTTTCGCTTTTGGCTGGCTACTGCTTTGAGCTGACTTTATAACCAAATATGTTGATTGTTCTTCAGAATGATGCAAGTTTTGCACAGTTGTATTTGTAATGTTATTGGAGTTGAAGTCTGTTATCGTAGTACTTCAGACATGGTGCAGACCACCTTTTTTGGCTAAAAGGATTCATTCCGTGAATCAATCGTTCGTGTCATTTTCTTTTTTTAATTACTTCGGTCAGTGGAGCCTGACATAAGTGATAAAACCACAAAGTCTGAGTTTCATCAGGGTGAGTCACATCCTGATCACAGTAAAACCCACAATGTTATTGAACTGTGCATCCAGGTTCTACCACTCTCCACCTTCAGTCCAGTTATCACTTGATTTGCACCCTTAAGAATTCATGAATTGAGATGAGATTTACAAAAGTGCAGGCATGCTGTGAAGGTACAGAATTGAGCAATATGAGGAAGGCCACAATGTTTTCAAGTGTGTCTGAAGTGTGTTCCAGTCCAGTGTGTATAGTCAATTGTTTTATGGGCTCTTCGATGTAACGTATCATTGCAGTAACCTCAAATTGCTTCTGACTTCCAACTGTGCTTGTGATTGCTGTTACCATGATTATTGTAATTTGTAATCTAAATCCTGGTTCCTGAAGTCACCAAATTCAAGCTGGGTGGTTGGACAACTCTCAAAATGTTGTGAATACACCCCCAAGAATGTCTGGGACTTGGAAGATTCTCTTGGGGTCTGTGATGATGAGGCCCACCTATAAAAGCAATCCCGGGCTCTATGATGGCACAATTCATTAAAGAATTAAAGAAAATGTAATTTCAGGTCATAAAAGTAGGTTGAGATATTGTGGAGGGTGTTTGTTTATAATCTAGTGCTGTTTAGAGGCACATTTAGAAGTTTTCTTTCACTCTTTTTCCTTTGGGGGCTTTCCATATTGATGTGATGTAATCTGGGTTGACAGATGGTGTTTTGGCTACTTTTTTTTTTAAGGGTTGGGTGAGGGACTTGGAATGTCCCTCTCATTGGGTGTTGAGCGGCTTTGGCCTTTGTTAGAGCCATCTTTGCCGTCCTATTGACAAGTGATTATGCCCCTAAAGAAAGATTATAGGTACTACAAAACAAGGGCGCCGTTGTGGCAATTGACAAAGCAATCATACAACAAAGCAAGTGTGTTTTGAGCGTTGCTTGCCCATATGCCCATTGTCCATTGTGTTGAGCGACGAGGCGCTTCAGAGTCCGAAAAAGACGTTTTGTCATGAAATTCCTAAAAGTGTACAACTGTGCCAAGCCTGCCACCACAGAACCACAGTAAATGTAGGGAATAAATTAGCAATGTGTGTGGGTGAACGAGGTTCACAGGGAGATTGGGCAAAAAAAGACACTCTTGAATTAATGCTTGTTTCTTGACTTATGTACCAAATGTGTTGTTGTTGGACCAATATTCTAGTGGACCAATTTTTTGGCTGGTGTCAATTTTGTGGTCATTTTTACTCTTAGGCCTATATAAAGTAAGCTGCGGGGGTTGAGTGCACTTTCAGGTGTCACTTTTTTTTTTTTTTTTTTGTTTTTGTCAGTACATTTTTGAGCACAGTTTTGTCTTCAGCTAATTAACTATATGAAATAATATTTTGTAATGTAACCCGATAAATAACGACAGTACGGTATGTTTCAATGAATGTACCGATCTAGCAGTTGTTTATGGTTGCCTCCTCAGGACAATAATATCTGTTCGCGAGCGCACAAATTTAGACTTTTGTGGTTACTGAAACTTATTTATTAGGCTAATATGCAGCAAACCAAAACAAAAACAAAACTTACTTACAGACACCTAATATTTCATACTTTAATAAGGGGTCAAACTTCCCCACAATTCGCACCATGTCTTAGTGTTCGAACATAGGCAGCCGTAAGTTCCTTCACGCTAGTTCACGAAGGCTAAAGCTTTTTTGGTCACATCCAGCCACTGATGAGTTAATAGTTTTTAGACCCAAAAGTGAAAGTAACAGTCTCATCGACTGTCGCTCTTCACTCAGCGTGCTGTTCTCGTGGTACTTTCGCGCGGAGAAGACTGTAGGCGTGTGTGTGTGTGTGTATATATATATAGGCTAACGATTTAACATAAAGACGTGACATAAAGAAAGGGAGTTTCCGAGTCATTTGGGTGGACGTTGCATTGAAAAAGGGGCGAATTTACTACTTGGGTCAGTATTCTGCACGCCTGGAAGTGTCAGCGGTCATACCTAGAGGGATAAGCAAACAATGTCTGTTTATTGAAAGTGTACTGCAGATGGCTTCCCTGTGAGACAGCCTGGGTCATCGAATCGAAAGGTTTGTGGCTTATCTGTATGTGTTGTGTTGTTGAATTGTGCTGCGTGCTAATGCGTCTTATATGGGAATTTAGCGCAACAAGGCGTATCATATAAACTTAGAGGCTAAACCAAGATCCACAGATTACAGGTGAATTTACTAAATGTTCTGACAACAACATTTGATCGATACATCAACGCTTTTATGATGTTAAATCAATGTGAATAAAAAGATTATAATTTATGTTTATTATTTAACTGGAATTGCATTCATAATACTTTTTCACTGTATTGGCCTATATATGTATTTTATTACATACATTAAAAATCATTTTGAACCTCTATTATAAGTCATTCATTGTGAAGAAAATTCGATTTTAATCAGAATTAGTCATATTCTTATTATGTAAGCATCGTATAAATGTGTTAACTTGATTGCCATCGTTTATGCCATTATTCCATTATATAAATGAGGCAGTTGGCACATGGATGTATTAATCAGAATTTTGAGTCACACTGTTCAGAATTCCAAACATTAATTTATTTCTGTGCATGTCCAAACAAAGGTAATCCTAGATGATTGGTACAAGAAAACGTTATGCTGTTGTATAAACGAAATAAAATATACAACATGACCCACATCTTGCAATTAAAATGTATAAAAAAAAAATAATAATAATAATAATAAATAGCATTGCCAGTATTTCCAGAAGTTTATTCTAAAGGCATAACCAGAATATTGGCCCTATTTGGCAAATGATGTTCACAAATGATATAAAATAGCTGGCTTAAATAAGAAGTACTATTTGGAAACATAGTAAGAAATGTTTCTGCAATGTCTTTTTCTCAAAAGATTTAGTCAAAATCTGCTTTAGAATAGGAGAATCAAACAGATCTTGCTGAGAAAATGAACTGCGAAATAGAAGATATGTACAATAGAACATTATGCCAGATAAAAGGAATTTCTGATAAAGCTACAAAAAATGTAGATTTAAAAAAAAATCTACATTCTACTCCACATGTTCATCACATGGATATGAGTCAGAAACTTGCTGTCATGTCAAGACGTTCTTAAATTCCCATTAGGATTACAAGGAATTTTTATTTTTCCTTTCGAAAGAAGCAAGAGACATCTGGATTTGTTTTACACAGCTGCACAGGCTGTGTAGAAGAAAAACAGTGGAACATTATGACCGAGTTCCAGTCCTTTAGATGAGCAGTCATCCTCTTTCCTGCTTCACTTTGATTTTTTACAACTTTCTTGGCCATTAAAATCATATGTGCCAGATCAGTCTTTTTGATATTTAAATATTTTACCATCCAGAAGGAGAGTAAATGAATTCAGATGTGTCATCCCTGGTTCTCTTTATCCAACATAAATTTAGAAGTGCACTTAAAGTCATGCAACGGCATTCAATCTAGTGTGATATTTGTTCTGACTGTATTCTGTCTTTGTTTTTTTGTTTTTTTAGTAGACCAAGCAGACTTTTCTGGAATCCAGATCCATATTACAGCGTAGGCGGAGAATAATCAGAACCATGATCCAGTTTGAATGCCGGCTCCTCAGGGGGCTGCTGGGTAAGTAAAGTCCAGTAATTACGTGATTTAAATTATATAATGCTAACCAAATATACAAAAAGGACCTTTGAAAATCTTCAGTTGTGTGGGAAATTTATATGTGACAGTACTTTAATAAATATTTCAGTAGTGGCACTGCAAAAACATTTAAAGTGATTGATTACTTCCTCAGCTAACTGGGGAGAGACTCTTGTACATTTACGAAAAAAAGGACAAACGCCACTTATATGTCCAAATGAGAAGAATTCC
Source organism: Paracanthobrama guichenoti (assembly GCA_018749465.1). NCBI lineage: Eukaryota > Metazoa > Chordata > Actinopteri > Cypriniformes > Gobionidae > Paracanthobrama > Paracanthobrama guichenoti. Next base: position 15,554,926 of record CM031960.1, on the reverse strand, counting down.
TCTGGCTGATTATGTGAGCTAGCTTAGGCAACAGTGTGCTAAGAATGAGTGTGTGGTTTTAACATCTGCATATAGGATCACTTGTTTCTTCTGAAATGAGAGGCAAGCTGAACCTATGTTTGAAGAGAGCTACTGCATATTGCGATTACTGAAGGACTGACGTGACTGTTAATGTCACCACATCCTGTGTTCAGGACAGAGAAAGAGAGCGAGATCGGAGACAGACAGATGCATAAGGTAAAAGAGAGGGCAAGGAGGGGGATACCAGGCCAAAAAAGCCAGAATAACTTTGACAGGAGATGGGGGTTGAGTGGTCGGACACCAGTAAATAGCCCAGGTTCTGCGGCATAACAAATTCCGCTGGCCCTCGGAAGTCTGTTTCATGGCTCGGAGACTTTGCTGACTGTCAGTCTCTGGGTAAATGCCCTATAGTGCAGCTCAACCACAGAGGCCAACCGCACAGTGATCCACAGCAAAGTGACAGATGTCTTTAAAAGCCTAGGGCTAGCCAGTCAGAATCACTTATCTTTAACAATAAAAGATCCAAAATAGATACAGGATCAGCCTCACATTTCATCTGCTTGAGTTTGACTATCTTCTTGAAAAAAGCTCCCATGCGATCATCTCATGCATATTATGCTTTTGTGGATTGCAGAAGCTCTTCTGTTGTGGCATTATGGCTTGTTTTTTTATGCAGCAGCACCTTTTTCCTTGTAAGTCAGGCTGTGGTTTGAGGTTTGTGACTTGTCACAGTTTCAGCCTTTGTCAATTTATTTATGCAACTATATGCATCATTGCCTTCAAAGAGACTTCACTTCTATGTGACATTCAGCAAAACAAAGTAAAAACTGATGTAGTTAAAAGTCAATCAACTGAAATATATAGACTTAATAAACGTATCATTAAGATTTGTATTGATACTAGACATAAAGGTACAGGCCTTTTGATTACAGATAAACATTTTGTTCTAAATGAAGTTGAACGTGCTTTAGCTGCATGTTTTGATGTAAAGTTTAAGTACAAAACAACGATCATTTTTCTTCTTCTGTCCCTCTAGGTTTTATTTGTCTTTTACCAATGTGCATGAGTGCAGGACCAGATCTCTGTGGTCCTCTGGAAACAGTACGGGACAGCCTAAACTCAACCCTAAGGAGACGTTATATGGTAAATAAATGCATAATACTTAAACTATAGTGTTATATTCTGAACAATTATGGAAAAATGACATGAAAATATGTGACCCTGGACCACAAAACCAGTCATGAGTCACCAGGTATATTTGTGGCAGGGAAGAGGAGAGTCAAGGTTTCCACAAAGACCACCAAACACACGTAAACATAACAATAGAACGGACCAGGAGTGCTGGGAGTGAGTTCCATATAAAGGGAGTGTAGATGACGAGGACCAGGTGCAGAGAATCCGGGGGAGAGCGGGGAAAGATGACGAGGAAGTGAGTTCAGGTGTGAAACAGGGAGGATCATGGGAACTGGAGTCCGGGACAGGCGTGACTTGTAACAGCAATAGCCAACAATACATTGTATGGTATTTTGTACATTTTCTACCATATATCAAAAATGTATTATTAGTAGTAATATGCATTGCTAAGGACTTCATTTGGACAATTTTAAGAGTGGTTTAGATTTTTTTGCACGCTCAGATTCCAGATTTTCAAATAGTTGTATCTCGGACAAATATTGTCCTATTGTCCTAACAAACCATACATCAATGGAAAGCTTATTTATTCAACTTTAAGATGATGTATAAATCTCAGGTTTATGGGTGTGGTCCAGGGTCACATATACAACTTGCATAAAGTGAATGTTGTATAAATGTCTAGCATGAGGCAGAACGAATGTCATGCCGATAAAAGGTTTTACATGTATTTATTTATATTATAAAATATATATATATATATATATATATATATATATATATATATATATATATATATATATATATATATATATATTTTTTTTTTTTTTTTTTTTTTTTTACAGAAAATGAACTTTCCTATTAACTATACTATTCAAGTGCATTATGAGGAGGTGTTCAGACTACGTAACATCAGCAGACTGGTAAGTCTTTATCCCACCAACCCTCTGACTCACTTTCCATCATGGCTTAAAGCCACATGCTCCACAACTTCCTACACCAATTAGCTCATTTTTCCTGTTTGTTGCCTATCACCAGAGGTTTAATACTCGTGACTTACACAAAGGGTCATATTGGAGTCACAGTTTTAGGGTTTCTGAGGGCTTTGAGAGCCTATGACTCAGCATTTGAAAACAATATACAGAGGTGAATCACAAAGAAACAATACATAACACTGTAAATTATTGTATTATAGTATTATATAAAAAATGTTTTTACTGTAACATTTTTTTAACTCAAGCATAAACCAAAACATGCATAAATCACTATGCATAAATATTTTACAATTTAAATAAGATATATATTTTAACATTACAATAATGATCATTTTATATTAATTAAGAAATGAAGTAATAAAATCCTTTAAAATAACATTAAATTAAGAAGCCGCCTATGGTTGAAGAATAGATCAATATTTTAAACAGTATATATGTGATGGAAAGACTTTTTCTTTAAATTTGATTTAGCAATCAAGACTTTTATTAAATGGTAAATGATCTGCAAGGTAGTTTTCTTAAGCGTTATAAGTTATTATAAGTTATATTGTTATATCGTATATAGTTGCTGTTATAAAAGGGGGAAATACAAAACATTTGGAGAATAAAATAATTTTATTTCCTGAACTGAGAGCTATCTGGTGTCTGGTAATAATTTTGCAACCATACTAATAATAATGTTCCTGTTTTATTGTAGAAATAATCTTGGCCATCGTATGTATTTTTTTTTTCTTGTATAAAGTGAAAAATATATTACAACATATATTAAATTCTAAATAATTACAATTGTAAAAATTGGTGTGTAACTTGAGACCATAAATTCTGAACTTTGACCTGACCTGGCATAAACCCAGTGAATTTTTTTTTTTTTTTCAACACCATGAGACTCTGTAAAATAATACATGCGTGTAAATCACAACCATTCTAATATAACTGAACATTTCCCTTATTATAGTTCTGTCTTATCTTGTTCTTGTCTCACTCTCTGTTCTCTAGAATACAAGTAATGAAGATGAACCAGTGCAGAAGAAAGATCTACAGGATTTGTGGCTTTTGGTTAGTCAGCAGGGCATAAAGAGGGTTTTAAGGGTGCTGCCTGAGAGACATCCTACACGGCGTAAATACCTCTCCTATCTGCAGAATCTCTTCAGAAATTTTGAGGCACATTTTAACCAGTATAATCCCAGAGATGAAGAGGTTAGAACAATGATGTCATTTCTGCTTTCTCAACAGCATCACGTTATAAATCTTTCTGGCTGTCACTGCCAATTTTTTTCCTGCTTTTGAATACAAACATTAGTTTTAATGAAATATTTTTTTAAATAAAATCTTGTTTTCTTGGCTGGGTAAAACTGAACTTTTGACCTCTTGAATCTGTCCAATCTGTTACTAATGTTATTTATGCAAGCAATATTTCTAGTATTTAAATTCATCATAATGTAAAAATGTGCGTGTGTGTCTTTGTACCTGTTTCAAAAAAGAGAGATCGTCCAGAGAGCATACAAAACATCTTCAATCGATTGGAAGACCCATATTATCAGGGATGGAAGTCTGTTACACCCAAGTCAATACTGGATAACAGTTATCGGACCATGCTTTGCCTGTTCAAAGAGTGCTTCTCAAAAGAGGACGACAATTATGATTGTAAGTGAATGGAACTTGCCTTTTTTTATTTTAACAGTTGCTGTAGAATATTGACCTGCTAAACATTGATTGGTTAAAAGACCACTCAGATCAATTCATCAAACACTACTTTTTTTGGTGGAAATTTTTATTTTTGGGGGGAATGATGGTACTGACTTACTCATTGGAGTCTTGAGGGTTTGAGGCAAGGCCATCTAATGATTGCTACCACTTGGAATGGTTTGGGGAATTTTGGAGTCCAACCGCAAGAAGGGTTCTTCCACCAGTCCACCAAATTTTTGTTGATAACCTTACGCAACCCTAAAATGTATGCACACAGTAGCAAAAAAAAAAAATGTTGCCGTTTGTTGATGCATGTCTGTGGTCAGAAATCAGCCTTTGTGAAGGAGAAAACAATGTAGGGGATTCTAGAGGATTAAATCAACATCTTTATCCCCTCCATGACGAATGAGACAGTGGCATGATTCAGGTTTTGAGGTCGTCTGAAGGATGTAAAGCACCTTAAGAAACCCACATGTTTTTACTAGCCTGAACATGTCTGGTCTTTGCTTTCTACCAATTGTATGTAAAAATGATAAGCATGACCATGTACACCTTTTTTAATGATTCTTTTGGGGAGGGGGAGCCTTTTGTTATCTTAACAATTTCATTCAGGCATTCTAATGAGCAACTCTATATGTGACACCAAAATGTAACCGCTTATCTCTGCTCATTCTCTTTGTTCTAGATTGTGAAGTCCTCAACTGGAGGAAAGGGAAGAAAACAACATAGCAGCAGATCTAAGCAATTCTAATCCTGTCTTCATGTTGCTGGTGTTGGTGTAAAAGGGTGTTTCCCGGTTTATGTAGTGACACGCTTGTGTGCCTCTAGTCCTAGTGAAGTCACTGACTGCCTCCACCGGTGTTACCCATATGGAAAAATGCCGTCACACCACTTGGAAGACACTGTACTGACCCTGCAGCTATTGCTCTCCATCATTCAGAACATTCATACCTCCGTCCACCCGCCTGCAGACTTGCATATTTATGTGGCATTTTGCTAATAAAGGATCATGTGTGCACTGTGCGTGTGCTCTGTGGAGGAGAGAAGCTTTGACTCTTCGCTGTAGCATTTTCTATTGGTAATTGCAAAAAAAAAGTCTTTGCCACTGTGACTTATATTTCTGAGGAAAGTAAATATTTCGTCCTTGATGAATGCCAAAACAGTATATTTTCATTGCCATGTTGTAAATGTTCTTGGTAAGATTTAGGTAAGACGTATAAGTAACATGGAGCTTCTTTTGTACACATACCATTTGCATGCAAATGTTGTGCCGACTGCTGGCTTAGTCGGCACTGCTGCTTTTACCCATTGGCTCTTCACTTTGTGCTTTACTGCTGGTTCAATGTTGAAAGTTTGTACCAAAGTACTCCAAAAAATTTTTTTTAAGGTGACCAAGAGGGTTTGATATCAGGTTTGCATATGTTTTATACACAGATTTTAATCTAGGTTATTTATTTGGACTCCTGCCACAGAATGTTCTGGTAACTGTTGTAACATGGCTTGGAAATAAATCTCCCACTATCACCCCCATGTGTTAAACATGTATCATTTGTTTTAAGCTGTGGGTTTGGTTTCTTTACAGACACACATCTTTCACCCACATTCAGTACCTGATGGGTTTACAATATGAGGATAAATATCACAAGACACAATTTTATATGGAGGCGATGACATTTGCTAAATGATTTTATATAGGTAATTATAAACACTGTAGACTAACCTAAAACTTTTGCATTTTTATAGCAATAATAATAAACTAGAAATGTTGCCTTGACAACTATTCTAAAATATAATAAGCTTTAACTAATCAGAAATAAAACGTTAAACAGAAATATATATATATATATTTTTAAAAGCACATACAATTACATTAAATTGTAAACTGAACATATATAAATAAAAGCTGATTTCAAAATATGAATAAATACTATAATAGTTTATAAATAACATTAAAATTGCCCCGTGAAGCACAGGGTCTTTGAGGTCCTCTATGACGGATTATCTACCTTTTTGTGACAATATTTAATCAATCAAATCTCTTGTCTAGTTCCTCTAGAAAGTAGAGTCAATAGAATAGAATAGAGAATAAACTTTGTGATTTTCAAAAATATGTTCTTTAATAAAAAAATGAAAAAAAAAAAAAAAAACAGTTGAGGGGATAAACAAATTAAAATAGGAAATATGTTTATATGTTGTAAATTTGTATTGTACATCATCATTTAGCAGATATTATTTTAGTAATCATTTTAAGTCTTCTTGGAATAAGGCAGAGCAGATTTCTGAAATAGAAACCAGGGGACATTTCCTATTTGAGTGGTCAAAATATCACTAAAAATCTCATTTGTTATTATCCATTAATTATAAAACACAATACAATACTTTTTATTTATTTTTTTAAATGTTTTTGGTGTTGTGGGCTCCTGTATTATTATTAACATTAATAATTATTATGATTTAGTTTGATTATTATGATTTTTGGTCTGGATTTAATACAATTCACAGCACCTGCAAAAACAACAACAAAAAACACACACACAAACAATGAAAACAGTTAATAGTAACCATTGTAAATCACAAGCCATTCAAAACAATAGCCTATTATAACACGACTTAAAAACACATTACAAAAATAAAACATAAAATATATGAATAAAACTAATTGTATTTAATACTTTCATTTTCACAAGTTTATACTGTATAAATTAGCCTACTTTTTTTACTTCAAATGTTTTGTTACATTTGTGCTTGAAAATAACTCTTATCTTTAATTGGTCTTGTTATTTTGCATGTTAGGCTTATTTTAAGCATTTGTTAAGTGTTAATACACATGAAGTATTCTGTGTATTCTGCACATGTAAGTTAGTTAGTGTAATTGTTTAGGTTTTTTATAGTTCAGATGTGTGGTAACCACTGACTGCGGAACTTTTGGGGACAAAACAATCCCGCACCCTGCTGAGGTTCTGCTATAAAGTACATGCAAACAGCAGTACTTTAATTTAACATGAATAGTTAGTATGTTACTACTAGAGATCGACCGATATGGGTTTTTCTATAGCCGATGCCGACTTTTAGGGTCAGGGTCAGCCGATGGCCGATATGTGCAGCCGATTATTAGGGCTGAGATCTTGAAGTTTTTGCCTTCATTTGCATGTTAAAATGTCACTAATAAGTGGATGCACATCATTTCTAAACTTAATTTACTGCACACTGACTTGAACCATCTCTCGATCTTAATTTTGTGAACTGCACTGTATTAATAAAATATTTATCCAATGTTAACCAAACAAATCAATAAACTGACCAAGTATTAATAATAAACATGGCCATAAATTCCATTCCCATTCTATGAAGTGCATCTATACATTATATCTCATTTGCATAATGTGTTTTTAGAACAGTATGTAAAACGACGTATAATAATGGGAGTAATAAAAGGAATATTTTCATAAGAATATATTTCATAAGCATATCCAGACAAAACTGTGTATGTTATCAGAGAAATTCACTAAAATATAAAGTCCTCTACAGAGGCAAAACCTCTATTCTGGGTCTCAGGAGGATATTTCTGTCTGGTGCAGAGTGAGTCAAGCATTTATATTTAGATGTCACTTCCGAAACTTTGCAGCATGCAGTTGGCCATTGGTCCTCTTAGCAGCATAAAAAAAATCTAGTTTTATTCAAAGGATTTTATAGACTGCATAGCCTCGAGTTTCACGAGCCTGCATTAACTCAGCACTGAATAAAACCTCAGATCACGTTCAAGAGATCCGGCTACATCACAATGTAAATAGATGGCACTCTTCAGAGCGTGAACACAAATGTGCAAATCTACCCAAACTGTTTCAGCAGTGTATTATTACAGTATCAACTGAGAGTGCACTGCTTTTGCTTGTGTTTGAGGGTGCTTCAGCCTTGTTTATACTTTACATACGCCTCCGAACACTGCGGCGTTGACATTTTTGCCGCGCGAACCCTCGCTCGTGCGGATGCGTCGAGTATAAACAAGGCTAGCCTGTCATACACTGTTCTGGCCTGCTCCAGGAGTAAGGACAGCTCTGTGTTTCCGAGCACGGTGCTGTCTGTGAGCGGGGTGGAGTAACGTATCCTTCAATCACGCTGCAGTGTTTGTGAGAGATGCTGCTTGCTCCACCCCACGCACAGAGTGAAATTCTCAGACTCCGATACAGCAGAAATAAAACAGAACGTATAACATTGGGGCTAATATGTTAGCAAACAAGCTGTTGATCGTTTTTGACTACAGTCCTTAAAATTAACAAGCATTGTAGCATTATGCCAGTTCCGGTCGGTTCCACATCACAAATAACACAGGGCTGCCCGCGGACGTGCCTGACTTTAAATCGTCGCTACTAAACACGGATATCAGCCGATGCCGATATATTAAAAAAAATACAAATATCGGCCCGATATATCGGTCGACCTCTAGTTACTACCTTGAAAAGTGATGATGTTTCTTTTGATATTTGGCGATAATGGCGCTCTACTCTCGTTACGTTCCTCATGAAGTACGTTAGTAGCTGCGCGCGACCAAGTAGTCAGCGTGGCTCGCAGCGCCATCTGCTGGTGAAAATTTGCTACTACACGATTGCTCCTATAATCAACAGTCTGCTGAATGTTGGTTGGACGCTTTTTTTTTTTTTTTTTTTTGCAAAGTATCTGCTGGTTGTTTTGCGCGAGCTGTAAAACCGGGACAGAACGTCAAAAACCGGGATTGTCCCCGGAAAACCACTGATCACTGACGTCTGGTCACCCTACCTTGGAAGTTTGCTGAGGCCCCCTAATGGACCCCGTCCGCCTCGTTGGTCATTAGGCCAAGGGAGCGGCTATTTCTAAAGATTCTAACCCTTCAACGTTAATTTTAGTTCTGCTTCAAATGTTCCATGTTTTTTTCCTGATATTGCTAACTCGTCCCCGAAGTATAGCTAAGTAAACACACTACGAAGAGAGAGCACACAGTGTACATTTGGACGTATTCCGCGTGGTTTCACAAAAGTAGGCGTTTCCGTTTGCACTCCAAAGATTGTTCTAGTGTACCTGCCGTAGTTCCAACTTCCTGTTTTCGTTTGTCCCAGATTGTCATACGATGAATGTGTTCCTTACACCCTAGTTCACTGCGAATACAAGTTTTAAAATAGTCTATACAGCCTTTGCACAATGTCATCCAACAGTGGTATTCAAATCCCCAGCCGGTTGCCTTTGCTGTGTACTCATGATGGAGTGCTGTTACCCGGTTCGACCATGAGAATCAGCGTCGATACGGCGAGAAACATGCAGTTAGTGAAGAGCAGACTGCTGAAGGGGACCTCGCTGAAAAGCACCATCATAGGGATTGTTCCCAACACCAGAGACCCCGAGCACGACAGCGACGAGCTCCCGTCCTTGCACAGGTGGGTCTGGGCTGTCAAGACTGTCAAACCCGCTGCAGATTCAGTGTGATGCAACTGTCATTGAGTTTCGTTATCAAACTATTTGAAGGAGGACCCATGGTCATCTGTAAAGTTTTTAATACAATAAGTTACTTTTATACTATTATAAACTTTATTTTATAATGTGTAACTTTTATATTTTGCCGTTAACGTTATGATGACCATGTTAATGTTTGTAAGGATGATGATGACTCCCATTGAGACACTATTTTAATGAACTGATCTTTATCTTTAGGATGATTTTAGTTGAATAATGTTAAACTACATGCCTGTTTACTGTGTGTTTTTTTACATGCTAGAGACTAGTGGTAGCAGTGTTTGTTTTCTAGAATAATCGCTTGAGCAGCAGATGGACTTTAACCTTGCGAGTCTCTGCTCTGTCAGTGATCAGTGGTTATGTATCAAATCATTGCGACCTGCCTAGACAGGGTTTAATGTAAAACATGGACATATCCAGACAGATGACTTAAAAAATACACGTCTGGAAGTCATGTAAATGTAATAAAATGTTGAAAGCATAAAATGATGTGTGTGTGTGTGTGTGTGTGTGTGTGTGTGTGTGTGTGTGTGTGTTTATGTATATGTATGTACTAAGTGTACTTTATTAGGTACACTTTGCTAGTACCGGGTTGCTCCCAACTTTTGCTCTATTGCATTGAGATCTGGTGACTCTGGAGCCATTTTGGTATAGTGAACTCATTGACGTGTTCAAGAAACCAGTTTGAGATGATCTGAGTTTTGTGACTTGGTACGTTATCCTGCTGGAAGCAGTGATCAGAAGATGGGCACACTGTGGTCATAAAGGGATGGACATGGTCAGCAACAATACTCAGGTGGTGACATTTAAACGATGCTCAATTGGTACTGTGTGCCAAGAAAATATCCTCCACATCATTACACCACCAGCAGCAGCCTGAACCGTTGATGCAAGTCAGGATGGATTCATGCTTTTTACACAAAAGTCTGACCCTACCATCTGAATGTTGCAGCAGTAATCAAGACTTTTCCAATCTTCTATTGTCCAGTTTTGGTGAGCCTGTGTGAAATGTAGCCTCGATTTCCTGTTCTTATCTGACAGGAGAGGCACCAGTGTGGTGTTCTTCTGCTGCTGTAGCTCATCTGCTTCAGTGTTTGACGTGTTGTGTGTTCAGAGATGCTCTTCTGCAGACCTCGGGTTTAACAAGTGGTTATTTGAGTTACTGTTGCCTCTCTATCTGCCCGAACCAGTCTGACCATTCTCCTCTGACATCAACAAGGCATTTTTGACAATAGAACTGCCACTGGATATTTTCTCTTTTTTTGGTCCGTTCTCTGTAAACCCTAGATGGTTGTGTGTGTGGAAATCCCAGTAGATCAACAGTTTCTGAAATACTCAGACCACCCCATCTGGCACCAACAACCATGCCACGTTCAAAGTCAATTAAATCATCTTTCTTCCCCATTCTGATGCTCAGTTTGAACTCATGACTATGACGTTATGACCATGTCTACATGCCTAAATGTTGGCAGTTGCTGCCATGTGATTGGCTGATTAGATATTTTTGCGATATAGTGATGGTACATTTATTTTATGTTAATCTGCATGTAGGTTTAAAAAGCCGAATTTCCAAGCCAGATTGTGAATCCTAAAAATGCTTTCTTAGTTGGCAGCTCACTAGGTTTTAACCGAGCCAAAATTTCTCTGAACCTTGACTCCATGCAGTAGCACGTTTGTACATTAACAAACGTGCATTTTAGCTTCCTTAATAGATGATTTCAACGTCTAGAAGAATTGTATGTAAACGAGAGAGCAATAGTATCAATAAAGTTATTTACAATCAATATTTAAATCAGTATGCTTCATTATGTGTGTGTGCCTCTGTTAGATGTCATGACATGACATGGCATAAAACCTATACTGATATCACAAATTAGATATGACAGAAAGCAAAACTCAGGCCTCAATGCTTAGTTTAGTCTAAACTTCTGTCTTCTCAGTATTGGCACAGCAGGACTGGCGGTGCAGGTCGTGGGCAGCAACTGGCCGAAACCGCACTACACACTGCTCATTACGGGCTTGTGTCGCTTTCGTGTGACCCAGCTGCTGAGAGAGAGACCCTTCCCTGTGGCAGAGGTGGAACAGCTAGACAAACTGGAGCAGTACACAGAGGGAGATCCGGCTGATGGGGAGCTGGGAGAGCTGTCACAGAGGTTCTATCAGGCCGCTGTACAGGTCAGGAGTGTTTTGTGTTTTTAAGCTGTGATTCTGTTAACAGTCTATAAAAATAACCTTTTCCTTGAGTCACAGATATTATACATTTGGATACATGTGTGTATAATTTAAGATTAGGTAAGATTTTGTAAACGTTTTTGAAAGAAGTCTAACCAAGGCTGCGTATTTGATAAAAAATAAACAGTAATATTGTGAAATTTCATGACTAAAGAAAAGATGATTGTGATTGAGTTTTTTTTATCATTTGGCACCAGTCATCTATACAATGAGTCATCATTTAAACACTGAATGAATAGAAAGGCTTTATTCTTTGCCAAATGCAACAGAATGATTCATTGCACGCAGGCTTTTCATCAGTGTATTGACAGTGTCCTCTGGCCTCTCTTTGTCCAGCTGGTTGGGATGTTGGACATGTCTGTGCCTGTGGTGGCTAAACTCCGGCGTCTGTTGGACAGTCTGCCTAGAGAAACCCTACCGGATGTCTTGGCCTCCATGATCCGCACTTCCAACAAGGAGAAACTGCAGGTGCAACCGTAAAATAAGGGTTATTGTGCATGGCTCTAGAATCAGTATGATTTACCTATTGTGATCATGCACCATGTTTTCTTTGCAAAAAAAGTTTTCTGAATGTGCTTTTGTCAGGTGCTGGATGCAGTAGACTTGGAGGAACGTTTTAAGAAGGCCCTTCCTCTGCTCACCAGACAAATTGAGGGGCTCAAGTTGCTGCAAAAGACCCGCAAGCTCAGACCTGATGATGACAAAAGGGTAGGCCAACATTTGTTTCTCTTTCTGCAGATTCATCTTTCTCCACAACTTCCTGCTCTATCACAGAGTTCTTTCCTTTCTCCTAGGTGCTGGCCATCCGTAAAGGTGGTGTGTTCCCAGGTCGTCAGTTCTCGCTGGATGAGGAGGCGGAGGATGAAGATGGTGATGACATGGCTTTGCTGGAGAAGAAGGTGAAGGCAGCAGCTATGCCTGAGGCAGCACTACGTGTGTGTCTCAAGGAGCTCAGACGGTACGTGCTGGTTTCACAGTTGGCTACGTGCTAGACAGCAAGGGTCTTTTCACTGAACAATGCCTGCATTCCTGCAGTTGTTTTTAGATTGATTAAAATGAAAATGTTTTCTTTACAGTTTAATCATTATTTTAATTAATGATGGCACATTCATGACTCCCCCTGCTGAGCTGCTTCTTCCCTGAATTTCTTCCTCATCTACCCAACATCTTAAAAGAAAGTATTTTTTTTCACAGATTAAAAAAGATGCCACAGTCCATGCCAGAGTATGCCCTCACCCGGAACTATCTGGAGATGATGGTAGAGCTGCCCTGGAGCAAGAGCACTACAGGTCAGAAAGCTTTATATAATAAAATTAATTAAAATATTTTTGCATATTTTTTTGGGAGTGGCGTTTCCAAACACTGTTAATCACTAATTATTGATTATTACAACTATTTATATAAAACCTCAAATTATTATAGTAGAATGCTTTATATAATTCTAATAATATGTGTGTGTGTGTGTGTGTGTGTATCATTTTATTTATATTATACATAATAAATATATAATAATAATATATTTATATTATATTTTATTACACGTTTTATATATATATATATATATATATATATATATATATATATATATATATATATATATATATATATATATATATATACACTCACCTAAAGGATTATTAGGAACACCTGTTCAATTTCTCATTAATGCAATTATCTAATCAACCAATCACATGGCAGTTGCTTCAATGCATTTAGGGTGTGGTCCTGGTCAAGACAATCTCCTGAACTCCAAACTGAATGTCAGAATGGGAAAGAAAGGTGATTTAAGCAATTTTGAGCGTGGCATGGTTGTTGGTGCCAGACGGGCCGGTCTGAGTATTTCATATTCTGCTCAGTTACTGGGATTTTCACGCACAACCATTTCTAGGGTTTACAAAGAATGGTGTGAAAAGGGAAAAACATCCAGTATGCGGCAGTCCTGTGGGCGAAAATGCCTTGTTGATGCTAGAGGTCAGAGGAGAATGGGCCGACTGATTCAAGCTGATAGAGAAGCAATTTTGACTGAAATAACCACTCGTTACAACCGAGGTATGCAGCAAAGCATTTGTGAAGCCACAACACACACAACCTTGAGGCGGATAGGCTACAACAGCAGAAGACCCCATCGAGTACCACTCATCTCAACTACAAATAGGAAAAAGAGGCTACAATTTGCACAAGCTCACCAAAATTGGACAGTTGAAGACTGGAAAAATGTTGCCTGGTCTGATGAGTCTCGATTTCTGTTGAGACATTCAGATGGTAGAGTCAGAATTTGGCGTAAACAGAATGAGAACATGGATCCATTATGCCTTGTTACCACTGTGCAGACTGGTGGTGGTGGTGTAATGGTGTGGGGGATGTTTTCATGGCACATTTTAGGCTCCTTAGTGCCAATTGGGCATCGTTTAAATGCCACGGCCTACCTGAGCATTGTTTCTGACCATGTCCATCCCTTTATTAGTATGGTGTTCCTAATAATCCTTTAGGTGAGTGTATGTATGTGTGTATGTGTTTGTGTGTGTGTATATGTGTATATATATATAATATTAGGGGTGTAATGATACACCTATGCCACTGTTCGGTTCAGTTCTGTTTGCTGTCGAGTCATGGTTCATGGCAGGGCACCACCAATAATAAAAATACTAGATTCACTTTTAACTTAATAATAACAACAGCAATAATTTAACTTATTAACTTTGTCTTTATTAACTATATTCATTGGTTTCCTAACTAAACTAAAATGAAATAAATGTCTGTACTGTAGACTAGTCAGAAATAATCTACCGTTTACCATAATGTATAAACCCGATTCCAAAAAAGTTGGGACCCTGTACAAATTGTGAATATAAAAGGAATGCAATAATTTACAAATCTCATAAACTTATATTTTATTCACAATAGAATATAGATAACATATCAAATGTTGAAAGTGAGGCATTTTGAAATGTCATGCCAAATATTGGCTCATTTTGGATTTCATGAGAGCTACACATTCCAAAAAAGTTGGGACAGGTAGCAATAAGAGGACGGAAAAGTTAAATGTTCATATAAGGAACAGCTGGAGGACCAATTTGCAACTTAATAGATCAATTGGCAACATGATTGGGTATAAAAAGAGCCTCTCAGAGTGGCAGTGTCTCTCAGAAGTCAAGATGGGCAGAGGATCACCAATTCCCCCAATGCTGCGGCCAAAAATAGTGGAGCAATATCAGAAAGGAGTTTCTCAGAGAAAAATTACAAAGAGTTTGAAGTTATCATCAAAATAATAATAAATTAAATTTTGGAAGACAAAAGTTAATTTATTAGTTTTAGTATATTTAGTAAATTATATTACTATAATAATATTTAGTAAAATACAGCTCTTAATATTTGTTAAAGTGTACTAATTATTATTTAATCAAATGTCAAGGAAGAAAAAAAAAACTGATTTATGGCATAAGGTGAAGTGAGAGCTGGGCTGGGCTGCAGGGGGCGTGGCATGTTTGGTTCGACTTGAGAGTATCGCGGTTCGAACCGTGGGGGGTGTATCGTGGTTTTTCAGTTTGGTCCCTTAATAAATAATAATAAAAAAATTATATCTCACATATTATGTAACAAACTTTTGTATTAGATGCAATTAATTGATTTGACAGCACTAATTATTTATTGTAGTATTTCTGTATGTTGGTACATCCATACATAACTTTTAAATAAAAATGTATAAATTTTGTAACTGTAGGTATATTATATATTTCTAAATGACCTATGCTAATTTTACCAGTGTTTTGTACATTATCGTTCAAAAGTGTGGGGTCGGTAAGATTTTTAAATGTTTGTATAAGAAATATCTTATGTTCAAAAAGGCTGCATTTATTTGATCAAATATACAGTAAAACAGTCATTTTATTACAATTAAGAAAAACTGTGTTCTATTTTAATTTTTTTTTTTTTTTATTTATTCCTGTCATGATAAAGCTGAATTTGCAGCATCATTACTTCAGTCTTCTAATATGCTTCTAATATGCTGATTTGCTTGTCTGGCTATCACCAGACCAAGCTCAATTTAATATTGAACATTGATCTGGGGAGTCTGCTCTGTATTTTCTCCTGCACAAGAGGCGTGATAAACGAGCATTATTCAAATGACTCTCATGCAATTGGATAGTCCTTCAACCAATCAGACCACAATAGGCGTGATCAATGGGCAACGACCCATCGCTTCTCTATCCGTCATTGTGTTAAACCCGCCAATAGCACACCAGGTGGATAAGCCAGTCTGTGATTGGTTCCCGCAAAAGTGAAACAGAAGCAGTAGAAATTAATGTACAGGTTTCCAGACTGAGCTGCAGGGTGAAATTAAATCGCTGGGTTTACCCAGTCTACTGATTTGCTGTTCAAGAAACATTTATTATTATTATTATCATCAATGTTGAAAACAGTTGTGCTGCTTAATAATTTTTTTAAATATGATGCATTATTTTTCAGGAGGCATGGATCAATAGAAAGTTCAAAAGAACAGCATTTATTTTAAATGTAAATCTTTTGTAACATTATAAATATTACAACTAATGAATTAATTAAAAAAAGTTTAATAGTTGAATTTAATAGAATTGAATTTTCAGATGCAAAAGTGTCTAATTTAATCCAATAACAGTTATCTTCAGATTTCATCTAGACTTTTAAGGTTTTAGTTGTTGGTAATATCTTTGTAACTTTTTTAAATAAGCTTTTTATATAAAATCAATGAAAGTTTGCTTGGACTTTTTAGCCATCAGTAGAGGGAGTCTTTTACCACATTTTGTGAATGAATTGCTCTCAGTCTACTGTAGTGCTGGAGAGGGATTTGTGCTGTTACACGTGTTATTCTTGTCATGTTCTTCATGGCCACATGGTGGACTCTGAGAACTCCAGTACAGTACATTATCTTGCCAAGCATAGCTAGAGTGTTCGACCATATGTTGAGAAACATTAAACATACTCATATTTATTTGTTTTCAGTGTTTTCTATTATTATTTCATGAGCAGGATTGAAACTGGTTCTTTTTGTTTTACCAATTTGCTGGCACATTCAAAGGCATGTACAAAAGTGTATGCATTACCTATTATCCTAAAGTGATAGCTTGCCTTGAAATAGGATCTCTGACACGAAGGGCTCAAACAAACATGCGCATGTGATTGAACGCCATACATACCTCTGAATTTCCCTGGCTAGATGTGTAACAGACCCAGGGGCTGGAATTCTGCTGGGAAAGTCTCATGTACATGAAGTGCATTTCACAGTCTTTTAAGCTCAGCACTCAAGGGTGGGACAGCATTAGAAGAAAACTGATTTAGTGGTTTTGATCAGCGCTTGAAAGCTGGGAATAGAGAGGTCTGCCCTTACAGGAATGTTCTCCTGTAAATGCAGAATTAGACAATCCATGATTTGTGAGAACCATAAAGAGAATTCTGTGCCCAGTTTAAGTTTACTTTATGAGACAGCTGCATGTATGTCTGTATCTTATTACATGAGGTAGTGGAGATGCATATGTCTTTGATAAAATATTCACATTCCTTTCTGAATTTTCACATCATGCGTGCAATGAAGGGCTACAGTTTCGGGTCTATAAGATGTTTATGAAAGAATGCCTTGTATGTTCACTAAGGCTACCTTTATTTGCTAAAAAAACTATTTTGTTAAATATTATTACAATTTTAAATGATTATATTTTTATATATTTTAATATAATTTATTCCTTTGATGACAAAGTATTACTCCAGTCTTCAGTGTCCCATGATCCTTCAGAAATCATTCTAACATTCTGATTCAGTGCTCAAGAAACATTTCTTATTATCCGTGCTGAAAACAGGATAATAATTTTGTTAATAATAAGTAATAATTAATTTTGTTTTTTGATAAAAAAGTTCAAAAGAAAAGCATTTATTTGAGATTATATTTCTCTTTAGTGTCACTTTTGATTTAATGTAATGCATCCTTTCTTGATAAAAGTATTAATTTCTTATTTTATGCTCATTATTTTAACTTTATAACATGTTTCATCTTTATCTAATTAGATTGCCTGGACATCCGTGCAGCGCGGGTGCTCTTGGACAATGATCACTATGCCATGGAGAAGCTGAAGAGGAGGGTGCTGGAGTATCTGGCTGTGCGGCAGCTCAAGAGTACCCTTAAGGGACCCATACTGTGTTTTGTGGGACCTCCTGGTGTGGGAAAAACCAGCGTTGGGCGTTCCATCGCTCGCACACTGGGTCGAGAGTTCCACCGCATCGCCTTGGGGGGAGTCTGTGATCAGTCTGACATCCGTGGCCACAGGTAAGAGGTCATCAAAAAGGTTGGAGACTCAAAGTCTGATCTTCAAACAGGCATGCTACATGATACATATAGTCTCAGTGTCAGACGGCTTTGAGGAAGAAACTGTAGTTGGTCATTATACATGCAGATCAGACAGATCCTTTTGTTGACTGTTCTTGGCCAGAATAAGCTGTGTGGGCCAGACTTCATGCTGATAGTCAAAAGTCTGCCTGCACGAGGATATACACTGCCATGCAAAAGTTTGAGGTTGGTACGATTTTTAAAAAAATGTCTTTGAAAAGAAGTCATCAAGGCTGCATTTATTTGATCAAAAAATACAGAAAAAAAGTTATTGCATTTTAAAAACATCTGTAATCCTGTGATGGCAAACCTGAATTTTCAGCAGCCATTACTCCAATCTTTAGTGTCACATGATCCTTCGGAAATCATTCTAATATGCTGATTTGATGCTCATAAATCATTTTCCTCTGGTTTCACAGACGAGGCTTAAAGAAAGGGGTCTAATGCTATTCTGACTTATTTACACTGTTAAAGAGTTGGATTCTCATGCTAAACATGGCCAAAATTTAAAAAAAAAAAAACGTGTTGGACGTATGACAGAGTATTTCTGTGCCAAATACACTCCTTCATGATTCGAATAAGTTTCTAAAGTTTTTTTTCGAGTATGACCCTGTCTGACTTCATAAAGGGTAGAATTCCTTGCATGGGCACTTCTCCCGGATGAGCGCACACGTCAGCCAGAGCAAGAGCAAGAGCACACCCGTCATCGAGCTTCATCCAGGTTACAGAATCTGTCGGTAGCGCTGTCATGTTGTTTTTAGACCACAAAATCAACAATGTCACTAGAGAAGTGTGTTTTTGGTTGTCAGGGAAAGATAACCTTGTTTAGCTTCCCAAAGAATCCAGCATTAAGGAAACAGTGGATGCAGTTTGTTTTTCCGGAGCAGCAACGGAGTTGTGTAAGTGTGTTTGTTTGTTCCCAGTCGTGAGTAGAAACCACAGGCGGTGAGTGAAACAGCATCAAATGTCTGTGTTTTGTTAGCAGTTGGCGCATAAGTGCATATAATGTAAACAACACAAACGTATAGTGAAACGAAAGTTATCCAAGGATAATGCCATGATGTGTGTGTGTGTGTGTGTGTGTGTGTCTCTCTCATAGGTGGTGTGTGTGTGTGTGTGTGTGTGTGTGTGTGTGCTCATGACTCTTTAGCTCCGCCCACTGCGTTTTCGGAAAGAATCGGTACAGGGTATCTGTCTTTTATAAATATGATAAAATAAAAGACTCTTCAGAGATATGAAGGATGCAGTACTACTCTATAGGTACTCAAGATTAACATGAGATTGGCAGAAACTGTGTGTGTTATGTACCCTTTAAACCTAGTCCCAGACTAAAATGCATGTTTGAGCTGTTTTAACTGAAAACAATTGCACTGACTTAACTTAAAATATGTCAGTGCCATTGTTTTGTCTCAAAATTTACACCAGTAATTTTTTTTTTCTAAGGCACGTTTATAAAAGCTACTTAAATATCCTAATTGAATTAAGGCATAATCCTAGCTTAATCTGTGAAACCAGGCCTTTAATTAGTAAATTGTGTTGCTTAATATATTTGTGTAAAGGGTGATACATTTTTTCATGATTCTTTGATGAATAGTACAGTGTTTATTTAACAGACATTTTTTTTTTTTTTGTAACAATGTAAAAGTCTTCACTTTCACTGGATCTATTTAATGCATCCTTGCTGAATAAAAGTATTTATTTCTTTAAAAAGAAAAAAAAAAAAACATACTGACCTTAAATTTTAAACAGTAGTGTATACCATACAAACATCAACCAGTTAAAAAAAAAAAAAAAAAAAAAGCCTATATTTCCACAGCATTGCTACACCCCTGTGACCCAACCCTCATGTTACTGTGATTAACCCGGGTGTAATGTTACCAATCCAAGATCCTTCAGATGTTTGAAACTCAAGCCATTCAATCAAGTTTTGCAATCAAGTGGTGAGTCATAATAACCAACATGTAAAGCATCCGGCGATGTAGATGTGTCAGATTGACATGTCAGGCTATGATGAACCCACCAAAGAGACATGACGTAGTGACCCTTCATTGACGAGAGAAACTTTAAACCTTGACCTGCACTGTGATTTCTTTTGATGTTCCCTTTGATCTCACTATAGAAACAAGAAGGTGATAACATCATGACACCCTGCAGGCCAGGATGAGCCTTTGTGCTTTCTGATTGGTTAATGTCTAACTTCACACCATGACCTTTCCCCACACACTCAGCATTTGTGTCTTCACAACACATTTCTTTGAAAGAGTCTGCATTAGTTTACTACAGTAGAGGGTATAAAGTTTAATGAGAGTCTTACAGACCCTAATGACTATAATTAGGATTATATCCTCCATCCTGTCTGTCTTCGTATCCTGCCTCTTTGGTAGTTCAGTAGGACGAAATGCTGTAGTTGAAGTGTTTTTGACCCCATCAGATGCACTCAGCTATGCAGCACAAGTATGTTCCAGTCGCAGGAACGCCTACTGACAACCAACAGTACAGAGACCTGAATAGAACTGCATCAAAACAGTTGCAAGATTGTGATCTTTTTTTGTTGTTTTGCACACCTGAGCCCTGATACAGATCTTTTTTACTCCTCTCATCATGTTGCCCTCCATCTTTTACCTCTCCCTCTTGCTACTTTCTTCCCACTCCCACTTTATCTTCATGTGTCTTCGTCCTCAGACGCACGTACGTAGGTAGCATGCCTGGCCGCATTATAAATGGACTGAAGACTGTTGGGGTAAACAATCCTGTCTTTTTATTGGACGAGGTGGACAAACTGGGGAAGAGCCTGCAGGGTGATCCTGCTGCCGCCCTGCTGGAGGTGAGGTACATGTAGGTTACAGTACTGCTACTTGCCTTGACCAGTCTCACACTACAAGGACATCTTAAAAAATGTTTTTGTCATGACAGAAACTTAAAGGAACATGCCGACTTTTTGGGACTTTAGCTAATTCACCGTATCCCCCAGAGTTAGATAAGTCCATACATACCCTTGTGCGTCCCATAACTCTGTCTGATGCACCCACCGCTAGCCTAGCTTAGCACAAAGACTGGAGGTAAACGGCTTCAAGTTCAAAGTGTTTAGTTCAAGTTCAAAGTGTTTATTGTCATGTGTACAGACAGAAAGCATGTTTCCCTGTACAATGAAATTCTTGCTTTCCACAATAAATGTCACACAAGTAAGTTAAAAATAAAAAATAAGATAAGATAAATGTATAAATAATAAAGATATAAAAAATATAAATATAAAAAGGGCAAAAGAGTAAAGTAATAAAGTGAGGTAGTGCAGTTCTGGTAGTGTAAAGTGAGGTAGTGCAGTTCTGGCAGTGTAAAGTGAGGTAGTGCAGTATGTAAACAATTGTCCATGTGATGTTGTGATTGTAGACTCCTATCTGCTGTTTAGGAGTCTTATGGCAGAGGGAAATAAAGAGTTCTTTAGTCTGGCAGTCCTGCATTTCACACTTCTGTACCTCTGTCCTGAGGGTAGAAGTGTGAACAGTCCATGTTGGGGGTGGGATGGGTCTTTGAGGATGGCAGCAGCGCTCCTGTGGACTCTGCGGTGGTATATGCTCTGCAGAGAGGGCAGTGGAGTCCTGGTGATCTTCTGTGCAGTCTTCACCACTCTCTGCAGGCGTTTGCGGTCCTTGACAGTACTGCTGCCATACCACACAGTGATGCAGCTGGTCAGGACACTCTCGATGGTGCAGATGTAGAAGTTGCTGAGGATCTTAGGCGACATACCAAACTTCCTCAGCCTCCTCAGAAAATACAGCCGCTGTTGAGCCTTCTTGACCAGCTGCGTGATGTGAGGTGTCCAAGTGAGGTCCTCATTGATGTGGACACCCAGGTATTTGAATTTCTGGACCCTCTCCACTTCAAGCTCCCGGATGAACAGTGCCTGAGGCGTTCTTCTCTCCTTCCTCATGTCCACTATCATTTCCTTTGTCTTGTCCGTGTTGAGGGTGAGGTTGTTTTCTTCACACCATGACACCAGACTGGCCACCTCCCTCCTGTAAGCTGCCTCGTCACCGCTAGCGATGCGTCCTATCACTGCGGTGTCGTCCGCAAACTTCAGGATGATGTTGTCCTTGTGGGAGGCGACACAGTCGTAGGTGTACAGGGTGTAGAGGATGGGGCTGAGTACACAGCCTTGTGGAGTGCCAATGTTTGTGATGGTGCTGGCTGAAGTCCGATTGCCAATCCTGACAGACTGAGGCATGCCAGTCAGGAAGTCTAGGAGCCAGTTACAGAGGGTGGGGTGCAGACCAAGTGTGGACAGTTTGTGGGTGAGTTTGTGTGGGATGACCGTGAGCACCAAATTTCTGGGTGTACATATCACAGAGGACCTCTCCTGGACCGCCAACACCACAGCACTGACCAAGAAAGCACAGCAGCGACTCTACTTTCTCCGTAAGCTGAGAAGAGCCGGCGCCCCAGCCCCCATCATGCGCACCTTCTACAGAGGCACCATCGAGAGCATTCTGACCAGCTGCATCACTGTGTGGTACGGCGCCTGCAACGCATCCTGGCGTAAAGCACTTCAGCGCATAGTGAGAGCAGCTGAGAAGATCATTGGTGTCTCTCTCCCACCCCTCCAGGACATTTATAACTCCCGCCTCTCCCGCAAAGCCCTCATCATTGCGAGACCCCACCCACCATCGCACAGCCTCTTCAGTCTGCTGCCATCAGGGAGGAGGCTACGCAGTCTCCAAGCAAGGACCAGCAGACTGAAGGACAGCTTCATTCCCCAAGCTGTCAGGGCATTGAACTCCCTCCCGACTCTGCCGACTCTCACCCTCTTCTGCCCCACGCACCTGATCTGGGAATCACCCCCAGTTCTCCTCCCTTCATCTACCTCATTATATTGTCTCTGAGGAATTGGTCTCCCCTCTTACAGACTCTTTTTTTTTTTTTGCACACACTCTTATAATTTTATTTTATACCTGCACTGACTTAAATCTGAAATTGCACTATTGTTACTATTGTTTGCACTATTTGCCATCGCCACTTTACCTCTATAATTCACTTTATCCATTTTTTTTAATCTTTCTTCTGTTGTTGTTACTGTTAAACTTTTGTTGTTATTGTTATTGTTTTGTTGTTGTTAGGCACCTAGGGTCTGAGAGTCATAGAATTTCAATTCTCTGTATGTATGTACTGTACGTATGGCAGAATTGACAATAAAGCTGACTTTGACTTTGACTTGAAGGCGGAGCTATAGTCTATGAAAAGTATCCTTAGGTAGGAGTCCTTGTTTTCCAGGTGAGAGAGAGAATAGTGGATGGCAGCAGCGATAGCATCCGAGGTGGACCTGTTGGTCCGGTAGGCATACTGCAGGGGGTCGATGGTGTCCGGTATGCTGCTCTGAATGTGGGCCAGCACCACTCTCGAAACACTTCATGATGATAGGGGTGAGAGCCACTGGCCTATAGTCATTCAGGCAGGTGGGTGGACTCTTCTTAGGCAGGGGGACGATGGTCGTGGTCTTGAAGCACGATGGTACGCTGGCTGAGGGAGAGGTTGAAAATTGAGGTGAAAACGTCAACCAGCTCATTGGCACATGCTCTGAGGGCCCGCCCAGGAATGTTGTCTGGTCCTGCTGCTTTGCGGGGGTTGATCTTCCTCAGGGCTATGTGTACTTGGGTTGTTGAGATGGTTGGTGGAGGGGAGGGGAGGGGGGTTGGGTGGTCCAGGTGTGTGTGAGCTCCCTCTCTGCAGTGTCGCTGGGGGCCTCAAAGCGGGTGTAGAAAGTGTTGAGGTCATCCGGCAGGCTGTCTGTTGAGGCGATGATGTTAGTGGTGGTCCTGTAGTCTGTGATGTGCTGCAGGCCTTGCCACATCCGCCCTGAATCAGCAGTAGAATAGAAGCTGTCCAGCTTCTCTCTGTACTGCCTCTTGGCCGCTGTGATGGCTTTTCTCAGTCCATACTTCGCAGCTTTGTACTCGTTCTCATTGCCTGATCTGAATGCAAGAGAGCGAGCATGCAGCATGTGACATACCTGACTGTTTATCCAGGGCTTCTGTTTGGGAAACTTCCTGATTTGTATGGTGGGCACGATGTTATCAACACAAGTGCTGATGTACCCAGTCACATACTCAGCATAGTCCTGTACGCTAATGGAAGAGTCCTCCAGAGTGGCTGAAGCTTTGAACACATCCCAGTCTGTCAGAGCAAAACAGTCCTGCAGGGTGATCTCGCTTTCCGGGGTCCAGAGTTTAATCTGTTTGGTGACAGGGTGTGCTTGTTTCAATCTTTGTCTGTAAGCAGGGTACAGGAACAAAGAGATGTGGTCCGAGTGTCCGAAGTGGGGGCGGGGTGCAGCCCTGTATGCACCACATATGTTGCTGTAGACGTGGTCAAGAGTGTTCTTATCACGGGTGGGAATGTCCACATGCTGATGGTATTTGGGGAATACAGTCTTTAAACTACACTGGTTGAAGTCACCAGCAACAATAAAAACAGCGTCAGGGTGAGCTGTTTCTAACGCGCTGATGACGTCATGGAGTTTGCTGAGTGCTGCCGTGGAGTTAGCGCGTGGGGGGATGTAAACAGCGGCCAAAAACACAGCAGTAAATTCCCTCGGTAGATAATAAGGACGGCACTTCAGCAGTAACAACTCCACATCTGGTGAACAATGCTCGTCAACCGTCTGTATGTCTTCGCACCACGAGTTGTTTACAAACACACACACGGCGAACTCACTCGAGTCCGGTGCTTCGTGGTACCCGGGTTGGTTTCGGTGGTGACTCTGGGGGCGAACAATGACTTGTATCTCCAGCGGAATAGAACTACTAAAATCAAAGTGTCGTGAGTTGGCAATGTCCAATAATGCCTGTCGGTTGTATGTTAACAGTGCATGGCATTTGTGCACTGCAGAAAAAACGAAAAACACAGAAAAGAAGAAAAGTCCGACATTTAAGCGTGGAGCGAGCAAACCCGTCTGCCGCGGGGGGCGCCATCTTGAAATAAAGCCTACTGCTCAATAAGTGACAAAATAACGCCAACATTTTCTCTATTTACGTGTTGTGATGTGTGTAGTTACATCGCATACTAAGACCGACGGAAAATTAAAAGTTGCAATTTTCTAGACCGATATTGCTAGGAACTATACTCTCATTCCTACGTAATAATCCAGGAACTTTCCTACCGTACCATGGGTGCAGTGGTGCAATAATATTATGCAGTGCCTGAAAATAGTCCCCACTACGCTCTCTGTGCAAGCAGGTTGTCATGCTGGTTATGTTGATGGAAGTTAGTCTATTTTCAGGCGCTGCATAATATCATTGCACCTGCTGCACCCATGGTACGGCAGCAAAGTTCCCTGATTATTACGTAGGGTAGTTCCTAGCCATATTGGTCTAGAAAATCGCAACTTTTAATTTTCCGTCGGTCTTAGTACATGATGTAACTGTACACATCACAACATGTAAAATAGGAACATGCTGGCCTTATTTTGTCATTTATTGAGCAGTAGTCTAGATGGAGCCGTTTACCTCCAGTCTTTGTGCTAAGCTAGGCTAGCGCTGGGTGCGTCAGACAGAGTTATGGCATGCACAAATATAAAAAACGGTATGTATGGACTTATCTAACTCTGGGAGATACGGTGAATAAGCTAAAGTCCCAAAAAGTCAGCATGTTCCTTTAAAGCAAAAGACAAAACAAGTTTGCCTGGTGCATGGTTTGATGGATGGATTGATGAAGGGATGGATGAAAATAAGGATGGCTGGATAGATAGATGGATATATGATTAAGGTTAAAAAGATGTTCAAAGGCAATATTGGCCTTTATATAAGTGGACGGCTATATATAACTTTAAAGTTATAAAACTTTATTTAATGTACTGGTGATATGCTTTCAAATTTAAAAACTGGAGATGGAATAGTGCAAAACCAACAGATATTTGCTCTGTAGATAGTCGCTCTGTTCCAGTATGGTTCTACCCAGATGGGTAGTGCATACCATAGGTAGTAGTTTGTTGTACTTTCTGTACACAATATCACATACACAGCACCATTTGCATATACTTGATTGCACATGATCCAGTTTGTTTCCACTGAGATAAATATCCAAATATCGGCCCATGCATGCTCTGAACATCTGTATATCTGATTGTAATCCTCTTATCTGTTGGCATGACGTACTTTAACAATTATTCAGAGGGAGAGAAATGCATCTTACAATTTCACCAGAGATCAGCAGTCTGCATCGTGTAATCAGAAGATCGCCACTCAAAAATCATCCAGGGAGTGACGTTCATCTCCTACTGTAAAGCATGTGAGCCCTTCCATTGTGCTCCAGATAGGATCTGGAGATGGGGAAGTTCATCACAGGGCGGACATGACCTGACAAAAAGCTCAGCAGAAAGCTCTGTGATTTAGTTTGTCAGAGGCTAAGAGTATACTCGCTTTATTTGGGGAAGCATTTCAAAATAGATTTTTTTTTATAGCTATAGCAATCTTGTTTTAAACCCTTAACCCTGAGTATAAACTGTCACATAACTCATCTCATACCTCATGGTGTATCTTGGAGAGGTGTGTTATTTCTTAACTAAAGGCCTGTTCACATAAAGGCTCATTCATCAGTTGGTAAAAAATGCTCTGAAAATGATTCCAACGATATCGTTTGTCTGTGCCATTATAGTAGGAGTGGTGGTGTGGACTCTAAATTGAGAAGGATTTTTAAAACTATCTTTATCGTTATTGTTATAGTTATCATTCTTGGTGTGAATAGGTGTTAAACAATTAGACTTACTATTATCTTTTTTCAGTTTTGTCAAATATCATCTTGCATGGTGATGTAATTTAATTAAATATTTAAGTTGCTGTGCTGTCACATTAGCGAAATTTTATGGGCAAAATGATCCATTGTATGAAGCACTTCTCCCACAGAAGTTACTTTCAAACCAAAGCAGAGTTCTGTTGATTAACGTGACAAATTCTCAGGACCAGCTTGAACCCGCTGTGAAATCTACTTTGGAAAAACTTTTGCCCTCAAACGAAATCCCTGCTTGTGCTGATTACTGTTAAAATGCTTGCGAGTTAGCAGTTTGAGTATTCCAATATTCATTTTCCAAGAAATAGATACACAATACCAGCTGTGCTTTCTCGCTCTCTCATCTCTCCGACAGTGGGTTGACACACAAACCCTCCCCCTCTCACTCGTTTCATTTGCTCCGGATGAATATTGTTGGTGTTACAGGGCTTGAATTTTGGCGTGGGATTGTGCGTATTGCGCATAATTAAAAAAGAAAATCTTTGTGAGTATTCACGTACACAATCAGTTGTGTTTTAAGTGAACGTAAACAGTTGAGAAAGAAAACACGTGTAACAGTATAATGGATCTGTGTGTCAGGTCTTAAAGTGGCAGTAGTCTAATCTACCTGCTGCTAAATTATGAGATAATATTAAAAATATCCATATGGCAGTTTTCTCCATGGTAACAATGTCAAAATTGTGGCCAGTGAATGTGCCTAGTAACTTTGGGAAACCACTAGTTTTTTGGGAAACCAGTGAATGTCAAGCCCTTCAGACATCCTCTTCCAAGGTAAATGGAATGCAGAAAAAATTCTCGGCAGCAAGGCAAAAAAAAAAAAACCTTTCACATTTAGCGTGGAATAGACACTCTGGTGGCTCACATAGCAAACAACTGACAAAAGACAGCTTAAGAAAAATGCTTTTGTGAACACTCGCCCTTACCATGTTGTAGTATACTTTAAATGTGCGAGTCAGTTTACTGACTGAATGTTGATATGACAACACATAATTTAAGAATAATAATGGTATTGTGAAAAAATGTAAATATGGTTTCAATAAATTGGTTATTGTTTAGCATATTTATAATCGAGTGTAAGGGAAACTTTGTTTGGAACTGTATGATGATATATGAATAAATTTGTTTTGTCGATCTACCATCCAGTGCTGATTCTAACAGAAGGGGTTTGAGCAGCCTGTTGCTATGGTTACCTCCTCAGTCTAGAGCAGTCATAATCATGAGAAACATGATGGAATCATCAGCAGTTCATGATAATGAGATATTTGATGTGTGGTTAGACTGCACACTTTAACTTTAAATCTAACATTTGTGTTAATACCTAATTTTGTGCAAATAAACTGTGGTCATTATTAGGTTCTGGACCCGGAG
Organism: Paracanthobrama guichenoti; assembly: GCA_018749465.1. Taxonomy (NCBI): domain Eukaryota; kingdom Metazoa; phylum Chordata; class Actinopteri; order Cypriniformes; family Gobionidae; genus Paracanthobrama; species Paracanthobrama guichenoti. Next base: position 15,526,882 of record CM031960.1, on the reverse strand, counting down.
CAGAACCACAGCTTCACTGACCATTACCTCAACGTGCCATTTGACCTCTCGCAAGTGCTCTTCATTGCCACCGCAAACACCACGGCCACCATCCCCCCTGCCTTGCTGGACAGAATGGAGGTCCTCCAGGTGCCAGGTCAGAGTTCAATATCAGACAAAAAAGACAGCAGGACGTGGCATTGACGATGTGACATTTTTAGTGATTAATTCCTGACTATTTTATCTTGAACACAATTAACTCTATCCTACAGATGAGCAGATGCTTTTGTAGTTGAATACTTGATTAGTTTATTGTAATTTGTGTTCTGAATATTAGCATGTGTCTCATTAGGGTACATTCAGGAGGAGAAGGTAGAAATCGCCCATCGGCACCTGATCCCTCATCAGCTGGAGCAGCATGGGCTGACCCCGCAACAGCTCCAGATCCCACAGGACACCACACAGGAGATCATCAGCAAGTATGCATGCACACGCACACACACACAAACACACACACACACACATTTTGTGTTCTAAAGAGGTTGAGGCTGATAACGGCACTTTTAACCTATGTGGAGGACAGAAGGACACAATTAAAGTGTTGAGACAGGAGCAGTCATTGCCAATAAAGAACTAATCACACACACTAACAAATGAATCCACCTCTCCATAAGATGCGTTTTGGTCAATCGGATCACAAGGAGACGAGGGAGACACATACCCGTTTACACCTGGTGTGTTAATTAATTTTTTGTCCACTTTTGACCACTTCTGCTTCTGTCCTGATTTCTTCGAGGGGAAGGTCTATGGGCGGGTAAATGTATGGGTTTTTTCAGATCCTTCGATCTAGTGGACAAAATAAGCTCGGCAGTTTACTTATGAACGTGCCCGGGGACGACGGAATAACATGCTCTGATAGCCGCAAGACCATGCCAAACGCTGTGAGTGCGTGTGAGAAATCAGGAGTGGTGAGAGAACATTGTGCTTGGCACATTTTACATCTTCAAACTAAACTTTGGTCTTCAGCCGACAAAGTTTAAATCCCATCTGGCAAGTGCGCTTCCCATAATGTTTATGCATTAAGTCAATAGGTGGAGAGTAGGCGGACTTTTGTGGCTGTTCAACTATCCGTTTTCGACTACCTCTAGAAGTGGTCGAAAGTGGACAAGCTCAAAACATTTTAGACCCCGTTTACACCTGTATTTGGCGTCATCAACTTGTGATCCGATCAAACCAAATGCAACTTAATACCAGGTGTAAACGGCCTTAAAGAGATTATCAGGTGAAACAGAGGAACAGTGGGCCAGTTTAGGTCACAGCTGGGTTTCCTCTTGTAAACTAGATCCTCTGCTGTCTCACTTTCTCCTTCAAAACTGTATCTTAAGACAGGCAGCTAAACTTCTCTTCAAAAAGTCTGTAGTCCACCAGGGATCGTCAATTAGAGACATTTGCACAGCAAACTAATTAATTACCTTAGAGGTTGCTAATTTGGGGATGATTATCTGCTAAAAAGCAATCAATACATGGCCCTGGCCCAGCAGTGCCAGCAGTAAATGACAGAGTGATTTGTGTGTGAATGTGTTTGTAGGTACACACGGGAGGCAGGCGTGCGCTCTTTGGAGAGGAAGATCGGGGCCATCTGTCGAGCGGTGGCTGTGAAGGTTGCTGAAGGTCATAAGGTCTCTAGAGCAGAGTCCCCCACTGAGCAGCATGCAGGTAAAAGTGGGATTTTTTTTTTTTTTTATCTCACACATCGTTGTAGTTTATGGCTGGAATTACACCAGCTCCCCCAGGCTCTGCTTCATTTGTAGACTCAGGATTGATGGTAGTAGCCTTTGGGCAAAGATAAAATCATGCATCCTAGTGTGTTCTTGTCTTTGTTGCATCCCGATGGCTATCTCCGCCAAAGTTTTGATTGAATTAAAATTCTCCACCACAATAGCTACATATTACATGTTAAATGTGTTCTGATTGGCTAGGATGACACTTTGTGCAGTATTTTGCTTTCATTGAGAACAGGAAAATTTACATGTTACTGGAAACTCCTGGTTTATACCATGGGTGTCGGAAGCAAAAAAAATGTGGGTGGGTCCTCTCTCAGAAAATTTTTACTGGATTAGATGCCATTTACATTGAGTACAAATATACTGCCTTGTTTACTAAACGTCTGGTTGGGCAAGACAAAAGTACGGAAATTGCAATATCATCTAGCGCAGCAACAGTGTAGGGGTAAGACGCATGGTAATCAAGTTTTGACGCAAATCCATCCGACCGAGGTTTGAATCTGCCTTTTGCCTTGCTCTACTCCCTTTTCCCTTTACATATCAGATCGTAAAGGTATTTATTTTCAAAAAAAATTAAGAAAATATTAGAAAAGTGGAAATAAAGCATCTAACGTGTTTAATAATAGTGTTTATCGGTTAGGGGTAGGTAAACAGATGTGCTGAATTAGAGATGATAAAAGTGAGTGGGTCCAATATCATAGGTTGTAAAAAGTGGGTGGGTCTTGTCTCACCCACATACAATGGCTCCGACGCATTTTAACTATGAAAATTTATAGACCTTATTCAGAGCAGTGCCATGACAGCAATGAAAGCGAGACTGTGAGGGATAGATTTACTGTATTTTCAATGGCATCCGCTGTAAAAAGCTGTATAAAGCTCCTAGATCACTTATAATTTTCCACAGCTCATACTGTCTGGGTTTTTTTGTCTACAGTGTTTTGTCAGCAGAACAATCCAAAAAACAAGTTAAATAACAGTACAACCCACTGAAGAGATGTATGTCTATCTCTCACATCTTTTAATTCCAATTAAAAATCAAAGATGGCGCTGCTGTGTATAAGGTTTATTCAAAACCATTAAATTACAAAACTATTACGAGTCAAAAAATCTTGTTTGTTTTGATCTTACTTGTCCATTTACCGGTAGTAGTAATTTCCCTTGTGTCAACTCCAGAATTTACAGACAAGCTTATCAACGGAAAATGCACACTATAATATCTAGTGCTGTGCAAAGATGTGCACAGTGTCCTGTGTGTGTAGCTGCATCTCAATCTGATCCCTAGTTCAGGGAGTCGGCCACATTCATGTACGTTACACCATATACTGATTCACCACCTAAGACATACACACCCTGACACACAGACAGATTTGCTGCAGTCTCGTGCACACATCGAGTTCTCTTTCGCTCTTGAACAAACAATAACAACAACACAGAGAATATTGCCAAAATGCCAGTTTTGTTGAGTATTCTTATTATAGGGCTCTTAAATGAGTTAAATAACGTCTTAAATGAACTTGTGAGAAAATGAGACGCGCGTGACAGCGCGTCAGATCCGCGTCATGTCGGCAGCCGCCGATCACAGCAGCACTACTGATGTCTGTCATTAATGTTCATCAAAGAACAAAGGGAACAGAGAAAAGTGTAGCTTTAATGATGATTAATCTATATTTAATTGATTATTTATGCAGTTAAGAAAGGTGTTTGATAACTATTACATTTCTGGGGATGGCCACAGGTATTATAATGGGTTTATGTAAAGATTGTTTTAAGTTCATGATGGGTTTATTAAAAGTAGTTTTTTTAAAGCGTAATAAATGTTGAAACTGGTAGCTTTCATTTATACTGTAATGTAATGTCATTAATGTTTCATAGAGACATTACTATCAGTTATACTGGCCTTCATTCATAAAAAGATGCCATTACAACACATATTTAAAATATGCTGTCTTTAAATTGTTTCTACATTAATTTGGAGAATAACTGAAATTAATACAATATCAAAATATTAAAAACTCCAAAAATATTAAAAACTTGCGATCAATCGCGATTAATTACAGAAAAAATATGATTAATTAGTTAATTTTTTAATCGATTCCCAGCACTAATAATATCTCATTTCTTAAAAATCCCTATAATGATGGACCACTAGTCTTGCAGCTGGTAAGACACTTTGTAAGGATGTATTTGATTCAAGAAACGTTTCTTTATGTGTATTGTACTTCGCTCCGCGACAGCAGCAGCTCAGGAATGGTTTAGCATTCCCTGCCACATACAGACGGCTGACTTCAGCACAATCCATAACACATACTTACCCTTGCTGTGCCACACAGACAGAATCAAGTACACACTAACTCTAGATGTGTGTTCAGACTAAAGAGCGTGGGTAGGCAATCATGCTGAGAAAATATCTAGCGTACAGTCAGAAAAACTAGTCTCACACATTATGAGAACCTCAGCACACACATGCACATATCGGTCATCAATCTCTCTAAGCACGGGCCCCCTGAGGGGTGGAGGAGGGTAAAGCGTGCTAACAGACGGCCTTAGAACCCCCCTTCACGTCCCGCTGCAGCTGCTCCTCTGTAACAGAAGTAATAGCACAGCCAGTTAACGCTCTGTTTAGATTCTGATTTACCCCAACTCTGTATCTCAATCCTCTCCTGCATGGCCTATGTGTGAGATGAGATTTAGAGAGCTGAGGGTCAGGGGTTCTTTTTTGCTTTGCTTTATTTTGTATTCAGTCTCTCAGGCTCTATCTGCCGCTCGCTGTAGCAGGTGTTGTTCCTAGTCTTAACATCATGACAGCTGTCGCATGTGCTTCCTGCTGCTATATCCACTCTCTCAGTACATTCAGTACATTTCAGTCGTCTTATGGTTCAGTGTCTGCATTAATCTCTAAGTTACAGGGAAATCAGTTTATCAGGTAGCCGATTCCTCATAAAGGAGCAGGAGTCTGATGCTCTTTAAAGGTGCACTTTTTGTTTGTTGTGCTGACTGATATGGAATATACTGTGGCTGTAGGCAGCATCAGGCAAACGTTTTCAGCCACTAATGCCATCCAATAATAGTGTGCATAAATAAAGCAAGTAGACTTTGGCTGGGCATGTGACCAACATGCCTATCCTCATGAAGTATCTCGCGCCATGTGATATAAAACTGCTGCATAATTTTTAAAACATTTTTAAGAAGCACTATTAATTTTCTTGTGTAAACAGAATTAAAAAATAAATAAATAAATAAATGAATTATAATATACTACCTTACCTTATTTCCTTATTATAAAATAATATAAAAATAATTATAATTAATTAAAATAATAATAATAAAAAATAAAAATGTTTGTGTTTGAATAAAAAGTGCAGCCCTAAAGTTGGCATAAAACAGAAGTTGCGACCAGCTTTACTACAGTATTGTGACAGAAAATAACAAAATTATAAAAATATATGCAGGGACTAGTCATTCACATTAAGACCAGTCACTTGCAATAATAAAATAAATATGATCAATTTTGATTTCATGCTAGCATGAAGCATTTCTGAGTGAAAAGAAATGGTGAAAAATAATGCTGGGCTTAATTTTGGACTTTTGGAGAAATTTTGGAGAAAGTTGATTTTGACATTTTTATGAAAGCAAACTTTATTTTTTTTTCTAGAATAATGTGCACTGATCAATCATGCAAATTAAAATCTTAAAATACATTTTAATTATGTCTTTCCTCAGAATGGCATATGCTCTTTCCTTCTTTGTTCTTCAGAACATGATTCTCCTTTGCATGTCATTAACAGTCTAGTCACATGACTTGTGGGCAGCAAGGGGCATGTACATAACTGTGTGTCTTGCCAAGCAAACAACACTCGCATTCAGAAAAATAGACTCATAAACATACTCTGTAAGTAAATACACCCTGAAGCTGCTTTCTTTATTACATATTATATTAAAACCTATATAATACCTTATTGTTTCCTCCCAAAAATTAAGATGAGCACCTGCTCTCCCCCTTAGCTGGACCCCTGTGGCATTTTTCTACAGCCTATAAGTCTCCATTATTTCAGACAGCTCTCTTTCTCGCTTTTTCTTTTCTCTTTCCCCCCTCCGGCCTCAATGTCTGTCACCTTCCTTAATGAAAAGCCTCAAATAGACATGATAATGGAAGTGCTGGTGCAATAAAAAAAATGTAGCACTTTTTTTTCCCCCTCTTGTAATTCACTTTTCTGAATATGCTTTTATCTATCCTTAAATGGAGTTTACTTTAAGTTCATGAAATGTCAATCAACCAGCTCTTTTACATTGACACGCCAGTTTTAAAGTTTTAAATTGATGAAAAACCTTTTCTCTCTGTCTATATCTTTCAGACCAGAGTACAGAGAACAAGGTGGAGGATTCTGGGATAGCGGCACCTCCAGAGATGCCAATTGTTATTGACCACATTGCCCTTAAGGATATTCTTGGACCGCCACTCTTTGAAATGGAGGCAAGTATTAAATTAATGCCAAAAACACCTTGTAGGCAAACCGGCAGTTAGCATCACACTGGTTCCCTTGACAAAAACCCAATAGGATTTGGATTATGCAAAATAAGTTCTGTGATCTACAAAAGTTTATGATACTTAGACGTTTTGACCATCAAGATAATTATCACATATGAACACAACTTTTATGAATTTTGAAGCCTAAATGCAGTCACCAGAAGTAAAAAGCTAAAGGTAGGCTATAACCAGAGTACATCAATCCACTAGGGGTGTAACGATATTAAAACCGAACCGAAAAACCGCGATACACCACCCACGGTTTGAACCGCGATACTCTCATGTCGAACCGAACGTGCCCCGCCCCCTGCTGCCCCAGCCCAGCTCTCACTTCACCTTATGCTTCAAAAAAAGCATTTTCTTCCTTGATATTTGATTAAATAGTAATTAGTACACTTTTAACAACTAATAAGAGCTGTATTTTTACTAAATATTATTCTAATAATATTATTTACTAAATATACACCAAGTACATGTCACATGACTTGGGTGATGGTTCAAGTTGCATGATGGAAAGACAAAAAGAGGCAGTTTCCCCATTTAGCCAGGTAGGCTCAGTGCCTGAGAAAAACGTGTTGTCCCTATTTAGTATCTGCGGTCGGATGATAAGTTGTAAGGCTATATCTGTCAGTGTCATTTTTGTAGCTTGTTACGAAATAAAAGGTCTCTTACCTTAGAAAACCGTACTTTAATGTCCTGTCAGCCGTTATACGGTGCTCGTAGCGCACACACTTTAACTGCACACGCAAACGCGGTGGCGTGCGCTGTATATCACTTCATATAAGCGCAAGAGAATTTCCGATCATGCAACGTAATCATGAAATAAAAGTAAAGTACCGATAAATCCCGTAACTGGTACGCCGTGTGTGAGCTGGGAAGGATTTGCATGCAGGTATGATGTTTATTCTGTTCATCAGGAGCAGTTTTCATCTTTCATTAGGAGTTCATGTTGGTATTGTGTTTTCGCCATGGTAACTGTTGTTTCCATAACCCCAAAATGGCACTTTATTTTCACTTTATGTTATTTTGTATATTTTTAAATTAGTGTGCTGGCTACTTTATTGTGTTACAAAAGCTACTATTTAATAGCTTATAGGCCTATTTATTAATCAGTATTAGTCATATTCATACAACGCATGTGTTTAAGTAGGATAAAGTGGGACATTACTTGTGTGTGGTCATTAATTTTTGTGGAATAAATTTGCTTGTTTTTTGTTTTGGTTTTGTTTTAGCCTGCTCTAAAGAAAACATGAAGCCAACGTATAAAGTTGATAAAGATAAAATGAATAAGTAAAATTATTTTTGTAGTTGTTAAGTTAAAAGTGAATCTAGTGTTATTATTGCTGGTGCCCTGCCATGAACCATAACTCCACAGCAAACAGAACTGAACCGAACCGTGGCTCCAAAACCGTGATGTGAACCGAACCGTGGTATAGGTGTATCATTACACCCCTACAATCCACGGTCCTGCGATTTCAACATCACCATCACTAAGCTTCCGAGAACTCTTTCACTTTTTATCTCAAAACATTTCCCCAGAATGTTTGAGTTAGAATAGTTTATAAGAGCACAATTATGAGCATAACGATGCTGTAAAAGTTTGCTCGGCGTGATGACGTTTAATCTCCTCGACAGACTCTGTAGTCCCATTTAGTCACTCGTTAGCCACCGCCATTTTCAAGACACGTAACAGCTCAAATAATCACGAGTGGGGTAATACTGATGTATTTTATGATGTCTTAGAATAAAACATGAAAGTGTCTTGTACTTGTGTTCACCACAGACCTTATTTTAGCCATTTAACCAAAACCCCATTGACTTGGGGACGAGGGAACCAGAAGTGCATTTTGGCCTACAAAGTGATGTCATACCTGCACCACCCTATACTGCAGAAGTATGCAAATTGGGATGCACCTCTTTTTGTGTCTATTTGTGTGAAGGAAATGTTTCTAAAATGCATAGAAAGCACTTAAAGTCTCTCCACCGTTGTGTATAAGAAACCTTTCTTATAAGAAAGCACAAGTCGAAAGCATTTTACAGTGTCTCCACCAAAAAATGTATCAGTTTCCATAAAAACTGTTTTCAACACTGATGTTCAACAGTTCTTAAGCAGCATATTATTCTTCATTTGTCCACAAACCTCTCGGAGTGCTGTGGTGTGCTGTTGTGTTTCTCAGAGAAGTGCTCTCTCTTCTCAGTAATGGAGGCTGCATTCCTGCCATGCCTATGGGGACGGGACAGGGAAAGACCAGAGGCAGTCAGAGAACAGCCAAAGTCAGCCTGTTTCAGTTCTGCTGAACTATCACACACATTTTCTCCTTCAAACCCTTGTGTTAGCATTCAACTTTCTGCAGTTAGCAGTTAGTTAGCCCGTTCACACCAAGGGCGATAACCATAAAGATAATGATATAGTTCTAAAAAATTGTTCTCAGTATTAAAGAATAGCAGAGTTCACACCACAGCTAAAACGATAATAGCACAGAGTAACTATATCGTTGGAATCACTTTCAGAAAGATTTTATCCAGTTGATGAACGATAAAAACATTGACAGCCAATCAGAATCCGTCCTGCTGTAACAAACTCGAGCATTTAAAGCGTCAGAAAAGCATCTGCTGGTGTGGACTCTAATATAGTTATCGTTCTTGGTGTGAACAGGCCTAAATGTGCTGGGAATAAAAATCAGAAGCGCTTGCTGTTCTTTTCTGCACTTAAAGATGTGGTCATAAGTTTACATCAGCTCTTTGGAATTTGTAAGATGTGTAACACTTCTTTAAAAAAAAAAAAAAAAATTCAGTGCTGCTCTGAAGAAGCTGCATAACATTTAAGATATTTCTGACAAAATAACTACGTTTAAATGTTTATTAGATATTTAAATGCATAATATATTATAATTTTAATACCGGTTAAAAGTTTGGAAACGTCACTTTTTTTTTTATAGTTTTACAATAACAAAACCGGTACAGGTGTCTCATGGCAGTATACGGTCATCCATCATACAATCTTCCATCAACTGATAGATCAAGGGTCAAGTGAAGGGTAATAGCAGCAAAATAAATAAGAATAACAAAATAAAAACAATCAACTTAAATTCTCAAGACCGTTTCAGAGAGGGGACCAAACAGGAAAATAGGTAGGAAAATATCAATTTGATTCAACCACATAAAAACGGAGGGAGTGGACCACAACAAGAGTAAACATTTTCTCGCCAAATAGGTGCAGAGATGTAACACACATTGTAGATCATGGTTGAGGTGTTAAGGTTTTTTTATTATGTTTTTAAAAGTAGTCTCTTAATCTCACTAAGGCTGCATTTATTTGATTGAAGTACAGTAATAGTGACAGTAATACTGTGAAATATTATTACAATTTAAATGAACTGATTTCTGTTGTAATATATGTTACAATGTCATTTATTCCTGTGATGCAAAGCTAACATTTCTGCAGCCATTTCGTCAGTGTTCAGTGTCAGATGATCCTTCAGAAATCATGATACACTGCCATTCAAAAGTTGTGGGGGTAAGGAGGATAAAAGAGCACATTCAATTGATTAAAAAAAAAAAGACTGTGAAGACATTTATGAAATTAATAAATATTACTATTTAATATATAGTTCTATTTATAATAAATGCTGTTCTTTTGAACTTACTATTCATCAAAGAATCCTGAAAAAACTTGAGCAGCAAATCAGCATATCAGAATGATTTCTGAAGGATCATGTGACACTGAAGACTGGAGGAATGGTGCTGAAAATGCAGCTTTGCTTCACAGGAATAAATGACATTTTATTACAACAGAAACCAGTTCATTTAAATTGTAATAATATTTCACAGTATTACTGTTTTTGATCAAATCAATGAGCCTTTGTGAGATTTAAGAGACTTTTCAAAAACATTAAAGGGATAGTTCACCCAAAAAAATGTACTCGCACTCAATTTGTTCCAAACCTGTATGCATTTCTTTCTTCTGCTGAACACAAAAGGAGATATTTTGAAGAATACGGGGAAGCGGTTGATGAACCCCATTGACTTCCATAGTAGGGAGAAAAAAGTGTGGCCCATCTACTGTTTGGTTTCCAACATTCTTCAAAATGTCTTCCTTTTGTGTTCAACAGAAGAAAGAAACTCGTACAGGTTTGGAACAACATGAGGGTGAGGAAATGATGACAGAATTTTTATTTTTAGGTGAACTATCCCTTTAATGTTTCCAAACTTTTGACCGGTACTGTATTAATTTTTTTACATTGTTTGACAAGTTAAGATAAGCATGTTAAGGATGTAACCAGAGCTGTACATGTTTGTAGGTCTCAGAGCGACTGACCCTACCAGGTGTGGCAATCGGGCTGGCCTGGACTCCTATGGGTGGAGAGATCATGTTTGTGGAGGCCAGTCGTATGGAAGGAGAAGGTCAGTTGACCCTGACGGGACAGCTGGGGGATGTCATGAAGGAATCTGCCCATCTAGCGATCAGCTGGCTTCGCAGCAATGCCAAGAAGTACCTCGTCTCTAATGGTAAGTAATAGACATTGACTAGCCATACATAAGTGCACTACCGGTCAAACGTTTGGGTTGCATTTATTTGATTAGCACAGTTTTCTATTTGAATATATTTTAAAATGTAATTTATTCCTATGATGGCAAAGCTGAATTTTCACATCATTACTCCATTCTTCATGATCCTTCAGAAATCATTCTAATATGCTGATTTGCTGCTCAAGAAACCTTTCTTCTTATCAATGTGCTGCTTAACATTTTTGTGGAAACTGTAAAAATAATGTCAGGATTCTTTGATGAATAGAACATTACAGTACTGCCACTTTTAATCAATTTAATTCATCCTTGCTGAATAAAATGATTGATTTCTTTCAAAATAAGAGATTACTGACCCCAAACTTTAATGGTACTGTACTTACAGTAGTCATTTATAAGCACAACTTATGTCTGAGTCTTATGTGACAGCTTTTAGTTCCACCATATTTCATATGTTCATAGTTGACTGAGCGAGACTGATTTATCACAGCGTTTGTGTTTGAACGATGATGTAGGCAGCGCTGATCCTCTGGAGGGTACCGATATCCACTTGCACTTCCCGGCAGGTGCCGTCACTAAGGATGGACCCTCTGCTGGGGTTACCATAGTAACATGCCTGGCCTCACTGTTGAGTGGGCGTCTGGTGCGCTCTGATGTGGCCATGACTGGAGAGATCACTCTGAGAGGACTGGTTCTGCCGGTGAGGAACCTAAAGCAGATCTCTCACAAACCGTTCATCATCAGAGATGTTGACTGTCTGAGCTCACACGATATATATCTCGTCTCTCTACAGGTGGGAGGTATAAAGGATAAAGTCTTGGCAGCTCATCGGTCCAATCTGAAACGCGTTATCATCCCCAAGCGCAACGAGAAAGATTTGGAGGAGATACCAGCCCACGTGCGAGCTGACCTGGATTTTGTTTTTGCCAGCACTTTGGATGAAGTCCTGAATGCGGCGTTTGATGGCGGGTTTCCCTCAGCTGTCAATCATCCACAAGTTGTTAGTAAACTCTGAGACTGTAGCTACTACACGAACTTAAGAAAACTTCTTTTCTCACAGAGGAAGTTTAACACTCAGCACTTAGTTTGTCATCTTTGAGCACTGATCAGCTTTAAGCGCTTACTCCTGTAATTCATTGATTTAATAACCTCTGATTTAATAAGAGGACTCGTTGTCTCAATGTAACTGAATATAATTTTGTTCCTGTAGAACTGATATGACAACTTTGAGCTGCTTATACTGTAGAGAATTATACTTTTTAAATTGTGAATTAACCAACATATTTAGTGATCCTCATAAAATGAATCTAATGAATGTCACAGTTCTTAAACATGAAGACTGAAACATTTTTAACTTAGCTGGCACCATACAAAGTACAATTTAAAGGAATAAATTTGGTCTTTGAAATTTAGGTTAGCAGCAAATAATTGCCTGAAAACTCATTGTGTCTGTACAAGAAAAGTGTCTAGAATTGGTTGCACCTTCTAACCATCATTCTTCTTTTGTTGTACTAAGTCACAAGCAGTTTATAGTCGCCATTGCAGTGATGATCATAGAATAGCATACTGGTAATATAGTCTGACCATTTATATTTACTAGTTAGCATTTTTAGACCCATCAGGGGCTGTATCCAACTTTTTATACGCAGCTTAGTTTATCTTAGTTTTCTGCATCCCTCCGCCCTACCTACTCCTAACTTTTCACAGATTTAGGAGCTGGTTTAGCACCAAAATGCTTTGTGAAATATTCAAAGCAAAAAATATGAAGTCCTAAAATTAGGATTATTTTTGAGTTTCTCCTAAATCTGCAAATTAGGAGCTACTTTTAGCCTTAAGATGTTTCGTGAATATGGCCCCAGATTAATAAATATAATTTCAGTTTTCAGTTAACTACTATGTATTTATTTTTTTGATGTAAGTACATAGTACTTATTGTGTTCATATTGTATTGCTGTACACTTTTGCTGATATTGAGGTGGGGTACAGGTAAAGTTAGGGACAGGTGTGGTGGTGTGGGTAAGTTTAAGGGTAGGGTTAGGTGTAAGGGAAGTGTAATTATAGATGTAACTACAGAAATTAATTACATGCAGGTATTTTTAAAAATGTAAGTACAAAAGTACAATGTAAAAACATGCATGTACACAAAAAGTGGATTGTATCAAATGATTAATTAAAATGTTAGTACACAGTAGTTAAAGCCACCTAATTTAAAGTGGGTCCGTAGTAGCAGTGCACCATTTGTCTGTTCTACCAGGACTGCTGAAATGCTGTAGAAGTGACTCATCTTGACAACTAAACCATGTATTGTTGTAGTTATGTAAATTATAATTTGATATCCTATACTGCAAACAAAGCTGACATTTGACCTGCTTTTGGGGGTTATAAACAGTTAATGCGTTCTTGTTCCTGATGACTGTTATACCTGCATGACAGCTCTGGCCTGAAGACAGAAGGCATGTTTGGAAATGTCATAAGATGCAGACTAACCACTTTCACTGAAGTCTGTCGGTTCCCCATTAAGGGTAGAGATTTGTGAGAAGCCCTATTTTCCACACTTTGTTCTTAAAACACAACCTGTTTTAAAGCTAAAGTGTGTAGACACAGCTATAGGCTATTTGTAAATTGAGCTCCCCAAAATGAATAAATGTTGCATCCTGACCAGCAACGTTTGCCAACCAATGGCATTAGTTTGGGGTTGAACTATGTTTGTCCAACCAATGTAGGACAAAACGAATGTTGCACAACTCCATTTGATGATATTAGCGACACAGTAATGACCAATTTCAGCTTTCAACATTGAGAGAAAATCCTCCCAGAATGTGTCATAACCAAAACATCTAAAGCAAGAGCACAATACATGTTATTAGTTCTGATCTTATTAGAACCACAAGAGGAACTATAGTACAACAATAACTGCCATTTGCAGTTTGTCAGCAGTCTTGGTTCTGTTTTACCCATTCATTTTCTCCATTAAGATTTCTTACTCCTAAAAAGTTCTTAGTAATGAACCCACTAGAGCAGATTAAATCACAACTTTGTTTTTGTTTGACATTTCAAAACCTTTTTTGCTTCATTTCAAAGATGCAGTGAACCAAGCGCCACAACACACTTGTAGCCAATCAGCAGTAAGGCAGTAACCATTTATGATGGGGGAGGAGAGTGCGAGCGAGATAGACAGTTGAAGACTGTAGAAAGGGAGATGGCTGAGAGACATTACAAAAGAGAAACGGTCAGAGGGATATCTTTGTTTCTGCTCCATACTTGAGCAACATTGGTTTTGCCGTTTCACAGAATCAAGATATGCTGTTGTTGTAATGCTAGCTATAGTAACAGGCCGACTAACAACAAAGTCTTGCTTGTATATACTCTTGTGTACTGTAGATCATTTTCTGTTCTTCCATGACAGTTGAAAGGTTTCTAAGGTTAAAAAGCAAGTTCCCCATTATCAGTCTAGCGAACATGGACAATGCAAAGTGTTAAACGACAAAACATCTAGTTGGTAGAGCAATTGGTCTGCTTCACCCATTCTCACCTATTACGTGGAGGGGGAACCAAATGAAGCCATCATCACCATTAGCTGCAGCTTAGAATGAGGAGTGAGAAAATGGGTATGAAAAAGATAGATTTATTTACTGGCAAAATAGAACAAAACAAACAATAAAACAAATAAAATTAGAGATCAGGACTAGCAACAGTACAATGTTTCCACAGAGATGTTTGGCTTTGCTTCACCCTATCCTTGCAAAAAAAAAAAACAGAAATACAGACATACAAAGAACAACAGCAACAAAAATATTGACTTACAAAAAGAGAAAAAGAAGACATTGAGGTCTTCCGAAGAACAACACTATCTACAAACACTGAAGATTAGCCACAAGGTTACAACAGCCTTTTTCATTCCATTTTCTTATAAGTCATTACAAAATGATAATTATGACAATAATCTCATTATAATAACTGTATTAATTGCCCCTGTTCCTAGCCTGATATTCAGTGCAGTGTTTACTCCACTGTTTGTAATGGAGGGCTTCAATCTCAGGAACCAAAACTTATGATCTCACGCATACTGTACAACTTGAATCTAGCCATTAAGAGTTTTTGATATTAAAACAAAAGAAGTGTGGCATTGATCGTAAAAAAAAAAAAAACTTGAATATTTTTACAACCTGGCTTGATGTGCGTGTGCCAGGTTATGAAACTATCCCTTCAAAAACAAACAGGAGAAACACTGCAATGATAGGCAGAAACAAACAAGACCTCTACAATGAAATCTGGACTTGTTATAACTTATCCAGTGGTCATGCACCAATTATCAGAACCTTTCTGTATCATACTCGGGGTAGGAAAAATTAGAGGGGGGAAAGGGGGTTGGGTGGGGGACATAAAACAAAACCTAATATTTGAACATAAACGTTAGTGTTTTATCAAAACTGAAATGTAAAACGTCTTGGGAAACAAAAACAGAATGAAAAAAACTTGCTCCAAGGGTTGCACCTTTTGAGCAAACCCACCGCAAAATTGATCAATATTCCCAACCGCCATCCAGCTCTGCGTGCTGTTCCTCAAACCCTTGTTCCAAATGCCACATTCGCAAATGTCCATTCCACAAACGTAGCTTTCCTATACCCTCGAGGGCAATGGATGTTGCTCAAAAAAAAAAAAAAAAAAAAAAAATGTAGAATACATTATTTAATTTATATAATATTGTAGCATAAAATTGAGAACCCAGGAGTAAAGTCTGGTCGGATGTGCCAAGCTCCAACCAATTAGTTTTTTTTGATGACTACTTGGAACGAACAACAGCAAAAAGTTCCCTAGTTTAGCTACTCCCCCGTCCCCCAAGCACAACTCAAGGTATCCTGCGGTGTTTTGAAATGTCTGGTTTCATGTTTGTGTGTGTGTGTGTGTGTGTGTGTATGTGTTCAAGTATGCACGGCTGTTAGTCCTCAGCACATGGATATGGTGACATTGATGCCCAGGTTGCCGTTCTCTGCAAACAACTGGGCAATGGAGGTGTCAAACACCAGGCAGTCACTGTTCATGATGGCGGTGGCAATGCCCTCATGGATGGAACGTGGCGTCGCTTCCCAGGTGAGTCGCCGCCGGTGGCCGTTCAACTCCAACCGGTAAGCGAAGTTTTCCGCCTGTTTTCGTGTGCCGATCAGCTGCACGATGGCAAAGAACTGCTGGTGGCCGTCGTATTTCTCCTGCTTCTCCAGCACGAGCATAAAATGGAAGCCGAAGCATGACTGCATCATGACCCAGTCCACTGCCCCAGGCAAGTTGATGTCTGTGGCCAGGAAGACAATATCCTCACCTTGTAGCGTGGTTATGGACTTGTGCTGGTGCAGCAAGTGAGGCATGACGGCATCGAGAGACCCCTGCCACTTGCAGGAGGCGCCAGGACAGGGGCAAGAGTATGGCCGGAATTCACAAAGCTCCTCGTGTTCAGCCTTGTCTGTATGTGGTAGGGTAACTTCGCAGCCTGATGAGGCGTACTTGCAAGGGAAAAGGACTGAGTTGGCCACTTTCTCCATGGCCAAATTGCGGATTGACCCAAGTGGGCCTCTGCAGGTGGGGCAGCAGGTGAGTTTGGGCCGGCAGTTGCTACAAACCAAATGCCCGCTCTGGCACTGCAGGATGGGCGGCAGCACATAGTCAAAACAGACCGGGCACTCAAACAGGCTGGCGAGGTCACTGTTGGATGCGGTGGTGCCCGACAAGGTTGGGACGCGCTGAGAAGGGGGACACTTAGAGGTTCCTGTGGGCAGCGCTGTGGCAGTCTGGCGACTCATTTCTAAAGAAAAGGAGATAAAGATAAAGAGTTAGTATGGCTAACAGACAACAAGAAAGAAATGGAGGTGCACACATTTACAAGGAACTTCCACGACCAGCTAAGCAACTGCATTATGCATGACAGCAGAGATCAAATGCACTGATCTGAGCACTTCTGCTTCCTGAACATAAAAGTAGACATTTTAGAATGCAGCCTCAGGGTAAAATGTACACGTTTCTGCTGATTTAACCAGTATGAACTCCAAATACAGCGATGAAAAAGTCTCAACAGTGCTGTGAGCCAGGCAATGCCTGTTCTCCCTGAGTGGTTCAGAGATATAGCCGTCTAGTGCCACCGATAAGTCAGACAAGGGCCTCTGGGGAAGACTCGGGGCAGCTATTTCTAGCATGAGTAAAAAAATGCACAGATCTTCACGCCTCGCCCTTTTTTTTTTTTTTTTTTAAAAGCCAGACATGGAGAGTGGACTCAGACGGCCAGAGCGCATGTCTGCTTCAAGAGTGTTCCTATGGCAACAAGCTGCAGTGAGAAGTGTGAATGTGTATGGGACGACCTGTGGAGAGAAGTATAGGACTTAGGATGGATTCTTTCCTAATTCATGACAAAAGGAATGGTGTGACCCAGCTGTAACACCCTACCACTATATATATATATATATATATATATATATATATATATATATATATATATATATATATATATATATATATATATATATATATATATATATATATATCCTACATCTACACATCGGTTAATAGGAAGCACAAGAACAACTGTAAATCAGCACCAGGGAGCAAATGAAAAAGACTGATTGCAGATTTAACATGGACATCAATTAAGTGAGGAATAAAGAGACTACAGAACAAAGGAGCAGTGTGGCAGGATCAGAGCATAGTAAATCGTCTCATGTGGGGGAATAAGGACAGTGCCAAAAAGGAGGGTGGGGGTCTGGATAGACGGCGAGCTGTGCGTGTATGTAGGTGGCTTAGAATCTGCTAGTAAACACATCTGCTCTGATAAAGCCAAGTATTTTTAGCCCCCCTCACCAAGCAGCTCTCCGAGTAGAACAACCGAGGCCAAAATTAGTCCAAGCACAACAGTTAACACCACGTCCTCAATGCCTTTCTAAGCATTTAGTAAAAATAGACTAAGGGATTAGAAATGCCAACAAACAGATAAACTTGTTTCCAAGTGTATCATTGCAAGCCATATGTATTCTTAACATGATTTACACAGGATCAACATCCTTTAATCTTGGAACATCATCTCTACCAAGTCTCAGATTTTGGGAGAAGAGTTAACCTTAGGTCCTAGAATAACAATAAATGATACAGGAACATGTTTTACAAAATCATTTGACAGATATTTATATCCAAAGCATTCAAGATATACATTTTTATAAGCTCATGAGAATCAAACCCATAATCTTGGTGTTGCTAGCACAATACTGCACTGTTTGAACAACAGGAACACTTTCCTACTTGGAAGCCACAAGTCATGTGGTGCACGTATAAATGAGCCCATGATACTTGCATGAGTACAGGAGGTGGTTTTTCAAACTGGGGTCCAGGGACCCACAGGCGTCCTCCAGAAGGTTCTATGGGGTCCCCAGAACATTTTAGAGAATAAAAAAACAAAAGCAAAAATGGATAAAGTTTCCCGAACATTCAAACCGTTTCATTTCTAAACGTTTCTCTCCTTTCTTTCTGTATGTGTCTATATGTATATGTATTATGCATCTCACTACAGTCCTCTTTATCTTGCTCACTGGGGTTGTAAGGCAGTATTCTTAACATAGTACATAAGCTGCTTACATACATTTATTGTGAAAGTTTCTTATACAAATAATTTATTGAAAATGTTCTTCAGGTTTATACATCCAACATTAAGTATAGCCAAATTAAGTTTGGAAACAATATGTTGCATTTATAATGTCACACTTACTATTTATCTAAGTTTAAATGTTTTTTCATACATAAAAATAGAAGAATTTTAGGAAGGGGGTCCCTCATAAAGGTTCATCATATTTGGGGTCCTTGGCATCATAAAGTTTGAAAATCCCTGCTCTACACAACTCTCCACAATTTAAAGAAACAATTTACAGGTGACCTGTCAACTTATTTCAGGTGTGTCCAATCCTGTTCCCGAGGACCATTGTTCTGCAGAGTTTAACTCTAACCTCAATTTAACACATCTGAACCAGCTAATCAGGGTCTTCAGGATTAGTAGAAACTTCAGGCAGGTGTATTGGGGCAGGTTGAAGCTAAACACATAAAAATCCAAATGTTCAAATGTCAAATCACAGCATATCTTAACTAATTAACGACAAGCTATGTGGTTTAATACAAAATAAACACTGACACACCAGTAAGATGGTTAGAAACTATACTATCGGTCCTAGCAATGGATTAACACACATCAAATGGGAGGCAACAATGATAAGTAAATAGAAGTGTCCAGTAAAGTTACTGTCAGTGTTACAAGGAGGCAGTGCCAGAGACAAACTTTTGGAATACAAAATTGGGTAACTAAGTCTGTGTAACATTTTCTGTTTAATGTTACTCAAATTATAAAATTAATAGGAACTCTTTACAGAATCATTATTGTCAGTTAATGCTCTTAATATTGTAATAATGATTATTAAATGTCATCAATAGATACATTTAGATATAACAGATACTGAACAAAAACTCTGTTTCAGCGATGACTAATCTGAACGCTTCTGATTGGCCATCACGCTTGACAGAAACGTGTGTTATTGATAAGGCTCAAAGCACAAAAGGAAATCTGACAATGCAGCAGTCGGGTGGATCAATATCTATTGTTTGTCTGAAACATGGCTCACGCCCGCGGTCCCGGACACAGCTGTGACGCCGTCGGAGAACTTCTCTGTTTTTCGGATGGACAGAACAGCCGAGGCCGGTAAATCCAAAGGCGGTGGAGTGTGTTTCATGATCAACAAGAAATGGTGCGATCCCAGGAACATCACCATTCTCTCGCGGTCCTGCTCACCTCATCTGGAACATTTAACAATCATCTGCCGCCCATTCTATCTGCCGAGGGAGTTTTCTGCGGTTGTCGCGACCGCCGTTTACATCCCACCGCAGGCAGACACAGCGCTGGCTTTATCTGGCCTTCATGATGTTGCCAGCGGCGTCATAAACCAACATCCCGACGCGGCATTCATTGTCGCGGGCGATTTTAACAAAGCAAACCTAAAGAAAGTCCTGCCAAACTTTCACCAGCACGTCTCCTGCCCCACACGAGGAGCAAACACACTGGATCACTGCTACTCTCCGTTTAAGAACGCCTATAAAGCGCGGTCACTTCCAGCGTTTGGCAAATCGGATCATGCCGCCATTTTCCTCACTCCCGAATACAAACAAAAGCTCCTCCAGGAACCCCGGTGAGGCGGGAAGTTAAGCGTTGGTCACCCCACTCAGAGACCGCGCTACAGGCAGCTCTGGGCGATGTGGATTGGGACATGTTCCGCGAGTTCAGCTGGCGTAAGCGAGTTCACAGGCGTGGCGCTTTGCTTCATCAACACGCTTACAGAGCAAGCCACGCAAACAATAACAATAACGTCCTTCTCAAATCAGAAACCGTGGGTGGACAATTCAATCCGCGCGGCAGTGAACGCGACGCACTGCTTACAACGCCGGTCTCCATTCAGGGGATATGAATGAATACAGATCGTCCTGCTATGCTCTCAGGACGAGCAGTTAAAGCCGCAAAACTCCGTTATAAAGACCGAGTGGAGTCTCATTTCCAACTCAACGACTCGCGGCGCATGTGGCAAGGTCTGAGGTCCATCTGCTCCTTTGGATCTAAATCCTCTGCAGAGGTGAGCGCTGATCCGTTGCTCGTGAACGAAGTTAAACTCTTTCTATGCTCGCTTTGACTGTAACGCGGCAACGCGACTCCGCCAAGTGGCGCGTTAGAGGAAATTACTCAGAGCAGCAACAATCACGTGATCTCTGTCTCAGAGGATGAAGTTCGGAGAGCACTCAAGCGTGTGGGCGTCAGGAAAGCTGCTGGGCCGGATGGTATTTCAGGTCGTGTTCTGCGGTCCTGTGCTGATCAGCTCACCGGGTTGTTTACATCTATCTTTAATGAGTCCTCGCTACATCTGTGGTCCCCACCTCCTTCAAAAAATCCACCATCATCCCTGTCCCTAAGAACAGTAAACCCTCTTGCCTAAATGACTATCGTCCAGTGGCTCTCACGTCTATAGTCATGAAGGTCTTTGAGAGACTCATTAAAAACACCATTTGCGCCTTCATTCCTGACACTTTGGACCCTCTTCAGTTTGCCTATCGTCCCAATAGATCGACTGAAGATGCCATCTCTCATGTCCTCCACTCCTCCCTCACTCACATCGACAGCAAAAGTGGGAACTACGTAAGACTGCTATTTATTGACTATAGCTCAGCCTTTAACACCATAGTTCCCACCAAGCTAACCTCCAAACTCCTGGATCTCGGCCTGAATCCTTCTCTCTGCCACTGGATTGAGGACTTCCTCACTGGCAGGCCTCAGGTGGTGAGAATAGGCCAGTCCACCTCCACCTCCATCACCCTGAGTGTGGGAGCTCCACAGGGCTGTGTCCTGAGCCCCTGCTCTACTCTCTCTACACGCATGACTGTTTGTCCACACACAGCTCCACCTCTATCATCAAATTTGCTGATGATACTGTTGTCCTGGGCCTCATTTCCAACAACAATGAGGCGGCATACTTGGACGAGGTGGAGCATCTAACATCATGGTGCCAGGACAACTGTCTCTCTCTGAATGTTGGCAAGACCAAAGAAATGATTGTGGACTTCAGGAAGAGACAGCAACGGACATACTCCCCCTCATGATCAGCGGGTCACCAGTAGAGAGAGTGAGCAGCTTCAAGTACCTGGGAGTAAACATCTCCGAGGACCTGACCTGGACTGCTCACATTCAGACACAGGTGAAAAAGCCAGGCAAAGACTGTACCACCTGCGCCAGCTGAGGAAATTCAGGGTTTCACCAGCTATCCTGAAAACTTTCTATTTAGGGGCGATAGAAAGTGTTTTAACTCAGTGCATCACAGCGTGGTATGGGAACAGCACCAGTCATGACCGCAAAGCCCTGAAAGAGTAGTGCGCTTATCCGAGCGTATCTCAGGGTCAGCTCTCCGTCTCTGCAGGACGTCTACACCAAACGCTGCAAAGGTAGAGCTACTAAGATCATCAAGGACTCTAATCACCCTGCAAACCCTCATTTCACGCTGCTGCCATCTGGTAAGCGCTTCCAAGCCTGATGGCCAAAACTGAGAGACTCAGGAGGAGCTTCTTCCCCAGGCCATCAGACTCCTGAACTCAGTCACTTAACATCACGTGACTTCACGTCAGGATAAACATCGATACACTGACATTGCACTGCACTTTCTGTTCTCGTTGTTACTGTGTAACAACCTGTCATAAACCTGTTTGCACATTATACTCTTTATACATTTGTTAACCACATATTTATAAGTCTACAGTTTACTCACTGCAAAGTCTACTTCAATTATTTTATTCCACTTTATCCTTATTTGTTACCTTTTTTTCTCTTGACTTGATTATTTATAATTCTACAGATATAGACATATATATATATATATATATATATATAGATAGTACTTTTTTTTTATATCCTATTTCTATTATAATTTCTTCCTTGTGTTTTTAACTGTGAATTTGCACTGTCCATGGAGCGGACCTGTTTACATTTCACTGCCGGTTGTATATTCTGTATATAACTGTGTATGTGACAATTAAACTCTTGAATCTTGATCTTGATCGAAGGACAAACTATGTTTGTTTAACCAATAGTATCACTTAAACATATATTACATAAATATTTTGAAATTTCAAAACTTTCTGGTTTAATTATTTTTCCAGAACTTTTCCAGGCCTGGAAATTGCCATTTTAAAATTCCAGAACTTTTCCAGGTTTTTCGTGACCGTACAAACCCTGTAAACACTGCAAGACATTGACCCACCAGGAGCATGACTGGACAGACTTGGCTTTTGTTGAGGTGTGTGTTCATATCCAGAGCACATGTCACCAATACAATGAGAGAAGCAAAGACAGTGTCTGCTTGAAGTTAAGCCGAAGAGACAGTAAGTCAACCTCCCACCACGAAACGGAGCAGCTGATGACTGTCGTACACTACTGTTACAACAGTGCTGGTCCATTAAGCTGAGGTTTTAACAACAGCTGAAGTGATGCATGTGCCTCACTAAGAGAGAGAAAAAAAAAAAAAAAGTATAAATTGATTGAAATTGAAAGGGAAGGGAAAGGAATAATATAGGTCCTGTCAAGTTGTAGAGTTACAGTTTGAGAGATAGTGCTTGATTTGTGAGAAAAGATTATTTATGGGCATTGACTTTTGTAAGTTGTGGTTGGCAAGCAAAATATCCTCCTTCTGCCAAAGCTAAATATCAATCAATCATTGGGGACAGAGAAGAAGCATTCCAAAGAGGCATGTTTAAACATCTTGTCCATCCATATCATGACTAGTCTTATCTTAACCTTCAAAGTAATGATCAAGAGTAAGCATCAATTAATCATTAAATCAAAGCAATGTTAAAAAAGGATTTATGTCCAGTATGGGTTACTCTTTAGCCAAACTATAATGTATCCCGTGATGGTTTGCAATTTGCTTCTCTTTTTAGTCCACTGGGCCAAGAGTAGGCTCCATACACATTTTTCATAAATAGTAGACTTCGGTTTAAAAAAAAAAAAAAAAAAAAAGTTGCCTTCACTAAGGATTTGTTTAAAACTCTGGAAGAAAGCAAAGTGTGGTAAGAGCCCTTGTGGCATTGCTGAATTTTCTATTTGTAAAGTTCTTCGTCTGGGAATCAAAAGAACAGTGGTGTCTCTCTTTTCTCCAGCAGTGCTGAGCTGCCCTGTCAGTGGAAAGTTTGCAGTCCATCACATATAACAGGAAATCCTGTAACCCCAGAGGAAGTGGTTAGAGCGGACCCGTTGCTAGGTCTTCTAATGGAGTTAGGAAGAACAAAAGGCAATGCAACTGGCCTACGCTGCACAAGCTGAAGTTTAAAAATGCTGCAATATCCAAGACTGTTATTTTGTGCCTCAGGTAGACAGTTAAGCCAGGTAACCTCAATACATCAGATTAATGGAGCCTCAGCAAAAACATCAGCATTAATGCTGAGGGTAACATCAGCATTAGTGCTGTGCTGAGTCCAAGCAAAGCAGTTGGACAAGTCAAAGGACCAAAATAAACTAAGCAAGTATGTGAACAAAAAGCTACATAAGGTCAACACTAGGTTTATAGCTAGCTACTTAAAAACATATCTGGTTAATGGCACAGACAATTACGACCTAAAAACCTGCCTTATGTACAATGGCACTACTTGCTTAAAATGCTTTGGCCAAGAATTTGCACCCGAGTTTGCATACTTGCGTCCAAATATGTTTCTGTGACAAAAGTTCAAGCCAACCCAACCCAAAACTTAAACCTACTGAGTGAACAAAGCTTTTGATCACAAGCATCTCCGTGGAATCTGGCATCAGATCACATTATTACTGTACATGATACAACACCATAAAAGAGTTTAGTAGCCTACAGCTTGGATTTGCTAACCCATTTTTGCAATTGCACCACCATCTATCTGTGAAGCTGTAAATGCATATTAGATAATTGTGCATCTCACCTTTCAAAGTTTTGCATAGATGAAAGCTCTAAAGAGAGACCTCTAGCCTAAAATAATATTTTAATAAAGCTTACAATTTTGTAACTTCATACTTAAGTAAAATAAACACTAGTACAACATTTAAGACGACATATAAAAAGATTAGAAAATGTGTAGAAAATTTAACAACATTTCTAAAGCAAAGTTTTGCATCTTATAATTTCTATTTAAATGCAACTATGAAATTGGTCCAAACATGCCAACTTGATTATTTGCAAGCTAAGATACTGCAAGATTTTCAATGACATAGAATGGCATTTGCGTAAAAAACCTCTGCAACAAACGGTACATTAATTAAACACTTAAATATAAATTTCTTACAATGCAGCACTTTGTAAAGCAAGAGGCATAATATGCATTTACAGCTGCACAAATTAATGGTAGCGCAGTGTACTTTAATACATAAAAAAGGGTTAGCAAATTCAAGTTTTATTAAACCCTGTCTTGCAGTTTTATCAGGTACAGTAATGATGTGGTCTGATGCCAGACTCCATGGAGATGTTTGTGGTCAAGAGCTTTGTTCACTCAGTAGGTGTTACCATTGGATTTAGGCTTGCTGCAGTCTCTGTAATGTGGTTAGTGGTCTGCAACATTCTGTAAAGGGAATTAGTTTTATTCCTGAGATCTAAAGTCAGTACTCAAAATGGATAATAAAAGCTTTGTGGGCTATTAAGATTTACAATTAAAGCTCTTTCACCTCTATGAGGCTTATATGTGCTGTGGAAACAAGCTTGTACAGTACACATGTATGATTGCAGAAGGGGTTTGTGGGATATATTCTGGGATACGTTCCAATAAAATGAACTGCTTTTGGTTTAGCTTCATTTGTAAACAGCGTTCTGGAACACAGTTCTCTGGAAGAAGTCATTCTAGAATTGATGAAAAGCAGACAAGAGGTTCAGTATTCACGGCTCCGGTGGATGAAGAGATAGGAGATGCCTAGGAGGCCTAGAAGATGGTAGCATGATGTGGTCCAGAAGGGATAGTTTTGGTAGAGATGGGTCACAATGTCTAATGGTTCTGCCTGTGGTAACAGGCTCAGAGGGAATGGGAGTTTGATGGCACAGATCCGTCCAGAAATTCCAGATGGGGACTGGGAGTGAATACAGGCACAAACCCTTATCATGTATCTTTGTTCAGACATTTCTCCACTCTCTCCTCTAAGAAGTTTTCCACATCCCATGAACTCAAGCTGAACTAAACATCAGCTAAACATGAATTGAAGCATCACAGCCAAGAAATACTCAACCCAGTTGCAAGTTTCAACGAACCTACATTTCCAAAGGCCTGCACATTGGCAGAGGATTCAGCTTGGAATACCCAAACAGTGTGAGTTCTGTTACTGTATTTTAAGAACATGCACAGTGAGAACATTAAACAGAATACTTGCCTTCGTCCATATGATTCCCAAGTAAGTCTTTCTTTTTTCCTTGAAATGTGAGGACCTCTGGAAAAAAAAAAAAAAAAAAAAAAAGAGAGGTTTTGTTAGACAATGACACAAGTCTACATCTATCCATTTCTGTTTTCCAACTGCTTTCTTTTATAACCAAAAAAAAAGAAAAAAAAAATTCCCCACAAAGAATAAAGACAGGTGAAAATCAAGTCTCACCACCAGTCAGTGCAGCAAAGCAAGTTAGCTTGTATATTGTGTTTCCATGCCGTTTAAGCGTCATTAAGCTCCCACGCCAAAACTAAACAACTACATAAGTGTTGCAAATCCTTCTCAACAAAGCATCCTTCTTAGACCAGAATGACTTTCTAAACACCAACACCTTTATTTATTCTATATCAACTGTACAATACAATATGACAACAGAAGTGTCAATGAAGCCGGAAACAATACAGGTACAAAACAAGTAGAACAGATATTTCTTCATACCGTGATGTTGAGAGAAACAGACACACCCGTCTAACGACCTCCTTTTAGTGCCCCATGAATACAACTAGGGCTATAGACGATATATACCGATATTGTATAAACTATACAGAATGAGGCAATACTGTTTATATTGATATACATTAGTTTGATATTACGAGCACATCTTTATAAAAAAATTTTTAAAAAAAAAAAAGACAGAGTGAGCTACTGTGGGGAAAGTGCATAATCCAAACTGTCCTAAACAGGAGATATGCTTTATATTATTAAAAATAACTTGTCAGATGTATTTAACGCATATAGTTCAATGCAGCTTGCCCTGTCAGATGCTCTGACAGCTATTTATGCAGTTTATTGCGTTAAGATGTGGCGTTTTCCTCTGTGCATAACTTACATTTCACAGATATATTCTCCATCTGTAAATGTTGAAGTCATGCGAATATTTCCATTTTGCTGTCAGGAGTGAACGAGCCTTCCGCAAGCGAGTCTCCGCTATACTAAAATATAGCCTACATTTCGCTAATTTTTTAAAAATTATTATTAATTAATTTTTTTTTTTTTTTTTTTTTTTCTAATGTGAAGCCTGTTAAAGCAGATGCTAACAGGACTAAAGCAGAAGCACAATACCGGTTGGGCTTCACATTGATTTCTCCACATTAGGCCACACTTCAATATTTCATCAGAAGCCATTCAGAACGGAAGGTCGATCAATATGCATTAAAGTATCTGGTGAAATTATTCAGAAGATTAGGAGGTGTAGAAGTCCAAATCTGGCAGATGGTCAATAGCACGGATCAGCATGCCCAAAAGCCAAGGGACAGGTACTTAAAAGCTGAAAACTCAATTTAGTTTTGTAACTTTAACATTTGTAATTGACTCAGCTGATAGTATGAGAACATCATGATATGGTTATGAATCCTTTAACAAGTTATATAGTGACCAGACTAAATCTCAGGACTAATTCTGTGTCATACAGAAAAAATAATGCCGTCATTTAGCCACCAGCAAAAACTAAAACTAAATGTGAGATGAGGTAAAGAAATATAAATGTATTACATTTCTTGTAGGGGATTATTGTAAGGGATTCTGTAACTAGTCAATGGAATGTGACAAGTGAATAAAAAAATGAAAAATTATTTGAAGAAACTTGAAAATGTAAAAAAAAAAAAAAAAATTCTTAAATAACATTTAGAAAAGTGTAATCATGGAGATCCAATAAATATAATTGTCTTTTTTTATCTTAATTTTCAAAAACTAAAATACATTTAATTAATTTAATGAAATTCTAGCTATTCAATTACTGGAGAGGCGTTCCTTGTGTCTCAAAATTGCATAATGAAATTGAGAATTTGAAATTGATAACAAAATGCAAATTATTCTTTAGCATTTACTTATTTATATTTCTAAAATATTTTAAAACTTATCAAGAGACATTGAAATCATATGTCGACTACCTATGTATAAGCCACAGAAACACATGATCCTCCAGTCTGTGAGTCATAGTTCCCTGAGCAGGCAGACGAGTCACAGCCTGCCCTCACTGTGCCGTCCCCCTTTAGTGTTCAACCCTCCACACCAGCCCAAAACTAATAGTGAACAGAAAAGCACAGCTGAGTACAAGACGCTGGAACAATGCACACAGTAGGTCTGATGACAGCTCCATTGAAGTTAAGCTTCCATGCCATGGACTCAAATTATGACTAGACCACAATCACAATCACACACATAGACAAAGAAAAGAAAAATCAAGGATGGAAGGGTTCTCAGCATTTCATAACAGAGAAAAGAAAATGTGTGTTGTCTCTCAAAACAGACAATGTTTCCTTCAGCTGCAGTAGAAAGCATAGGAATGTAACCAGAAGCCCAAAGAAAACAAGGTTTATGTCAAAATGTCTGTTTTTTGGTCCATACAATGAAAAATCAAATCAATGGGGCCCAATGTTTGAAACTCCGCTGACTTTCATTCTATGGACCAAAAAGTTTTTGGTTAACTTTAACAGTGAAAGAGATAAAATGAAATGCCCTAGCTTTCACAGGTCAGTTAGCGGTGGTAGTAAACAATGAAAGCACGTTTCTATTACCTTTAGGTTTACTAGCAGTCCGGGCCGCTATACAGGAGAAGAGCTTGAGCACTCCCTTCCATGAGTACACAGGCTGTAGTCTAACAGTAGCAGACATGGGGAGTAGATTGATTCTTCATCATGCTCTTTACATAAAAACAAAAGGTCCCATAAGACAGGGTTCCTCCTTTCCCGTTTCACTCTCGTTTTCCTATAGCCTTATTATAGTGGCACCACAAGATAGCAACACAGCTCCAACAGGTCGCCTAGGGCCACTGTAATCCCACCCCCAACCCCTCCAGAGGACGAAGGGATGAGTCCCAAACACCAACACACTCGCGCAATTTGCGTAATTCCAGAGGAGAGCAGAAGTTTTCCTTTTTACGACTTTCTCTTCAGTAAAGAACAGCCCAGGATGAGCACAAAAAGTTGGTAAAGTGGGAAGTGAAAAAAAGGAAAAAAAGATTTGCTATAATCTAGGAATGTCACACAAGTAGATCCAGTTTCCAGCGCTTGGAGACTTAAAGCAACAATCCCAAGGAATAGGGGGAAAAAACTAAAAACTAGGCTTTCCCCCCTCTAAAAGCACATTCCAGGACTCATTTGAGAGAGACCACTCCCAGGACTTTCGGAGTACCCCGTCAGCTCCGCAAATGAAGAAAACGGAGAAGGAAGAAACACACTGTTTCACAGAGGAGCAGACTCTCAGAATGACCGCAGAAAGGAGAGTCCCGCCTGCACCGTCACCACTGTTGCCTGTGGGTTGAGGAGTCAAATGTAAGCCTGAAGTCAGCATGCTCTCTCTCTCGCTCGCTCTCTCTCTGAGGACGAGAAGTGGGACCGGTTCATGGGCCCAGCCGTGTCAGATTACACAGCTCCTCCTCGTGCCGCTGCATCTATTCATGTCAACCAGACAAAGAGACTTTACCTCATGGCACCTCTACAACAGCCGGTAACTTAAACACAACACTCCACAATTACACACGCCGCTCATACAGCACTAACAAAACCACAAATGCATTGAAATGCAGCTTTATGGGCACTTTAATGTCTTTGAACATGGAGAGAGGGAGAGAGGGAGAGAGAGTGTGCACATTACAACAAATCCAATATCACCAGTCTTAACTGCTATAAAGAAGCCCAAAAGTGTAGAGCCACATCATACACCACTAAGTACCACATCATACACCGCCTCTCGCCACTACCCAAATGCTTAGATTGAGGCAGATTAAAACAATCTGACCGTTCTGCTTTCGAAACTGACATTACAGCCCAGACGATGGCCCCAAATCAGCATTTCAGTGTGACACTACAGGGCTCTGACCATCCTACGTGACCTTTGGTCCCTCGCCTTCAAAGCATGCACTGTAGATTTAACTAGTGATAACATTACAATCAAAACATTACATTCCACAGTGCTGTGCTCATGACCTCTTATTAAAATCATTGTCATTAGTCACAACAAATGGTGTTCATCTTCAGGTTCGTCTTTTCTTATTTCTGTAAAACAGCTGTTAATCATAGAGCTGTTAATTTCAATGATGGACTTTGAAGCTTTTGAAATTATCAAAGACCATTTGCCTTTTGTTTCAGTATCACTACATTAACATTTGAAAGGGCAGATGTGAGGGGTCACGCATGTAAAATGGATTTTGCCCAGTCCTGCCTCACGTACAGTGTGACTGAAACACCTGCAGGCATCCTACTCTGTGGTAAATGTGCTTTTTGTAATTTCCCACCAACTTGTCTACACGGATACATGGAAAAAATTCTTGCCATGTCTATGGGCAACAACAAAAAAAACCTAAACAAAGTCTTACATGATAAAATTGGAAAAATGGCTTCTTGCATTTTGGTTATAAACGCATCAACTAGTCACTATTAAATCAATAATTAATTAATACAAAAGTAATGCAATATTCATACAATTGATTAAACTAATGTTTATTTATAATTTAAGGGTTTTTTTTCTTCATTACAATAACACAAATAATTAACTTTAATTCAGAAATGGAAAACAGGTCACAGAAAATGTGTAGGCATCTCAATGACACGTTTTAAATACTGTCAGAAGTCAGTGACTATGATCTTATGTATTTGAGTAAAATAATAGATCCAGCCAGGGTGATTAAAAGTAAATCAAAATTAAATAACACAACTGCACTCCCAAATCTCCAGCCTGATGACAATAAATATAAAGGGCTCCCTAGACAAGACGATTCTAGTTAATCTCTGGAAACAAACACACCATGTGCTCCACACTGCCCCCATGGGCCCAGATCTTATGCTGACAGCAGGATGTTTTGTTAATGGTACAAATCTGCAATCAACGCAAGACAAGCATTTGTAAACAAAAGGGCTGAAGTCAGGGCAGAGATTCTGCTCAGTATTTCCATCTAAATGAAGACTCAGACATAACATTTCCATGCAGGTCACTGTGCTCCGGGTAGAGTAAACACCAGTGCTCCTCTCCACTATAGCTGGGATGCAAATCAAGTTTCCAGTAGAAAATAATATAGGATTTAAAAAAACAACAACAAAACACATCACTCGTGTGAATCCCCCACAATGACCAATACAGTTGTTTTGCATGAGACTTGGCTTTTGCCCTTACTAAGTCTAAGCAAATGGCCTTTACACACTCCAAGAGCATTGTAAACACATGCACTGACAGCAGGACATCCACAGCCTTGTTTCACATATAAGTGGTGTGACTATTAATACCAAAGGCATACAATAAGCAGAACTGAAATTATCTCTGGCAGTAGGCCCTCATAGGCTGTGGAAGATGAAACCTTAAATTAATATTCATCTAGGGGTGGGGCGAAAATTATGATACAAATAATTTTATTTTACAATAACAATATATCACAATAGTTTTGTTTGCTTTAAACTAAATTATATAAAAATAAAATAAAAACATACCATAGAAATTTCATAATTCTCATCACAAATTTGTAGCATAACACAAGTTAAAAAAAAACCCTCAAGTGAACAGACATTGATAAAATAGGGACAAAGAAACTAATATATACTGCTGTCTCTTTAAGACCGAATCCACGGATCTAATATACTGACAACACATGCTCTCTCAACTTTTTGTGTTCACTTAATACTAGGGGTGGCATGGTTCACAAAACCCACGGTTCGGTTCGTATCACAGTTTTAGGGTCACGGTTTTCGCTTCTTTACGGTTCTTCTTGTTTTTTCTTTTAATCATTAACACTCCAGAAATTCACTTCAGCATATGATATATAGCTTAAATAGCCACAATTTAGGATACAGTATTAAAAAAAATTAAAAATATATATATTGTTATATCATGGAGAAGTTGTTTCCTGTTTATCATGTCAACATGTCACGAGACAGACACCGGAAAATGTGACAGAATGGACAATATTCGTCTGTATTTGCAATACACGAGCCGCGGTTCAGCTGCGCGAGACAAACGCTGCCAGTGTGAATGCACAACGGGCACACGCAGCTCCCGCTCTCCATACGTACTGCTTGCGCATGCGGTGTGAAGCCGGCGTTATACGACGCTGGCGCATCCTCCAAATTCGGGCAGCCTTCCTTATCTCTCCCACTTGCCATTTCTACACGTGACGTGACCTGCAGCACTCCACTTTTACTGTATGTTGCGAAAAGGATGGCCACGAGGCTACATTGCACATATGTCAAACCATGCGACGCACATGCTCCGAACCGAGACAATATATATCCAGTATGTCGCCCACCCTATGCTCATCTCCAATTGGCCCACTCACTTCAAAAGTGACATAGAAGCTACACCTGAATACAAACAGGGGGCAATGAAGCATAACATGCACACTTCATTAGTGATTCTATCCCATCCATTATCTCTTGCTCATCTCTACGATATCTTCTCAATGGACAGAGTCCATTAGAGCTCTATCCTGTAACTCTATATACAGCAAGAGCTCTGGGCAGGGGCTGCTAATGTAACTGGCAGCTATAACCAGCTGTGGGCACTCTGGACAAACAATGAGGCATTTTGTGTAATCGCGTTGTCATTTACACTTATGCAAGTGGGTTTGAGTCTTTGTTTAGCATTAAAATTCAAGAGCTATCATGCTCATTCATACTGTTTTAGCACTAATACACTACTAACACCTAAACACCTAATAAGTTTTACCAAGCTCTTTTCCAGTCTTCAACTGTCCAATTTTGGTGAGCTTGTGCAAATTGCAGCCTCTTTTTCCTATTTGTAGTGGAGATGAGTGGTACCCGGTGGGGTCTTCTGCTGTTGTTAGCCCATCCGCCTCAAGGTTGTGCGTGTTGTGGCTTCACAAATGCTTTGCAGCATACTTCGGTTGTAATGAGTGGTTATTTCAGTCAAAGTTGCTCTTCTATCAGCTTGAATCAGTCGGCCCATTCTCCTCTGACCTCTAGCATCAACAAGGCATTTTCGCCCACGGGACTGCCGCATACTGGATGTTTTTCCCTTTTCACACCATTCTTAGTAAACCCTAGAAATGGTTGTGCGTGAAAATCCCAGTAACTGAGCAGATCGTGAAATACTCAGACCAGCCCATCTGGCACCAACAACCACGCCACGCTCAAAATTGCTTAAATCACTTTTCTTTCCCATTCTGACATTCAGTTTGGAGTTCAGGAGATTGTCTTGACCAGGACCACACCCCTAAATGCATTGAAGCAACTGCCATGTGATTGGTTGATTAGATAATTGCATTAATGAGAAATTGAACAGGTGTTCCTAATAATCCTTTAGGTGAGTGTATATACTGGGGGGTGGAATATATGCCTATTCCACACTCAAGCACACATAAAGCTTGCCGCAAAGCAAGCAAAAGTAATGATTATGAATGTGTCAGGAAAAAAAGCAAGGTTACATTTTAATTGTTTATTACTGGTAATAACTAGTGTTTTCTGGGTCAGTGTTGGCTGCAAAGATTAAGTTGATGCTGCTGACGCCATCTCCGCAGTAGTGGACGCGCCTTTAGAGAGAAATGCACCTTTCATACGGATTATGTAATCAGAGAGTTTGTTTTCCCATTCAAATTGGTTAGTTTAAAAGTAGACATTTCAAGCTTTCTATAAATACATCTCATGTCTGTGAGTCAAGTAACATAATATATGCTGCATTTCGGTTTATTTATGTGATACGCTCAAGTTCATGGAGACAGCGAGATGGCAGAAAGCGCTTTTTTTATTTATTTATTATTTTACAAAGAGCACAAAGTTGTTATTGTGAGTAAACACAAATAAAAGTACACCCTTTACAGTTTGGAATGATGCATTCCTTTTATGCATACATCCATGAGTATTTGGAGTTGAAAAAAATTCAAGTGATATGATTTATAAAAGCCATATTTCAGGTCGATGGATAGGCAAACATATAGATTTCCTGCCCGACATAACATACGTTAACTGTCCCTCACGGACTGAGTGCTGTTGCCACTTCCTTTAAAAAATAAAATAAAAATTCTGCAACTAACCAACTAATAAAATCTTGGTCGACTAAGCCTCTTCTCATCGACTAACGTTTAGTCAACTTTTAGAGGGTAGCCCTACAACAATAACAGTACTTAAACAAACAGCAAAATTCAGGGCTCAAAGCTAGTATTTTCTTCTACTGGCCCGATGTAATTTTTTACTCACCCTCCCAATTTTTTTTTACATTTAAGAGCTGCACGGATCCAATACACTGATACACATGGTTTACAAGGACACACAAATATGAGTATTTTGACATCATTTTGTGTTAATAGGTCCATTTAAGCGCAAGACGACATGAAAGAGAACCCAATTCGGAACTCGTTGTGTAAAGCTGTGCGCAACACATCCAAAGCGCACGGCCACAAAACTTCTCACACAGCGAGTACGGGATTGAGTTCATTTTCACATCTTATTGCACTTGAATATTTAAAATGGCAAGGCTTAAAAACATGTGCAAATGATAAACTTTCGTAACGATGCAGCACTGGCCAAATTGGGCAAGAGACCGGCCCGAGCGTCATTTGCGTTGGCCTCCGGGCCATCGGACAGTCCTTACTGTCAAACCCTTCAATTATTAGAAGCAACTGCAACAATAATCCAAAACATGCTAATCTACAAAAGTGCAAATAGACTGTTGGCATGGAGAAAACACATTAAGAGACGCAGTGTGAAGAGTGAATCCACCCACCTCCATGCATGTACACAAGCTCATACACAATGTTAACAATCAGGCTCCTTGTCTGCTACACTCAGACATGTGGTCAACCAGAATTATGATCCTGTAGTGCATAGGTCTCTCCAACTTGGAAATACTGGGCTTTTACTTTTTGTTTTGCACACTTTTTTTTTTTTTTTTTTTTTTTAACAAAGGCTATGTTTAAATTACTGCCATGTTAATGTTACATATTCAAATGTATATATTATTTTGAAAAGTGTATATCTGGAGCAGAAAACAAAAGGATTTAATTTTACTTTAGATTTTGCATGGATGCATTGGTTTTCACTCGCGGCAGGTTGAGAGAAATGCCCACTCAAAGATAAGCGAGGTGAGAGAGTCTCCAAGTGGTGGGTTAGACCACCAATTTTGAATCACAGGACAGTGTTGACAATGAGTTTCTGCTTCCCTCAATGTTTCTCAGTCAGTGCGCGAGATCTTCACATGATGTGCGAGCCACCCTAGTGCCCGAGTGTTCAATATAATGATACACATCCGATGGTCTAAAATCACCTGAATGTTCAAACGGGCAGGCTTTAAAACGCATACAACTGACAAACTTTCAAGAGGACGCAAGTGAAAGTGATCTGGCTTCAGGGCTCGTGCATTGTCAGAGACACGACGCGACTCAGCTCTCTTCTCACAGAAAAAAATAGTGTAAAATCGCTTGAATGTTCAAACTGGCAAGCCTTTAAATGCATTTAATTGACAGACTTTCATGAGGACGCAAGAGAAAGTCATCTCGCTTCAGGGCTTGCACACGCTGTCTGTTTGTACGTGCAGCAGGGGCATATAAGAACGGCAATTAACTTACCTGTAAAATAAACTGTATACAACATGCAATTGCCCAAGCAATACTGAGCATCCAGACTGTATAAACAAAAGATAACTGCTCCTGAATCTTTCTGTGTGTCTGCAACCTGCACTTGATGTGACCTGACGGGGCGGAGCCACTAACTACACACGGGGAAAGTATTAACAGGATTTAACTGACATGGGAAAAATACGTTGGTTAGAGGCTCTGGGGCAGACAGCATGTTACCAGTTACATCGTTTGGGCTACCTTTGCTGAGCGCAGAGGCACGGAGAACATTACATTTTGAGCACTTTTATTTTCCAAATGTAATATGATTAGTCCAATTAATCGTTCGGTTCGTAAAGTGTACCAAACCGAAAGGTTTAATACGAATACGTGTATCGTTACACCCCTAGTACCTATGCTGTAGTAATTATTCAGTAGACATATTAGTAGCACAAGGGGGTAAAGAGAACAGTGGTGTAAGCAAGCAAGTATAAGAGGTGGAAGAGACATGCAATGGGATAGAGAGTGTGAAACGGTCGATCCCTGCTCTATACTCCTGTTTCAGCTATTCTAACCAGGCTCAGGTTACCTCACCATTACCCAGAAGCTGTGGAGTCTAACTATAAAAGACAAAATGTCATTTCTGGGGAGAGAGAGAGAGAGAGGGGGGTATGGGGTTTGGACCAAGTGATCCTGCAAGTGATAGTGCAGCTGCATAGATAGCAGTCACTGACTGATCCAAGTGTATCAACAACCAAAAATTATTAGGCAAATATTCATTTTCACAATACAAAACCAAGTTGATTTAGTCAAGCCAATATTTAGTTTTTTCTGCTTTTTTTTGGGTTTCATTGGAGACTCCTATAAATGTTAACAGACACTGGAGGAAGGGGGGTTGGTCTCTAAAGAATAACACCCAACAATGCAATTAAACAGAAACAAAATGTCTTGCAAGTCAACACAGTATTTTAAATGTAGGCATTAGCCCAAAATAAAATATATAAAAAAAAAGTGACCATTTAGACTGAAAGACTTCATAGCCTTCTGAAGATCTCACTAAAGCGCACAAATCTCTACAGAAACAATCAATAACTTTGTGATGAACACTCCATAACATGATCTCTAGTTCACTGCTGAGGTGTGAGGAGAATGAAAGTGGATGATTGCATTTCCAAGCACCTGGACACACAGAAACACAAATCTAATGCGTCCTAAAGCCAAGGCAGAAGGGTTCTTTGCATTTTTAACCTTATGCCTTCTGCGTTTCTCCAAAGCATTGTGAGCGGAGCTAGTATCTATTTAGGTTTAATAAACGCAGTCTGGGACAAGCAATCAATGAATCAATCCAACAGATATGTTAATCTGCAAATAAGATATCACAGAAACATTAAGGTTTATCTACAGTACTTTAAACAAGTAGCCTGAAGGTTCTCTAAAAAAAGAAGTTTATTTTATGCTGTAAAATATCCCTGCGGTACCCCTTTAGTGTTTATAACAACCGTACCTTTCTGAAGACAGTAGAATAAGGTTAGTTACAGAAGGGATTTGACCCTCTCCTATCTAGCTATTGCTTCAACCAACTGCAACTTAACCTCAATTACTGTAATCGATAGGGGAGGTGCTTAAATGGATCTTTAAGGATAAAGAACAACGAAAACAGTACAGCTCAATTCAGTCGACAAAGATGCAAGCAAAACGTCTTCGAATCGGAGTCGCCTTGTAAACAAAACGGAGTGATGATCCAGATGCCAAGTTCAAGGCGTCTGTGAGCGCGGAAGCTTAAAATAAATCGTGTGTGTGGCAGATACACGGGCATTCACTGACATTAAGCTTCTTTAGGTCTCAAAGCAATCACATGCACACGCACATCTGATGATTTACTGTAACATCTCAAGTCTGAGAGAATCGTGTCGAGACTCAACACCAAGTGGAGCTTTATGCATGTTATCTTTAGGACTGATTTCTAAATCATCATCATTACAGGTTATACTGACCACAACGGTGATAAAATGGTTCCTACATCACATACTAACCCAGCTAACCCCGTCTCTGTGTACATGTGTATATAATGTCAGGCTCCCTTTGCAGAGAATAATACAGTATCTGTCAGCCAAGCCATCTGATGCTCTTACGCTTAGAAATCGTCCAGTATGATTCAATTTCAATTAACGAGGCCTCAAGCTTAGAACTACACAAATTAAAAACAATTTACATGTCTGCATGCATGCATCCGATTTGTATCATTGGAAATAACTCCAATGGTTATATTATATTTCATTTAATCACATTAACAGTGTCTCCCTTAGCACAAGCATAGAGAGCTAGCAACGCCGGGCTAATAATGGCTACATGGACCAAATCTCAGCGTTTAAGAGAATAAAAAAACATTTTAGGACTGGCTACGAACCACACCAGGAATCTTAAATTTGTTAACAGAAAAATAGGTCAAATAAAAGGTGCATTGATGAGGAACACAGTAAAAGGGTTGATAGCATGGTCAGCTAGCCGCTTTTTAAGCTAGCTAGCTCGCTCGCTCGCTAAAATCAACAACAGAGCCATTATCCTCGAATGAGGGATTTAAACACTGCACTTACCGCTGGAAAAATATCCTTCTGCTGCCAGACGGAACGGTTAAAAAATAATCCACTACACGTCGGCCTTCGTTAGGTCCTCGTCCGTTAATCGTTTGGATGTTTGTGTTTCCACATTCGCTAAAAGGAGACGCTGCTGTCGCCCGGCAGTCTCGGTGTCGCGCACTGACTGAAGCTGTTGAAATATATTTTTCACGGGAGCGGCGCCACAAGTCTACGTGAACGCGCTACAGCCACATGAACGCGGGAAGGAGAACAACGTTGGGTCAACAACAGACTAGTGATGGGAAGCGATGACCGTCTCATTTCTACGAATCGGTTCTTTCGAACAGTTCATCTTAAAGAACCGGTTCAGAAACCCGTTTCAACAATTCTTAAGCAACACGTGGTGCAGTGTAAAATAAAATACATTAAATTAATTAATAAAACCACACGCTTATAAATACTGTAGCTTTTTATTCGATTTTTAAAATTACTTTTTTTAGTGTATATTAATGTACGTTATATGTTTATGTTCAGTTGTTGCGACCATGATTCAGCAAGATAACGTCATATAATTTGCATTTAAATAGCAAAATGCTGAATTTCATGCTTATCTCTCGGGTGAAAAGCCTGGATGTTTTGATACAATAATATTTATTAATGTTTGGTTGGCTTTAATGGCTTACGTTAATAACACGATCACCAGTAAAGTTATAAACATATGTCCAGCATGTTTTATAACGTAATATTAGCCCCATCAGTCAGTTTGAATTATCTTTTATCAGCTACGAGTCGGACTGGCTCGACAGAGACGGTTCTCGGTTTCGGTGTGATGTTTTGGGTAGTTCACCCAAACTGAATCGTTGCGAGTCGGACATGTCCGAAAGACCTGATCCGACCGGGTTGCTCTTTTACTGATATAGTGCAGTTCGTGTCAGTTCTAAAAATATGTTTAAAAAAAAAAAAAAAAAAGATCTTATACAAAGGAGGACCCTTGTTTGTCACTTCGACAGAAAAATATATTTGACTACTTGAGAAGAGACAGTGGTAATGGTTTATAATGTGCAATTAACTACGGGATTTCTATGGATAGCCTGCTACATAATGGTAACAGTAACTTAAGGTGTGTCAGTGATTAAAATAGTCTGTGACGTGCTGTAATTAAGCAAATAGTTCATTTTCCCATGCATGTCTATTTTTTACTGTCTGTCTGTCTTAAAGGTTCTTAAATTATTTATTGATGGAGGACTCCTGAGAGTTCCCCATCTAGAATGAACAGAGATACCTTTACCTGTCATTAGGTACTGCAAGGTGTCCTATTATCACAATAATGTGTTCTACGTGTCTCTTCTCATGGACAGACAGTGGTTTAGTGCAATTAACAGCTGCTGTTTGTTTCATCATGAGACATGGAGAAATGTGCCCATCTTCACTGCACACTAAAGCAAATTTCTTTAATAAAACTCACCACTGCAGTTCAACTGTTACTGACTTCTTTGTAATTTATATTTTGGGTAAATTCAGCTATGTATTAGACCTCAATGTTAAAAACTAGCACAATTTATCTGAATTCATCCCATATTATGAATATAATATAAACAAAAATATTTATTTAATATCTAATATGTACATACAGTAATGACATTTTTACTTGTATGTATTCCATATTTGTGGTCCATAGTTACAGACGGTAGGAAAACAATCATATTTATTCATGCTCTGTCAGACATTACCAGAAACACATTAGCAGTCATCAGTAATATATAACCACTGTATTTACCTGAATTGTGTAAAACAGGTGTTGAAAGGTGAGTGTATAATGTGCTGGGGATGGAAAAAAAACACGCCTGTCTGTCAGTAGAGCCAAAATGTATTACTAATATAAACGTGGCATCCATCGTCTATGACTAGACTAGACACACCTATGGAAATGTGTCGATAAATATAAACCTACACCTGTAGTTGTATATTAATAATGACTAATTATGAGTCATTTGTTAGAGATACATCACATGCATATTTGAACATGCTTAGATTAGCCACAACCTAAATAAGTCACTCTAAAATGGGACAGTAGCACTCTTACTCTAAATTAGCCCTGAGCTCTTTTAAGTTTCCAAAATCGCCAACTCAGCCACTGAGAGGAAATGACATCATTGTTTACAACGCTGCAGCAGATGGAGAAATAGGAGTGGCCCCTCCCTCAGCCACGGGAGCAACCAGTGTGCCACACACTGATGATTCAAAACAGTATTTAGTCAGTCTGATTTTCCTCTCTCCCTTAGTGCAGCCCAGTGTTAAAATCCCAGAGTACTCCTGCTCTCACTGCTTGAAACTGCCTTGTCAGCAAACTCCTGAATATACCCATTCCTTCACATTATATAACAATAATGATTCCGCTTTCTAAAATATAAAAGCAGATATTTTCATGTATAAAGATTAATTACTGACTTTTATATTGTCATACTTTAAACTCATGGTCCACAGACAATGCTTAAACCTAGTCCCAGACTAAAATGCATGTTTGAGCTGTTTTAACTGAAAGCAACGCAAGTTGGCATCTCTTAGCATGTGTCAATGCCATTGTTTTGTCTCAAGATGCACACTAGTAATGTTTTTTTTTCTAGGTCACATTTATGAAAGCTACTTAAATATCCTAATTGAACTAAGGCCTAATCCTGGCTTAATCTAAACCCTGCCTGTGAAACCATGCCTACATTTCTTAATTCCAAAATATGAATATTATTTAAGGGCCATTATTCATACATTTTTAGTCATATTTTTTATGTTACATTTAGGAAAATAATCAACTAAAACAAACAGATTTGCACATTTGAGAGCAATCAATAGAATTAAATAATCATGATTAAACTCAGGCAAAAATGTTACCTTAAAATTGTATATATATATTTTTTTATGAATTAAAAAGGTATTTGCCCAATTTGAAAACCACTATTTGCTATACTTGCAGATTCTGTTTGCACATTTTGGATACAGTCCATGACCACAAACTATGACGTTTGTCTCTGGAACTAATATTATCCACATTCCTCAACTCACTTCAGCCTTCCTACTAATGATAATCCGTGCGAACAATGCCTCTATTCAATGAAGTCTATCAGAACCAAATGTTTCCATGCATACTTGTGCGACTTATGAATGACTAGCTGATCTCTTCTGATCTTCTGTTCAGTCAGTCTTGCTTCCTTTATGTGCAATAAAGACCTGGCATTTTTGGCATGTTTACGGTTAAAGATTAAAGGGCTATATGACTTCCTCACTGGTAATCCCAGCAGATGCTGCTCCCATCATTGATGGTTTATTTTAAACCAGTGGGTTCAGGACAGTGGGGATTACTTTGACAAGTTATGTAAGCACACAGTCCAACTAAAGGGGGAGAGAAAGAGATTAACAGAGACGGTGGAAATATTAGTAGGTATAGGGAAGCAAGCAATATTGGGGAGGAGAAATTCTGTGTTCCCGAGAATGCTGAGCTTTTCTGGAATGTTGATGGTATTTAAACCACCCACCCATGACTGGACAAAGAAAGTTTTTTCTCGCTACGTTCAGCAGAAAAAGGGACAGAGCAGGAACAGATGGTAAACAGAACGGTTTAGGTCTGGGGATTGCCATCGAGGCTTCCCTAATCGAGTCCCCATTTTCTTCAAAACTCTTTTAGCTCATTACTAAACAGTGGCTAATTTATGTATGCTTAAAACTGATGACAACCATATAAGTACCATTCAAATTGATGCAGACAGAAAGCATCTGCATAGCACATATGCAGAACCTCTTAAACATTTTCCATGATGCTTTCGCAACTTTTGTTGATGTCTTTTACAAAAAGAAACATTCTTTCCCAAACACTGTAACAGCCTGCAATTGACCAGTCAAATTCACTTAAAGGCGTGCAGGATTTGCATAACGAGGCAGGTTTCAATTTGCTCATCTTGTGCAACCTTAAAGAACCTGAGACCTCACGAAGGAAGAACAGGGACACCCCTAGCTGTAACGTTGCCAAACACTAGTTTCCTAAGACGACTTGCTGCTGTCATTCATCGGTTCTGAAAGTAACCATGTATGTACTTCAAATGGAGTCAGAAAAAAGAGTGGTATTTGGATATATTACTCGTATAAAGGCAAAGAAATGTGATACCGTCACTGCTCATACATGCTTCGCAAGGACTGACTGCTATGCATTTGTATGAGCTGTCTTTAAAAACTCTGATGTCGCCCCCTGCCGTCATAGAGGATATTATGCAGATAAACCTAAACAAGCCAAAAAAATTTAAATACCTCTTTGAAATGCTCAAGCTAAAAACATTTAATACTTTAGTATGAAAAAAAGACAGACTACAGACGTCCTGATAAACATATAATTGGCCTTTATTAACACTGCCTTCCAGAAAAAGCAAAAAAGGTATTCAGCAGCCATACTGTGAGATACCCACAGTGCCTGCCGAGACTGTGACGCTTCCGTGTTTAACGTCTATGCATTTTCATTCCCAAAATTGAATACCAATTCACAAAACGCAACGCTAAACATATTTCAGTGATATCTTAACGAGTGAAAATACTGAACTATATTTTCACTTCAGTGGAAATAAGATGGTCAAAAGAAAACGATGTTTTTCAACTGTGCATTGCATTTTGTTCATGTCTTCAGTCTTCCATTACATAATGAGGTTGGGAAGAGCTGGCAATCCCACAGCGCCCTCTGTTGTTCGTAACTGGGACAAAGGTTTAAATCGATGATGGCTCTGGTTTCCCGTTTGCTACAAGACGGTGACTTGCACAACAGGCAGAGAAAGGGTCATGTCAGGCCACTGAGCAATCTGGAAACTTTTTTTTTTTTTTCAGTCTCCTGGGTCATACAGGGGGTCTCCAGGAATTCCTACAAACAATATACCATTCTGTCACCAACTCTGGAGTTAACAGGAACTAAAATTAGTGAACAGGAAATGAGCAATTATATCCTGTAAGCAGGTGATAGGGCACTTCAGTAGGGCACTTTGAGTGACTGGAAACTAGTACTCATTTGGCTCAATGTAAATATTTACAAAACAAAAGTTACAGAAAGCACAATCATATCAAAAACAGCAAATTAACATTTGTCCTTCAGCAGTAATTTTAGCAGAGCCAGTTCAAAACAACTGTGTAGCCGGAAAACCTTTTAGATTTGAGATTTCTGAATAGATAATTACAGGAAAGGAAGAATATTCTTCATGAATATTTACATCGAATTTATGCCGTTCTGACTGTACATTCTCGTATATTTAAAGTATACTTAAACGATTTATAACTTAGGATTATTGTGCTTGCAGTCATATCTTTATCTAAATTAGTTGACAGAACAGAGTCCCTTGAACAAACCTTGAAAAAAGCTTGTAGCAGCGTTTTTCCATCATGGTATTCCTTAACAATAATTAAAAAAAGCCCTGTGACCTCCATGCACAAGAGTGAAAACTGAATGTGTTTAAGTGTGCGTCAGCCCAGCAAGAGGCCCGACAGTGCATTCAGGTCCCTCATGTATGGGTTGTCACTGAGGATACGGTCAATACGCTGCTTTTGGTCAGGAAAGATGTCGTACAGCTTCCTTTTGAGCTCTGTGGTTTCTGAGGGTGATCGCTGCGGGGGTGGAGAAGGGGACAGTCGAGGAAGGTGCCAGTCTGGAGGGCCGGAGTGTGGCCAGTGTGAAGGGGAAGAGGGATGTGCTGTGGTCTGTGCTGCCGAGCCGTAAACTGATGGTGTCGCCCGAAGGTCTGTCCTCAGGGGGGGCATTAAAGGACTACTTCTGTGAGAGGACAGAAAAGTTATGAGGAGTTACAGACAAGACGGCAAATGTGTGATAACCACTGGAGTGCTCTTAAACTCACCGAATCTCTTTAAGTAGAAACTCGTCTAGGTGAGGTCCATGCTT
Source organism: Paracanthobrama guichenoti (assembly GCA_018749465.1). NCBI lineage: Eukaryota > Metazoa > Chordata > Actinopteri > Cypriniformes > Gobionidae > Paracanthobrama > Paracanthobrama guichenoti. The sequence goes on along the minus strand of CM031960.1, from coordinate 15,483,110 downwards.
TCCAAGTGGGTCATCTGGGATCATAAAGTGATCTTCTACGAAGGTGAACTGCAAAAGTCTGAAAAATCCATAAAAAGAGCTGTAAATCTAAGCAAGCCAAACAGTAAATGAGCACACTAAAGGTGCATCCATGTACACTACCATTCAAAGGTTTTGGGTTGGTGTGATTTTTTTTGTTTTAGAAATGTATCTTATGTAAAAACATTAAGTTTATTGTGAAATGTTATTACAATTTGAGATCATTGGTTTCTATTTAATATATTTAAAATTATTCCTGTGATGCAAAGCTGAATTTTCAGCATCATTAGTCCAGTCTTCAGTGTCACATGATCCTTCAGAAAGCATTCCTATATGTTGGAATATTTATTATTATAAACGATGTTGAAAATGTTATGCTGCTTAATATTTTTTATGGAAACTGATTTATTTGTTTGAACATTCTATCCATCAAAGAATCCTGAAAAAATATTTTTCTTTTTAAAAAACATTTTACATGTTTTCACTGTCAGTTTAGATCAATTTAGTATGTACTTTCTAAATAAAAGTATTATTTCTTAAAAAAATTATCCATCCATCCATCCATCCATCGGGCTCAACATTAAGCATGTTCATGTGCTTGTCCTTTAGACAAGTAAATCGGTCATTCACTTATCGGAGTAAAAATGTGCTTGTCCGGAAAAAAGTATTATATATTGTTTTTTGTTTGTTTGTTTGTTTGTTTGTTTGTTTGTTTGTGTTGTGTGTGTGTGTGTGTGTGTGTGTGTGTGTGTGTGTGTGTGTGTGTGTTAAATATAATTATTCTGAAGCAATATTCTCACCAGTGTTCAATCAGCTTTGACATGTTTAAATCTGCATATTTGTGATATTTTTTACCTTTAATAAAAGGGCATTTTTCCCCCCAATCTTATTAATATATAGGCTATGCTTCAGGTTTCATATTTTATTCTTAAATTTGAACAATACATTGTAAATGCTACACGAGGAGAAAAGAAGTTTCTCTGTGTGAGCGGCGCTCATTTGTTTCGATTTCTCCTCGAGAGGCTGCACGAGCGTCAACAGTACCTTGTTACCGTCAGTTCATTTTATATATATATATATATATATATTATACTATTATCCACTATCGATCACCACTTACACTAAATGAATGCAGAATCATTCTTGCATTTTGGTGATTCCCTAGTTATTTTTTTTGTTATTGGCCTTTTAATCCACTTGTCCGTCTGGGCAAGTAAAATTCTTTTTCACTTGCCCCTTCAAATGTGAGAACACACACACACACAAGTCGGGACACAAGTCAGTTCTGGGGCATTTTGAGTTATTCGCAGATTCTGAAAGTGTAGTCTCCAAGCTTTCCAACGATGTGTAACACATGGAAATCTGATAATATTTGGAGAAGTTGTGGCCATTTGAAAGTAGCGACTCAAAAGCTCAAAAGGGAGAAAAACGGCCTCTAAAGATTGTGCAGTTCTCACCTCTGGGAGTGACAATAGGTCTCATTTACATCTCATTTAGATAAGCCATACCCCCTGTAAAGCTGCATGGTTGCATAGCAACAACAGACGCAAAAGGAAAAATCGGACCGCATACTATTAATAATAAAGGATTATGTGCATTGTAAATGTCAGTATTTATCTTTTTTGACTTTTATAAACATATGTACACATACACTGACCCCACACCCCAAATTTTGGATTGATAATATATGTTATTAACATTAGGAATTAAGAAAAGATGGTCTTTTAGACATCTTGTTGTAAATATGTTCTTACCTCTCCTGAATAATCCTCCTCCACGCTTCTGACTGGCTCACAAAGTCCCTCAGGTTGTCATTGGTGACGATGACCCCTCCGGTCTTCTCAGCCAGATGAAGCAGGAACCTGTGAAGATGGTCATAGATCAAGCAGGGCTTAGAGAAAGAACCTGGGGCCTATATAATTTGTGTAGAAAGTATGGGTATGTGCAAAGGTCTTCCAATCCTACCCACTTACTCCTGAAATAACCATTAACATAGCATACAACACCTGTTTTTATTATTCATGACATCAACTTCATATTATTTTCATATTCATATTGGCTTCCAGAAACATTAATGGTATTTAACACTGCTAGAAAATAGGAAAATACACTGATCAGGCATAACATTAATATTGTGTTGGTCCCCCACTTTGCTGCCAGCCTTTGCTCCCCACGTGCATCAATGAGCCTTGGCCGCCCATGACCCTGTCACTGGTTCACCACTGTTTCTTCCTTGGAGCACTTTTGATAGATACTGACCACTGCAGACTGGGAACACCCCACAAGAGCTGCAGTTTTGGAGATGCTCTGACCCAGTTCTCTAGCTATCACAATTTGGCCCTTGTCAAACTTGCTCAAATCCTTACGCTTGCCCATTTTTCCTGCTATATCCCACCCACTAACAGGTGCTGTGATGAAGAGATAATCATTGCTATTCACTTCACCTGTCCGTGGTCATAATGTTATGCCTAATTGGTGTAGATGACACGCACTGTAAATATCTGTCTGTAAATATTTGTGCAGATACGAGAGACAATACCGGTATGTAATGCACATATTTTTATACTAACTTTATTTTTTTGCTATTTCTATATACTTTTTGATGTCCCATCACTATTTCTGTGACTGAGTACACAACTTTTTTCCTGAAACATCTTTGAACATCTATGCAAATTCATCTAATGCACAAGCTAAATACTATTTTGTCTGATAATGTGTTGAGGAGCAGCTGGATCTTGTACCTGTCATCATGGGAGGATATTCTCTGTCCACACACTTCTCTAGACGGGGTAAAAGAAAGGAGTCGCAGGTTCTCAAGCTGGATCAGAAAATGTTGTTCTGTAATAATAAGGACAATGCATCCTATTTTTGACTGGAGATAAAATCATATGTATGTAAATAAATAAAAACATGTTTTGCTGGTCTAATGACAGGAAAAAGTGGAGCTCCTACCAGTGATATTGGGGTCTTTCTTCTGTCTCCACTGAGGAACAAAGACAGTGATTTCTCTGTGCCCTCTGCGCCAAAAGGCCTCTACAGCGATGGCAATCCCACGACAAGAAAAGATCCGATGGAGTCCATGTCTGGTGAGAGAAAATAGAGAGTGCAAAGGTCATAAGTTTGGAATAGCATACCTTTAAATTAGCAGCATGCAGTATCTACTCATATGTTGTACAATGTGTGAACATTTTCTATGTTCATAGTATGTTTGGATGATCTACTGCTTATGCCGAAATGTAGTCCACAGTGCAACACTTTCTACTTTGCTCTCCACTTATGGATGTGCATCCATAAATATCAACCACAACTTGTGTTTTTAATCTAATTCTAGATTCATATTTGACAGAATTGCAATTAAAATGCCACATTACATTACTAAGATGACAAATGGATGACAGTTGCTAAATTAAACAATGTAGTGATGTAATTTGAAAACAATGTAACTGATGTTTGAAACATTTATCATTGCATTCTGCATACAGAATTTTTAAATAGTAGGCAGTATACAATATATTCCCAAATGCAGCAAGAATACAATCAAATTCAAACATGCTGATTAAATAACCAAAGACCAAAGTTCCCTCGAGTATCAATTTGCTCGATCAGGAAACAGCTCTGCATTCAATTTCACAATGCATCTACCACTGATAGAGAGATAAGTTCATATGTAAATGCATTCGAGAACAGTGGTCAACCATTTACTTCCTTTTACCTTGGTAAGTCTCGATTAGATGCAACTGACGCAAAAGGGTGCAAAAATAGACGCACATCTCCATCTATTCAGAATGCTCAGACAGAATCACACACACATCCAGATGTGCAGCCGTGTACACACACCCCCACCCATCCAGAGGGGTCACAGGGAAGTTCCCTCTATGAGAGAAAGTTATTTTAAACAGGAAGTGTTACTAAATCGACGATGACGTAAAGAGTCAGATAACTTTCCCAGTCTGGAAATGTAAATTGCTAATATGCAAAAAAACCTTTCATTTCTCCCTTGTATTTCTGACAAAAACACCAAATAAAAAACCCATGTGGTTCACCTCTACTCATCCTTGAAGATCTTATCCACTGACTGTAGATTCTGACCTGGCTGAAAAGACAGGTAAGAGACGTATAGACTACATATAGACTAGCTTACATGACCGCCGCTAGGTTAGTGGCAGCGAGAAAGCCGGTTTAAATATCCCGGTGTGATTGTAATTTCAAAGGTTTAACAGACATGGCAGAATCAGTGTCATTTAAGAATAAGATTGTATGTGTTTGAATTGATATACATATATAAATATATATTATAAATGTATATCATTAACATAACTTTAAATGTGCAAAAAAGTAAACAACCAGTTTTCTCAAGTCAACTAGCAACAGCATTGTTTAATCGAATAGTCTACATACTACATACATAGTCTACTCTACATAGGTGTGAGGAACATTTCCTTCCAAAACAGTCATACCACCTGAGAAAACAGATGTGAGAAAAGAAACTATAACAAAATCCTGGATACATGCCAAACCAGAGCAACATCACTACAGCAATATCAGGAACTGTATATACGTTGCACCAGTTTCAGCCCATGACCTTTGACCTCTCCTTCACAATGACGGTTCATTGTCAACTGCAAGATATTGAGATCCTTCCTGACCTGCTGTGGCAGCGGTTCTTGGTAACTGCATATTTAGGCTGCTATGGCAACAAGATTTCACCTGAGGATTCAGATCTCAAATATCATGCAAGCATACAAATCAGCCATGAGAAACCTTGTGTAAGCTGATGTCTTCAAGACTGGCTGAACATGTGATAGAGTGACTGTTCTGTGCTCTGCATGGATAATATGCCGTAATTAGTTACACATACACCTTTTGTTTCTTGCTATTACTTGAGGGGGAACATTTCTTCAAAACCCAAGAATACTCCATGTTTCACATCTTTCTAGTATATGCCCACATCTTTTGTTGAAGTAAAGGTCTTGAGTTATAAAAACCTCCCACCTAACAACACCTTATCCCACGACTTCTATCCTCAGTTAGACTTCACCAGTAGGGTCTAAAAAGAGATTTTTCCTCTCTTCAACCCTGTATAACACCCCAGTTTCCACACTAGTATTTCAAAGAAGCACAGTCACCTCCAGTAAGCCACTTAAAGGGCAAAATAAGGGGCTGACAATGGGAGAGACCCACTGAGAGGTTGACGTTTAGGTGGGAGGGAGGAAGGGGGTGTGAGTGAGAAAGACAGAAAGGAAAGAAGGGGGTTGCACCTGGTTTTAGGTTGTCAAACACAAACATTTACAGACTAGAGTTCATAAACACTCACAGACCTTACTGGAAGTGAGTGATTTTAACCTTTATGGGTACTCACACACTCAACAACACAACATTTTCACACTCCCTCAAATTGTCTCCAAAAAAAGCATCAATTACATGTGTCCTTTAAAATGGTTTCATAAAATATAAGCATTATTTAAATGCTGAACTTGAAATACTGAATGCATCATGTAGTTTTAGTAAGTCTTATGTTTAGTAAGGTCACCTTAGATTCTGTCATTTACTCACTCTCATGATTTTCTTTCTCCCAAGGAACACAACAGGAGAAATTTTAAAGAATGTTCACACTGTTCCTTTTCAAATAATGAAAGCAGCAGTGAACGAGATCAGTCAAGCTCAAAAAAAAAAAAAAAAAAAATTATTGAAGTCTTTCCCCTCACATTAAATGTGTGTGCAGGGAATATAGCACATAAATTGCTTGGGCTATATTTATGGTGCATTTTGGTAATTTTTGGAGTTTGACAGTAACTAGCTGTCAACCAAATTTCTAACCCTAACTCCTAAGATGGATTTCAATGGGTGTAAACCACAACTACAGTCACCCCACCTAGACTGCAAATCGGGGCAAAAGTCTTTCAGCCTTAAATGCACACAGAATTGTACTACTGTTTGAAATATTCTTTAACCTACATCAGTGGTATTCAATAAAGTTCCAAGAGGTACGGTCTCTATATTTCCTTCCCAGCGGAGGTTCGGACAACACTTTTTTGGAACAGTTATACATTTCCATCAAGGCAGCCATAGTACTTTGTAAAAGGAAAAATCCTAAATGCTCAAAATAGTCAAAGATGAGAATCTTGGGCCATCGAAAGCCAAAGATTAATATTTACCCCAAAAAAGTAAACATTTCTTCCACTGGATATACATTTTTTTTTATCAGGCTATTATTATTATTAAGTTTTGTTTTTTTTTACACATTTAGACATCTACATGTATGACATCTACATGTAAATGGTCAGAATCATCTGTATGACAGATAAAAATAATTTTATTTGCTGCATAGTTTTCTGCAGTGTTTTAGCAAAAGTATGTTTTTTGCTGCTCACTTTGTTTCTGCTATCGTTGTTAAAAATAACTGTCATCTGCAGCTCTTAATGTGGCACTTTAGCATCTTTGGTGGGAGAGAGAAGCAACACACACGGAGTGGAAAGGGCTTGAATAAAGCACGTTTAGGTCTAGATAAAAATATTAGAGTATGTAGCACCGAAAGATCATTGCCGTAAACAACCCTGAATGCTTGTGGTGTGAACCGCTCTGTTGTTTTGACGCGCTGTTGTTAAAAATGGCGTAATTAATGTCCCACAGTCCGGATGGAACCAAATCAGTGCCTGGAACCAGACTGCAGGCCCGCCATTTGAATAACACTGACCTACATGAAAAAATAAGAATTGTCATTATCCCCAAAAATTATATAATTTGATGGAGACTTACGCCATTGCCACATTGCTGCCATCAATGATTATGTGTCGCAGATCGGTGCAGCCCGGTTCGTTCTGTAGGACTAGTCGGTAGGGGGTTCTCAGGGACTGCTGAAAACGAGACATGCCGGTGAGGGGTGCAGGTTTAGAGGTGCTATGTGCCTCAGGGCGAGGTAAAGGTGCCCTTCCAGGGAGCGTCTGGTAAGAGCAACCTGGTCGTGTGTCGGTGGTCCGGAGAGGAGGGCCTTGAGAGGAGCTGCGGAGATTGGTTACACTTTCCATCCGCACAGGAACCATTGTTTGAGAGCTACCACGGGGTAGGTAATCAAACCGGGACTCTGACTTCAAATCAAGTGCAGCCATTCTGGGCTTCCTCTCGATCTCTGTGAAGTCATTATCATCGTCATCGATGATGATCACTTCACGCATGTCGTTCTGTGCACCATTGTTTCTTTTAAGGGTGGCTGAGGCCATTGGCATGCAGCTTGTCTGGTTCTTCTGACCTATGCCATTAGTACTAGGAGGTCTAATGTTTTCATTGCACTTAATCTCTGCGAGAGCTCGCATCTGCACCCGTTCCTTCTCTTTGAGCCTGCTGGAGGTCAATGTAGACGAGGCGTTTATGCAGGGGGATAGGTTGGATGTGCAAGAGGTGCTCTGGGCTCCTTGAGTGCTTTGGGTCTTCTGGGTCTCCTCCACAATTCGTTCCAGCAGTAAAAATGTGTCCTCTGTCTGCCCCGTCTCCCGTACCACCCGCTCCACCACGTCCTGCTGGTAGCCCATGGTTCGGAAGAAGTTAACAAGACAGCGTAAGTTAGTCTCAGGACTCACTGCCTCACTTTCATTTGTTGCTTCACTAGCAGCTAGTGTCCCCTTTGCAGGCGTAACAGCACAAGTTTGGCTTGGCTCTCGCTGCCGTTCTTCCCACTGCTCCTCTTCTCTTCTCTCCAGTGAGTATTGCCGCTTAGTGTCCCTTTGCTCGCTTTCAGAGGACCGCCGCTTGTTGCAACGCCCATTGAGACCAGGCATAATGTCAGGAGTGATCACAGGACCTGAGGTTTTGTCCTCAAAAGTGGCGTCCAGGATACGGTTGGAGAGGTCAGTTACGGGTGTGCTGGTCTGAGAGCGGTCCTGCTCAAGGTCTATGATAACTATAGGCTGTGTGGGGCTTTGAGCCAAGCCCAAAAGCTCCTCTTTGAGGGCACTGGGCAGCAACAGCAGCTCCATAGCATATTTATCAGCCCGGTCCTCCACAAAAGTCTTAAAATTGCGCTTAACCAAGGGCTCCCTATCAGCTGGCAAGCTTCGCTTCTCCTGAAAAAGGGCAACAAACTGTTGAACGCGACTTTGAGCCATGACAACGGCCTCCGCGGACCCGCTCAACTTCAAACGGCCCGGCTCCAGAACTTGGACCTCTGCACTCGTGTCTCTAAGCAGCCGGTCCAAAAAGAGTCCACGAGCACCAGCAAAAATGCAGTGCATGTCCACTGGGTACCATTCTTCTTTTTGAAGTTCTGGGTCACACAGGCCTTTCACATACTCCTGCAAAACAATCCCAGGAGAATAGGATTACAACACATACATTACAAAAGATTCAAACTTCACTTCTACAAGCAGTAGGGTGACATAACACAAGCATGATTATTTAGAACTAATACTCTCAGAAGCAAAACCAGTCAAACTGGATTCTTTACTTTAAACTAGCATGCACATATGATTGGCCTTGAGGGACCAAATGACCAAAAACTACATAATTCTAGGGAGATTCCACATGACCATCATCATATTGACGAAAGTGTGAATACATATCCAAGTATGCAAGTATGACACTGCACCTAAATGTAGACTGTTACTGTTTGCACATCACAATGTGCCAACACTGAGCATAAGTGAATTATGCTAAAATATTAGTATGATTATCAAATCTCAAAGGCTAAGATATATATAGAAATTAAACTTTCACCCTGTGGTTCTCCACAAATAAAAGCTCAAATATTAGTATCGTTGTACTGTAAAATAACATCAATATATTGTTTTTCAACATTTTTATTTTACAGTGAAATAGTCTTATAGTAACTTTTCATATAATGATTATTATTATTATTATTTACTACTACTACTACTACTACTACTACTACTACTACTACTTTATAGTCATATTGATCTATAAAATCACAAAAAATAAATAAATAAAATAAATTAAAAAAAAAAAAATCACAGCCCTAAAAGTTCTATATTCTAAAATGCACTAATGTGGTTAAAACAATGAGTAGGTATATCTGGGTTTCTATGGTATTTCTTAACTTAATAGTCATCATATTGACATGATTGTGTGGCTTTCAGTAAGTGGGCCTGTGTAGCAAATAACTACCAGTTGAAGAGCAAGTTGAAAGAAAGAAAAAAAAACAACAACAACACAGGAACCCCTTGAGGTGGACCATTCTGCCACATCTCTGCTGAACTTTTTGTTTCTTTGATCTGAGTGAGCAAGTTACGGTAAAAGAAATACTCCTATTACAGTACCAGTAATGACACTAGGTTAAAAGCCACTACACTTAGCAGTAACTAAAACCGAAAGTGAAATACACTGGGGGCCTCCCATCTTGTCCTGACTAAGCAAACAGATCTGTCAAAGACCCATGAGAACGTTCATGACACAGTTTGTATGAGAAGTTTGATGAGAATCGGGTTATTTTAATTCAAACAGGAAGAGATATTCAAAAGTCATTGAGATGTGGAAGCAAGAGCTTTTTTGCATGTTAATGAGATTTTAGTTTTGTGGTCGGGTGTTATTATATTTACACCTGAGAAAAACGGTTACAAATAAATCAAAATGTTTAGACAGAGGAAGTGGACATGGTGGCGAAACACATCCACTGAGTGGTTTCCGGTTCATGGCTTTACAATAAGGATATTCCAGGTTTACTGGCACTGGTGGTTATAATTTCCTTATTAGATCAAACTAGAATTGCAAACAATGGCATGTCAGAACTAGGTGATGACGCCGCATGTGCTCAGTGAAAAACCACGTCTTTTGTTGCCGTCTTTCTAACCAATTTTTTCGACACGACATCAACGGGAAACATCTGTGTGAAAATGTACATGGTTGGATCATCTATGAATGTGTGTGAAAGCTTATTAAATGTTCTTCTGTCTGCTAAGACATTACAAAATACAGATCCATTTGCATTGGTCATGTTGGATCTATGTGGTTTGGAGACAGCTAAACCCAAATAAAGTAAAACTGTGATGAGTTATTCAAGCAATATCACTTACAATGGTGCTGATGTACTGAGTATCAGCACAGCTGGGATTTGGCCAGTGTGATTCACAGGTATGAATCACAGCCTTGCTGATGTTCAATCAATGATACATTATGATTGTGAATGTGATATTACTTTTATAAATCAGAGATATAAAAGTAAATAATATCTGGCCAACTAGTCACTGTTTATCATCTCCGCAAAGGAAAAATGGATTCGGTGAAGCCAAAGCATCAAACTTTGCGTTTCACCAAATTAACAGACGGAGGACTAAATATCAGTCCTCTTTGAACTGTTGTATAACTTTATTTACATGCTAAGTTGTCTGAAAATTATCATTATTAAAGTTAAATAAAAGACAAATCATTTTTAAGGGGGCACACAAGAGATACAGCCGTGGTTTAAATGTCAAATAAAGACAAACATGTTGTTGTCAGACGCAGCTGAGTTCAGTCTGACATCAGCTTCCTCCAGCTATTATGCTGCGACTTTACCTTTAAGGTCATCAATTTCCCTTCTGACAGTCAAAAAAAAAAAAAAAAAAAAAAAAGCAGCGACATTGTTTACTATAAACAGCTTCACTTAATTTACCTTCGCTTTAAACACATCCTCCTTTTTCCCCTTCAACTGGAGCCAGATCTGTCTGGAAGCCTTACTTCCGTGGGCTCCAGTGTGGTCCAAGAGCCCAATAATCGTGAACGTCACTTGGAAAACCTGTTCGACCTTCGGTTTGCTGCATCTGAGCTCGGCCTGCTTGTCCTCGTGCACCGTGAACTCGTCTACGGTGAGCGGCTCTGACTGCGTTCTGCTGGCGGTCGGGGACTGCCTGCCTCCCGGCGGCTCAATGCAGGTTACCTCGGTGATTCGCTTCATCCCGAGGAGGGGCCGCGTTGTTGACATTTTATTTTCAGCTATATCAATCTATGTTGACCACGGCGACTTCACTTTCAAAACCACTATTTGTAAAATGAATCGTTTACCCCTTTCATGTTAGCTTTCCACCCGCTGTCTCTTGACGTTTGTCAACAGCGATGTAGTAACTGTGTTTTGACGTTACTCTCGGTTAGCCTGCTAGCCTAACATCTCAAGCCGTCGCACCCGGAAAACCCCGCGCACGTCATCAGCAGACGACGACGTTGCTGATATGTCATTGCTCTGATTGAAGATAAGAGTCTGTTACAAGTTACAACCATAGTTTATGCAAAAATACCATACTACAGTTATTGTTACTACTGTAAAACTGTATGAATTAAGCTTTTTTTTTATTGTATATGGGTTGTTGACATGGCATTTTCACTGTCACACAAGATACAAATTAATATTAGTATTGTTGTAATCATTTAAAATGCAGTAAGTGGTTACATGGACCTATTCATATAAAAACGGCTTTGTCTTTCTTTAGATTATTTTCATTTATTTTTTGCCAAATCTCAAAATTGTCCTATCTGTCTCAAGCATGGTTCAATAAATTATATATAGTTATAAATTCTATAATTATAAATTCTATATAAAATAAAGTAAAAGAAAAGCATAAAACTGTTAATAAATACATCAGGCATAATTTTACAAGTGTCTATTTTAGTAAATGACAATTTTTTCCATCCATTTATTTCTAAAAGTGTAGGAACTTGATACATTTTGTCACTGAAAACCACAGGTGTAAAGAGTACCTGAAAACCATACTCGAGTAAAAGTACAGATTTCTTACAGCGAAAATGACTCCATTACAAGTTACAAGTCACCAATTACAATACAACTTGAGTAAAAGTATCTGATTTTAACAGTAGGAAGTATTTTTTGTACTAAATATAGGCTCAGCGATGTCCTCAACACCTGAGAGACATGCCAGTGAAAATAAGAAACAATTGATTTGTAAGCTGAGAAAGCAAGTTTATTTTCTAAAAATAAAACTGAACACCTCAATATTGCTATAAATCAAGGTCAACACAACAGCCTCTTAAACGTCTACAAACTCTCAAGTCTCAGTTAAGTTCAAGTGCAAAAAAATGCCATAAGTAACCCAATATCCTTCAAAAAGGTCTCGTAAATATAACGGATAAATAAAATAATGTTAAGTAAAATGAAACAGTCAAAGCCTTCTTGCACTGGACGTGCTGGTTTCAGCCTCATCATCAGCTGCAGTCATGAACTCATCTCATAAATCAAACGCCAGCGATTCATCAACTACCTGCTAATGCACTCGCATTCATGTAAAGTAGCCTTGTTGACATGTTTGGGTGAGTAAAGGCAAAATGCACAAGATATAGTACCTTCAAACAAACTGCTGCAGAAAAAGTTAGGTGCCATGCAAAATGTAATGTGTAATTGCATTAAAAGTACATTTACTTGTTCAAAAATGTAGTCAAGTAGAGAGTAAAAGTTGCTAATATCTTTGATACTCAGTACAACAACAAAGTAGCCAAAAAGATACTTAAGTACATTTACTCAAATACTTTACACCACTGCTGAAAACTATGTCCTCCGGTGTGACACCATATACTGATTTAAATCAGGCAATTCCACTGACACCATTCAAGGTCATGTTCCTGTGAAGCCCATGACGTGCACATGGTAAGATTGTGTCAATTTGTCAACTTTTCTGGAACCACTATGAAAGTGTTAAGTTTTGTTGTCCTTTGAAGTGACACCCCTATAATCTTAATTGTTGCCGTGTCACACCATAGGACACGTATCAGTAAAAATGTTCAAAAAACAGTGAAAGAATTGACAAAGTTAGTGACCCCTTATATTTTCTCAAACATCAGACTTCACGCTACATAACAACATAATATTTCTGAAAGAAATATAATAATAACAATAATAAAAAAAGTCAATTACCCATATATCAAATTGTATGTACACACACATGCTATTTATAAATATAGTTATAGCTATTTATTACATTATGCACGTGATAAAAATAGTTCCCTTTTTATTATTTGGAGCCCAATTTGTGATATATATATATATATATATATATATATATATATATATATATATATATATATATATATATATATATATATATATATATATATATATATATATAAAATTTTTTTTTTTAAGTATTATTATTATTAAATAATAAAATAGTAATTCAATAATTATTTTCTGTTACTGTAGTATATGATTTGTTCCTTTAGCACATACTTAACATCGGTGTTTCATTAGTTGTTCTGTGTCTACCTGCTTTTCCTTCCTTCTCATAACAAGCAGCTGCAATATCTTCATCTCTCAAAAGACCTGATGGGCTTGTGGCCTTGAAAAGATCAAGTGATGTTATGGGCCCTTATTCTATCTCTCTTCATTCCTGGGAGATGTTGATATCCTGCAAATATTATGTATTTGTAGACAGTGTGTCAGTGGATAGAAAACACATGACCTTGAAGAGGCCTACTGGATGTTAGAAAGGTGGACTAGACCCTATGAGTTACTGTTCACATCTGTTTAAACATCCTTTCTGATAGAAAAGTCCAGAATCAATGCTAAACTAATGCCTAGTAATTATTAAAGGGATAGTTCACACAAAATGATAAACTCACCCTCATATGGAAGCCCTCCAAAAACAATAAATCATAATTATTACATAAAACATCAAAATGATGAAATACTGAATCACATATAAATCTAAAAGTATAAAGGGGTCATATGATGGTTCTAAAAAGAACATTATTTTGTGTATTTGGTTTAATGCAATGTGTTTATGTGGTTTTAGGTTCAAAAAAGTAATTGTTTTACACATACTGTACATTATTGTTGCTCCTCTATGCCCCTCCTTTCTGAAACGCATACATTTTTACAAAGCTCATCATTGTGAAAAGCGCGGTGTGCTCTGATTGGCCAGCGATCCAGTGCATTGTGATTGGTCCGAACACCTTAAGCATGTGAAGGAAATGTCACGGTTCTTACCATATTTAGAACATCAGCTACCAAAGCAAAGCAATATTGACAGATGATAATGTTGATCCTACCTTATCAGTTCAAGCCCAAATCTGATCCGGATGATGCAGATGTGGTATCTGGCACCAAGATGTTAGCAGCAGATCCTTTAATTCCTGTAAGTTGCAAGGTGGGGCCTCCATGGATCGGACTTGTTTGTTCAGCACATCCCACAGATGCTCGATTGGATTGAGATCTGGGGAATTTGGAGGACAAGTCAACACTCAAACTCGTTGTTGTGCTCCTCAAACCATTCCTGAACCATTTTTTCTTTGTGGCAGGGCGCATTATCCTGCTGAAAGAGGCCACAGCCACCAGGAATACAGTTTCCATGAAAGGGTGTACATGGTCTGCAACAATGCTTAGGTAGGTGGTACGTGTCAAAGTAACATCCACATGGATGGCAGGACCCAAGGTTTCCCAACAGAACATTGCCTAAAGCATCACACTGCCTCCACCGGCTTGGCTTCTTCCCATAGTGCACCCTGGTGCCATGGGTTCCCCAGGTAAGCGACGCACCCACACCCGGCCATCCACGTGATGTAAAAGAAAACATGACTCATCAGATCAGGCCACCTTCTTCCATTACTCCGTGGTCCAGTTCTGATGCTCATGTGCCCACTGTTGGTGCTTTTGGCAGTGGACAGGGGTCAGCATGGGCACCCTGACTGATCTACGGCTATGCACACCTCATACGCAACAAACTGTGATGCACTGTGTATTCTGACACCATTCTATCAGAACCAGCATTAACTTCTTGAACAATTTGAGCTACAGCAGCACGTCTGTTTGATCGGACCACAAGGGCCAGTTTTCGCTCCCCATGTGCATCATGACCCTGTCGCTGGTTCATCACTGTTCCGTCCTTGGATCACTACACTGACCACTGCAGACCGGGAACACCCCACAAGAGCTGCAGTTTTGGAGATACTCTGACCCAGTCGTCTAGCCATCACAATTTGGTCCTTGTCAAACTCGCTTAAATCCTTATCCTTGCCCTTTTTCCCAGCTTCTGACACATCAACTTTGAGGACAAAATGTTCACTCGCTGCCTAATATATCCCACCCACTAACAGGTGCCGTGATGAAGAGAGAATCAGTGTTATTCACTTCACCTGTCAGTGGTCTTAATGTTATGCCTGATCGGTGTAGGCCTATATCACTGTATAATAAAAATCAGTGCGGTCCATTGTTGTTTGTGACTTCTTGTAAATTTCCAGTGACTTATAAAATGTCTTCTTTCAAAATTGCAATATTTAATTTCTAAATAAAACATTTTAGTGAATTCTCGATAGTTACTGTGTGATCCCACCTACATTTATTTAATCTCTGCATTTACAAATGACAGCACACTCATCCACAGAACTGGCATAAAACTTGAACACCTGAGTTTCAGGGTACAATTAAAACTTTCAAAAGTACTACTTTTTCCTTTCAAGCTCTCAGGGACAGAGAGTGTGTGGGCACTTCATCTCTGCAGAGAAGGGAGGGGCTGAAGAGGAACTAGAACAAAAGTAGACTGTTGTAAGAGTGCAAGGCCATGAGGCAGTTTGCTACACAAGCAGAGGCAGTAGCTATACAGCCCATTCACGACAACAGTCTGTTATCCACTAAGGGCCATGGCAGAGCGCTCGCTCAAGAGATGAGAGATGACAAATATTCAGACAGCACAAAAGAGTGCTCACATTCAGACACACATGCAGTTATGTGAGCTCACGTGAGTACACCCACACATGCAGTGTTGCGAAGGTTACTTTGGAAATGTAATAGGTTACAGATTACCCTATTTAAAATGTAATAAGTAGTGGAACTATTTCAATTACTTTATTAAAGTAATGTTACTGATTACATTTGATTACTTTTCTAAATTTCTAACGAATGTTTTCCACTGTTAATCATTTTCAAACATTTAAACCAGGCAGGGTTAACCTTACAGTAGTGCTCAACACTGATTACTGTCAGACTTTCAGAATCATTCATCACTTGAATTAAGATTATAACAATTTAATTTTAAATGCTAGACTACAATGCTGAAATAAAGGTAATATTAGATCTGACATGGTTACCAACCTTATTCAAGGAGGACAGACATTAGCTATATTTTCTGTAAATAGAAGTGTGGCTGGTAAAGATGTCTTTAGCTAGCTAGCAGACAAGCTAATTTGTTATGAATGGAGATTAACATTGTTAAATAAACTACTAAACATGCACCAAGCAATACAGAGCTAAAATACGTCTTGAATACACATTAGTAGCATGGTGTGGCAGGCGGGAGTAGGCAATACCTTTCCTACTTTATTCAATGACTGCAGATGCTTTGCAGATTCGACAATGAAACCTTTGATGTCAATAGCATTTTAGTAGTTGGCAAACATATTCTGCACTGAACTGTTATATTTGTGCCCTTTTCTGATTTCTGGATGAAATTATTTTTACATTTCCAGCACTGAAACACATTTTTAATCACTCACCATGGCGGCAGCTCTCAGACAGGTTGTAGCCTAAAGCTTTCAGTGGCAATGTGAACTGATGTAATTTGCAGATGTGGTGTGCTGCAAATTCAAACGAGAGCCAATGAAAAGCATCAGAACAGCACCACTTTACTAAATGGCCTTTAAATAGCAGGAGGAATTGTGCACATCAAAAACAGGCAAACAACAAATTAATATTATTCAACATATCCTAGCATTTTACAGAAAATATACAGATATTCCCTTTGTAATCATTAACATTTCCATCAAGTAACTGTAATTTAATTACACACTTTTTTCTCAGTAACTATACAGTTACACTTATCTTGTAATTAAATTACGTCATGCCATTAAATGTAACTAGTTACTCCCCAACACTGCACGCGTCATACCCCAGACAGCAACATAATGTTGGCCCAGATCCAGGCCACATCTGGTGCATGTGGATTTTCAAAAAAAAAAGTTTAGTCTATAGGGCCGACCCTATGGGGCCGACACTGTCTCCTGTCTTTCACTTCTCTTTCCATCTTGTTAATAATCTGTGATGTATCTATAAAGGTATATTTCAACTATACATTTTTATCAGCGAAGTAAAATTCGATATAATTCTTAAAAGCAAATCTAAATGAAACCTGACACATATTAGAGTTAGACCAACATCACATCCATTTTAGAACATACTGTAAGTATTAAATGAATATTGAAGACAAATTAACCTTAAATTAAGGTTAATTTAAATTAACATAATTATTAACAATTTAATTTAGGTTAAATGAACATAATGTTCATTATACACTTACTGGCCATTTTAGTTACACCTGTTCAACTACATGTTAACACAAATATCTAATCAGCCAAAGACATGGCAGCAAGACAGGCCAGCAACATTAAGGCCTGTACACATGGTCAATACGATCTGCTGAAGTTCAAACTTAAGTGAACGTGGCATGGTTGTTGGTGCCAAACGGGCTGGTCTGAGTATTTCAGAAACTGCTGACCTACTGGGAAAGAGAATGGACCAAAAAAGAGAAAATCTTCAGTGAGTGGCAGTTCTATGGATGGAAATGCCTTGTTAATGCCAGAGGTCAGAGGAGAATGGTCAGACTGGTTCGGGCAGATAGAGAGGCAACAGTAACTCAAATAACAACTCGTTACAACTGAGGTCTGCAGAAGAGCATCTCTGAACGCACAACACTGAAGCAGATGAGCTACAGCAGCAGAAGAACACACCAGTGCCTCTCCTATCAGATAAGAACAGGAAACTGAGGATACAATTCACACAGGCTCACCAAAACTGGACAACAGAAGATTGGAAAAGTCTTCTGCTGCAACATTCAAAAGGTAGGGTCAGACTTTGGCGTAAACAACATAAAAGCATGGATCCATCCTGCCTTGTATCAATGTGGCATGTCACAAAGCTCAGATAATCTCAAACTGGTTTCTTGAACATTACAATGAGTTCTCTATACTCAAATGGCTCCAGTCACCAGATCTCAATCCAATAGAGCACCTTTGGGATGTGGTGGAACGGGAGATTTGCATCATGGATCTGCAGCAACTGCGTGATGCAATCAAGTCAATATGAACCAAAATCTCTGAGGAATGTTTCCAGCACCTTGTTGAATCTATGCCACAAAGAATTAAGGCAGTTCTGAAGGCAAGAGGAAGGGTCTGAAGGTCCAACCCGATACTAGCAAAGTTTAATAAAGTGGCCGGTGAAAGTATATAAAAAACAAAACTGTCAATAGCATAAGAAAAAAACAACAACAAAATCTTACTTCACAGTCTTTTTAAAGGCTCAAATGTGTATTTTTGTACTTTTATTATTTGTCCACCAAGCTATCATTTGTCAGGGGTGTTTGTTTTATAACCACTAGATGGTGCACTCTCTCTCTTTGTCTCTCCACCTGCAATTTGGACCACGTCTGCCTTGATTCCCTTCCAGCTGCAATGTGTGTATTGAGCGAGATGCAATCCACAGATCGATATGTTTCATTATTTGGAGTCCAGACGCACAGATCAGGGGAATACAGTTTTTATTAAAGTTCACCAAGAAGAGATGTAGTGTTAAACAGTACAGGGAAAGAAAAGTGTGTCCATCCAATGGGAGATGGGAGTGACTGTAATATCTACAATGCTGTCTTTCCTCCACATACACATAAGCAGCTGAAATATTGGCAAAACTACTACTCAAGAAGAAGGCATGGATCCGTTTGTGTGCAAAATATTACTTAATGCTGCCATGTTTTTGACATTCTGCCAGTCAGTTGGTTCCTGAACACACAAACACACTCGCACTCCTCATATCCCCTCTTACGCACATTATGAATCACATCTGTGCGTACACAATAACAAAACAGGACTAATGCATTTGCCAAATCTTCTTTCCAAAATTCTCCTCATTTGCATACAGAAAACAAAACAGTAATTTAGAATGAAGAAAAAGCAAAAGATTTGTTCAGCAAGATTGTAAATTGACTATTGTAAGATTACCTGCTATAGGGCATTCATTAAGGACACAGTGCAGGCTGTCTCTCTAGCTGGCTCTCAAGCTGAAGGCAGCTGGTGGCCTCTCGGCCGCTGGGCCCGGTCTGTCTTGACCCTGAACACATGGTCCACTTAAGCTCTGATTGGCTGGGCTCAGGACACAGCTGTGCACAGCACAGGTCAACGGCTGAATCAGCTGTTAATCACGAGAATCAAACTCAGGCAAATCTCTGCCGTAACCTGTTAACTGTCAGTGTCCCGGCAGCACTTATTGCCTTTCCCCCCTATATGATAGATTTTAGAAACCATCATAAAATAGATATCATTCATCCTGTGAAAACCATTTTGAAACTGGACATTGCCTTAACATGGAAACGGTATTTTTAAAATCTTTTAGCCTTTCCCTAGTGGGCGGTGTCATTTTACTGCATTATTTTTGAATCACATCTTTTTCTAGCTAAATGCATATTGTAGGAAAGGTCTGAGACCTTTAATCGTGAATGTGAAAGTGCCCTTTTCGATCGCACCGCAGTGCCCCCGCGAGCGTGATTTCTAATTTCTACCGGAGGCGATTTAACCAACACCCCCGGAACGCAATTCTTACAGAGGGGGGACATCACATCAAACTGTGCAAATGATTATTATTGTTATATTTTGTTCTCAAATTGTTAATGTTAACAACATCAGCATTGTGTGACTACATGTATCTAGTGTGTATTATCATTACCTCTAGATTTCAATTTCCGTACAGGCTAATCTTTTACTTTTGACTACGGGTGAATCTCCAGTT
This sequence comes from Paracanthobrama guichenoti, assembly GCA_018749465.1. Classification (NCBI taxonomy): domain Eukaryota; kingdom Metazoa; phylum Chordata; class Actinopteri; order Cypriniformes; family Gobionidae; genus Paracanthobrama; species Paracanthobrama guichenoti. The sequence continues at coordinate 15,463,399 of CM031960.1, read as the reverse complement.
GCCACTGATGATTGTCATTTGGACATTTCTGGATTACAATCCGCCATCAGAATGACACTGCTGTGAGAAAAGGCTGTAAATGATCCCTACCTGCAGCATCCTCACATGTGATAGCCTACTAGCTACTCCTCCTTTATGTATACAGACGTGACGTAATGGCACAAAGACATGCTCAAATTTCCCACAGAAATCCACCAGTACCACTCAAATTACACACATTATTACAAGCTTACCGTTATGAATTGGGGGCTAATGTAAAGAGATAGTTATGAACACTGGCTGGTTATGTACTTGCTCCAAAATTGATTTTGGATAATTTGTAACAAAAAAACAAACAAAGTTATGGACTGCAGCTTTAAACTTTCATAACTTTTTTACACTTTCAATTATCTTTCTTCATTAAAAAGATTCCAACCATTGGTCTGTATCCCAAAGCATTCATGTATTACAATGATTTAAGTTTAACATATGGTCAAAAAGGGGGGTGGCAGTTAACAGGTAAAGTATGTCAGCTACTCCAAGAATAAAGGTGAGTATAAAAAATGAGAACAGACAAAAATGAGTGGTTTTCAATTAGCAGTTTTCACTCTTTTTTCTCAGAATCTTTTATTGTGATCTTCCACTTGCTTTCTCAGTCCCATTGTGAGTGAGAAAAGGAGGAGGTGGGTGGTGACTTTACAGTCTCTATAGGAATACATGGCAAAGCCACCTGCTGCTTTTTGTTGAATATAAAGGGAAAGCTAGTGAGGTAGTGATGCCATGTCACATGTCCAACTGGAGCTGTGTGAATCCTCCAAGCATTTTGGGCCCGACCTCCAAAGGGAGCTCTCGAGAACATGAAACAGCTGAAGACTGATTAGATTATTTTAGGAGGCGGCCAAACACACACTCACATTCTATGGCAGAAAAATCAAATTTGCTTCTCCGACATGCAGTGGTGTACAGAAAACTAACGTACAAGAGTTAAAACAAGAGCGTGACCAGAGAAGTGTGTTGTCCCTGTAGGTGTGTGACTGTGACAGCCCAGATGTGTGTGTGACAGGTGTGATGGACAGCCCACTAAACCCAGCTCAACGTGCCCGTCCGGTAGAGAGGGAAATAAATATAACACCACATAAAAGGCAGATCATGAATAATAAAACAGCCATAAATTCCATAATCTGGCCAAATGATTTATGAATTTACAGTGCGAGATGGCCCCGGCCAAACTGTAAATATTCATGTGACAAGCGCTAAGCTCTATTTAATTGTGATTAATGGTAATGCAAGGAATGAGGCCTCATAACTGCCAGCCTTTATTACAGGCAGCTGGCTGAATGCAAATGTTATTTTGAGTAAGATTAGGGAGACAAATAGGGTCTTTCAGGCGGTCCTCTGCATCCCGTACAAGAACAGGCTCATAAGATTCTAGAGAAATTGTACTAGGTTGGTTCCCCCAGCAGGACGCTTGTTGATAAAAAGTAAATTGTCACACTATGCCTGGTAAACGCTTATTGGAGTGAAAATATATGTACCAATTGCAGTGGAGCTGCATGTTGTTTTGTTTTTGACATTTGACATTCATATCGCACTCACACTATCGCTTCAAACCCAGATTTTACAATGGACATCAAGTGGTGACCCAACACGGTACCAGAGTTACATTCATTAGGCCCAATAGGTTCTCCAATATGGAAATATATTAACATGACAGGCTGAGTATGAAAACCAATCATTTTGTAAATGTATTAACAACAGTAGACATCTGATACCAGCCTAACAGACTTAACAATCTCTAGGAAAATACTGCATTAGGTTTATCCATATTACCAAGTGACAGATGAATTTCAGCTAAAATACTGTCATCGAAACACATCGCAAATGTTGTGTTCCTCCTTTTAAACAACTATGCATGATTATATGGTTATTTGCATTTTATTATTAACATTTAGCATTGTTTTTTTTCTTGTGACCCACTAGTTGAGCTTTAGAGAAATATTTATTTTAGATTTGTAATATTTTTGAAATCTCACATCTTTTGCTTAAAAAATTAGATCAAGCTTTGTAAGATCATCTGTGTACTTATTGAACTCTAGGTTGAAGACATTTCTTTCATTGCCTTTGGTGTTGATTTGTAAAGGGATTTTATGTGTGTTGTATAATGTTTATTTTCTTATTTAACCATATTTTAATTATTCAGTCTAATTTTGTATTTATTGCATTTTCTTGATTTCACAGCACATTTGTTGTTTTCAAATGTGCTTTATGAATAACTAAAGAACTCCTTTCTTCATACTTTTGGTTGTCATTATAAGATCTCCAGAACACCCCAAAATGAGCTGAACTTATGTGAGGGTCTGATAAACTTTGTCGAAGACATTTAGGTGAAAAATTAATTGCAGCGCACTAACGCAGATCGCAGAAAGTGAAGCCCGCGGTAAACATTCTTACACCTCGATTTCACCTAATGAGGTGTGGCTCTACATTAGCCCCTAAACACAGCATCTTTACACTGTTCTAACATGGGAATAAAGCAAATATAGCAACATACCTCAACCAAAAACAGTTGAGGATGAAGGAGCGATAAAATATTACAAAGGAAAAACTGTGAATCCACCATCCACAACATGATTATCTCGATCCGATCGATATTCACGGAGTAGCAAACAGCCTGAGGTGGGTGTTAGAGTGACGTGGGAAGGTTAGGCTTTGGGACGGTATCCTCACTCTTGAGGGAGTCAGACATCCACCAGTGGCGGCCCACTCTGCATCCTGTGCTCGGGGAGTAAAGGCTCTGCAGGGGCTGAATCAGCAGACATGCCTCTTCTCCTCAGCCACAGATTTAGATCTGGCAGCTGAGCTGGAAGGTAATTGGTAACGTTGCTGGGAATGGCACAGCGCTCGCAGGTGAGGGAGGGGAGGGGAGGACGGTGTGTGCCTGCTCGCTGCTCACGCCAATTGCAGTGGTTAGAGGAAGCTGGCCACGGACGGCAGGGGAGGCGGCGATGGTGCGCACTTGTCAATGAGCGTGCAGGGAAGTCGCCGGAATGAGAAGTAAAAGTCCTCATGTTACCTATTCTAACACGCCACCCCACCCTCCCCCTTTTTATTTTTCACTCCATCCCTCTTCTCTAAACTCCCACTCGCTCATTGTATTTCACATTTATCCACTTGTTTTCGGGCGTCTGATATGTTAACCCCACCCTGTAGCTTGTCATATTGTAAATGGCATTTTTAAAGCTGACACTGCTCCAGAGTGACACCCCTCTGTGAACTGCAGGTGGACAGAATAAATGAAAATGAATAACCAAACGGAACTAAAGCATGTTCATTTATGGATATCATACCACTTCACATGACAGGCTTTGAGTTAAGCACTGAGAGAGCGACTGCTTGCTGAAAAAACAGTGTTGGCGATGAACTACTGTAAAAGCAGCGACGTACAGCTCTAACAGGTTATCAAAACAGTAGCTTTTATTGTAACAAGCTATTTTTCACCGCATTGCTGTTTTTCTTCTAATAGAATAGGGGTGAGGAGTAACACATATGGTTTAAAAATTTCCACACATGCCAGAATGACAAAATTTAGTGTATTTACTAGTTGCCATCTCAACACTATATAGAGAAATAAAATTCTAAAATCTTTGGAAGATATCACTGAACATTTATTTAACCATAGCAAAAGTAAAATTCTTACTGAAATTAGTGTTTATTTAAAATGAGACAAATCTGCTATTATTGTAATTTCCAATCTGTTATTTAGCCGTTGTTCTTTAATGCTGATGTAACCAAGAGAAGACACAAGCCGGGTTTAAAATCCCAGATGCGCAGGTGGGACATGTTGTTACACTGCGTTACAATGTGCCTATATTAGAACTACAAACCCAATTCCAAGTTGGGACACTGTGCAAATTCTGAATAAAAACAGAATGCAATGATGTGGAAGTTTCACATTTCAATATTTTAGTCAGAATACAACATAGATGACATATCAAATGTTTAAACTGAGAAAATGTATCATTTTAAGGGGAAAATAAGTTGATTTTAAATTTCATGGCATCAACACATCAAGTTTGCTCAAGTTTAGGAATAGGAATGTTCAAGATTCAAGAGTTTTATTTGTCACATACACAGTTATATACAGAATATACAACCGGCAGTGAAATGTAAACAGGTCCGCTCCATGGACAGTGCAAATTCACAGTTAAAACACAAGGAGGAAATTATAATAGGAATAGAATAAAAAAGTACTATATATATCTGTAGAATTATAAATAAATCAAGTCAAGTAGAAAAATAAATAAAATAAAAATAAAGAAGTGGAATAAAATAAGTGAAGTAAACTGTGCAGTGAGTAAACTGTAGACTTATAAATATGTGGTTAACAAATGTATAAAGAGTATAATGTGCAAACAGGTTTATAACAGGTTGTTACACAGTAACAATGAGAACAGAAAGTGCAGTGCAATGTCAGTGTATCGATGGTCACGTGATGTTAAGTGACTGACTTCAGGAGTCTGATGGCCTGGGGGAAGAAGCTCCTCCTGAGTCTCTCAGTTTTGGCCATCAGGCTTCGGAAGCGCTTACCAGATGGTAGCAGCGTGAAATGAGGGTTTGCAGGTTGATTAGAGTCCTTGATGATCTTAGTAGCTCTACCTTTGCAACGTTTGGTGTAGACGTCCTGCAGAGACAGGAGAGCTGACCCTGAGATGCGCTCGGATTAGCGCACAACTCTTTGCAGGGCTTTGCAGTCATGACTGGTGCTGTTCCCATACCACGCTGTGATGCACTGAGTTAATACACTTTCTATCGCCCCTAAATAGAAAGTTTTCAGGATAGCTGGTGAAACCCTGAATTTCCTCAGCTGGCGCAGGTGGTACAGTCTTTGCCTGGCTTTTTTCACCTGTGTCTGAATGTGAGCAGTCCAGGTCAGGTCCTCGGAGATGTATACACCCAGGTACTTGAAGCTGCTCACTCTCTCTACTGGTGACCCACTGATCATGAGAGGGGAGTGCCGGTGACCCGAGTGATCATGAGAATGTTGTCCCATTCTTGTCTAATACAGGCTTCTAGTTGCTCAACTGTCTTAGGTCTTCTTTGTCGCATCTTCCTCTTTATGATGCGCCAAATGTTTTCTATGGGTGAAAGATCTGGACTGCAGGCTGGCCATTTCAGTACCCGGATCCTTCTTCTACGCAGCCATGATGTTGTAATTGATGCAGTGTGTGGTCTGGCATTGTCATGTTGGAAAATGCAAGGTCTTCCCTGAAAAAGACGACGTCTGGATGGGAGCATATGTTGTTCTAGAACTTGGATATACCTTTCAGCATTGATGGTGCCTTTCCAGATGTGTAAGCTGCCCATGCCACACGCACTCATGCAACCCCATACCATCAGAGATGCAGGCTTCTGAACTGAGCGCTGAGAACAACTTAGGTTGTCCTTGTCCTCTTTAGTCCGGATGACATGGCGTCCCAGTTTTCCAAAAAGAACTTCAAATTTTGATTCGTCTGACCACAAAACAGTTTTCCACTTTGCCACAGTCCATTTTAAATGAGCCTTGGCCCAGAGAAAATGCCTGTGCTTCTGGATCATGTTTAGATATGGCTTCTTTTTTTACCTATTTTGGAATCGGGTTTGTATTCTGTTATGTTAGCGATATAATTCACATTAACAATTTTTATGAATTCTACTGAGAAACCTTGAGAAAAAGGTGAATAAAGACTGAGTCAATGTTAAGAAATTATTAATTATTATGTTTTGAACTATGCTGTATCGCTGTGTTTCGAGGTGTGTTTGTTGTCAAACTCAAAAATTTGCTTATTTTTAATTATTAAAAAATCCATTATTTTATATGAAAAAGTTAATAATTGTATTTTATTCAGAAAATATTTTAGTTTATTTTTCAGATACACAGATAACATTTTAAGCTGTCATGTGGTCATGTTAGAATGTGCCCTTCATGTTACAACATGCCCCACATTTCACTTCCATTCTTTCGGGGGAAAGAAAAAAAGTATGAATCAAAAAAACAACAACACATAATTGTACTAGACGTGTGAAAATGTCACTGACACGTCAGGCTCCTACGTCATCCAATCACAACACACACCTTCACCAGAGTACTAATCACGATCACCTGCATCCCATCATCACGGCAATCACCCACAGCACAAAAGACACGCTCACACATTCAGTCACTGTCCGGTCTCATTAGCATGTAAGAGACTTACCTTCATGCTTACCGCAAGGACTGCTACAGCCTACTTACCGGCCTCCTGTGGTCTTCCAAGTCTCCATCGTGTTCACTCGTCTTGTGTGATCCTCCAGAGTCTCCCTCGATCCAGTTCCGTCTCCAGCCCGCTTCATCTGCAAGTAGAAAGACTGTGTCATTCCGATATCATCATCAGACTCTCACGAAACTCAAGATCACTCACCTGCACTTCCGTTATCTCATCTGGTTGTTCAATAAACATTCACTAACCTGTATACCATGTCTCCGTCCCTTCTGTTATGTAACAGAAATTAATGTAGGAAAAAATAAATACTTTGAACCCCTAAGTGGATTTACACAAACTGAGAAAGCCAAAAAGTGTTAGGTTATGCCCTGCTCTCCCCTAATCAAGCATGTTCATCTTTCTATAGCATTGTCAAGACAGATTGATTGTCATTTTTGTCCATATTTTTACAATAAAAGTAAATAAGAACATTCTTCAAAATATCGTCTTTTACATTCCACAGAAGAATGAATGCATGGCGTCATTCTGTATCAGTAAAATAAAAAAGATACTCAATACTCTCCAATACAAGACAAAATAAAAACATCCCCCAGTTAAAGGCAGAGTTGGCTGTTTCGGAGAGGCTAGCAACAGCAAGCTCGCTTTGAAATCTTAAGATCCCACTCCCTCCTTTCAAAACGCTCTCCAAAACACATGATCGTGCACAGTCAGAGTAGAGTCTGTAAAGCGTCATGAGAGACGGTGTTAAATTACCCTATGTCTCAAGCACATAACATTACAATAATGAACGTAAGAGCACTGACTTACACCACCTGATTGCTACACATTCATTTCGGCATTGATAGTGTTGCCAAAGAAACACGTAAATCCCAGTCTAAGGACAAAAAACGCTCCAAGAAAAACATCACAGGTTGCCATTCTTTTAATTACAATAGTTATGGTGTGAATGCAGCATAAGCTTGTTGTTTTGGCTCAGGAGGAACTCTTTTGGCGGAGTTCAGTGACTGACGTCTGTCTACAACTCTGCATAGCCTTACCGAATGGCATGTGAAGTCTGCACGAGCAGGGTGTGCGGAGGTATGCAAATACATACGTTGACAGGCAGGCAGGACATCCTATTATTGCATTCGGACCAAATGCAATGACTGGACAAAAATGTTTTGGTCCTGGGACTTCCACAGAAGATACATGTACATTTTTTAAATATTTAGACCACTTCTATTATTATTTGCTATCAGGATGTGAAGTATAACAAAAAAGTGTTTATGAAAAACAATGCCTACCCTACCTTTAAGTACCATACTCTGTAAGGATAAGAGCAGTAGAGTGGTAGGGAAATTTGCACGTGTATTTGTGTCAGTGAAACCATGAACAGTCATTCCAGACCACTCGACCTAACCGATCCACTCATCTCAGACCCCCTTCCCAAAACAGACCCTCTCGCCCGTTTTCCCTTCTGTTATTTTCTCCTCTTTTCAGGGTCCAGCTCAGCATGGGAGAGCAGCCACTGGAGCCAATTAGCAGAAACACTACAGAGGACTTTTACTCAAGGGTTGATGGGCTCATTAAGCATTAAGAATTCATGACATTTAACTCCTCAACATGGCGGGCAGAAAGTGTGGAGGGCTTTGATTGGATGGACACAGTCTGCTTTTTTCCCCCAGCAATCAACAAAAATAGACCTATCTCAGCTTTGAGAGCTCAGGGATAAACAGGGGTGCACAGATCATTCTTACCTGGGTGAACAAAGTGTGTGTGAGAGAGATATTTATGGTACACAGGTGTGCAATTCTGTACTGATGGAAATTAATAATCTATGAAAACAAATACGCTTGCACATCCACACGCAGTTAACTTAACTGACTGATTATTGACCGCCTATTAACAGTTAATGGAAGCTTGCAATAATATGAGGCTATAGAGGTTATATTGTGCCCTGTGGAATTCAACATGGAGAAACAGTTTTAGCACTTTATGTGATGGTAAGGTCATGCTGATTTCATATGGTGTAAGAGCTGCCACCCAAAGTTTATAAAAGGCACCTAAAACATATAAACCAATCAGGCACAACATTATAACCTAATATTATTTATTCCTAATATTGTGTTGGTCCCCCTTTTGCTGCCAAAACAGGCCTGACACGTCGAGGTATGGACACCACTAGACCCCTGAAGGTGTGCTGTGGTATCTGGCACTAAGATGTTAGCAGCAGATCCTTTAAGTCTTGTAAGTTGCAAGGTAGGGCCTCCATGGATCAGACTTTGTTCAGCACATCCTCGATTGAGATCTGGGGAATTTGGAGGCCAGTCAACACCTCAAACACAGCCACAGCCACCAGGGAATACAGTTTCCATGAAAGGGTGTACATGGTCTGCAACAATGCTTAGGTAGGTGGTATGTGTCAAAGTAACATCCACATGGATGGTCAATGGTTTCCTAGCAGAACTTTGCCCAAAGCATCACACTGCCTCTGCTGGCTTGACTTCATCCCATAGTGCCATCCACATGATTTAAAAGAAAACATGATTCATCAGACCAGGCCACCTTCTTCCATTACTCCGTGGTCCAGTTCTGATGCTCAAGTGCCCACTGTTGGTGCTTTCGGCGGTGGACGGGTCAGCATGGGCACCCTGACTGGTCTGCAGCTATGCAGCCTCATACGCAACAAACTGCGATACACTGTGTATTCTGACACCTTTCTATCAGAACCAGCATTAACTTCTTGATCAATTTGAGCTACAGTAGCTCGTCTGTTTGATCAGACCACATGGGCCAGCCTTCTCTCCCCACGTGCATCTTTCAGCCTTGGCCGCCCATGACCGTGTCGCCGGTTCACCACTGTCTTCCTTGGACCACTTTTGATAGATACTGACCACTGCAGACCGGGAACACCCCACAAGAGCTGCAGTTTTGGAGATCTGACCCAGTCGTCTAGCCATCACAATTTGGTCCTTGTGAAACTCGCTCAAATCCTTACACTTGCCCATTTTTCCTGCTTCTAACACATCAACTTTGAGGACAAAATGTTCACTTGCTGCCTAATATGTCCCACCCACTAACAGGTGCCGTGATGAAGAGATAATCAGTGTTATTCACTTCACCGGTCATAATTTTATGCCTGATCGATCGGTGTAAATTCAAAGATTTATTAAGATGTCTTTCCTTTTTTTTTCTTTTGAAAAAAGCCCTATTGGCAATAGCAGATTTTTTATTTTATGTATTTGTTTAGTTACATATAATAACTGCTTCCTGGTTCTATGTGGTTCTGATAAAAAGAAAACCATAGTGCCTCTATATAACCTATCGTAAGTCATCAGCACTGAGGGTAAAATTAGTATATTCAGCATTTATGCATGCGTGTGCTGGTTTTGAGGAGGTGGCAGGCTATGTGGGGGGTACAACAATAATCTGACAGAGATTAACCACTTCATTTATCTGTTCCATCAGCTCCTACATTAATGATGTTACCCACAACCAGGCACCTAGGGAGTTTTGGGGGAAGGCAGCAGTGCTATTATATTATGCACATTCTCATGCCCCCAAGAGATTGATATATCAAGGATATCCGAAGTTTGAATTATTCGGTTGCTGTATTAATGTGTGTGTGCTCGCTCTAATACCACCGTTTAAGGAACAACATGTATAACAAGGCTTTCTTCAGAAATCAACTAGAGAGTAAGACTCAGATGAGAGAAACATGATAAAACCGCTTGCACCTGCATTGGGTGGAGGAGGCTGTGGGATGGAGGGATGGCAAATTATGCAGTCTTTTCAAATTAAGTTTTTCAATGCGTGCTTGTAGAGAAACAGGTTCTTCTGTACAATGAATCTCACTTTATGCTTCCCTCAGACGTCTAGAATGATATTTACAGCTTTTAAATATTAAACATATATTATTGAAACACCAGATGTCGGCAAACAGGATTAAACTCTTTCAAAAATGTCCAACTGTTCTCTTTGTTACACCTCAGAGCAGATCTTTTCATCTCATTTCATTTCTCATCCATGTCTTTCTTTTGATCCACCCCCCTCTTTATCTCTTTTCATACCGCTTTTCCACCATCCTCACTCAATCACTCTCTCTGTCTGTTAGCAGTTACCATGTTTGTTTTAAAGATTTTCCTCGCTGCAGCTCAAATGGTTCGGATTTACTTTGCCGCTGCTGTCATTCCACCTGATTCACTCCATCTAAAACTCTTACAAAAGGTGTAAAGATCCTGGTACTGGTGAGAATGAAATAATAACAGCAATGCCAGCAAATCTTTTTCCATGCGAGGAAACACACAAGGAAATAGTCAATAATCCTTTTCCACATGAGGAAATATATTATACAGGATATATTCAATATTTAGAGAGTGATGTTTTCACCAGTGAACAGCATGTGCAAATAAAAACTCTCCTTTTAAAATACTTATTTATTTGTGATTAATATAACATATAGTTTGCATAAATATAACAGTTCAATAAACAAGAAGTTAAAACTGAGCAACTTACATTTTAGTAAGACAAAAAAAAAAAAAGTTTGAATTTTGCATGAATTTGCAGAAAAACATTGCTTTGCTTGTGCTTTGGCTCTTCGTGACTGCGCATATGGTTCATATGATGAATATGGTTCACCAAAAAGAGAGAGAGTGATTATCCTACTGCTCATAAATCATTAATTATTAGACTTAAAGGTAGGGTAGGTCATTTCAGTCGTGGCCTAACGGTTAGACAGTCAGACTGGAAGGTTGCAGATTCAATTCTCAGTACCGTCAGGAAATGACTGAGGTGCCCTTGAGCAAGGCACCTAACTCCCAATCACTCCCCAGGCGCCAAAGCATAAATGGCTGCCCACTGCTCCGGGTGTGTGTGTCCGCGGTTTGCAGTGTGTGTGTGTTCACTACTCACTACTCCTAATGTGTGTGCACTAACTTGGATGGGTTAAATGCAGAGGTCGAATTCCGAGTATGGGTTACCGTACTTGGCCATCACGTTACTTTCACTTTCAGAGAGGCTAGCAATAGCACGCTAGCCTTGAAAAGCATAAGATCCCACCCTCCTTTCAGAGCGTCTCCAAAGCCACACCTCCTCCAAAACACATAAATGCACACAGCAAAGTGTCACAAGATGAGAGACGGAGTTAAATTACCTTATGTCTCAAAGCACATAACATTACAAAACTAATGAATGTATACAACTTGCAAAGCTCTTTCTTGTACCACCTGACTGCTGCAGATTCATTTCGGCGTTGATAACGTTGACATAGAAGTATCAGAAGTATCACAGCACTACAAGAACCATAATGAAATGACCCTTTACAATGCATAACACTCTCAAATGAACTCTGTTTGAGAGCTACATATGGCAATTTAACTGTTCGATAATATGAAAAGTCACTCTAATGCAGTGTCTATACCTTCACCCACACATATAATGTATATAGAACTGGAGTAATTAAATAACCAATGCATAAACTGTATAAACTTAAAGGGGACATGTCATGAAAATCTGACTTTTTCAGTGTTTAAGTGCTATATTCGGGTCCCCGGTGCATCTACCAACCCAGAAAATGTGAAAAAGGACAACCCAGTAACTTTGTTTTGGTCAGCCTTTTTATTCAAGCATGTGAAAAAAAGCCACTCAGATTTCTTCAGATTCCTCATCAGAAGTGGATCTATTATAATATTACTGCCCTTTAATCTGCACGTTTCCACCCACGGCGCTGACAGACTGTTCTGTATTAGCATAGTTTCCGCCCTCAGCCAGTTGTACACTGTCCGCCATTTTCTCTGCGCTCGAGCAGCTGTAGCGACAACGTCTTGAACGTCCTGAACGAGGGACAATTCAAGGCAGGTTTTGCTAAAAAGTTAAAGTTCAAGGATGGATCAGTACCAACTATTCGTGATCCAGCGTATAGTCTCCGGAGTGATACTGGTCATGGCAATAATGAAAGGGGGAACGCACACTTTACGATAGTTGTTTTACGGATAAGTTTACCAGTTTATTAAGCACCCCCTAAATGCATAAGGTCTGTATATATTTGTTTACTGTTAGTTGTAAGGAGTATTTTTGTGTAATTTGCTGTGTATGCTGATGATAATGCAAAGGAGAGAGAGAGTTTATGGATAATACTTTAATGCACACTTTTTGAACAGTGTTTTATAAAGCTACAGTGATTTTCTAAAGTTAAAACAGATGCTTCATCTTTTGTGTGATGAACAATAAACTTCATAAAACTCATCAGTAAATTTGGCCATCATTCGGACAGGGTCCGCTACAACATGCTTGTACTAATAGTGGATAAAAGTAAGCATTAAAAATAAGAATTAAACTAAACTATACCTGTTCTATCTCCATGCAGCAGATATTCTCTGGCTCTGTAGGCATTACTGTCCAAGTCTGGTTCGAACTGAAGTTTCTGACATGTTCTGTTGTTGTTGCTGCAGGAGCTATTGAAGAGCTTCTTCTTGAAAGAACAGGCGGGGAGCACCAGCTAATTTGCATTTAAAGGGACACACACAAAAATTGTGTTTTTGCTCACCCCCCACAAAAAGAAGTGCTACTTGTAACACGCTATAAAACATGATCTATGATCTATGGTATTTTAAAACTTCACATACACACTCTGGGGACATCAGAGACTTATTTTACATCTTGTAAAAAGGGGCATAATATGTCCCATTTAAATTTGATGGAAAATTAAATTCAGTTTAACAGTTGAAATACTTTCCCTGCTGATTCCTCAAATACATCTACCTTGCATCCTTTCTTCATACTAAATCTCACCATGCAAAGGCGACAGGACCCTGGGGCAGTGTTTATTTCAGAAGAGATGGCAAGCAATTAAAGGGATGTTCACCTAAGTGTCTCTGTGACAAAAATAGGTACTTGCTACAGACAAACCAAAGACAAATCAATACTGCTGGGAAGACGAAAACAGCATGAGCCAGAGCAGTAGAAAAACAGCAACCTTATAGCACAGCCCTTTGCGTAATTGTGTGGGTGCTTGGATGAATTGAATGAACAGAGAAGATAACGTGAATATTATGTGCACTGTGTGTTTTGGACAGTTGTGGGCTGGTTAAGCAGTTCCTCTGTTGCTCAGGATTGTAATTGAGCTGTCAGGAGCAGAGAAAGAAGTGTGTTCTGATGGAGGACAAAGATGCAATGAGATCTGAAGGAAGATCTCATTGCAGGAAGATTTTTTTTTTTTTTTTTGGTCATACTGCAGAATCATAAAGCAGTGACTTAGTGAGTGATGTATTTAGGTGTGAAATCAGAGACCTTCCTGTTAAAAAAATCCATCAAAAAGATACAGGTGTAAATAGTGTTACACTGTTACACACACACACACACACACACACACAGCATTTTGTAACTTCAAATGCGTAAAGACGGTTTAATTGAGAGTTAAATTGGGGGGAGAGGCCGAAGGGAAAAGGCTGTTTTAAACTGAAGGAGCTGTCTGCTCTAGTCTGACCTGTACATGGAGGTGAGTGTATTAATACTTGGCTTGTTAATGCATCTGTGCAGAGGGAGAAAGTGACCTTTTCTCACAGGAACTAAAAGACTCTAATTAGCTGCTGAAAGGGAAGATCAAATCAACAGCTGCTATACACATGGAAGGAAAATATGAAACCGTGCTCAGAATACACATAGAGACGACAATATTCTCAGCATGTTCACAACCGTACTCCATACCGATGCCATTTTGAACTTGCAATAGTAAAATATAATAACATTTTAAAACTAGCAGCTACATGTTACGATATAATTATTTGGCAAAAGGCATTAAAGTCGGCATGAAACACAAGTTGCAATTTTATTGTGACATATCCAAGTGAAATGGCTTCTCAGAAAAAGAAGAAATATAGGGTGGAACTTGAATTTGTCCATTGGGAACTGATTGGATCATCACATCATTGTGGTTTGCTATTGGTTGGTCTCATGTGAGTGACAGATTAGCCCGCCCTCACACCGGTAAACGCATCATCAGAGAACAGATGTTCTGTTGCAAGAGGGAGGGGAAGTTATTTTGATTAAAGATTTCAAATGATTTCACATTTTTTTTTTTTTAATAATGATGTGCACAGATAATTTATAATAAAAGCTGCAATCTTCAATAGGAAAAAAGAATTGTCAATTTTGATTTCATGACGATTTAAAGGCACAGTATGTATGATTTTTGGATTAAAATAAGCCATATCTAAACATGATCCAGAAGCTCAGGCGTTTTCTCTGGGCCAAGGCTCATTTAAAATGGACTGTGGCAAAGTGGAAAACTGTTCTGTGGTCAGACGAATCAAAATTTGAAATTCTTTTTGGAAAACTTGGATGCCATGTCATCCGGATTAAAGAGGACAAGGACAACCCAAGTTGTTAGCGCTCAGTTTAGAAGCCTGCATCTCTGATGGTATGGGGTTGCATGAGTGCGTGTGGAATGGGCAGCTTACACATCTGGAAAGGCACCATCAATGCTGAAAGGTATATCCAAGTTCTAGAACAACATGTGCTCCCATCTAGACGTCGTCTCTTTCAGGGAAGACCTTGCATTTTCCAACATGACAATGCCAGACCACACACTGCATCAATTACAACATCATGGCTGCATAGAAGAAGGATCCGGGTACTGAAATGGCCAGCCTGCAGTCCAGATCTTTCACCCATAGAAAACATTTGGCGCATCATAAAGAGGAAGATGTGACAAAGAAGACCTAAGACAGTTGAGCAACTAGAAACCTGTATTAGACAAGAATGGGACAACATTCCTATTCCTAAACTTGAGCAACTCCTCAGTCCCCAGAAGTTTGCAGACTGTTATAAAAAGAAGAGGGGATGCCACACAGTGGGAAACATGGCCTTGTCCCAGCTTTTTTGAGATGTGTTGATGCCATGAGATTTAAAATCAACTTATTTTTCCCTTAAAATTATATATTTTCTCAGTTTAAACATTTGATATGTCATCTATTTTGTATTCTGAATAAAATATTGAAATTTGAAACTTCCACATTATTGCATTCTGTTTTTATTCACAATTTGTACACTGTCCCAACTTTTTTGGAATCGGGGTTTGTACTGCGAAACTATCATTCTTTTAATTCAGCCATTGAACCTTCCTACTGCACAAAAGGTTCTTTATAGTGGAAAATGTTCTTTAGATTGAATGATTTCGGAAGTATTAAAAAAACAAAAAAAAATCTGCCTATGCCAAACCAAAAAACCCAGTGTAACCTCTCATTTAAAAGTCAATGATTCAAAAGTTCAGTCTCACGAGGCAATAGTTCATTTGAACCAAGAGCGACTCACTCGATCTGTGCCATCCGCCTGTTCCCATAATGACTTGCTTCTTCACAGAGCAGTGCCGCAGAGTAGCGAGAGATTGGAGGGAGTTTATAAGCAGTGTGCTAGCTGCACTAGGACTCCCTGAAGTACGGACAGGAGAGCCTGGAGAGCAGAGAGGGCCTCTGTCAGAAACCGGGAAAGTGCCATGCAGATATAAATTAGCCTATGTTGTTGAAGGGGTCCCCAGCTGGCTGCCTTGCACGCGGAGAATAATTACACCGATTTCCTCTTCCCCTCCCTTCCACTGCCACACATCAGAGTCACCAAGTTGGAAATAAAACCCAGTTATCCTTCTCTCACAGCTGTGCACCTTAGCCTGTTGATTTATATCGCACACACAAACACAAGTTACTAATTGTCTGTCGTTCTCGTGAGGTAACAGTTCAGGCGAGGCTATGCCACAGGTGAGGAGAGCTAAAACAAAACTGATATCTCTGAAAATGTATTTAAGTTTAGACTGTTTCAAACTACCACAGTCTTGCCATTCCCACCTGTCAAACATATTCATTATCACATCTCATCTTATCACAGACAACACAATCTTGAGGTAAAACCGTTATTCTTTGAGTTCAAACACCTGGAAAAGAGGTGTTGGTTGTTAAGAGTACTTTCACACATTTAAACAGAGCTTTTTACTAAGAAACTTTCAAATTTATAAACTGTTAACCGGTAGTCACCAGTGGAAAAATGTTGCCTGGTCTGATGAGTCTCGATTTCTGTTGAGACATTCAGATGGTAGAGTCAGAATTTGGCGTAAACAGAATGAGAACATGGATCCATCATGCCTTGTTACCACTGTGCAGTCTGGTGGTGGTGGTGTAATGGTGTGGGGGATGTTTTCTTGGCACACTTTAGGCCCCTTAGTGCCAATTGGGCATCGTTTAAATGCCATGGCCTACCTGAGCATTGTTTCTGACCATGTCCATCCCTTTATGACCACCATGTACCCATTCTCTGATGGCTACTTCCAGCAGGATAATGCACCATGTCACAAAGCTCGAATCATTTCAAATTGGTTTCTTGAACATGACAATGAGTTCACTGTACTAAAATGGCCCCACAGTCACCAGATCTCAACCCAATAGAGCATCTTTGGGATGTGGTGGAACAGAGCTTTGTGCCCTGGATGTGCATCCCACAAATCTCCATCAACTGCAAGATGCTATCCTATCAATATGGGCCAACATTTCTAAAGAATGCTTTCAGCACCTTGTTGAATCAGTGCCACGTAGAATTAAGGCAGTTCTGAAGGTGAAAGGGGGTCAAACACAGTATTAGTATGGTGTTCCTAATAATCTAATAAATAAACCTAATAAATATATATAACTAGCGTTCGCAGCCTTCAGTAAATTAATTTGTCTTAGAAAGTGATTAATAAAAATATTATTAATAAAAATATTCTAAATATAAATTGATAAATTGAAATATGAATTGAGAAATTGATGTTTACTTTCTTGACTGCTTTAGGAGGGGAGATAAGGAGAAAAAAGAAAGGAGAGAGAAAGAAAGAGTGATGGAGATGAGGAGAGAGCAGGAATTGACAAATAATCTACTGCCCACTGACTTGGATTTAAAGCTATTTCTCATCCATTTTTTGGCCTTCAAACATCTTAAAAGGCACATATGTATATCAGAGAAATCTACATTTTCTTGGGGCGCATGCCCTCGAACGCCCCTAACTAGGTACTGTGTGTGTGTGTGTACACGCTATATGAATTAATAAAGAACCTTTCTTTGCTGACCAATTAGTAATCATACAAATGTTAATTGACTGACTTCTTCAAGTTTCATAGAGAACATTAAACAAAAACATGTTAGCTTGTCACGTGAATTTGTGATTTGAACATTATGGGCAAGTTTTGGTTGTCCATGCCGAACAATATATATCCCACACAGTGTGTGTTTGGACTGAAAAAGGTGGTACATGATCTTAGTTAGCAATTTGACAACATTGTAATAAATAGACTATTTTCTGTGCATCAAAAAGCATGCTTGTTAAGAAACCAGCAGACAAGATAATCCAGCACAAATTAGTGAATAAAAATTAAATACATAATTAAACACAAAATGAAAATGGGACTGAAAAAGGTCCACTTTTTGAAAAAAAAAAAGAAAAAGAAAAGAACCCCCCCTTCTACTAGGCTGGCTATGGGCCTGTTGGATTTACTTAGCTTTTTTTTTTTTTATATATCAACAGGTTCCACATAACTGGGTTATGTTGAATTTAATTAACATTGTTTATTTCAGTAAACTTACATAAGGTTAATTCAATGCCATTTAGTTGAATCAGGTTAATATTCTTACTTTTGTCCAAAACTATTAAGTTCAATTATTCTAAAATTAATATCAAACAAAAACCAAAACAAGTAATCCAGTTTAATTGATTATTTTTATTTAGTGAAATACATTTTTAATTTTTTTACAACAACATTTACAAATGTTATCTAACAAAAAACCTTTTACAAAATCTTATTGGCTAGCCAGAAGATGGTTTTGTTACATCTATGGTATGCCCAAAGTTTTTTTTTTTTTTTTATTATTAAAACAACTTGAATTGTTATTAGCAGGTCCTCACCCCAAACACATGCTCTACACTTCACCACAATGGTAACCTCCAAAAACTCTAACATACCAGAATCTCTTTTAAATATAAAAATAAAAGAACATTAAACATTAACAAGTCTCCCATTTTTTCCATCTTGATGAAAAAAACGCATACAATAACACTTTATTTCAACATTTACTCTCCGTATCTAGTCCTGTGCAAAGCATGATGGGAAGGGGAAATCCTGTCCCTGGTTTCTATAATGCAGTTTTAAAACAACTAAAATAATTTGTACTCTCAACTCTTATTAAGTGGTCGAAAAGAATTGGATTAACTTAATTTACTTAAGTAAATTGAACAAGCATCAAATGTTATTTTCGGCCTAATTAACTGAAACATGTTCTTTCAAAATGAAAATATTGAGTTGAGCGAAAATGCAACTCTTTCAAGTCAGTTTAACAATGCAGTTGTGTTTGAATGAGAAACCTTATACAATAGTGTTAAATGAAAATTATTTATTTTAAATAAACTGAACAGTATATCGAATTTTTGTTGTTGTTGAGGAAACCATGTCAGCTCACTCTCTTCTCTGAAGAAAAAAAAGTACACCACTATTTGAGTAAGATTTTGTAATGTTTTTGAATTTCATCAAGGCAGCATTTATTTGATAAAAATACAGTTAAAAAGTAAAATTGTGAAATATTATTACAATTTAAAATAACTGTCTTCCATTTTTAATATATTTTAAAATGTAATTTATTCCAGTGATAGCAAAGCTAAATTTACTCCAGTTTTCAGGGTCACATGATCCTTCAGAAATTCTAATATCCTGATTTAGTGTTCAAGAAAAATTATTATTATTATTATCAATCTTGAAAACAGTTGTGCTGCTTAATATTTTGGTGGAAACCATGATACATTTTCAGGATTCTTCAGAATGTTTAAAACACAGCATTCATTTGAAATATAATTTTTTGACACACTTCTTTACTGTCACTTTTGACATATTATTATTATATGAAGTCTTATGCTCACCAAGGCTGCATTTATTTAATAAAAACTTTAATATTGCTAAATTATATTACAAATTAAAATAACTGTTTTCTATTTTAATACATTTAAAAATTTAATTTATTCCTGTGAAGCAAAGCTGAATTTTCAGCATCATTACTCTTCAATCTTCAGAGTCACATGATCCTTCACATGATGATACACATGATGTATTAAATGTATTTATTACATTTATAAGCATCTATTAAATATCAGACACTTTTGATCAATTTAATGCATCCTTTATCAAAAGAGCATCCTCTTTAAAAAAATTTTTTATCTTACCACAAATGTTTGAATGGTACCGTGGTTTCCACAAAAAATATTAAGCAGCAAATACTGTTTTAACATTGATAATAAAATTTTCTTGAGCAGAAAATCAATATATCAGAATGCTTTCTGAAGGATCATGTGACACTGAAGACTGGACTAATGATGCTGAAAATTCAGCTTGGTCATCTCAGGAATAAATTACATTTTTAAATGTTTTAAAATACAAAACAATTATTTAAAACATTTTTTTTTCAAAATTTTACTGTTTTTGCTGTATTTTTGATTAAATAAATCCATCCTTTGTAAGCATAAGAGACTTTTTTTACAAAAACTAAATCATTGTAATGTTTCCAAACTTTTGACAGGTACGCTATTAAGTTTTTTTTTCTTTCTTTTTTTTTACACATGGAAATAGCCTTTTTAGTTTATGTGTTGTATGTGTTCAGTGGAGGCAATCATAAAGGTAAATGCACATTTATTTACAGAGATCTTATGACCCATTACCTAAGTCACCATGAAATCAAAAGTGACAATTCTTATTTTTTTATGGAATATTACAGTATGTATTATAAATGATTTATCTGTACACAAAATTTGCTACATTTCTTTTTTTACAAATGAATGTGCCCTCATAATCTTTAATCAAAATAACTTCCCTTCCCTTTTGCAGTGGCATCTGTTCTATTCTCTGATGATGTGTTAACTGGCGTGAGGGCGGGACAACCTGTCACTCACCACACAGCAAACCACAAACATCCAATCAGCTCTCAATGGATAAAAGTCCTGTCCTACATTTTTTCTTGTATGATAAGCCATTTTACTTGTATATACACATCACAATAGAGAAGAAAAGACTTCTATCGAAACTTCTATCGAATTTAAGAACAAATGGTGAAACCAAATTAAGACACATCCACTTGAAAAAACAAACTAGTTACTGAGACCCTAGTGTGAAATTTACATGGCAAGTCAAGACAGACCACAGATATAACCAAACCAATGACAACAACACTTTTTTTGACTATTCAGTCAGTGCCTTGTCCAGTGGTTGTTCTTTTATGGATGAGTTTGGAAAAAAGGACAGAGGCAGGACAAAGGGACAGGGCTTGTGGTGAGATGGACAGGGAACAGGGGCCGCCTACCTCGTCCCTCTCCTCCCATCACTGATTCTGTTCTATTAAAGTTATTTATTCCTTCTTTCTATTTTAAGCCTATTTATGCAGCAGGCGACTCCTCATTATCCGCCCGTGGCTCTGCAGGGATGACAGGAAAGGATCCCCTAAAAACAGAACGAGGGATGACCCCGCCCTCCCTCTCATCCCCCTCTTCTCTCCACGCATCGCTAAATTGCCTATTATTTCTCCATTTCAGCCCGTCCCGTGTCCCCTCTGACGGCACGTTAATGACAGGCGAGGAGAGCGTTGACGCGCTTCTCCTCGCTGTGCAGACGCTCATTAAACAGAGAGGATGCTTAATGCCGTGGAGCTGAGCAGTTTAAGACAACGCAAAGAAGATTCCATCTGCCTGGACTCCTCTTCGACTCGCTCAATGACTTCTCAAGAGCAAAGCAGATGCGGCACCCGTCCGAGCCCCAGAGGACAACATCTCCCACAATTCCATGTGAATATGCAGATACAGTTAAAAGCACTGCCAAGCTGTTGATGAATATTGAAAAGATTAGTGTGTCGGGCATCCCTCTGTCCTCTCATGTCCCTGCTGACTCAAAGTATAGAATTAAATGTATAAGTGGAATGGAACACTCCTCAGAGTACGAGAGTCTATGACAGACGTACTGTTGGTGACAAGTGGCTTTGTGTCTTAAAGCGTCTTAATCAGTACCGAAAAAAAAGACTTACAATCAAACATACTTTTTTTTTCATATCAAACATGATTTAATCAAACATCTGATAAAAATAATAATAATAAATAAATAAATGAAATATATAATCTAATAATACACACACACACACACACACACACACACACACACACACACACACACACACACACACACACACACACACACACACACACACACACACACACACACACACTATATTGCCAAAAGTATTGGGACACTCCTCCAAATCATTGAATTCAGGTGTTCCAATCACTTCCACAGGTGCCACAGGTGTATAAAATCAAACACCTAGGCATGCAGACATGTCTACAAACATTTGTGAAAGAATGGGTCGCTCTCAGGAGCTCAGTGAATTCAAGTGTGGTACTGTGATAGGTTGCCACCTGTGCAATAAGTCCATTCATGACTACTAAATATTCCACGGTCAACTGTTAGTGGTATTATAACAAAGTAGAAGCAATTGGGAACAACAGTAACTCAGCTATAAATTGGTGGACCACGTAAAATGACTCCTAAAAAGAGTGGGGTCAGTGCATGCTGAGGCACACAGTCCGCAGAAGTCGCTACCTTTGTGCAAAGTCAATAGCTACAGACCTCCAAACTTGAAGTGGCCTTCAGATTAGCTCAAGAACAGTGCGCAGAGAGCTTCATTAAGTGGGTTTCTATGGCCGAGCAGCTGCATCCAAGCCTTACATCACCAAGTGCAATGCAAAGCGTCAGATGCAGTGGTGTAAAGCACGCCGCCACTGGACTCTAGAGCAGTGGAGACATGTTCTCTGGAGTGACAAATCACACTTCTCTGTCTGGCAATCCGATGGACGAGTCTGGGTTTGGCGAACGGTACTTGCCTGACTGCATTGTGCCAAGTGTAAAGTTTGGTGGAGGGGGGGATTATGGTCTGGGGTTTATCAGGGGTTGGGCTTGACCCCTTAGTTCCAGTGAAAGGAACTCTTAATGCTTCAGCATACCAAGACATTTCAGACAATTTCATGCTTCCAACTTTTCTGGGGACAGTTTGTGGATGGCCCCTTCCTGTTCCAACATGACTGTGCACCAGTGCACAAAGCAAGGTCCATAAAGACATGGATGAGCGAGTTTGGTGTGGAGGAACTTGACTGGCCTGCACAGAGTCCTGACCTGAGCCCAATAGAACACCTTTGGGGTGAATTAGAGCGGAGACTGTGAGCCAGGCCTTCTCGTCCAACATCAGTCCCTGACCTCACAAATGCGCTTCTGGAAGAATGATCAAAAATTCCCATAAACACACTCCTAAACCTTGTGGAAAACCTTCCCAGAAGAGTTGAAGCTGTTGTAGCTGCAAAGGGTGGGCCAGCTCCATATTAAACCCTACGGATTAAGAACGGGATGTCATTAAAGTTCATGTGCATGTAAAAGCAGGCATCATACATATATATGCATGTGTGTGTGGTCATTTATATAAAATTGATCAACACAAGTATACAACATACCTCAACAGAGTCACTCAAGTGTTGTCTGTTAATGACGTTGCAGGACATTCCAGTGGATCGTTTTTGTTGTAAACTTCCACTGATATCCTCTGCTCAGGACCCTGTTCAGGTAACACAGCTTATGTTATTCAGCAGTGGGTTGGACAAGAGCATCACAGAGTAAGTAAAAATCATACCTGCTGTGTCAGCCAAGCGCTGCATCAGTTGACCCGCTGTAATGCCACACTGTGCATCCTGACCTGTGCTGCAGAGACATATCCATCTGTCAATCACAATGACCCCTCTTGCATGACCTCTGACCTGCTGGGTAGTGTACTGCAGTCTGCATCATCACTGTCAGCACTGTAAAGTGACAGGAGGTCCTTCAGGGTGGCAACGACACTCATTTCACTGTCAAGTATTTTCATATTAATATATATATATAGGTCTATATATTTTAAAGTTTTCAATATTTTCCAGAAAAATGTGTATGAATAGGTATGTAAAGTTCCACAATGACCCTTACATACATAAATAAATGCATATTTTCTTGATATGCAGGCACAGTCTTATAGAGAAAAACATAGGTGTATGGACTAATTTTCAGAAGTGGTAATTGTGCAAATAAGTGCTGGCAACTACCTGTGGTATGATTAAAAACCGCCAATGGGCGAAATTACACAGGAATCTAATCAGCCAGACTGCGGAATATCAGCTGGGGTCTAGGTGAAGTCTTACGATTTATTTAACCACTAGAAGAAAGAAAAAAAGGTTTTTTAATTCTTAATTATTCTGCTGATTCATAACAAAGGGAAAATATTATAACGAGTCACTGCTATTCTTTGTACTTTGCGAGAAGGTGAATACTCATATTTCAGCCATACATTTGCATAAATTCACATCTCTTTAAGCTTGCATTACCAAATGTGATAAAGCACTTGCTGCAAAATAAATAAAACAGGAAAAAATAAATGAGAGGGGTTCAGGTATAGAAGGACAAAAAAAAAAAATATTCACAGGATAAAAAAGAAGGATAAAAGTGCACATAGAAAAGGAAGAAAGAAAATAAAGCTGCAAAGCTCACATTGATACAGAATATGGAGGAATAAATTAATATGATAAGGATATTTATGAAGTGGAAAGGGAGCAAACGCATGAGGAGAGCAGATTTACGAGGTATCGAGTGGAGGAATCAGATGGAGGGATGAAGTGATAAGTGGAAGAACGAGTGAGGCACTCTGTTTTTACAGCGGCAGTCAAACAATGGCGTTCAGCAGCGTTTAGAGTCGAGCTGGGACAGCCCAAGGCATTTAACTTTTACAGCACAGATGATGGAAGGGGTGTGTAAGTGTGTGTGCGAGCAAGACATCTTACATCCTGTCTTAAAGCACTATGCTTTCTCTCTTAATCTTTCATTCGATACGCACATGCAAATCTTTACCCTCACCGACATAAATACACATTCAGAAGGTATTGCCGCTCACAGACCTCTATATCCATTTCTATTACCAAGACAGACACACGCGCACAGAATCCCTGATGAAAGTCTCCCACACTTCAGGGTAGATGTCGTGTTCCAGTGTAGCAGAGATATATGGCACATTAAAAATGAATGGAGAAAGGTGGAAAGTCTTGGATGGAACGTTGTTATACCTTGCAGTGCTTCCTCTTTGGTGTACCTGCTGAATTTTTCACTTCTCTGTGTATATCTCTCACTTTCATCCTGTATCTTACATTTCAACAGTCTGTTTGTTTTCAAGGGTCACGGTGTGCCCTGGCATTATGATCAGCACTAACACAGCGAGCTCCCTTTCAGCTTGCTCTCACAACACCAGGTGACCTTTATAAAATCTGTAAAGATCACAACAAATATCTCAAAAGGATTTCCATATATAGAGACCTTCCAGGTCACATATTTCATTATGTAAACTGCAGCAGCAATCATCTACATCATGCTTTCCCCCCTCTCTTTTCCTTCAGTTTCCTTTTTCCTATCCGGCTCAGGAAGTGTCTTTCGGAGCATGCGTGACCCGGACATTTAAGAGAACCGTGGCAGCGGTGGGGCAATTTCAAATCTCTTTCCCCTCATCAAACAGTGAGAGAAGGCAAGGAAGGTCACAGAATGATGGGAGAAGAACAAGGCTTGGTCATGATGAGTGTTTGATCCAGGAAGGAGAAATGGCAACAAGAAAGTAGGAGCCCATCAGAGGAATGGACAAAAGAAGATGGGAGGAGGAAGGAAAGAAAGAAAGAAAATATCTGATACATATTTAAACTTGCTACACTGCATTCAATTATGAGACTGTGAGAACTAGTTCTTTGGTGTCACTCAAGCCTTGTTCAGACTGTCTGATTTTTATGCACATCCAACTGAAATCCAATCAGATTTAGAAAGTGTGAACAGGACTTCCTCTTCGAGCTACATTCATATATTTCTGGAAATCCGTTTCAGCCTGAGTGCTCTTATAGGAATTTCATGTGGTTTATTTGACTCTCATGGCACGTAAAAGTCAGACGTTGTTATAGGAAACATGCTGGATGAGCAGAAAATGACAATATAACGGAGACATGTTTTGAAACTGCCAGAGATGACAGCATACCAGTGTCTTACGTTTCTGCCGCTGCCTCAGAAAATGCAATAGTCCACCGCGGCAGCAGCTACACATTGTCATGTTGTAAATAAGACAACATCTGTATTGTAAACTTCTCTATGCCGTGGTTGTTGTTTCTGGTGTATAGGCCCACCTACCAACGCAACATCATTGCCATAGAAACCAATGCAGATATTCTGGAAAACAAAAGAGCGACATGGACAGACATCTGAAAAAATGTGATGCACAATGTGGACAGTCAATGGGCTTCATTCATGAAATTTTCGTAAAGTAAATTCGGAGTAATTTGTGCGTAAAATGGACCTTTGTGAAAACTCTCCTCCGGATTAACAAATGCTTCGCATACCACGGTTTCAGTAGTTAAACGTGTGCATATTAATGAACTCCAAACATTCGTAAATAGGGGTGCATGCACGCTCATTCATAATTAGCATAATCCCCACGCATGAGATGCAACTGCGCATGTCCAGGAACGCTGTGGAATCTTCTGGACTTTCTTCTCTGGTTTGGCTCCAGTATATTGCACACATTGTAAAGAGATCAATTGGACATATGCCTAGAAATAAATATTAAATTATTGTGTGTGAAAATGGCCAGCTGGTGGCGCCTGAACGCGATTTGCACGCTCAGTGTTTTTCCAGCTTAGATACTTTGGTTACATAATACAGAATATCCATGGTAGTAATGTGTTACTAGTATCGAACTAGACTACTACTGAATATAAAAATGCAGTAACCAGCAATATTAGCTTCTCCATTGTTGTTCAGTCGTTGTACAAGTAGGATAGTCAGTGTAGTATTTGTCTTGCCCCTCCTCCACTGTGATTGGACAGCTGGGTAAAAAGTGACAATAGAAACAATATTGTGAAATATTATTATGGCACATAGTGCATCAAAATGCAATGTCATCAGATTGCCTAAATTAGAACACAGAACATTCAAATGTTTTACGCTCATTTACACGTGGTAGGGAGCAGGTGTACATTTCTTTCATACCAACTAACATTTCATTAGATTTAAACTTTGACATTAGTTTGGTTTGAAGATGAAAATGTACCAAGCACAATGTTCTCTCACCATTCCTGATTTCTAACACGCACACTTACCACATTTCGCCATGGCCGACTTTTGCGTTCATATGTAAATTGCGCAAGCTTATTTCGTTCATTACACTGAAAGATCTGAAGAAATCAGGACAGAAGTGGTTGAAAGTGGGCAAAGGAGACGGATTAAAACACTAGGTGTAAACAGGAACGTGTCTCCCTCGTCTACTAGTGATCCAATCAACCAAAACACATTAATGCCAGGTATAAACACAGCCCTATAGTTGAGGTCAATACTTGACACAGGTTTCAATATGCGTATGCACTGAAAACAGCGTCAGATTGTTCAAATTTTTCAATTAATAATTCATATGTACACTAGATTAGATTTTTTTTTTAAATTAAAAATGAATTAAAGCTAGCCTAATGCGTGAAAATATTGTTCAAAACACAAACATGTTTGTTCTTATAGTCGTGATTAAATGGAAGTAGCGACAGATCATTTCTTCAGTATTATGATGTACATATGAGTGAAATTAACAAAATGTATTGCAGGGACTTGGTTCTATCTATTGGTAGTTGATTGGATGGAGACAGATCTGAATGTGAGCTTGCAGCCAATAGGGTTTAGTTTATATCACAGCTTGGCGTTGAACTTAGTTTGAAAAGCCACAGTTTCCTCCTAATCTCCTCCATAACGCTTTAAATGACAGTATTCTGTGCAGAATTCAAATGGGTCCAATACGTTTTCTGGTCTGCACAGACTCGCGCATATGATCCACTCTGTGCTATCATGTCTTTGGACCGGAGCAGACTGTTCCAGTTCACGTGAAACCAGACTTCATCCGCCCCAATGGAAAGCATATTTACACTCTCCGAAACATTCTCTATATAGTGCACTATGTGGAAAATAGTAAATGTGAGAACATTTCAGCCGCAGCTTCAGTCTATTTATAATGTAGGGGGCGGGACACTTTAGATTCTAGAGAGAATTTGATTGGACAAAAAAATCTGATGAGAAGCTGAAGTGCAGCGTGATGTCATCAAAATCATTGATCCATACTGGCAAAGTCAGAGACTAAGTTTTGAATGCTTATATCTTCTAAATACGAATTTTGTCATTGTTTTGGAACACACTAGCTTACAGATTAATAGTTATAGACAAGCTTATTCATACTAAAAGCCAAAAACTAAAATTTTGATTTCATAGGGACTTTAATATCAGTTATCTTGATGTAAAAATAATCTTCACAAGTAATTTGCAGTTTTGTATTTCAGTGGTGATAGCCCAGATTTCCAGTCTAATGATAAATTTAGGTCTGTTCACCACAAAACAAATAAATAAAAAATAAAAAATTCTTCAAAACATCTCGTGTTGCACTGAACAAATGCAGTCATACAGGTTTGGAATTTGTTGTAGAAAATGGATATCCTAATTTGCATATTATATAGTGAATAACTGCTTCAGGGCACGTTTTAACAATATGGGAACGATGTTGAGAAAAGATGTCACGGTGAGCGTATAAGGCCAAAGCAAATTACAAACGGTGGCAACTAATAATCGTCTGTATTCACGACCATCTCTCCTCATCTCACTCTCTGAAGGCTTCAGCGTAAAGCAAGTCCCGTGAGAGTGTGTAAATTTCTTTCCTCTGGTCTGTAGACATACGCCACCCTCTCTGATAAAGACTGATGCTCTGACTGAGTTCCTCAACGGTGCCGGGACACATACATAGGTCAAGAGACGCCTCTGTTGTTGCCGACTCAACTTGACAGGCAGGTGACAGAGATTAATAGCACCTCTATTGACTGACTAACTTGCAGTTCCTTATCGTTGGCTTGGCCCAAGTGCACAGCGCTGTTATTAGAGGTATAATTGCAAAGACATTTAAAGCGTTTTCCCTTCGGGGATGATGGAATCCAATAAAGCTTTCATAAGAGTCAAGGCAAGACGAGGCATTGCGCTCCCTGCGCACACACAAAATGACTACGGAGGGCGAAAGACGGGTGAGATCCAGCAAAATTGTCTGCATCAAGACAATAAGTGATTTATGGTGCATTGCACAACTCTGGTAAAGCTTATTTATTAAAAACACATGGAAAATCTGTACATATGACAGCTGTCATATCAAACACGTAGTATAAATGTAAGCTCTATCCCAAATATTGTCTACATAAAAAAACTGAGTATACGGCATTGTTTCAAGGTTGGTAAACATGAATATGTATCTGAAATAGTGTGTGCGTGTTCACTTTTGTTTTGTGTAGGTGGAAGATGAAACAGGGAGGGCTGCTGAATATGCAGGGATAATCTGGGCTCTAACTCAATTGTGCAGAAATGAAGTTAGCTACCTCAGGGGGGCGAGAGCCAGGGGTCAGAATGGGCCGTGCCCTCCCTGTCAGCAAGCAGACAGGACGTAGGGGACACAGGGAGGCGCTGACCCCTCTCTGTCCAGCCCTACGAGGACATCACTGACACCTGAAAACCAACAGAAACATTATATTTTACACTTACCCA
This sequence comes from Paracanthobrama guichenoti, assembly GCA_018749465.1. NCBI lineage: Eukaryota > Metazoa > Chordata > Actinopteri > Cypriniformes > Gobionidae > Paracanthobrama > Paracanthobrama guichenoti. The sequence continues at coordinate 15,434,508 of CM031960.1, read as the reverse complement.
GCAGGAACTATCCATCAAAAACAGTGCCTATTCAGTAGGAAGTCATTAAGAACAAAACAATTCCTATTCCAATTCCTTAACAGTCACATTAGTAATTATTTTTCTATTTTTACAGAATAAATATTTGGCATTTGACAATGGATGCAACTCCATTGTCAAATGATGAGATATTTTCAATTAAAAATATATTTAAAATAATTCTTGCAAAAGGTGTGTTTACAGAGGCTTTGCCAACGTTTATGATCATTTTCAACAAAAATTTCATAACCCCCAGAATATTTTGTTGTATGAATATCTGAACATGCAATATATCAAAAGAAAGAACAGACCCTCTGCTTTTTTAAACAACAACAAAAACAACCATTTTATTCTAGCTTCAAGCATTCTTTTTTTTTTTTTTTTTTAAATGAACACTTGAATGTGGGTAAGTTTCATAAAAAAAAGCAACATTTTGAGCAAGAAGCTGAGAAAATGGTGTGTTTTGTCATAGACTACATCCAGATTGGAGTACATAGATGGAGTAGATCGAGTCCATCAACACCCCCAACAGCTTTAGTCCTATAGATCGTCCTGGGTCATACAGTAACAGTTTTGATTTATATGCAGTTAATGTTGATGATCGCGTTATTTTACATATGCATCTGCTTCCTTATGATATCGCTTATTTCTGCTGCTTCTTCACATGTTTTTATCAGGAGATTCAGCACTCTTTCAGAAGATGTGTAACAGCTCCCCATACCGTATAACAGACAAATGACGGACATTTCCGTCTAATGGCGGGGAAAGAGTTAATAAAACTTTTCAGTCTTTTTAGAGACAGCAATGTGATCCAATGTTCCTCAAATAAACATCATTAATCAACAAACAATAAATGTGACATACATAGACTAATACACTGGCTCACGAGCCACACCTGGCTCATTGACAAAAGGCTATTTACCAACAAATGATCGATAAAAAAAAATTCACTAGAGATCAGCTTTCTGCAGAAAAAGCAGATTACAATTACAATTCCTGCGTTGCACAGCCTACCGAAGTTAATGAAAAGCGTTAGTGAGCAGCGTTAGGCCAAATACTGTTAGCTAACATCCTGATGATGAATATGTAAATATGTACTGCATGCTTTCCTTTCAATAAAATGACAACAAAAATGACAGTGATGAGAAAACAGTAAAGAAAGCATCTGATCATAGTGATGTGGATGTTTGCAAGGTGCTTTGCAATTTGGGGCTCCGCTTTATTAGACTGTTTTAAAAAGGGCTATCCCCTCATATTCGACTAATCGTTAATCGACGACTTGAAGAGGCTCAGTAGACCAAAAATTCTATTAGTTACAATTGGGTTAATCGCAGAAAAACAAACGTGGCGCAGTCTGTGAGGGATGGATCGTTAACGGCGGGTATTTGTGGTAATTAATGTCGGGCAGGAAATCCAAACATTCGCCTATCATCCATCGAACTCAAATATGGCTTATCATTTGAAGCATGTAAGAAGTAGCAACTTTATATGGCTGCTCGCTCTAATGTTAACCTAGATAAATGCACGTATATCTAAGTATTTGTGAGGAGAGTGGATGCTTACGGTGCATTCTGAATGTTGGCAAGACCAAAGAAATGATTGTGGACTTCAGGAAGAGACAGCAACGGACATACTCCCCCCTCATGATCAGCGGGTCACCAGTAGAGAGAGTGAGCAGCTTCAAGTACCTGGGAGTAAACATCTCCGAGGACCTGACCTGGACTGCTCACATTCAGACACAGGTGAAAAAAGCCAGGCAAAGACTGTACCACCTGCGCCAGCTGAGGAAATTCAGGGTTTCACCAGCTATCCTGAAAACTTTCTATTTAGGGGCGATAGAAAGTGTTTTAACTCAGTGCATCACAGCGTGGTATGGGAACAGCACCAGTCATGACCGCAAAGCCCTGCAAAGAGTAGTGCGCTTATCCGAGCGTATCTCAGGGTCAGCTCTCCCGTCTCTGCAGGACGTCTACACCAAACGCTGCAAAGGCAGAGCTACTAAGATCATCAAGGACTCTAATCACCCTGCAAACCCTCATTTCACGCTGCTACCATCTGGTAAGCGCTTCCGAAGCCTGATGGCCAAAACTGAGAGACTCAGGAGGAGCTTCTTCCCCCAGGCCATCAGACTCCTGAACTCAGTCACTTAACATCACGTGACTTCACGTCAGGATAAACATCGATACACTGACACTGCACTGCACTTTCTGTTCTCGTTGTTACTGTGTAACAACCTGTCATAAACCTGTTTGCACATTATACTCTTATACATTTGTTAACCACATATTTATAAGTCTACAGTTTACTCACTGCACAGTTTATTTCACTTATTTTATTCCACTTTATCCTTATTTGTTACCTTTTTTTTTCTCTTGACTTGATTATTTATAATTCTACAGATATAGACATATATATATATATAGAGAGAGAGTACTTTTTTTATATCCTATTTCTATTATAATTTCTTCCTTGTGTTTTTAACTGTGAATTTGCACTGTCCATGGAGCGGACCTGTTTACATTTCACTGCCGGTTGTATATTCTGTATATAACTGTGTATGTGACAAATAAAACTCTTGAATCTTGAATCTTCACACAGGGTGTCGGCGTTAACACTTCCCATTTACTTTGAATGGGTGATGTCATGCATTGCCGAACTGAATTGTGGGTTCCATTGCATTACGTCACTGGCATTGCTTATGGCAGAAGTTGAAAATGTTTTAACTCTTCAAGCGCCAACACAGGCGTCAGCCAATCAGATCGCCTTTATGCAAATACCCTAGGGAGTTGCAGTCCAAGCTGGAAGTAATGTGATTGGATGTTGTCACTATGACGGTCGCGTCAGCACAAAGCTTCAGACACCCCCGTCAAGCATCAGCACCTTGTGAATACAGTGTTACTGCATGACGTGGAGGCGCCGGCGTGATAACTTGCATTTCGGATAACAGCGGAAACAACTTAAAATACTTTTTAGTATTTGTAGTCATACTGATAAGAGTAATACATCATTCAAATCTTTATTTGTGTAAACTCACAATAACAAATGTTGTGCCTTTGTAAAATGTAAAATAAAGAAAACAAACAGGATGCACAGATTCTGCAGATTGAGAACATAAAAAAATAAACCAAAACTCATTTACTTGCCTAACAGACATGAGAATCATATCAATAGAAAGCTTGAAATGTCAAGTGATTGTGAACTAATTCAAGTGGAAAACAAATATTCTCAGATTATGTAATCCATATGGTTGTTTTTAATTCACACACACACACAAAAAAAAAAGGGCTCATAACAGTCTTGAATCAAACTACAGTGATTGTATTGTATGCTTTTTATTCACCAATAAGAACCGCCTCAAGAGTCATTCGTTCTGTAATTGGACTACACTGTTCGGCGTGTCTGTTTATACTGTTTTTTGTCTGCAGTGCTGGAACAATGCACATGTGAGAACTGTTAATGTCATTTGGTTCGGGTATCCTTTTTGAAAATGGAAAGGGTTCTGAATAAGAACCGGTTCTTGGTTCCCAATCTTACTATACAGTACAGTGTGCGGCACTATATAAACATATTAAAAACATGTCGCGTAATGCAGCTCACAAGGACATACGAGCAGACAGTCTCATCATCCCGTGGTTTAACATGCACTCCACTGAATTGAGAGCACATTTCTCAGGCATCAGTTGAAACGCACACGCTTGCCTAATTTCCGTGTAATCTGGTTAGACTGTGAGCCCTGCTCCGACCTTGTCACACTCTTCACTGCTGTCGTTCTGCCGCTGACAGGAGGTGAAATGCCTGGCATTAATGTAATAAACTTGACGTGTGTCTGTAAGTGTGTGAGGTAGATGCAGAGGGATACTGAGAAGAGGGCAGGAACAACCAAAGTGCAGAGTTTGTGCAACTACAGCCTCGTGTTTGAGCCAAAACAGACATAATCAATCAATCTCAGGGTGTCAGTGCTTGTAGTTTTGGCTGCTCCCTTGGTGCAGTAGCTGTCAGATCTTGTCTTTTCTTCTCACCTCGAACAGGGACCTGTGTTTGAAGGGTAAACTGAGCTACTTAAGGTTAAAAACAGATCAGTAATATCATCATTGAGTCAAAGTGCAGTTTTACTGAAGCCAATAATAGGACCCATTGGTTCAAATTGTTTGATCAATCAAATCAAAGTAATATTGTTGTATTATTGCTCATAAAGAATCGGAAGAAAGCTCTGTCTATTTTCACAGACTGGGAAAAGCTGTCGTTCTTCAGCTCTTCACATTCCCTGCCCCTTCATTTTGTCCAGCTCTATTCAATTCCAATTCTTTTTATACATATGCCTTAAAGTGCCCCTATTATGCTATTTTAAATTTTGCTAATTTTGTTTTGGAGGTCTCCAACAACAGGTTTACATGCATCAAGGGTCAAAAAACTGTTACATTTCTCATAATATACATTGCACATTGCACATATACAACTTTGATTCGCAAACGACTTAATCCCTCCTTTCTAAATCCCTCCTTTCCGCAAGCTACTCTGCTCTGATTGGTCAGATGGACCAGTCTGTTGGGATTGGTCTACCGCGTACAGGACATATTTCGTAAACAAACGATGATGACGTCGATTTTACACCAATCCCAGAGCGAGTCCGAATCGATGATGAAAAATGCGAAGAACTAATTTTCAACCCGAACCTTGAGCAAGACGTTTCTCAGTGATGCTACTCAGTTTGAGGTGAGATGAGTAATGACATGTCTCAACTGTAATTCCTCACCATCAGCATTAGCGTGTGTGTCTAATGTATTGCGGTGCACATGTGGGTACACTGTATCAATAACAGTGCATAAGTTAGCCCAGCTGAGCTAAAACATTAACGTTTGCAAAACAAATCTTGCTCCATCCTTTATCTTTACTCAAAGTAATAAGAATGACAGACAACCTGTATTAATAGACAGGTAATACTGCAGCCCACAGCTAGCCTGACAAGCCAGACCCACATCAAGATGTTGGGTCTGGCAACACACCATTGGCAGGGCTCAATCCAAGAGGAGGGATAAACGGTTGTCTTTCAGATTCCCTCTGCATGCAATAGGATAGCGCTACAACCAACCAGAGCGCTATCAGTGGTGAGACAACAGTCACAAGCGTGTTGGGGCTGAGTCCCATGTGTTTTCCCACCAGCAGAGCTAGTTAATAGATTAAACTTTTGCCGTATCTGGTCGGCAAAACTCAGCACATCTTCCTTTTTTTAAGAATGACTTCAGTGCTGTTCTTTGTTAGCAGGAAAGTAAAAGTAGTACTCTGGGTTCAGCAAAAAAATTCAGAGCCCGGAGCCCTGCCCCGGACAGCACGTCAAATACGCATAATCTTTACTCTATTTAATTTGATGTAAGTGTGAATTGTAGAGCACAGCGTCTTCTCGACATGATGCTATCCAGTATCCGCTGCAGTGTTCAAGGCTTCCCTGGTCTCTGTGCGGAGTGCGTGCGCAATAAGTGGACGGGCAATATGCTAATGTTTTGTCGTGACGTCACAACGAAACGGCTTTTGTTTAATTGACTCAGAGTTGACTCTTACTTTTGAGAGACAATAACTTTATATACGGTGCACTTTAAATTTAAATTTAAAACTTTGCAGGATGTTTTCATTCACTTAGAACTGTTACACACTTTATGAAAGGTAATTTTCAAAAATCCATAATAGGGTCAATTTAATTACATATCCTCTGTGATTTGCATGTTTTTCAATTCTGATTAAAAAAATAATAATAATAAAAAAATGTTTAAGGAATTAAATCCTTTGAAAAGAAAACCATATTTTAAGCCTCCTAAAATATCATGTAGGATGACTCCTCAAACATGAATAATTCATAATACTTGTTTAAATAAATAAATAAATCCACTTTGCCTGAAAAAAAAATATATATATATATATATATAAAATGTTTAAGAAAACAAAACAAAAAAAAAAGATTAGGATTTGTACACTCTTATTTGGCTACTATTTTGGCTACCAATAAGACTGCATTACCCTCAGCTCTGTTTCATATACTTTTTAAATCCATCACAGAATTCCACAGATTGTCTGTATATTCTGTCTGGGCTTGATCATTTACTCAGGAGCAAAAAGTGAACAAACATAAAATCAGAATTTATACAGAGCTTGAAAAAAATTGACATTTAACTTTACCTAAGGTGAATGCTGCGATGTACATAATGAACAAAAAGCTGTCAGGAAAGGATTACATTATGATGTAGGAGTCATAACATAAGCATAATGACACATACACACCAGAATAACACGACATCTGCTTTATATCCTATAGGCATTGGTGTAAAAGTTCTGCAGATCCCTACAGGAATCACTCACAGCAAGAGAGACAGACAGAATCTCACATTTTCAAAGATGTGAAATAGAGGGCAATTGTCAATGCCAACGCATCCTGGAAAACAGCCTGTTATGGAGCTTTGCAAATTAGTCTATCGACACACACTTACACACTATGCACACACACCGTCACTTCGAGGTGAGACAGATGGACAGGCAGTCTGGTTCAACATTTCTAGGAGTTTATCTTCATACATCTTAATGCAAAAGCCTTGAGACATCATTGAGAATCATTTACACCCCCCAAAGATGAAGGTGATTTAGCGTGTTCAGTGATTATGTCTACTGTAGCTTTCATTATTGCCATGCAATACCACAAGCTACCTACAGGAGGCGCATATTCACTGTGCCCATAGCATATTGTCACGTAGCCAGCAGAAAGCTTTCTGAACAGGTGAAGTCAAAAATATCAACTGGAAATAATAACTACCCCTCCTAAAAATATATGCATGGATTGCATGGAATAAAAATCATTTGTGAGAAATGTTTAAGAATGGCGTTGTATTAGAAAATTGTATTTTAAGTTAGAAAAATAAATTGACATACGGTTTACGTTAAGTCTCATAAAAAATATGAAAATGACTGACTTTTGATGCATTTATGCGATGGTTGTACTCGTACCGCTATTGCGGCTTTCAAAAGGCACTTAACATTTTTTTCTCATGAATGAACATGGTAACAGACAAACTTCACAGTGGCCACAAAATGAATGAAAGCTTTATGAAGCAGTTTCTTGTCTGCAATAAAGCCTGGCCTTGTGGAGATGCTACGTCTATTGTTCTGTTCACATTAGCTGCCCCCTGGCTCCGCTGCAATGAGAAAAGTGTAAGAAAATCTCACCTCTACCCATCACATCTTATGAACAGCTGAGCTTCCCCTCCCTGCTACTCCTACACAATCATACACACACAGATGCCAATAGATGTATGAAGGAAAGTGGGAAATATATAAGAGAATAAAGCGATTGAGAGCAGAAGCTCAGATAAGGTGAGGAGAGTAAATGAAAAATGGAGGATGGAGAACAAGTGATAGACAATGGTGTGGAAGAAGATAAGACAAAGAGGTCAGATAACCAATTAAACTATGCGCACATGTAATTTTTTATTCAGCAAGGATGCATTCAATTTATCAAAAGTGAAAGTAAACACATTTGCATTTATGTGCACACTGATAAAAATGATTTTGTGGTGAAGTAAATACTACAGGAAAAAATAAATGTAATTCCTACATGAAAAGAATTAGTTCAGGCAAGAATTAAAAAAGTAAATTCAATACCAGTACTCAATTCAATATAAATATATGTAGCCTTGTTGAGCATAAGAGACTTCTAAAAACATTCAAAATCTTACCGATCAAAAACTTTTGAACGGCAGTGTATATATTGCATACTGTATACATACACTGTTCCAAATTATTATGCAAGTGACATATCAGTAGGATTTCAGTACAATAAACATTCAGATTTGAGTTTTTCAAAGAAAGTGTTTGTTTGTTTGTTTAATTCCTCCATATCTTTTGAGATAACTAATGTTGTGTGAAAACTGAATGGAGATTATCGAACTATCATAAGATTTGTGAGTAATTTTCAGCACAAGTGAACTCGGTCAGATAAAGGCTTATTAAGGAAAGTTTCTGTCAAAATGTTTTAGTTATGACAGCTATTAAAAAAAAAAAGCCATTGTTGAGCAGCAACATTTAAAACTGCTGGTGTCTCTGGAGTCTCAAGAACCTCTCCATGCAGGCTGGCAGTTGTGTGTAAAGTTGCATTTCAGCCACCTCTAGCCAAAGCTCACAAAGAGAAATGTCTACACTGGCTGTAGAGATACATTTTCAAATGGTTGTATTGCTGTGGTGTTTTTTGCAGCATGGGATAAGTACATTGTAAGGCACTATCCTTCTTTTTAAACCATAGCAGAAAATGGTCAGGTATAAACTCCACATATCTTGCAGAAGTCATTTTGACAACCTCAGAGATATTCCCAATATTCCAGCCCAAATCATCACCCGCTAGGTCCTTGCTGACGTCGCAGTCTTGTCGGAATGGGGTGGCCATTCACCAACCATCTAGAAATTCATCCATTTTAGTAATAAAACTATTTAAAAATGTGTCTTTATGTATTTCTACAGCCAGTGTAGACATTTCTCTTTGTGAGCTTTGGCTGAAATGCAACTTTGCGCAAAACTGCCAGCCTATTGAATTTGAATAAATTAATTTTATTCAAATTCAAATTTCAGAGAGAGAGAGAGAGAGAGAGAGAGAGAGAGAGAGAGAGAGAGAGAGAGAGAGAGAGAGAGAGAGAGATTTGTGAGTGAGAATGACCTGCACTCTGTAATAGTGAAACTGTTAGTTTAATTATAAAAACAGTGTAGTTATCACCTCGTTGCTCAGAAATATAATGTAGCTTACAGTAGCGAAGTCGTTTTATTTATACAATTCACAAGGCAGAGGTTGAAAACATGTTTCTATGCTTCTGAAAGTTTCTGTGTGTGCAGAAGAACCAGACAGGCACAGACCTATGACCAGCTTCGTCTCCATACTGGTGTGATAAATCCAATCTTCAAGCAAAGAAACTGGATGAAATATCTGAATACTACCGATCCACAATCTCTATATAAATAAAGGTGACTTGACTAGTCAACACAGACCCAACACAATAGGCGAGTTTGACTCAATGCGGTGCCGTGCAGACTGATCGGTGGCTGACAAATGCAATGCAGTTCTACATTTTTTCTGTCACTATCATGTGTGCCATCAAAGTACCGCGAGAGCAAGATGCTCCAGCCGCTGCAGTTGGCCCAAATCGGCAAGCGCTCTGATGATGACACATATTGTGTCGTGTTAACCAAAATAAAACTGATTAAAACAATATGTCTCAGTTTTTAACTCCTCCCCACCTGCAACCGGCAAATCTCGCCTGTCAGTGGAAGACTAGTATAGTTCAACTCAAACACACCTAATGACTAGTGGCAGAACTAAATCAACTAGTCAGTTCAAACTATATCTTTCAAGGACACACAAGGACAGATAAGGAGGGTGAATTCATGGATGTTCTTATAGATAGAACAAAAAGCAGTGAAACTTAAAATGCATGTTTAAAAGGCAGTTTTAAAATGTCCACCTTCACTGCTATTTGCGCTGAAGGTGATCTAGATCACTGTCCCCGTCTGCCTGCTGACCGAAGACTCAATTAAAGCTCAGTGCTCACTAGTGAAGCACCCAGGCCATCAGACCAGCTAATTAAACTACAGGCACTTACCATGGGAGTTAATGGCCTTCAATTATGAATGAAGAGCTGAAAGCTCAATCAGTGGGTTGAATGAAAACCTTGCTGGTCACAAAAGGGCACAATGTCTTCCCTGATCTTCACAACCCAAAAAAAGGACCTTGTTTTGTTCAAAAAGAGCGACTTTGGAGAGAGAGAGAGAGAGAGAGAGAGAGTGTGTGAAAGGAAGTTAAAGTGTGTAAAGACCAGAATCAGCCAATTTGAATAATCATTAAACATTATTGTTGATATAATTGTCCTGTTTTGCTGGATGCTGGTTACTCACAAATCAGTGATGAAGTGTGTTGCTTTGCTTGATTAGCCATTGAGATTTCAAGAGTTAGTAGAATGATTTTTGCAAAAAAATAATAATAATTTAAAAAAAGGACCAGGACCAGAGTCGCGAACCACTGGATTAAGGGGCCAAGGTTTGGCTAATTCACCCCTACTGGTACTGTAGGTGCCGTAACTACACAGTCTGACTCCTAAAAACATCTTTCCCCAACTGACTACCAAAAGCTCAAAAACATCTGTGGTTCCCATGCATCCAGATACTAATTGGATAGGCATTTCTCCAGGTTTTATAGACCTCCTTGGAGTTTATCATTTGAAAATATGTTGTGGCTATGCTGGCACATTTTCAATAGAATTGAGTACAAGAGTGCATATTTGGTTTAAACATAGGGGTGGGGGGTGAAGGGTTTTATCCGTCCTGGGGCATTCTCCCTTGTGAAATTTATTTTATTGTAGTAATAATTCTTTTCTTTTTTTTGTAGTAACTTATTTGTAACCCACACATGCAAAGTTGATTACTGCAGTTAATTAGTGATAAACAAGTATTTAACAGATAATAATTAATAATAATTAACATAATTCCTTGATTGCAGGATACTCTGGTTTGAAGTATTTTATATAATTTAAGCAACTGGAACCTTTTCAGTTTGACAGAATTTTCTACTTTAAAAGTACCATGGGAAGTTTACCTTCACTTAACATTTTCTCCTACTGAAAAAGCTACACTAAACGGACATTGTTTTCATTCCATTAGGCTCTTAATGATTTATGTAATCTTTTGAATTGCCTATAAGAAAGGTAGGCTTTTCCTAATATATTCATCAATAGAACAGAACACATTTTACACATAGAAAAAAAAAGATTTAAAGTTCTTGATACTATGCTAACACTTTACAATAAGGTATCATTTATTAATATTAGTTAATGTATTAACTAACATGAACTAATCATGAGCAATACATGTATTACTGTATTTGTACAACTGTTCATTGTTTGTTCATGTTACATCACAGTGCATTGCATTAACTAATGTTAACAAATACAGATTAATAAGATTACTGATTACTAAGATTAATAAATCTTTGAACTAAGATTAATAAATGCTGTAGAAGTGGTTCATTATTACTTCATGTTAACTAATGAAACCGTATTGTAAAGTGTTACCGATTCTACTTTGTACTTGCCATTAAAAAAATGTATCAGTTCTTGTAATTGTAGTATTTGTTAAAGCTATAATTACATGCAAGACCACTGATGGCTCCTTATTACCATGCTTAATATAAGCAAATGTATATAATTTTGTATTTACAATGTGAACAGTGTGGGTAGACTGACACAGAAGAGAAGAAATTGTTGAATAAAGTTGTTATTTTTATTTTGTTTTTTTGCACACAAAAAGTATTCTCGTTGCTTCATAACATTAAGGTTGAACCTAGACTATATTTTAACGCCAATTTTTAACTATTTTACCTTTCAGGGCCTTGAAAATGATAATAACGTTGCAGTCTATGTGGGATCAGAAAGCTCTCGGATTTCATCAAAAATATCTTAATTTGTGTTCCGAAGATGTATGATGTCTTACGGTTTTGGAATGACATGAGGGCGAGTAATTAATGACAGAATTTTCATTTTTGGATAATTTAAAATAAATCATAGTCGCTGCATAGTTGCATGTTTCAGATGAGAATCTTAGCACTTATCAAAGCTCTAAACGCATAATGTATACAAATAAATACAAATTCTGAATATGCTTCCATTGAACATGCATGGTATAAATATTGAGGGGCTTCGGTGGCAAACTACTCCCATGATTGAATAGGAAAGGAAGGATTGCATGGCTCATGAAAGCAGAGGAAAAGCTAACCTGGTCTAAGGTTGGTCTCCTCATTAGAGAAGACCACCCACCTCAACCCAAACTGGAGAGCCTTTAAAGAAGACATCAAATGAAAGGACTCTCCATCATATTTCTGGCTCAAATGCCCCCACGTGGAGTGCCCTCTGTTTGACGATGCCCCATTGTGCCCAGGATGATCCAAACACACACACACAAACCACTTCACTCACAGACAGCATTCAATATGCCCAACTTGGCATTAAGCTTTTTAAAGGTCACACGGCATTATGAGATATATTTATTAAAAACGTCGAATGCATTTTACAAACCCGATTCCAAAAAAGTTGGAACACTGTACAAATTGTGAATAAAAAAGGAATGCAATAATTTACAAATCTCATAAACTTATATTTTATTCACAATAGAATATAGATAACATATCAAATGTTGAAATTAAGACATTTTGAAATGTCATGCCAAATATTGGCTCATTTTGGATTTCATGAGAGCTACACATTCCAAAAAAGTTGGGACAGGTAGCAATAAGAGGCCGGAAAAGTTAAATGTACATATAAGGAACAGCTGGAGGACCAATTTGCAACTTATTAGGTCAATTGGCAACATTATTGGGTATAAAAAGAGCCTCTCAGAGTGGCAGTGTCTCTCAGAAGTCAAGATGGGCAGAGGATCACCAATTCCCCCAATGCTGCGGCCAAAAATAGTGGAGCAATATCAGAAAGGAGTTTCTCAGAGAAAAATTGCAAAGAGTTTGAAGTTATCATCATCTTCAGTGCATAATATCATCCAAAGATTCAGAGAATCTGGAACAATCTCTGTGTGTAAGGGTCAAGGCCAGAAAACCATACTGGATGCCCGTGATCTTCGGGCCCTTAGACGGCACTGCATCACATACAGGAATGCTACTGTAATGGAAATCACAACATGGGCTCAGGAATACTTCCAGAAAACATTGTCTGTGAACACAATCCACTGTGCCATTCGCCGTTGCCGGCTAAAACTCTATAGGTCAAAAAAGAAGCCATATCTAAACATGATCCAGAAGCGCAGGCGTTTTCTCTGGGCCAAGGCTCATTTAAAATGGACTGTGGCAAAATGGAAAACTGTTCTGTGGTCAGACGAATCAAAATTTGAAGCTCTTTTTGGAAAACTGGGACGCCATGTCATCCGGACTAAAGAGGACAAGGACAACCCAAGTTGTTATCAGCGCTCAGTTCAGAAGCCTGCATCTCTGATGGTATGGGCAGCTTACACATCTGGAAAGGCACCATCAATGCAGACCACATACTGCATCAATTACAACCTCATGGCTGCGTAGAAGAAGGATCCGGGTACTGAAATGGCCAGCCTGCAGTCCAGATCTTTCACCCATATAAAACATTTGGTGCATCATAAAGAGGAAGATGCGACAAAGAAGACCTAAGACAGTTGAGCAACTAGAAGCCTGTATTAGACAAGGATGGGACAACATTCCTATTCCTAAACTTGAGCAACTTGTCTCCTCAGTCCCCAGACGTTTGCAGACTGTTATAAAAGAAGAGGGGATGCCACACAGTGGGAAACATGGCCTTGTCCCAACTTTTTTGACATGTGTTGATGCCATGAAATTTAAAATCAACTTATTTTTCCCTTAAAATGATACATTTTCTCAGTTTAAACATTTGATATATCATCTATGTTGTATTCTGAATAAAATATTGAAATTTGAAACTTCCACATCATTGAATTCTGTTTTTATTCACAATTTGTACAGTGTCCCAACTTTTTTGGAATCGGGTTTGTAAAATGTTTGTAATCGAAACATTACAAATATCTCAAACAAGCACAACTATTCATAGCCAGTCTGATCATATTAATTATTGACACCATTATCAATTACAAATCAAATAAATATCAATTACACCTTTTAGGTATAATCTGTAGGAGATAAATATGAGAATCCATAAGTCACTTTAATTAAAAGTGTCAAAATGTAAATGAAATGCTTGTGCAAAGACATGATATTATTTCTTAGTGTTTAATGTCATGCATACCTTCTGTGTTATGTGATCAATAGCACACTTAAATATAATTATATTTAAGGCATTATAAATGTGCAAGAGATTAATTGAAATCCAACTAGTTAATTGTGAAAGAAAAACAGAAACATTTAGACAGCGTGAACTGATTGGAAATTCAAATCGAATCGGTGAGAGCGAATGCCCTGATGACAGAAAATGCGGCACAGGATGATCAACTTCACTTCAACTTAAACTCACACACAAGGAAGTAAAGAGAAAAAGACAGAAAGAGAGCAAAAGAGAATGCAAATGAGTGGAAGAACCGCTGAGCTAAGCTTTAATGGTAGTTTAACATTTGAATTCACCATGGAAGCCTTTTATATTCATGATAAATGGAAAATAAATGTTATTAAGTTCTGTGTTATAATGGCCATTGTGGAAATGACTGAATGTGTTTTTCCCCTCATTACATAACTCATCAGGATGACTTCCTCATCAGGAAGTCAGGCGCAAATAAGAACAAGTGGCACTTTCTACAAATTGGGTAAAAAATAGAGCCTAAAACTCATTTTTTTTCCCTTCTTTTTCAACAAATGGTAATTGAAGTGCCTAACCTTCAGAAAATGTTTGTCAGCCTTAGGGAGTCAAATTAAACATGGCATGTTTTAATTTATATTAATTTTATATGAATCTTTTTGAGGATATAGTGTAAAGAATAGTGTAAAACTTTTTTGTAGGAGGACATTTGTGTAACAAATTGAAAAAAATGAAAAACTAATTTGTGTAACAAATTATACATATTTTATACATATTATACACTCACCTAAAGGATTATTAGGAACACCATACTAATACTGTGTTTGACCCCCTTTCGCCTTCAGAACTGCCTTAATTCTATGTGGCATTGATTCAACAAGGTGCTGAAAGCATTCTTTAGAAATGTTGGCCCATATTGATAGGATAGCATCTTGCAGTTGATGGAGATTTGTGGGATGCACATCCAGGGCACGAAGCTCCCGTTCCACCACATCCCAAAGATGCTCTATTGGGTTGAGATCTGGTGACTGTGGGGGCCATTTTAGTACAGTGAACTCATTGTCATGTTCAAGAAACCAATTTGAAATGATTCAAGCTTTGTGACATGGTGCATTATCCTGCTGGAAGTAGCCATCAGAGAATGGGTACATGGTGGTCATAAAGGGATGGACATGGTCAGAAACAATGCTCAGGTAGGCCGTGGCATTTAAACGATGCCCAATTGGCACTAAGGGGCCTAAAGTGTGCCAAGAAAACATCCCCCAGACCATTACACCACCACCACCAGACTGCACAGTGGTAACAAGGCATGATGGATCCATGTTCTCATTATGTTTACAGCAAATTCTGACTCTACCATCTGAATGTCTCAACAGAAATCGAGACTCATCAGACCAGGCAACATTTTTCCAGTCAGGCAACAACTGTCCAATTTTGGTGAGCTTGTGCAAATTGTAGCCTCTTTTTCCTATTTGTAGTGGAGATGAGTGGTACCCGGTGGGGTCTTCTGCTGTTGTAGCCCATCCGCCTCAAGGTTGTGCGTGTTGTGGCTTCACAAATGCTTTGCTGCATACCTCGGTTGTAATGAGTGGTTATTTCAGTCAAAGTTGCTCTTCTATCAGCTTGAATCAGTCGGCCCATTCTCCTCTGACCTCTAGCATCAACAAGGCATTTTCGCCCACAGGACTGCCGCATACTGGATGTTTTTCTCTTTTCACACCATTCTTTGTAAACCCTAGAAATGGTTGTGCGTAAAAATCCCAGTAACTGAGCAGATTGTGAAATACTCAGACCGGCCGTCTGGCACCAACAACCATGCCACGCTCAAAATTGCTTAAATCACCTTTCTTTCCCATTCTGACATTCAGTTTGGAGTTCAGGAGATTGTCTTGACCAGGACCACACCCCTAAATGCATTGAAGCAACTGCCATGTGATTGGTTGATTAGATAATTGCATTAATGAGAAATTGAACAGGTGTTCCTAATAATCCTTTAGGTGAGTGTACATCTCTTAATCCTACCCAATACCTAAACTTAACAACTACCTTACAAACTATTAATAAGCAGTAATAAGGAGTTTATTGAGGCAAAAGTCGTAGTTAATAGTGTGAATTGGACCCTAAACTAAAGTGTGACCAAAATATATATTTATCACTACAACAAATGGCCATCTTAACTGGAGCATACAGGTGTTTGAAATTACTTTTCATTCAGCAAGCATGCATTAAACTGATCAAAAGTGAAAGTAAACAAAACTCTTTTGAACAACTTGTATTCATTAAAGAATCCTAAAAAAATGGATGGTTTCTAAAAATATTTAGCAACACAAGTATTTTCAACATTGATAATAAGAAATGGGTAACACTTTAGTATGGGGAATACATATTCACCATTAACTACAACTTTTGCCTCAAACTCTTAATTTACTGCTTATTAATTTAGTAAGGTAGTTTTTGTAGCGTTTAAGTTTAGGTATTGGGTAGGATTAAGGGATGAAGAATAAGGCATTCATATGTGTTTTATAAGTACTAATAAACAGCCAATATTCTAGTAATATGCATGCTAATAAGCAACTAGTCAACTGAACCATAAAATAAAGTGTTACCAAGAAATGTTTCTTGAGCACCGAATCAGTATAAATGATTTCCTTAAGGGTCATGTGACACTGAAGACTGGTCTCAGTCTAAAGTCCTCTAATTTAATATTAGGTGTGCATGTGTGTTTGTCCGCACCCATGAGTGTATACTTGATATCTGTGTGTTAGCATGACATTTGATTTCCCATCCACGCTGAGAGCGATACTTCTCTTGTTTAATGTTATTTTTCTCATCCTTTGAACTTCACAGGTCTGTCGACACCAATTTCCTCACAGTCAGAAGCAAGAGGGTTTTTACAGAAGCCCAACACCTGTTGTTTGTTTGGCTTACACAACAGCATGCGGCGTCACAGACAAACCTGTGGCACTTCCTACCTCTCTCCATCACACTCTGATCTCTTTCCCCCTTCATCTGTATTCAATCTGATCCATCCATGAGTCTTCATTTTTCCTTCCTGATCTTTCTTTTCTTAAATGCTAAGACTAACTTTAGTAAATGTCTTTGTCAGCCATGAGCAAATCAAACAAAATTAGCGTTATACTGTATATACACACATGCAAACACGCTCTGACACACTAGGTGCAGACCACTTACCAAGCGTGTTCACAGCCGCCCCCTGCAGCAGACTGCTGACTCCCTATGGCAGGCTGTAGGGTCGTGAAGGTCATGGGGTGGTTGGTCTGGGCCGGGCATCATGGGATAGCAGCACACACACACACAATTAAATTAGTTTGCACTTGGCACTCATTGCATCTGCCCCAAACCTGTGTATCCCGCTGATTTAATTTCCACTCCTCTTCTGTAGTGGGTCTCTCCACTGCCCCTTGATGACCACTCCATCCACCTTCTACAGAGAGAGAAAGAGTGAGAGAGATACATATTTTACTCACTACTTACTTTTCTTACACACTGTACCCCAAAACAAGCAAGTGCAGTGAAAAAGGGCACATACAGCTTTCACTTCTCTCTTTCGTCTTGACAAAATGTGTAGGCCAGAATAAAATAAAAATGCAGTACAACAATGTTAAAATAGTAGAGCTAGAAATCCTTGGGTTCATTCTCAAAATGGTGAGAGCATTTAGCTATTGTGCTGTTCACAGCTGGAATCAGCATCCAGAAAATGTCACATGTGCCCCGACGGCAGCCATGTTCAAACAAAAAAAGCACATTTGTTTAGTGCATTGTCTGACTAAGCACTGCGCTGCTTAGTCAGACGATTACATTTATATTACTGACTTGACTGCATTATTTATTGATAATTATGTATAACTTTAATAATTTTTAATTTTATTTATTCATTCATTCATTGAATTGACTTTTATGTCTTAAAGGGTTGGGTCACCCGAAAATGAAAATTCTGTCATTAATTACTCACCCTCATGTCGTTCGACACCTGTAAGACCTCCGTTCATCTTCGGAACACAAATTAAGATATTTTTGTTGAAATCCGATGGCTCAGAAAGGCCTCCATTGGCAGCAATGTCATTTCCTCTCTCAAGACCCATAAAAGGCACTAAAGACGTCGTTAAAAAGTCCATCTCACTACAGTGGTTCTACAATCATTTTGTGAAGCGACGAGAATAGTTTTTGTGCGTAAAAAAAAAACCTAAATAAGGACTTATATAGTGATGGACGATTTCAAAACACAGCTTCCTGAAGCTTCGTAGCGTTATGAATCAACTTCAGGAAGCTGTGTTTTGAAATCGTCCATCACTATATAAGTCCTTATTTAGTTGTTGTTTTTTTACGCACAAAAACTATTCTCGTCGCTGCATAAAATGATTGTAGAACCACTGTAGTGAGATGGACTTTGTAACGACGTCTTTAGTGCCTTTTATGGGTCTTGAGAGAGGAAATGACATTGCTGCCAATGGAGGCCTTTCTGAGCCATCGGATTTCAACAAAAATATCTTCATTTGTGTTCCGAAGATGAACGGAGGTCTTACGGGTGTCGAACAACATGAGGGTGAGTAATTAATGACAGAATTTAAATTTTTGGGTGAACTAAACCTTTAATTTGTCTTTTTCATTATCAGGGCTACAACATAAAGAATTTTGAATTACTGAATTTAATTTAATAATACAACATGCTTGGTAACAAGACAGAAATGTAAAGATATATCAAAGCACATTTAAAAATCATAAAACATAATAAAATCTTAATTTAAATAAAATAAAGACTATAAGGGGTTTAAAACAAAAATATTTGTTCTGTAAATAGAAGAAATAGAGTTGATGAGATATTTTTAGGTAAGTAGGATACAAATAGTGGACTTTTACAAACCACACACAACTGTTGGGGCCAAGCACAGTCTTTCACCATCCACACACGCTCATTACTGGCACGCAGCATGGAGAAAATGCTCCCCGTAGGCGAAGCAGTCCGTCGACAAAAAAACCCTCTTTTGAACGTCGCCACGTGCTCCCTGCGCTCTTCAAACTGATGTGTTAATGCAATATCGTCTGCAAATTCAAAACTATCATTATTTCACAGTTCTAAGGGAGCCTGGCAAAAGAAAGCAAGAGTGATGGAGGAGTAAGAGAGAGATGAGAGCAGGAAGGCGTTCCTGATCAAATGCATGGTGAGGGCGGAGGTGGAGCAGGATGCAGCGTTATGATTCCATTAATTGGGGGCTTTCTTGCAAATGACCTGAAAGCTGCAATTACCTTTCACAGAAGGGCTCCATTATGAACATCTCACCCGTGACACACATACACACACGCCTGAACTATTTCTTTACATTCCCAGTCATAGACTGCAAATGAGACCTTTTAGTCGCATGCATTACTTGCACAGCGGTTTATATGTAATTTTCTGTATATTTACACCTTTAAACAAACCATACACCCATTACACATATCATTCAATCATGCATTGCTTTTTCTCCTACATTCCCCCTCTATTCCCTCAGCACGCACACACACTCCCTGGAACAGATGATGACATTAGTTGCGGGAGTTGGCTGGTCTCCAGGTGTCCCGGTGTTCTGTAATATTGTCACTCCCATATTTCACTCCTCCTGTCCCAGCCTCTGTTAAAGCAAACTCAATCAACCCCTCCTCATCCCAGAACCAGCGGTGTGTGCTTTCCCATCTCCACAATGCATGAGGCTTGTGTTTGCTTTGAATATACAGGGAGCAGGGTACACACACCAAAGTATACTGTCTCTCCTCGGTTGGTGAATGTATATATCACAAGCCGAATGTGACTGTGTTAGTCATCGTGGAGGCAAGTCACACGAAGCTCTTTATCTCTTTTAACGGCTCTAGAATAAAATAGGGCTAATTCTACGAAGCATAGTCAGTCTTAATTTATATGCACATATGTGCTCTCTGTAATTATGGCAATACTGAATATATTTATATTTATACTCTGGGTTCGGGCCAAATTCCGAGCTCGGAGCCCTCCCCTCGGATAACATGCCAAATATGCATACTATTTAGTGGTGCATACTACATAATCTAATAATAATAAAAAAAATAATAATAAAATCACAAAATAAAAGTTAACTAGTAAATTTTATGTTCCCTTGCCATCTCTAAATAATTTTCCAAATTGTAACATTGTTTATTATGAAATGCTCTTAATACACTGATTAATAATGATAAGTGTATGGAAAAACTAAATGTCTAAAGGCGCCACGCATTAATTGTCACAAATCTGGTTTAGTGAAATGGTCCAAGTCATCTGTATGACAGATAAAAATAATAAAACTATCTATTTTGCTGCTCACTGTGTAGCTGCTGTTGTTAAAATAATAACCGTGTCGTCAGCAGTTCTTAATGTGGTGCTTTACGTTTTTAGCAGGAGAAAGCAATGCGCATGGAACGGAAAGGGCTTGAATGAAGCACGTTGGCTCTAGATGTAGTGCTGAAAGATCATTACTTTAAACAACCCTGAGTGCTTGTGGTGTGAACTACTCCTTTGATTTGACATGTAGAAATTGTAAAATGGCCCACTGAAATTATGTCCCACGGTCCAGATGGAACCAAACCACACGGTGGTCCGCCTTTTGAATACCGTGGAGTAAAGGCACTATAGATTGATAATTTCACAGAAAATTAAGATTCGGTCCTCATTTACTCTTGTGTCATTCCAGACCCTTGCATCCTCTCATTCCAGACCCTTGCATAACTTTAGTTAGTGTGTAATGTTGCTGTTTGAGCATAAACAACATCTGTAAAGTTATGATGCTCAAAGTACAAAGAAAAGGAAGATATCTTTTAAAGAAATTGCTTTTTAAGGACTACAACAAACGACCGACTACAACAAGCTTCTTGTGGGTTAGTGACATCACTAACCCTAAAATTTACATAAACCCCGCCTCTGGGAACACACAACAAAGACCATGTTGAGAAGAGGAAGAGTTATGTAGTGTTGCCATGCCGTTGAAACGCTGAACCTTCCTGAACATTATAATCCAAATATAACTCTCTGTGCTGCACATTTTATGGAGGACAGCAGTTCCCACTAAAAGCAGAAGCTGTTGTTTATGGGCCACAACCTGTAAGTATGTTTTACTCTTTGTTGATGTGCTTTCCATGAATAGTTTCTATCGTTATTTTTATGATGTAGCAAGGACGTAAACAAAGGCAAACGCTGTTTGGCTCCGCCAGCCAGTTACCTAATTGCTAATTCAAATTTATCCAACAAGCTTCTTTTTAATCCCACTAGCGAACTTCGAATGTTGGTGTTTGTTGGCGTTTAAGTGATCAGTGTAAATGCAGGCACGCTAAACATGGTTCTGTGTTTGATATGGCCACTGTAATAAATCCATGATTAGTCTTCGTAATGGACTCATCGTTCTGGCGACAGATATTTGGCTATACTCATTGTATAAAGACAAAACTAACGGGGCTATACAGTCAGTAGCGATCACTATAGATCCACAGTCTGTAATCAAATAATCCTTTCGAGGACTGTAGTATCATTTGTTAGAATGATTATATGAAACAAGGCAATCATGTACTCTTGCTGTACTAAAGCTTTAATAAGGCTAAACCCGTATATCAAGCGCTAACATTAGTAGCATTTACAAATAACAGTGTATCTACAAAGTATGAGACAACTACAAATAAAAAAAACACACCATTCTAAAAACGTCCTGTAACAGCTGTCCTTACACAGGTTCTGCTCGATCCTCTTTACTAATATTCTCTGGGTCTGATTCAGGCTCAAATTGATAAGGCAATATTGACGCCATTGTTTATCAACCACCCCTTTAAAAGATTAAAAGATTTATTCAGATTAAAAATCATGCAAATAAAAAAAAGTGATATAATGTAGAAGTAAGGACAATAGTGATAGGGCAAAATATGTTACCTTATGCACATAAGGCTATTTTATATTTTTGTTTAAGAATTAAGCAAATACTCCTATGAGCAGTGTACCATTCCAGTTTATTTCAGATCGATATCAATCTGATGTCTTCTGTAATGATATCAGTGATCATTGTTTTAAAGTGTCCGGAAAAAGTGTACGCCTAGACAACCTAGTATTATTCAACTGAAACATTCTTTTAAAAAAATGTATGAGCGAGCTTTTCTACAAGATTTATTTGTTGCGGACTTGCAGAAAGTTAATCTAATCCCAATTGTCGAAGAAGCTTGGTCTTATTTTTGCCAGTCTTTTAGTACTGTCATTAATAAATATGCCCCTTTAAAATCAATTCGGCATTAAAAAAAATATCGCTCTAGTCCATGAATAGATCGTGACCTAGTTACTCTACTCCATAGCACATTTTTCTGATCTAGTAAAGCACGCTGTTCAAAATCTGAGACTGACTGGATTTCTTTTAGACGACATTGAAACTTGTGTACTCAAGCAGTCCGAAAAGCAAAATCAGAATATTATAAAAAGCAATTCACTAATAGTACCTAAAATTCAAGAATATATTGGAATAATGTAAAAGAACTAGAGAATACATTTCTACCAACACAAGGGCCTGCTTCACTTAAAAACCAAGACATTATTACAGACAAAACATACAAAAAATTTTCAAACTACGTTACCCTTTAGCTTTACCTTACAACCAGTTACTAAATCACAGGTTTTGTTTGAATTATATAAACTTAACCCCAAAAAATACTTGATACCTTAGATCCTTTTTCTTTTTAAAGTTGGTGCACCTATTATAGCTGAACCTCTAACATATATTTTTAATTTATCTATATCAACAGCTGAGATACCCAAAACCTGGAAAACTGCCATTGTATCCCCCGTTTGTTAAGAATGATGAAGAAATGGATCCAAATTCATATAGGCCAATTTCAGTTTTGCAAAGGTAATGGAGAAATTAATCAATAAGTAGTTAATAGAGTTTCTTGATGTATTTAGCATCATTTCTGATGCTCAATCTGGTTTTTGTTCGTCATTTAGTTGCATTACAGCAGCTGTAAAAGTTATAAACAATATTTATAATACTTTAGATGCACATCAATTTTGCGCAGCTATTTTTCTATTGATCTCACTAAAGCACAGTTGATCATTCTGTACTTCTATCCAGATTACGTAGTATTGGTGTATCTAATCTAACTCTGTCATGGTTCTCTAATTATCTTTTTAGTAGATCCCAACATGTAAAAATTGAACAAGAACTATCTAAGCGCCTAATTATTAACAAAGGTGTTCCTCAAGGCTCTGTATTAGCTTCTACCCTATTTTCAATTTATATAAGTAATACTTCCCAAGCTATCTGTAGTGATGACACCATTCTTTACTCCACAGGATCATCAAATGATGAAGTTTTACAATGGATACAGGATAGTTTTAATAGTATCCAAGAAGCTTTTCATGATTTAAACCTAATTTTGAATAGCACAAAAACAAAGGTAATGTGGTTTGGAAAGAATCAGCGTAGCAAAGGTATTACATCCCTGAATAGGGCAAATCTTGAAGTGGTATCCTCATAAAAATTTCTCGGAATATGGCTCGATAGCTTTTCAACTTTCACTGATCATATAATGAATCTTCAGAAGAAAGTTAAATCAAGACTTGGTTTCTTATATCGAAATAGATCTGCGTTTACTAAATCATCCAAGAAATATCTTGTTGAAACCACAGTTTTACCGTTATTCGACTACGGAGACGTAGGAATATATAGGAATTATAGGAATGCTCATAAAGAATTGTGACAAACAACGTTTGCAATAAAATATAGTGACATTCAGAGGTGAGCATTTTCACTTGAAACATCAATGTCAATCATAAAGTCATCTGCTGTTCCATAGCCAGTGGCGTTTAGAGTAACTGTGCATCATTAATGAAGGTACATGACACAACTGAACATCAGCTAAAAATCACACCGATCAAAAGACTGTGGGGTTCTACCTCCGGTTCACTCCTGGGACAGCTTAGTGTGACCCCGTCAATCAAACACACCTGGTCTGACAGTCCAGCTGCTCTCTGTTTCTATGGGAACAGGGGATCTTGGTGAGGAGGGCATGCTCTGAAACAGGTGATCGTAGACGCATTCACTGAGGGAAATCAGTCAGTTCATGCATCTGTTAATCAACCAATCAAACAGTCAGTTTCACCTTGGGATCATCACCTAAAGGGGACAGATTAGTGAAGATATTGATCAGGTGTACAATATTTAACAGTTCACAGCCAATAGAATAATGAAAAAACTTCAGGTGTATGAAGCAGCCAGACATACATCTGCTTAATAAAGAAGAAGTGTGGTCAGTCTGAATGTCAAGGGCAAATACCTGACTATGTAGGACCGTGTTTGCTTGTACATGGCATAATAGGAAAAAATGGCTTAGGAGACTTTCAAGCTGCAGGGAAGCCAGTCTGTTAGAGGCTTCCACTTAACCCAAACAGATGTTCAGACGACTGCGTGTGTGTTTTTGTGCATCTACATAATATGACCTCTGACAAAGTGCAAAAGCATTTTGTGCTGACGCAGCTCCCTTGAAAGAGAAATTGTTGTTCCAGTAAACCACGCCCACATTTACACATTCTCAAACACACACCTCACCAATCTCTTTGGCCCCCTCTCTCTCTTTCTCTCTCATCACACACACAAACACTCTTTGTGTTTGCTGAAGAATATGGAAAATAAATGTCAGTGATCCCTCATCCCTCTCCTCTATACGCACTGAGCTGTTGTGACAGTCTTTTAGTAGTTCTGCTATGGCTGCAATTCAATACTGAATGAATAAAAAAGGTTTAAGAACTTTTTTTCTCTGTTTTTTTTTTCTTTTCTCGCTCACAGCGAGGACATGATTGGACATCCTGTAGGACATGATATCACCCAAATTGTTATTCCCCCACAGCAACTGCTGAAGAATTTCAAGTTCTTTTTGAAGTTGTGCTAAAACATTCTTCAATCAAAACCTGTTCTAACGCTCTATTGACCACTGATATGCACCATTCTGATTTGAAGGTTTTTACGTTTTGAGTTTAAAGTTTGAATGTTTTGAAGGCAATAAAGTCAGAAAAACAGATTTAGCATGAATTAGCATGTTGCTAACATGATTTAGCATTTTGTTAACGTTCTGTTAGCATGTTTTAACATGTTACTAGCATTAATTAATTAACATATGTTTTAACAAATAATCATGTTGCTTGCATGATTTAACATGTATCTAACATGTTTTAGCAAGTTGTTTGCATGATTTAGCATTTATCTAACGTGTTTTAACATGATTAATATGTTGATAGCATGATGCTAGCATGTTTTAACATGTTAACATTAACATGTTGCTAGCATGATTTAACATGTTGTTAGCATGTTTTAACATGTTACTAGCATTAATTAACATTGCTAGCATGATTTAACACTTTGCTAATAATTTAACAAATAATCATGTTGCTTGCATGATTTAACATGTATCTAACATGTTTTAGCAAGTTGTTTGCATGATTTAACATTGATCTAACATTTTTAACATGATTAATATGTTGATAGCATGCTAGCATGTTTTAACGTTGTTCTGACATGAATTAACACGTTGCTAACATTATTTAAGATGTTGCCAACATGTTTTAATGTGAATTAACATGTTACTAATATGAATTAGCATGTTGCTGTCATTAAAATGTAAAAGTATTCAAAACTTGGAATTATTTAAAAACTTCAAAAACCTTCAAAAAAGCTAATACTGCTTCTGTTTGTTGTCTTGGTAACCAAATAATTATTTCATACTTCACAGAAAACAAGACTTGGATTGAATAAAACAGACCCATATGACTTCTTAGATGTGAAAAGCAATCGTGTGTTATAAATGATAAAACTGTCTGCTTTGTGTCATTTATAAATGATGTGGGCCCACTGATAATTTCCCTACAGGAACATCAATTTCTGGCAGCTCTGTTGTCTCCAGAGTTAAGGTTAATAATAGCACTTGCACCGTGGAATTTGTAGCTGATGCTAATGATGGCAGAGTAGTTTTGCACACTCTCTTCATTTTTGGTGAAGCAGCATGATTTGGGAAATATCAATATAGCTCAAATGTTCAGCACCAAAAAAAAAGCAAAGTTCAAAGAAGCAGAGATGGTAAAAGGTTCTCAATACCTTAAACTTGTCAATATGACTGGTAACATAAGTCCCGATTTCCACAAATCAACAGTGTGTTTGAGAGACAGGGCAGTGGGTCATCTGGACCGTGGAGGTGTTATTGGAAGAGATCTATGAATAGCATGTGAAGGTCGGTTGTAAAGTTGGGTCGTTTTAGGCAGTATTTTTGTGAATTGGTAAAATACAAGATGGTGAGGTGGTGAGGAGAGGATTGAGGGATTTCAGCTGAGCTATGGTGGGGCATAGGGTCGATTTCTCGGCAGGAGGAAGCCGTAATTGCTCGCGGGGCCTTAATGAGTCCGGCGGGCCTGAAGCACAGCTCTTCATCCAAGAGCCAGACAGGTGGTCTGCTCAGCCTAATAGGGAAGGGACTGGCCCCTGATGTGACATCAAACCCTGCTTCTCACACCTGCCACCCCGGTGTGTGTATGTGTGTGTCTAAGCGCCAGACAGGACTGAAGCAAGAAGAAGAAAGAGAGAAAAAACATTCAGTTCTTTAGTAATAACTCCCCGTCAAGTACCCTTTTTGGCAGCCTGACAACAGAAAGCAGAATCTATATTCTGTCTGTGAATAGATACAATTTCAGCTGAGCTATATAATTGGACTTATATATAAGTCCAAATAAAATGATTTTAAAACCTGAACAACATCGAGCATTGTTTATCAACTTTTTATAGCTCGAAACGATGCTTGAACATCCTATCATTAATGACTTTGCTCAACATACTGTATTTAACAGTCCCTGTGGCTTTGCAGCTTTACGACGCTCTGAAATTTGAGCATAACTGATGTTGTTGGTGGTGCTCATTAACGGTGATCATCGTTAAGTAGGCAGGCTTTTCTCCAGTGAAATGTGCACCTCTACAGCTTTGCGTTGCAGTGGAAGTAGGGCATGACGTTAACAAATGTCACTAATGCATGCTGACAGACACCAGAGTATTACTCAGAGCCCATCATCGCACAACACACACCAGAGGGACGGCCAAAAGCAGAATCAAAAACGCACAAACACACATATGAGTGTAACAGGCATGCATATTCGCTATTACTTGTGCACTGATCTTTATATGGGTGAATTGTTCCATAGTTTAAAAATATAAATAAAAACAATATTACATTATATAAAAATGATATACTTGCATATAAATTACATATAAACATAAAACAAAATATAGACATTAAAAAGACCAACAATTAAAAAACTATTAACTGTAACTACTGAAAAATGGATTGCTGGGCTAATGTTCAATGATATGGAAATAAAACATCAACAATTACTCATCTGCCAAAAATAATTTAATGTCTATGAATGATCTTAATTTGGGGTATTTTGTAATTTTGTCTAATTATCAAAATTATGTATAAATTATAATTATAATAAAAAATTAAAAAAACTTTTCAGGAGAGTACTTAAATATCTACATTGCCGCTATGCTAATTTAGCATTACACACAAATGGTTTAAAAGGATCACTGTGCTGCTCTACCTATTGTTTTAACGTGGCGCTTCAAATGCTTTGTGATCTTTGTAGCATTAACAGACTCTCAGGCTCTATAGCAGCAGACACAGCCGTGGCACTCCAGCGCAGCGGCCTCGACGTGTCTAGGTGTGTGAGAATCTCTCTGCAGGTGTGCCGGGTTCAGCTCCGTCAGACCCAGCCGCCCTGTTCCCTTCGAGAGACCGATCAACAGATGGCATCGCAGATCTGCCCTACAGGAGTGGCCTTCTCTCTCCCCCGAAAACCCAGCACTTCACCCCATCCAAACCCAGCCCCCCCGCTGCATGGCTTAATTACTGCCGCCGCTCTCCGCTCTGTTCTCCCAGAGAGCCGATCGGCCGGAAGAGGGTACGACGTTAGGGAGTGACTCAGCTTAGCTTGGAGCAGTTGCTGAAATGGTAGGGGGTTGAGGGGGGAGCTGCAATCTGGAGAGGACTAGGGTGAGACTTTGCTCTCGCTGCGCAGAAGCATTGCAGTTAGGGCTGAGGTAAACAAACAAAGCCACATGCAGAGAGAGACGTCTGTGAATGTGTATGTGCAGTACGCTGTATGTTTACATAGATTTCAGCCTATTTTTTTTACTTAATAGTTCATTGGCAACTACTTTCAAATCCACAAACAGACAAAAAAAACACAAAAAACAAACAAACAAAAAATTAGCTTACGTGGGGCATGTATATGCTAGTTTAGCAGCAGTGGGTGCACATATGTGTTGTGGGGAATGAGAGGTGCCTAGAGCTCAAGGCAGAACAGATGGAGCGACTGTAGCAGCAACCAGAGGCGCAAAGATGGGCGGAACGCTGCAGCCTCTGCCAGCCAACTACAGGATGGAGACCCCCATAGAGTCTTTGTGCCAGAGTGCATCTGCATTTGATTATAAATATGTGAATATTTGTGAGTTTGAAAATGGAATTCCTCACTTGCAGATGGCTTAATAATATGTGTATGGCTATGTGAGTGAGCTTGTCTGGATGGGGTGTTTTATTGCTGCAGAGGCTCATTTGAGTGTGTGTGTTTTGAACTGGGGAAGGAGGGAGGGTTAAGCTAAATGAGCCACATTAATAACCTATGTCAGCAGGTCTTAAAGAGCAGAAGTGCTCTGGATGACCAGGGGAAGCAGGTGAGGGAGCAAACAGGGACTTACTGGTATCACTCTCGCTATTTATGAGCAAGACTTTAAGCGAAAATCTATGCAGAAAAGAGCATATTTAAACAATAAAACATCTAGGATAACATTATCATATAAAAACAGTCTGGGTGTAAAATAATATTGATTCTGGTCTACAAATTCAGCAAATCAACAAAATGGTCATTTAGAGCACAATGAAAACTGGAGTCTTATACAAAAGGAACTCTTAATGCTTCAGCATACCAAGACATTTCAGACAATTTTGTGGGAACAGTTTGGGGATGGCCCCTTCCTGTTCCAACATGACTGTGCACCAGTGCACAAAGCAAGGTCCATAAAGACATGGATGAGCGAGTTTGGTGTGGAGGAACTTGACTGGCCTGACCTGAACCCAATAGAACACCTTTGGGATGAATTAGAGCGGAGACTGCAAGCCAGGCCTTCTCATCCAACATCAGTGCCTGACCTCACAAATGCTCTTCTAGAAGAACGGTCAAAAATTCCCATAAACACACTCCTAAACCTTGTGGAAAGCCTTCCCAAAAGAGTTGAAACTGTTATAGCTGCAAAGGGTGGACCAACTCTATATTAAACCCTACGGATTAAGAATGCAATGTCATTAGATCCTATTTTACTGACCGTTCCCATTTAATTTCTATGAGTGACCAAAGGTCTGAGATTAGATCTGTTCTCAGGGTTACTCAGGGGTCAGTTTTGGGCCCTTTACTCATTAACATTTTCAACAAGTTCAACTTAAGACATACTTTTTTTAAACTATAGCCTTAGCTTGTTGATGTTTGATGATTTTTAGTTTAAAATAAATATAAAATAAAGTTTATTATTAAAGTTTATGTGCATGTAAAGGCAGAAGTCCCAAAACTTTTGGCATTATAGTGTATGTCTATATCTGAAATGTTGATGCAATATCTTTTAGGATTTAAAGGTGTCCTAGAATGAGTTGAAACAATATTTTAAATTGTTCTCTGATATCTACATAGAGGGTATGTGGCAAAAATTGTCCAGATACGGTTTTGCAGGTTTACAACCCTAGAAATTGTCCCTAGAATGAAATGGTCTGTTTTTGCCTTATTTGGAAGGGTCATGAATATTAATGTAGAGTTGTGCTCTGATTGGCTGTTTCACTGCGGCTAATTTCAGTAGCTTCAGTGCCTACAAACACATCATGACAATGGAGAGATTATGCATCCAACCTTATATGTTTGATCCTGTTTCTGACGAAGATGCAGTTATTGAGGAACAACCAACTGATTTGAGATTGTAAATGAACACTTTTGAGTGGTAAGTTTAGTCTTTATTTTCAGTAAGAACCTGCAAAATGTAACGTCAGTACTATAACTTGAGCCTACATGTGAACTAGCATATAACATTAATTTTACACGTTAGCAGTCACAACTTAGCATTGCAAAAATATTTAAATTATTGTAATGCGTCACCGTATGATTTTACAATGATAGCTTCTTGAATCACGAACTCTAAACAGCAAACTGGGTAGCGCGTAAATATGTTGTTTGTACAGTACAGTAAAGTTTTTTTTACCAAATTGACTAGATGCCTTGTCAAATGACTAGTTTCAACTTAAGTGGTGGAGAAGGTGACGTTAGCTAGAAGGATCGAGTGAGCTATAAGTATCTAAACTACCGTAGTTAGCTCCTGAGTAATGTGTTGATGATGAAATATAGGCTAAATTATAATTCTATCTGACAAAAGGGATTGCCATATGTATCAACGGTTGTATTTTGTAGATTTATATGACAACACTGGCAGGAAATAATATTAACCTTTGTCATTTGACATACTGTTATGTATGCTACATGGAGTTTCCTGTTGTTACTGTACTAGCATCTTGCGTTGGATCTAGATAACACAGGGGATATTATCATTAATGTTGTCTCACTAAGAAACTTTCAATTTAATCAGAAATTGTTTAGACAGTCAATAAGTGGATAAAATCACTACTTACTGCTCGCGGGAATAGTTTGAATTGCCGCTTCTCTAGTATCAGACGCTGAGCGAAGCCTGTTTGATATTGTCCCAGGTTAGAAAAACTGTCCGAGGTGAAATGGGCCGAGCAAACGAACAACTTTGAATTAAATTGTTGCGGTGTCTGGTTATAGATAAACATCAACCATGCCTGTTGACAGTTTTGTTCTGTGGGAAGGGTATGAAAAGTCCTCACATCCCCTGCACAGCCTGGAACATAACATTTATTTCCATGATCTGCCATTTTCGCTATCCTCGCTTGACACTTGTTTATTCACAAAACCTGCAGAACTTCCGATGATTCGGCAGCACAGTTCCGCCTGGCCTTGAACATGGGCTGGCATATGCAAATGTTGGGGGCGTACATATTAATGATCCCGACATATATATATATATTCTCTTTAAATTCTAAATCAAATCGCCTAGATGTTAGACCTCCCATGAAGTAATAATTGAGTTAAACAAAAGAAAGAAAAAAAAACAGATAAGTGAAGTAAAGGAAGTCATCTAAACTGGAGTCTAGAGACTCAACTTAGAGGAGGTTGTAAGATGTATCTGAAAGGTTACAGGTTTTGACCTCTCATCTTCCCATGTGTTTGACCATGAGGGAAGGTTGAT
Source organism: Paracanthobrama guichenoti (assembly GCA_018749465.1). Lineage (NCBI taxonomy): Eukaryota > Metazoa > Chordata > Actinopteri > Cypriniformes > Gobionidae > Paracanthobrama > Paracanthobrama guichenoti. The sequence goes on along the minus strand of CM031960.1, from coordinate 15,403,310 downwards.
GGTTAATTCCTGTAGAAGCCTGTGATGGTGATAATGATAAAGACAATGATAATAACAATTATGAGTGTGTGTTGCAAGCATGTGTGAGTGATTTTGGTAAATTTAGCACTGATGACTCACTGGGTGGATGTAACGCCCACCTTCATCTGCAGGGGTCCCCCTGTCCTGTTTGAGAGCCCATCTCAACTATTCTTACGTGTATGTGTTTGTGCGTGAAAAAGTAATTGTCCAAAATAAATACAAGACATCCTATGGTGCTGCATCTGAACACCCCCCACTCCACATCTTCCGCTCTTCACGCTTTACAGTTTTTTAGAAGTGCAACTATAAGTGCTACATTACTGTGATTCAGCGCTTACTAATAACAATATGGTGTAGTTCCTCCAATTAAATGTTATATTAAAGTAATAATTAAAGTAAAGCAATAATTTTGCTTTGGTACTAGTGAGCATGCATATATGATAAAATAACAAGTGCGCATTTCCATGGCAATATTTCAGCAATCAAAGTGTGTCTGGTGATTTGGGTCAGCTAGAGAGAGTCATGAACAAATCACAAAAAAGATTAGCGAATCTGTCTGAATAACTTTGCCATCCCAGTAAACTGGTGCATAGCCAGAACTTTTTTTCAGGGGTGGCCAGATAAGACCCAGGGATTTCTTTGGGGTGGCGCAAAAAAAAAAAAATAAATAAAAGAGAGAGAAATAAACATTCCTGCTTAAAAGAGAACATAATTTAAAATGTTTTAACTCTCATAGCCTACATGGAATACCGAATTTCATGTTACTGCACCTCAGCAAACACTGGTTAAAAACTGGATCATCATGTAATTTTATGCATTTTGCATGCCATAAATTGTCTTCCATGTTTTTATATTTCACTTCATGTGATTATATTTATACAAAATATATAGATATGCAAATATTAAATGTAAATATATTTATATGACTGATATGTTTAAAATACACTACAAAAGTTTGGGGTCAGTAAGATTTTTAAACGTTTTAGAACACCAAGGCTGCATTTATTTAATCAAAAATACAGTAAAAACAAAAAACCAAAAAAACAAAAAACAGTACGATTTGTGAAATATATTACAATTTAAAATAACGGTTTTCTGTTTTATTATATTTCAAAATGCAATTTATTCCTGTGATGGTGACCCGTCAGAAATCATTAGCTAATTTGGTGCTCAAGAAACATTTGTTACTGAAAATATGTTACTGACCCCAAACGTTGAATTGTAGTGTATATAATGATATAACCCAAAAACTAAACAAAATGGCGCCGCCGTGTTCGGTCGCCGTTCAGACTGTGCTTTTATTTACTATTTTACTTTCTTTTACTCTCAATTTTTACAAACTTATCAACTGCATTGATCTGCTATGACAGCAAAACTCTTTTGGACATTGGTTACCTCTACACTGGACTGTTTCAGGACACTTTCGCCGATCCTCTGTGGCCATCTGAGATCCTTCGGAACGCCGAGTTGAACAATGGACAGACGGGTCAACGGCGAAGAATCAAGAAACACCGTCGGAAACGCACGGGGATCCGCAACAGACTGAGGAAAAGGGCATTCAGCCCTCCTCTCCCGAGCATTCTGCTAGCAAATGTTCAATCCTTGGAGAATAAGATGGATGATCTTAGAGCCAGGATAAGTTTTCAACGGGATATGAGAGACTGTAACATCTTTTGTTTGTCTGAAACATGGCTCACGCCGGCGGTCCCGGACACAGCTGTGACGCCGTCGGAGAACTTCTCTGTTTTTCGGATGGACAGAACAGCCGAGGCCGGTAAATCCAAAGGCGGTGGAGTGTGTTTCATGATCAACAAGAAATGGTGCGACCCCAGGAACATCACCATTCTCTCGCGGTCCTGCTCGCCTCATCTGGAACATTTAACAATCATTTGCCGCCCATTCTATCTGCCGAGGGAGTTTTCTGCGGTCGTTGCGACCACTGTTTACATTCCACCACAGGCAGACACAGGGCTGGCTTTATCTGGCCTTCATGATGTTGCCAGCAGCGTCATAAACAAACACCCCGATGAGGCGTTCGTCGTCGCGGGCGATTTTAACAAAGCAAACCTAAAGAAAGTCTTGCCAAACTTTCACCAGCATGTCTCCTGTCCTACACGAGGAGCAAACACACTGGATCATTGCTACACTCTGTTTAAGAACGCCTATAAAGCGCGGTCACTTCCAGCTTTTGGCAAATCGGATCATGCCGCCATTTTCCTCACACCTGAATACAAACAAAGGCTCGTTCAGGAACCCCCGGTGAGGCGGGAAGTTAAGCGCTGGTCACCCCACTCAGAGACCGTGCTACAGGCAGCTCTGGATGATGTTGACTGGGACATGTTCCGGGCGAGTTCAGCTGACGTAAGCGAGTTCACGGATGTGGCGCTTTGCTTCATCAACACGCTTACAGAGCAAGCCACGCAAACAATAACAATAACGTCTTTCTCAAATCAGAAACCGTGGGTGGACAATTCAATCCGCGTTGCAGTGAACACACGCACTGCCGCTTACAACGCCAGTCTCCTATCGGGGAACATGACTGAATACAGATCGTCCTGCTATGCTCTCCGACGCGCAGTTAAAGCCGCAAAGCTCCGTTATAAGAATCGAGTGGAGTCTCATTTCCAACTCAATGACTCGCGGCGCATGTGGCAGGGTCTGAGGTCCATCTGCTCTTTTGGATCTAAATCCTCTGCAGAGGTGAGCGCTGATCCGTTGCTTGTGAATGAGTTAAACTCTTTCTACGCTCGCTTTGACTGTAACCGCGGCAACGCGACTCCGCCAAGTGGCGCGTCAGAGGGAATTACTCAGAGCAGCAACAACCACGTGATCTCTGTCTCAGAGGATGAAGTTCGGAGGGCACTCAAGCGTGTGGACGTCAGGAAAGCTGCTGGGCCAGATGGTATTTCAGGCCGTGGTCTGCGGTCCTGTGCTGATCAGCTCGCCGGGTTGTTTACATCTATCTTTAATGAGTCCCTCGCTACATCTGTGGTCCCCACCTCCTTCAAAAAAATCCACCATCATCCCTGTCCCTAAGAACAGTAAACCCTCTTGCCTAAATGACTATTGTCCAGTGGCTCTCACATCTATAGTCATGAAGGTCTTTGAGAGACTCATTAAAAACACCATTTGTGCCTTCATTCCTGACACTTTGGACCCTCTTCAGTTTGCCTATCGTCCCAATAGATCGACTGAAGATGCCATTTCTCATGTCCTCCACTCCTCCCTCACTCACATCGACAGCAAAAGTGGGAACTACGTAAGGCTGCTATTTATTGACTATAGCTCAGCCTTTAACACCATAGTTCCCATTAAGCTAACCGCCAAACTCCTGGATCTCGGCCTGAATCCTTCTCTCTGTCACTGGATTGAGGACTTCCTCACTGGCAGGCCTCAGGTGGTGAGAATAGGCCAGTCCACCTCTTCCTCCATCACCCTGAGTGTGGGAGCTCCACAGGGCTGTGTCCTGAGTCCCCTGCTCTACTCTCTCTACACACATGACTGTTTGTCCACACACAGCTCCACCTCTATCATCAAATTTGCTGATGATACTGTTGTCCTGGGCCTCATTTCCAACAACGAGATGGCATACTTGGACGAGGTGGAGCATCTAACATCATGGTGCCAGGACAACTGTCTCTCTCTGAATGTTGGCAAGACCAAAGAAATGATTGTGGACTTCAGGAAGAGACAGCAACGGACATACTCCCCTCTCATGATCAGCGGGTCACCAGTAGAGAGAGTGAGCAGCTTCAAGTACCTGGGTGTAAACATCTCCGAGGACCTGACCTGGACTGCGCACATTCAGACACAGGTGAAAAAAGCCAGGCAAAGACTGTACCACCTGCGCCAGCAGAGGAAATTCAGGGTTTCACCAGCTATCCTGAAAACTTTCTATTTAGGGCCGATAGAAAGTGTATTAACATCACAGCGTGGTATGGGAACAGCACCAGTCATGACTGCAAAGCCCTGCAAAGAGTCGTGCGCTTATCCGAGCGTATCTCAGGATCAGCTCTCCCGTCTCTGCAGGACGTCTACACCAAACGTTGCAAAGGTAGAGCTACTAAGATCATCAAGGACTCTAATCACCCTGCAAACCCTCATTTCACGCTGCTGCCATCTGGTAAGCGCTTCCGAAGCCTGATGGCCAAAACTGAGAGACTCAGGAGGAGCTTCTTCCCCCAGGCCATCAGACTCCTGAACTCAGTCACTTAACATCACGTGACTTCACTTCAGGATAAACATCGATACACTGACATTGCACTGCACTTTCTGTTCTGTCCTTGTTGTTACTGTGTAACAACCTGTTATAAACCTGTTTGCACATTATACTCTTTATACATTTGTTAACCACATATTTATAAGTCTACAGTTTACTCACTGCACAGTTTACTTCACTTATTTTATTCCACTTTATTTTTTTACTTTTTCTTCTACTTGACTTGATTATTTATAATTCTACAGATATATATATATATATATATATATATATATATATATATATATATATATATATATATATATATATAGTACTTTTTATTCTATTTCTATTATAATTTCCTCCTTGTGTTTTTAACTGTGAATTTGCACTGTCCATGGAGCGGACCTGTTTACATTTCACTGCCGGTTGTATATTCTGTATATAACTGTGTATGTGACAAATAAAACTCTTGAATCTTGAATAACCCATAGTAAACAATTGCTGAGAGAAAACAGCATGGCTTTAATATCAGTATGGCTGAATCAGGCACTTGAAGTGTAGATACATTAGACTAAAATGGGAGAAATCTACTTTTATTTAGCATTTTGACTCCCCAGTGAGTTTTTGTTTTAGAAACTACACGTGTGAGGACTTAATCAAACATCAGTGGTTCAACACTAGCAAGTTTAAGGGGGTGGAGGACAGCATATGTCCATCCTTTTTGTGGTGTAAATATAAGAAAATGATCCAGGGCACCAGTTTCTGCACCAGCACCCTCACAGAGGAAAAGGGGTAGGGTGTGCCCTCTTAAGTTCCTGTCTCTCTGATCACTACATGAAGGAAAGGCTTTTAGAAATCCAGTGTCAGAGTAAGTGGAGGGGATGGACTCAGAGCCCACCTCAATACCCATCTTTGATGTGCAGTCCACCTGTGCACACACAGCTGCTTAGTAGAAGAGTAACATGATGTTGAGCTCTGTGCGGATCAACACCTGTTTCTCTGATTTAAGGGATACAGCAGTTTGATGTTTGAAAGGCCAAGAGAAGCCTGGGATATAAATATAGACAGTGAAGTGAGACAGAATATATATGCATTAAACACACATAGAGAAGGCCATGCAAGAATCAGAATTATAAACTAAAGGGCATTCTGTTGAGAAGAGGGTCAAGGTGTTGAGTGGCTCTGGAAGCACAGATCCCTCAGATGTTTAGAGGCTGAATGAATCTTAGTCACTCTCCTGCATCCATTTTGCTAATTAGCCTGAGGCTATAGCAGCTCACACACTATGTGATCTTCATCTGTGCAGTAGAGGTCAGAAAGGATGCTGTGGATGGGGAATCATTTGCATTCCACTCAAGTGTTTGTATGTCTGACAACAGCCAGAGCACTGAATAGATGGATGCTCAATGGAAAAAGTGGGTGTGTTTCTCACAAGCTCATTTAAAGGAATAGTTCACCCAAAAAATAAAAATTGCCATTGTTTATTCACACTTTGAACTTTCTTTGTATCATATTACTTTTTACTTCCTTTTCTTCTGCCCAAATTGTTCTTTAGGGCCCGAGCACTGATGGTGCGGTGACCCTATTGGAATCTCTGTCATTTATGTTTTTAGGCATTGAGGACTGATGCTTTCAAGCTTTTAAAGGGATACTCCGCTGTTTTTTTCATATTAAACTGTTATTCCCTTAACTAAGACGAGTTGATACATACCTCTCTCGTCTTTGCTCTGACGCGCGGTGACATTTTGATAGCACTTAGCTTAGCCCAAGTTCATTCATTGGGTACCAAACAGAGATCAAGTTAGAAGCGACCAAACACCTCCACGTTTTCCCTATTTAAAAACAGTTACACGAATAGTTGAACGACCAAGTATGGTGACACAAAATAAAACGTGGCGCTTTTCTAAGCGGGTTAAAAAGGATAACAATAATGTATGGCGGAATAGCACTTTTGAGAGTACTTCGACTCGGCACAGTAAAAAGTCACGCCTGAAAAATCCTCTCTCCCTCACCCTCTCATTATAAATAAAGTAAAACAATGGAGAACATGTATAGCAAAGTAAATGCCTCAGATGCCATGTTTATTACAAATATTAATTAAATCTCAAACTGCCTAATTTGCAGAAGTTATTACTCCACCATTACTCCAGGCATTAACGACAGTTCTACAGTATACTGGTGAACCAATGTGGACACATGGGTGACAAAGTTAGTACGATTACAGTAACTGTTAATTTCTGTCTTGCTGAATCAATGATCCGGTTACAGAAAGGAACAGATTATCAGTGAATGACAATCTAAATTTGTGTCTTTCTCACACAAAGCTATCGCATGGCAAGTCGTATGGACACATTTATGATACTTTTGTGGTGCTTTTGCATTGTTTTTGAAACTTGAAAGCCTCAGCCCATATACATTGCAACTGCTTGAAAAAGAGCGACCAGCTCTATGTGTCTCTATGTCTGTTCCACAACAGAATAGAGAGGGAGAAAGGAGGATGAGAAGATAAGTGAAATAAAAATGAAAGCAGGAATGAGCGTGTGAGAGAGCAATAAAAAGCCTGAAGCAGCCGCGATCTTGCACTGATGTGGCATGCATGACAGCTATTTGTAGTAGATAACATCCTCAGGCAGGCTAAAACCCAGAAGTACATAAAACAAACAGCAAAATTATATGCTTATGTCCCTTTCAGCAGCAATATCTATCTGAATACCCTACACACGCCACTCTATTTCCAGTCTAAAGATAAAGACATATATTGAAAATGCAAAGAGCAGAGAATGAATGTGTTTGAACACTGGACTCACTATTTAAAATGATCTTCCAAGCATGCATTCATTTTAAAGTATTTATACACAGAATCCCGTCTCACCTCACTCACTCACAATAACACGCTAGCTTACACACATACACACAACCTGATAAGATAATAAAAGCAGCCTCTGGGCCATATGGCGTCTGCCACTATTCACTGCATCTTTCTTAACATGGTGAAGAGGAGCACCAAAATAACTGCATACGACAATCACATGCTCATTTTGCTAATAGTTAATGGCGTCGTTCGTGAACAACAGACTGTCTATTTATTACAGCTACGTTATGAAGTTAGCTATCTTGAGATGGGCACTGGGGAGAGGTCTGTCACGGTTTACATGATCGATCCAGTGCCGCAGTCCAGCGCACCTGTTTATGTGAGTGGGGGGCCGAGAGAGGGATGGAGTTTTTCGGAGCTCGGAAGAGTTTGTCTAGTGTTTGACACAACGCATTCATCAGGGCCGAGCCAGATCAGTACCTGAAAACTCTAACAGACAGTATCACTGCACCAACATTAAGTCAATGGGGTCCAAAACAACAAAGAAAATATCAGAAAGTTCTGCAGAAAGTTTTGGAACAACACAAGGGTGAGTAAATGATGAGAGAATTTTTGTTGAAAATATTAATTCCTTTAGAATGTCTAACATTTCGTTTTATTTAGTCTATAGTTTGGATATATTCAATATTTATGAGAAATCTGTACATGTTTTTTTATTCATAAAATGTATGCCATTCCTTGAAGTGTGTGTGTGTGTGTGTGTCTCTATAGCTCACTTTCTTTATATCCTTTATCTCTCTTTAAGGTGCTTTGAAATCTATGCACTCCCATCATCACTCAAATACTCTTAAAAACATACATATAAGAAAACGCATGTCGTACCACATCAACTGTACAGGATAAAAAATTGCTGCTATATGTCTGCAACAATTTTTGGACTTTTCACAATACCATATTGATAAATAAAAAAAGGACATCCAATTAATTCCACAAAACACTTAACAGATTCAAAAACATTGAATATATATATATATATATATATAAATAAAACATACAAAATTAATAGAAAATGCACAATGGATTGCTTTGATGGCAAGTCATGATATAGCACTCATAACTATTATGCACTATGGTTGTATCAACACATTTTATCATAGCACAGCAGTTTTATCCTTAAACCCACTTAAATTATAACCACAAACATATAATAAAATATAATATATATGTGCTGGAAAGAATATATAGTGGAAAGAAATGCTCTTGTTTCTGTGTAGTTTCTCATAAGCTGTGTTTCCATCATTTTTAATCGCATTTTGAAGTATCACAACAGAAACGAGTGATGGAAATGCCAAATTTTGTGAAAAAAAATAAAATAATTCACGCTCGCTTGAGGTGTTAATGCAAATAAATTCTGACGTAGCAAACATTAAACCCTCATGACTAATTGTTTTATTTACTGTTGGTTACTAGGTTACCAATTAGGTATCAATTTACATAAATTCCCATGATCGATCGTCATTTAAATTAACGATTAATTAATCGATTAATCATTAGTCTTAATACTGCAATATGCATCTATATCAGTTGCTTATAGCCAACAGCATGACAGGGTGTGCAAATGCTGCTCAAAACACCATGTTCCTCACCAAATTAATGAGAAGGGTTTTTAGTCTAAATAAAGGGCTAGTAGGGTTGTAAAATGAGCCCATGTGATTGGTCACTTAATTAAATTACTTATTTAATAATCAAATATAACCTCTAATACAACGTGTCACCAACGCTGCCTCATATCTGTTATTCAGAATGAACACGCTCTTACTGGAACAACACGCTGAGCACGGCAACTAAACCCAATGAATTCACAACATTTGAGTAAAATAGTGTTCTCATTAATGTTATGTAATATGACAGTCCCAATCAAAGTTATTATTAGTCGTGCATTGCTGTTTGAGCTGCACGCGCTGAGGCGCTAAATGAGCATCGGTACACTTAAGCTCTTTGCTAGCTCGTTATTTAGCTCAAAGAAATGCATCCTATTTGAGATGAATCAGATATATACAAAATAAACATAATATTACAAATTATATCTGCACAAAATGATGCGAATGCACAAGTGAACTTGAATTGAGTTATTCAGATCTGAATTAAAGGAACATGCTGACTTTTTGGGACTTTAGTTTATTCACCGTATCCCCCAGAGTTAGATAAGTCCATACATATCATTCTCATCTCTGTACGTCCCATAACTCTGTCTGACGCACCCACCACTAGCCTAGCTTAGCACAAAGACTGGAGGTAAATGGCTCCATCTAGCCTACTGCTCAATAAGTGACAAAATAACACTAGCATGTTCCTATTTTACATGTTGTGATGTGTATAGTTACATTGTGTATTAAGACTGACAGAAAATTAAAAGTTGCGATTTTCTTGACCAATATGGCTAGGAACTATACTCTCATTCCTGTGAAATAATCAAGGAACTTTGCTGCCGTACCATGGGTGCAGTGGTGCAATGATATTACACAGCGCCTGAAAATAGACTAACTTCCAACATGACAACCTGCTTGCACAGAGCGTGTGCTGGGGACTATTCAGAATGCGTGGCTCATGTTGTGAACATGCTCTTGAGCAACATGATGAAACAGCAAACTAAACCCAAATAATTCACAATTATTACATTTACATTACATTGTTTTATTACAACAGTGTTCTCATTATAATGTTATGTAATATGACAGTCCCAATCATAGTCATTATTAGTTGTGTCTTAACCAAATGCATCCTATGAGATAATTCAGATATAGATAGGCCCACACAAAATAAACACAACATTACAACTTACATTTGCACAAAACAAAAGGCTGCGAATGCACACGCTCACTTATAGTAATGATGAAGGTGTAACTCCAGCTGTAAAATGGTCCCAAACATAACTCCGGCGTGCTCGCTTAATTTTTCCTCGTATCTGCTTTACATGTTTCGTGGTTGAGCAGCATACACGTGCATGATCCCGCTTAATTGATACGTTTTATCGATTAAATGTATTAATCAACAATTAATTGATTGATTAATCGCCAACATCCCTATTACCAATACCACCATCATCACCTCAAACAACTTGATGGAAATGCACCTAATTCGTTTTTTTTTTTTGTGTGTTTTTTTTGTGTGAACTTTGAACAGATTCGCTTCACGTTTGGATGGAAACCCAGCTATTGACAGCAATGGGATTAAATAGAGCAGGGCTCTTCAACTCCAGTCCTGGAGGGCCAGTGTCCTGCAGACTAAGCATTAATAATCCAGTATCTTGAGCAGCATAGTCCTGCAGTAAGCCATTGATTTTTTTTTTGGTCGTTGAGCACTCACGCAGACATATAGACTGAACACCTAACACGCATGTGCATGACATCACCGTTTGCACAAATTCACATATTTGTAGTTTACACGAGATGATAACAGTATCATTTTCAAAAACTTGCACTTTGTAACACGTTTTCAAAGGTTTGCATTTGCAGGCCCCCAAAACACTGTTGTAGAGTAAATTAACTGGCAAAATGCATAGAAAGTTTTCCATTTTTAATTGAAAATTGTGTTGTGTAAATGGCCCCTTAGGGTAGGGACACACCAAACCAACAGCAAAGAACGTCTCGGTTACGTATGGTAACCCTCGTTCCCTGAAGGAGGGAACGGAGACGTACGTCGGACGTCACCGACGAATTGGGATCACTTCAGGGAGCCCCTAACAGCTTCGAGATATAGAGAACAGGCCAATGAGAATTGGCGTGCGAGATTTGCATCTCGCGGGCCCGCCCCCGCCGCGGGTATAAAGCGGAAGTGAAATGCACGACGCTTGTTTTTCACTGAGGAGCCGAACTACTGACTCGGCCTGCAGTGATGGTACAGCAATTGTGGCGACGGGACGTACGTCTCCGTTCCCTCCTTCAGGGAACGAGGGTTACCATACGTAACCGAGACGTTCCCTTTCAGTCGGTCACGCGTCGACGCACGCCGGACGCCACCGACGCAATTGGGATCCTTTGGAACACGCCACAGTTGCTACCTCCTCCAGCGCCCTGGGAAAGCCCCTCAGACCCCGGCTGTTCCGGGCGGGGAAATTCACGCAGGGAGAGTCAGCTGCTGTTCCGCAAGACCCACTCAGCCGACTATTGGATAACGCTGGGAAAGCGTGCCCCGGGGGGCCGCTGCGGAAGCCACATCATGCCCGGAGGGAGTTACCATGTGGAGAATACACGTATGGACTGGCCGTGGGCAGTGCTACATACGGAAGCCCCAGGGGTGGCTCCGGCCATTTAGGCGGGGGTCCACACCACACTGAGACGGCAGAGAGGGAAAGACACGAGCTCGCCGAAGGGAGACTTACCGTGGAGAATACACATATGGGACCGCCGTGGGGGTCACAACATATGGAACCCAGCCTAACACAAGTTCCACCAATGCATACGAAGCGTTAGGCCTGGCGCCGACGCCCGCCACGTCCGACTGCCGAGGGTTGCGGAGGACTCGACAGGGTTCGCCATACTGGGGAACTCGACTGGAGCATATAAGCGCACGTATCCGTTCCATGGGGAAGGGAGTGGCGCAGCAAGCCGACACTTTAGAACGGGCACTTCGGTGTTACTGACTATGGGAAGTGAGCACACAGGAAGATACCGGCTCTACACGTAGGCTATAGAACCTAGCGAACGTGTTAGGTGTCGCCCAGCCCGCAGCCCTACAAATATCTGCCAGCGAGGCGCCACGAGCCAGCGCCCAGGAAGAAGCTACACCCCTGGTGGAGTGGGCTCTTAACCTGAGCGGGCAGGGCACGTCTTGGGTTTCATACGCCAAGACGATGGCATCCACTATCCAGTGGGCCATCCTCTGCTTGGAGACAGCCTTTCCCTTCTGCTGTCCTCCATAACAGACGAAGAGCTGTTCTGAGGTCCTGAAGCTTTATGTTCTGCTCCACGTAAGTCCGCAAAGCGCGGACGGGACAGAGAAAAGCTAGGGCTGGGTCTGCCTCCTCCGAAGGCAGCGCTTGCAGGCTCACCACCTGGTCCCGGAAAGGAGTGGTGGGAACCTTGGGCACATATCCCGGCCGGGTCTCAGGATTACGTGAGAGTTACCAGGCCCGAATTCCAGGCACGATTCGTCGACCGAAAATGCCTGCAGGTCCCCTACCCTCTTGATGGAGGCCAATGCAGTCAGGAGTACTGTCTTCAGAGACAGAATTTTTAACTCAGCTGACTGCAAAGGCTCAAAGGGAGGCCTCTGCAGTGCGGTCAGCACCAGAGACAGGTCCCAAGAGGGTATAGAGAGAGGGCGAGGCGGATTCAGTCTCCTCGCCCCCCTCAGGAACCTGACGATCAGATCGTGCTTCCCAAGGACTTCCCGCCACGTAGTCATGATTGGCGGCGATGGCGGCCACATAAACTTTGAGGGTGGAGGGAGACAGCCTTCGCTCCAACCCGTCTTGTAGGAAGGAAAGCACAGAACTGACCGAACACCTTCGGGGGTCTTCTCGGCGAGAAGAGCACCATTCGACGAACAGGTTCCACTTCAACGCGTAGAGGTGCCTTGTAGAGGGCGCTCTAGCGGAAGTAATGGTGTCTACCACAGCTTGTGGCAGACCGCCTAGAACCTCCGCGTCCCGTCCAGGGACCAGACATGGAGTTTCCAGAGGTCCGGACGCGGGTGCCAGAGGGTGCCCGCCTCTGAGTCAGGAGGTCCTTCCTCAGAGGAATGGGCCAAGGAGGTGCTGTCGCGAGGAGCACTAGTTCCGAAAACCAAGTCCTGTTGGGCCAGTACGGAGCGACCAACAGGACCTGCTCCTCGTCCTCCCTGACCTTGCACAGTGTTTGTGCAAGAAGGCTCACTGGGGGAAACGATATTTGCGTAGGGCCCGGGGCCAGCTGCTGTGTGCCAGCGCATCCGAACCGAGGGTCCCCTCGGTCAGGGAATAGAACAGCTGGCAGTGGGTGGAGTCCGGGGCGGCAAACAGATCTACCTGCGCGGCCCCGAAGCGACTCCAGATCAGCTGGACCACCTGGGGATGGAGTCTCCACTCTCCCGGGAGCACTGGCTGTTGTGAGAGCTCGTCGGCCGCACGATTGAGCAGGCCCGGAATATGAATGGCACGAAGCGACCTCAGATGCTTCTGACTCCATAGGAGGAGATGGCGGGCGAAGTTGTGACATGCGACGGAGCGTAGACCACCCTGTTTGTTGATGTACGCAACGGCCGCAGTGCTGTCCGTACGGACCAGAACGTGCTTGCCTCTGAGCGGCGTTTTGAAGCGGCTGAGTGCAAGACGAACTGCTAACAACTCCAGGCAATTGATATGCCATTGCAGTTGGGGCCCCGTCCACAGACCCGACACTGCAAGCCCGTTGTACGTGGCACCCCAGCCGGTGGATGAGGCATCCGTGGAGACAACAGCATGCCTGGACACTTGTTCTAGAGGCACGCCTGCCCGTAGAAATGAAGGGTCCGACCACGGGCTGAAGGTTTGGCGGCATCTCGGCGCCACTTGGACACGGAGAGTTCCGCTGCGCCACGCCCATCTCGGGACCCGGTCGTGGAGCCAGCATTGAAGCGGTCTCATATGAAGCAATCCCAGCGGCGTTACTGCGCGCTGCGGACGCCATATGCCCCAGGAGCCTCTGAAAATGTTTCAGTGGTACCGCTATCCTGCGTTCGAACGAGTTCACGCAGTTCAACACTGACTGGACGCGCTCCTCGGTGAGGCGCGCGTCCGGCGACCGAGTCTATCTCCATCCCGAGAAAGAGATCCTCTGCGAGGGGCAGTTTGCTCTTCTCCCAGTTGACCTGAAGCCCCAACCGGCAAAGGTGACGGAGCACCATGTCCCTGTGTTCGCACAACTGCTCTCGCGACTGGGCAAGGATCAGCCAGTTGTCGAGGTAGTTGAGAATGCGAACACCACGCTCTCTCATGGGAGCAATGGCCGCCTCCGCGACTTTCGTGAAGACACGGGGCGACAGGGCCAGCCCGGCGGGTAGGACCTTGTACTGATATGCTCGTCCGTCGAATGCAAAGCGTAGGAACGGTCTGTGTCGAGGGAGAATCGAGACATGAAAGTACGCGTCCTTCAGGTCGATCGCTGCAAACCAATCTTGGGGACGGACGCACCTGAAGATGCGTTTCTGCGTTAACATCCTGAACGGCAGCCTGTGAAGGGACTGGTTCAGAAGTCGCAGATCCAAGATCGGTCGTAACCCGCCGCTTTTCTTGGGTACAATGAAGTACGGGCTGTAGAAGCCGGTCTTCATATCGGCTGGAGGGACCGCTCTATCGCGCCCTTCGCCAGTAGGACTGCGATCTCCGCCTGGAGCACAGGGCATTCTCCTTCGTCACGGAGGTGAAGTGAACGCCCTGAACTTGGGGACGCCGGGCGAACTGAATCGCATAGCCGAGTCTGATAGTACGGATGAGCCAGCGAGACGGGCTGGGAAGCGCTAGCCAGGCTCCCAGGAACCGTGCAAGCGGGACCAACGGCACCACAGACGTACCCGCAGCGGGGCGGCATGCAGGGACCCGATACGGGCGGCATGGTAGCGGCCCAAGGTGGGGTCTGAGTGTGCTGTGCAACACTTACCTGCTTCCGCTGAGGGGGCACGCGCGAGTGGGGAGGCCGTTGGTGAGCGCCCCAGACACAGCCGGCACCCCTGCTGGCGATAAGAGAGGCGCCTGAGGGTGACAAGGCATGGAAGCGTCGAACACCGCCAAGCGCACTCTCTTGGCACCCAGAGATTCCGGAAACTGCTCTTTTATTGACAATTTGGGTGCCGCTAGCACTGGGGCTAGCGGCGGAACAGGATGACACAATATCGCCCCCCGGCCCTCCTCCGGGGGGGGGAGAGGTGCTGCGGCCGTCTCCCGAAGAGCAGTCTCCTCCATCTCTGGGTGGCCCGTCTCAGGGTCTCTTACGACGGCGCTTGCCACCTGGCTTGGCAGCGCCTGAGCGGCTGGACGCCCTTCCCACGGCGGGCTCCACGCCGACGCCCGGTGGAGGCTGCTGCTGGGCTGGGGCGGAGCGGGGGGCAGCGGCGGGCGGACGTCCTCGGCGACGAGCAGGCGGAGGTGCTGCGGCGGGGTGGAGGCAGCAGCTGACCGCCGGGGCAGGATGTATTTTATGGCCTCCGTCTGCTTCTGGGCGGCCGAGAACTGCTGGGCAAAGCTCTCGACCGCGTCGCCGAACAACCCGGCCGGGGAGATGGGGGAGTCCAGGAACCGAGTCTTATCGGTCTCCCTCATGTCGGCCAGGTTGAGCCAGAGATGCCGCTCCTGGACCACTAGAGTGGACATCGCCTGACCAATGGAACGGGCGGTGACTTTCGTCGCCCGGAGGGCGAGGTCCGTCGCCGTCCGAGCTCCCGGAGGAGCTCTGGGCCAGGGCTACCCTCGTGCATATCCATGAGTGCCTGGGCCTGATGCACCTGAAGCAGCGCCATGGCATGCATGCAAGGCGGACGCAGCCTGGCCACAAGACCTGTAAGCCTTCGCAGTCAGACTGGAGGAGAACTTACAGGCCTTGGACGGGAGACGTGGGTCACCGCGCCAATTGGAGGCGGTCGCCGGACACAGTTGCATCGCGACGGCCCGCTCCACCGGCGGGATCCCCACGTACCCCCTGGCTTGCCCGCCGTCAAGGGTAGTGAGGAGGGAGGAGCCACCGGTCGGTTCCTGGCACTAAAGGGTGTCGACCACGACCTGGTGAGCTCCTCATGCACCTCCGGAAGAAAGGTACCGGGCGGACGCTGAGAACCAGCGCGGCCCGCCCGAGAAACCAATCGTCCAACCTAGAAGGTTCGGGACGTGGTGGAGGGTTCCACTCAAGCCCGACCTTTTCGGCGGCCCGGGAAAGCATAGCCGTCAACTCGGGGTCTGACTCGACCGCTGCCACTCTCCCAGAGGGAGGCAGTGCAGCCGAATCTTCATCCTCCGAGGACTGGAAATCCCCCTCCGATGCAGCGATCGACATCTGCTCCTCCGCCGGAGCTCCGAAGGAGACCGCCGGACGCCCATGGGAGGGGCCAGCGGGTCCCTCCGGAAGCTCAACCGGTAGCGGCGCTTGTGAGGGGTTAGGGGCCTGCGGAGGTACGCTCGGCGGGTTAGCCCTAACCGTAATCCTCAGGTCACCCCGGCCATTCGTCGAAGTAGATCTATTCTGGGGAATAGAGCTAGATCGAGGCATGGGTAGGGGGACTCCACCTTCACGAATGTAGGCGAGTCTCGACCTAAGCGCTGCGATAGTCATGTTCCCGCAGTGAGAACACGAACTATCCACAAAGGCTGCCTCAGCGTGCTGTAAGCCCAGGCACGTGATACAGCGATTGTGACCGTCAGCGGGTGACAGGGAACGACCGCATCCAGTAGCGCACGGGTGGAATGACATCTCGAAAAAGACGCAGTGTCACACCCGTGTAGCTCTCTTTGTGAGGAAAAACGCTCTTTTTTTTTTGTGCTGAAGCACTCAGGGGAGGAACGCGGCAACACACCGGGAAATAGTGCAGCCCGTGTGTGTGCACTCACAACTCTCTTGCTGTGAGAACAGCAGTTGTTTTTTTTCTCCTCTTAATGCAGCAGGGGGCGCGGTCGCGCTGGTTGTGCCGTCTCGCCAACACACGCGTTTCCCTCTCTCTCTGGCCCCTCGTTCTCTCTGTTCGTCTGTTCTCTCTCTCTCTCTCTCTCGTTTCGTTCTTCATCAACGCCGTTCGGCCCCGAAGTGAATGACAAACGTGCGTGCATTTCACTTCCGCTTTATACCCGCGACGCGGGGCGGAGCGCGAGATGCAAATCTCGCACGCCAATTCTCATTGGCCTGTTCTCTATATCTCGAAGCTGTTAGGGGCTCCCTGAAGTGATCCCAATTCGTCGGTGACGTCCGACGTACGTCGAACGTGACCGACTGAAAGGGAACCAGCGCTGATGAGAGCCGACTGTGTTGTCGTCTCGCGTTGTCTGCGTCAGGGCAAAAAATCTGTGCTTGAACACACCGAATGGACTACAGCCGACTGTCAGCTAGCACATGCGTTCTGCACCTGTATGTAAAGGAGATATCCGTCCATTTCTGCAGATATATTTGTCTATATTCGTCATTCAAAAAGGGAAACCAACACTGCAGGCTGCAGATACACAAACCGTAAACAAAGCAGCACGTGCTTACCATTTTGAATACCAATCATGCTGATCACTTACTTTATTTGACACGTCTCATGTTATTATTAAAATATTTGCCCAGAAACACTAAGGTAAGATGACATAAAATTAGAACAGCCTTCTGTCTGTACCGTCTTGACTTCTTTGCTCGCTGTTTTGCTATTATTCTTGTGCACCGAATCATTCACTAAACTGAACAACCAATCAGAGTTCTCTCCCTCACTGACGGCCCAATGCCGATTCAACATGCTGAGTCGGCCCAAAAAACCCACGCTCAAAAACAGGCCGTCATTGCCTGAAGGCTGATCACTTGGGGTGTCTCCGGCTTTAGAGTTAAACTCAGAAGGACACTGGCTCTCCAGGCCTGGAATGGAAGAGCCCTGTAATAGAATATACCTCCAGCATACATGTGTGCATATACACTCACCTAAAGGATTATTAGGAACACCTGTTTAATTTCTCATTAATGCAATTATCTAATCAACCAATCACATGGCAGTTGCTTCAATGCATTTAGGGGTGTGGTCCTGGTCAAGACAATCTCCTGAACTCCAAACTGAATGTCAGAATGGGAAAGAAAGGTGATTTAAGCAATTTTGAGCGTGGCATGGTTGTTGGTGCCAGATGGGCCAGTCTGAGTATTTCACAATCTGCTCAGTTACTGGGATTTTCACGCACAACCATTTCTAGGGTTTACAAAGAATGGTGTGAAAAGGGAAAAACATCCAGTATGCGGCAGTCCTGTGGGCGAAAATGCCTTGTTGATGCTAGAGGTCAGAGGAGTGTGGGCTGACTGATTCAAGCTGATAGAAGAGCAACTTTGACTGAAATAACCACTCGTTACAACCGAGGTAGGCAGCAAAGCATTTGTGAAGCCACAACACACACAACCTTGAGGTGGATGGGCTACAACAGCAGAAGACCCCACCGGGTACCACTCATCTCCACTACAAAAAGGAAAAAGAGGCTACAATTTGCACAAGCTCACCAAAATTAGACAGTTGAAGACTGGAAAAATGTTGCCTGGTCTGATGAGTCTCGATTTCTGTTGAGACATTCAGATGGTAGAGTCAGAATTTGGCGTAAACAGAATGAGAACATGGATCCATCATGCCTTGTCACCACTGTGCAGGCTGGTGGTGGTGGTGTAATGGTGTGGGGGATGTTTTCTTGGCACACTTAGGCCCCTTAGTGCCAATTGGGCATCGTTTAATGGCCCCCACAGTCATCAGATCTCAACCCAATAGAGCATCTTTAGGATGTGGTGGAACGGGAGCTTCGTGCCCTGGATGTGCATCCCACAAATCTCCATCAACTGCAAGATGCTATCCTATCAATATGGGCCAACATTTCTAAAGAATGCTTTCAGCACCTTGTTGAATCAATGCCACGTAGAATTAAGGCAGTTCTGAAGGCAAAAGGGGGTCAAACACAGTATTAGTATAGTGTTCCTAATAATTATTTAGGTGAGTGTATGTGTCTCAACTTGTGCTTTAAATTGTGTTTAGATTTGTTAAGATACAAAAATCAATCAAAAGTCCAAGATTTTAGAACTAATTAAATAATTTTGAGCAATCCCACCCTATATTCTATTGCCATTGAAGTCCATTAAATGGAGACAAATCCTGAAATATTTTCCTAAACAAAAAAAAAAACTTAATTTCTTTTCCACTTAAGAGAGAAAGACATGAACATCTTGGATGGCATGGGGGTGAATAAAAAAAAACAGGAAATTTTCATTTTGAAGTGAACTAATCCTTTAAGGAGAAACATCGGACACTTGGATGAAACTGAGCTATGACAGAGCAACCTTCTGTATGAGCGATAAAAATTCTTCCGGGGCAGTAAGGAAGAATGTAAATGTAAATGCATATGCATATGCAAATAAAACACTGCAATATTGACATTCAATATTAATGCCATATAATAGAAATCCCAAATTAAACTAGAACTTCTTGTGCATACTATAGCAGAATCCTTGTCAAACACTGACATATATCAAATCCACGTTACAAATGCCTGTATAAGCGAATGCAATGCATGGCCTTCATAGGTGGCAGTGTTTTATCTGTGTTGGGGTGACAGGGAGTTTTAATTGACAAGGCTGAAGTGTTTCAGCCCCACTGGAGCACAAACAATAACCACAATAAAGACAGAGTGAGCCATAAAGAAAGGCCTTGTTTTCTTTGATCATTCTATTCCCTGGGTGTGTAGGCAACACTGTGCAATAATGCAATAACTTAGATCTCACAAACACACAGACACACACACCTGTGCCTGCAGCATTGAATGACACATGGAAAAATATTCATATCTCCTTTAATAAAAAGGGAAAAAAATAGGCAGATACACTGAGGATTTGAAATAACTCAATGTGGATATTTTACCTCATCGTCCATTACCATGCCCATCTTATGCAGATGACGTTTGAGCTGAAATTTCACTGAGGGCACGGTGGACAAGGTCAGAGCTCTTTTCACGTTGTGTGTGTGAGTGGGTTGTGTGTGGGTGTATGCTATTCTACTGGTCTGGGTGTGAAAAGGCCTGACTATACAAAATTGTGGGCACTCCAAGGACGTATAAAGAAAACCTTTTATATAAACTTTCCATTGACATTTCTGTTTGATTTCAGTTTCTCTGATGCACAAAAACGAGAGGAAAGTTTGACGTGGCAAAACCTGAACAAACAGCAAGTAGTGTTATAGTGCACAGCACATTTTTTTAATCATTGTGAGCCAAAAGGTTTCTTAAAAGTCTGAGAAGTCATGCAGGTGATGTTAAACTTATAGAGATTGCTCATATAGGCATTAAAGGGATAGTTCACCAAAAAATGTATGAGTTCCAAACCTGTATGAGTTTCTTTTTTCTGTTGAACACAAAATAATATATTTTAAAGAACATTGGTAATCAAACAAAACTTCAGTCAATGGCTACCACCATTCTTTAAAATATCTTCTTTTGTGTTCAACAGAAGAAACAAACTCATGCAGGTTTGAGGAAGTGATGACAATTTTCATATTTGGGTGAACTATCCCTTTAATAGTGAACTTCAGGTTTCTGAAATTTATAAACAGAATATATTAAATCATTAACTGAGCCATTAAAGTAGATAGAAAATGTTGATATCATTGGTCAACATAACTTATTTAAAGTTCAGAAGAATTATGGATGGATCCAATCACGGCAAACAGTGATGCAATCTATCAGGATGTGCTACAAAGTGTAGGGTTTCATCATCTCTGAAACCTGATCCATGATTTCAAGTTCTTGCTTATATATAATATATAAAAGAGTACCATTATGAGTGAGAGCTCGAAATCATGGACACGGTATGTATACCAGATGTTCTTAAAGATGCATGTCAGTTTCAAATAGGGGAGGACAAGATTTTTGAGTAAATAATTAAATAAGTAAATAAGTCGTGACGTAAGGAACGCCGTTTCTGGGTCCAAGCCTCAACTCGTTAAACTTGAGAATGCTATCGACGGCCGTTTATGAGTACTATTTAATCATATTAAACATCAAACATTTAAAAAAGTTAAACATTTTAAATACAGTCTACACAACAGTCTCTGTGCTCACAGCGTCACAGACATTAATATTTTAACGATTTATAAAAGATGAATCACTGTCTGGCCTCTGGAATTTTGGTATGGAGATTTAAAAAAAAATTTTTTTGTAGTATTACACCACATTGTGGGTGTATATTAGCACCGTTTGTTGTTTTTCTTGTGGTATGAGATAGAGCGTTTGGACCCGGAAGCGCTGCCGCATGTCATCAGGCTTAACAATCGGATAGACTCATTAAGATTATTCCAGTCCGATTTTCACAGAAAATTTAAATTACAAACTTAAATAATAATAATAATAATGGTAATTAAAAAAAAAAATTGTAGATCCATTCTCTTAAAGACACATATTATTATGATGTAAATACTATCTACTAGATATCTACCATATATATACCTGTGTGTATATATTATATATATATATATATATATATATATATATATATATATATATATATATATATATATATATATATATATATATATATATATATATATATATCTGCTTGTGTATTAATATTTCAAGTTACAAGAAAAACAAAGTACTAAACATTCCAGCAATAGTGTTACAAAATGTTGTCTTTCACTCATACTGTTACATGTTTAGTCTGTGTCAGTTGTGTTTTTGGGTTCTGTCACATGTTCCTTTGTTCCAGTTTTCCCGCCATTCCCTCATCATTGTCATTATGATGTCACTATGTTCAGCTGTGTCTTGTTAATCACCTTGTTAGCCCTGTGTATTTAGTTCTCAGTTTCCCTTCAGTGTTTGTCTGTCAATGTTCATGTTAACTGGTGGTTACTGTTAGTTAGGTTATTTAAAATTCCTGTTCCAAGTTGTCCATTGTGAGCAGTGTTGGGAGTAATGCGTTACTGTAATTCCACTACTTTTAGCGGTAATGCGCATGTAACTAAATATTTTTTTTAATCACATAACGAAATTACAATTACTGAAATTTAAATGAGTTTGTTACTCGCGTTACACTATTTTGTGAAAAATGAATGCTTGCAGATGAGAAGCTCAAATCTAGGCTTTAGCCTGGCATGTATTTTGTTTTTTTTATCCTCCCTATTACACATTTTTGCAGCCATTAAAATAGTTCAGTTTTGTTTTTAATGTCAAAGTAGTTATTTCGTTTCTTTAAGTTAATTTAGAAAAATATTTGGAGCAGTTTTTTTTTGTTTGTTGAATTTAAGTTTTTATTTTTTAAAGTGACGACCAAGCCAGCGGCCGACAGTGAGTTAACCCAACGCTTTAGCCTCTCAAATCAACACTTGACTTGTCTTGTCTATAATGAAATCCATAAATATAAAACACTTCACCTTCACTACACCTCTCCGCAAAATAAATATAAATCCGATCTTCAATTCCCGCACTATATGCACATTTAATGGAGTTCACGTCAACGAAAGCGACAGATATGAGCTGCATTTTATTCATCAGCTCATTTCAAGAGCAAAGACCACAATATGCGAAAGAGCGACCTACGCATTAGTAAGATCACTTAGTCTCATTAGTTTTAATGAAGATGATTGTGTTTGAGCATCTAAGACTTACTTTCAGTTTCACTTGCGGCCGTTTGCGTGTTGGCTTGCTTTACTTATTTGTGGCGACATGTGTTGCAGTAGCGCCATCATATCTGACTACAACATGTCATATAGCCTATAACGCGCTCACACGTTTATTTTTTAACAATTTGCCAGTAGTAAAATAGCCAGATGCATTTACACTTGTTCGGTTTAGTCTGAAATGCGTCGCAGACCACCTTCTGAATTGGTTTGTTTGAGTGATTGGATTTAAATCTTTCTCGAAAGAATTTCAGAAGGCATTTACTCCTGGTCTTTTCACAATCGGATAGATATCTGGTTAGAGAAAACGAATGAAGTGACCAGGTGTAAAAAGGCCAAAACTCTCACAGATGTGCCGAAGGATCAGATCAGATGTGATTTGAAGGCCTGTTGCCCTGTTGATTACAATAAATGGGTCTAAAAATTATGTTTATTGTGTTTGACTGTTCAGTAGTGTTCATATTTACATTTAAAAAGCAGACATAAAAGTAACTTAAAAGTTACTTTCCCTAGTAACTAATTACTTTTGATATACAGTAATTGGTAAAGTAATTCAATTACTTTTAAAAGAAGTAACTAGCAACTGTAATGACAAATTTTCAGTAACTTGCCCAACACTGTTCGTGAGTTTCATCTACACTAGTTTTGTAACACACACTGTCAAAATGCAAACATAAACATCTGGACGAGAAAATGAGCAGGGCACTATTCCTGTTCAACTCAGTTCACTCTGTGATGCTTAGTCCTAATTGTGGTGTTCTCAAAGAATTAGGAACGACATGGTGTTCAAGGCTGGATGAAACCTACCCATTTTATACCCCCAACATGTGTTACATAACATGAAAAAAAGCAGTGAATGTGAACAAAAATAATTAAGATATCAGTTGAGTAAAAATCTGCCACAAAAGCATACAAAACAACAAAAGAGACCCCTTATCTCACATATCCAATACACACATTTCACACTTTAATAACAACTTCCTTACTTTCCCAAATTTTCTCTCTCTCTTTTTTTTTTTTTTTTTTTTTAACTTTTTGTCCCTTAAAAAAGCTTCCCACACTTTCCAAACACACCTCTCTCTTTAAATGTCTGCCAGCATTTCTTCTATCGAGTCCACCCAAACCTAACAAAAACCCACACATTCTCCTTACACCTGCTGGAATTTTATAAGTGGTCGGCTGCTTCTCTTCTTCTGATTCGACCCCATTACTTCACACTTTTCTACAGGTTTAGATGCCAAACTAAAGCTTACTGCGCAATAACACCAGTGTTTCCTGTATCAGACAACTGAGGAGCCGCGAACACGCGGAAACAGCCAAGGGAACAACAGACAGATCCACATCATTAATATTTTACTAATATGACAGTAGAAAGTGATGTGAAGGCATCACTTTTAATGAGAACAGACAAAAGCATGTGTACAGAACAAAGAGCTGCGAATGACGGAGACAGAGGTTTTAGCTTGAGGTACGTGTGCCGATTCGTGCGTGTATGTAGGTAGATGATACAAAAATACAAAGGAATGACACAGCTCAAAGCTGACATAGTAGGGTAATTTGTAAGATTACAGACCCTCAGGGGTGAATTCACTAAAAAAGCTGTGTCACTTTTGTGCATGGGTAAGGCCCCGATATACTTTAAGCGAAATCGAAGAACGAACTGATGTGACATCATTTTGAACAAAATGCGACTGAAACGAAGTTTGCTTGGAGTTCCAAACAGCTTGCCAAAGTGAAACTTTCCGGAAAAGTTTTCTCCGGCTGCTAAACACTTTCGTACTACCATTGGTCCATGGTGATTACATAATAGGTAGTTGTGTGCGGAGGCTCCGCCTACTTTCACGTGAAAATCTTTTCTGGTTCATTTGGCCTATGCAGTCGGTAGAGGTCAGACATCCGTGAGTGAAAACATGAACACTGTAGAGCAGCATTATAGTAGAAAAACCTAAATAGGGTTGCCAATTGTCCTGTATTAGCCAGGAAGTTTTGATTTGTCCCATATGTGATCTACCTTGTCCCGTTTATTGACTTCTACGCTGATCTAAGCACAGACTGATACAACAGCAACAGCAGCAGTGCTGATCATGACACTTGAGAATGATCACAGACACCTGTCATCATCCCATCACAGCCATGTGCAGCCTTTCAGTATACGATAAGTAAATGCAGCAATTCCTCCAAACACACACAAAAAAGAAAATGAATGTGTGACGCTGTTCAGTCGATTTGGCATGTGGAAATATGAATTAAACTGCTAATATGGATAAACCCGCAAAAAAGAAAAGACTGTGTCGCAGGCATACACTAGAGTCTAGACCGGGGTGTCCAATCCTGCTCCTGGAGGGCCACTGTCCAGCAGAGTTTAGCTCCAACCCCAATTAAACACAGCTGAACCAGCTAATCAAGGTCTTACTAGGCATACTAGAAACTTCTAGCAGGTGTGTTGAGGCAAGCTGTAGCTAAACTCTGCAGGATAGCGGCCCTCCAGGACCGAGTTTGGACACCCCTGGTCTAGACATGACGACTCCAATCTTTTGAACAATCTTACGAATATCTATTTACCTAATATGACTTCTGACCTGTAATGTTGCTAGAATCATAATCATACACTATTTGTTCGTCGGCCAGAGGAGAACTGGCACCTCGACTGAGCCTGTTTTATTTTTCTCCATTCTCGATGCAAACTGTTAGTAAATTTGGCCCATAATGTGTATCTTTAGCTACACGTTGTCATATGAACAACCAATCACTAACACTGATTGAACTTATGTGATGATACACAAGGCAACTTTTTGAGCAGTGTTGCTGGCAATGTTGCCGTCAACGGGCAGCCAGGTGAGACACAGGGCCCACAACTGATCTTAAGTATCCAGATACTGTTGCCCATTCTCAATAGGAAATTGCCCAAGCAACATCGCACGCAACATTGCTAAGAAGTGTACTCACACTAGGCGCTCTGAACCGTACCCGGGGCGCGTTTGACCCCCAAAGTCTGGTTCGGTTGACTAGTGTGAGTGCTCCGTTCCGTGCCCGGGTGCGGTTTGTTTAGCCGGCCCTGGCCTGCTTGGAAGAGGTGGGCCAGAGCGCGGTTCGGTTGGGCTCGAGCGCGGTACACATGCAGTGTGAGCGCTAACCGAACAGCTGGGCACTACTATCATCATTACGACAGCAAACACCAAACTATTACTACTTGGATACACTTTTCAATTAATTCAAGTATATTTAGGTTTATAACGGTCCTGGTTCTCACCTTATTGACGAACATGAATTGTAGTTTGCGAGTAAAGCTGTAAATTCCTCCATCAAAGTCAGCTGCCTCCGTAATAATCTTCTGATGCAGTGCAGTGCAATCAAGTGAAAAGGCAACCGTGGCTAGTGAGTACACCCTGAAAATGTTGCCCCGTGTATCATCACCTTTACAGTTAGTAAGCTGTATATGAGCTATACACTAAAAACAATTGACTGATACGTATCATTCCGGATTCAGATCACACTGGTTGTGATGTATGTGATTGATTCACTTCAAAGAACTAACTCATTAAAATCGGTTCAGGAATTGGACTACACTAGTTGCATTCGGACGCATTAGAGCAGATTAGCGTTTATGCTACAATTTAAATGTAGTGACCACATGCATTTTCGTCCCCTTTAAAAGTGCTCAACATTTTTTAAACATGTTTACATCTGTATCTAGCATCATCACACTTTAAACGGATTGCTCAAAATGAATGTTAATGCCAGAAAAGTGGGCCTGTCTTACTGCACACAACTTTTCATCCACACGCATACCTCCGTTGCGCCCAAATCACCTTGGTGTTCCTTCTGTGCCAGTCTGAGGGTGAGATGTGTAGATTAGGCTAATACAGAGCACACTTGAGTAACACAAGGCACAAATTAGACTTCATATCTCTCCTAAATGTCAGTGTAGAGCATGGCACGAGCTGCCTCATCTATGACTCCACTGGGGCCGTGTGTAGACAGGGCTTGCCTGATTCAGTGGCCTCTCCCCTCCACCACCAGCAGCAACTTAATTGGGCAAACAATATGAGGCTGTCTCTGTGTCCCAGCCCGTAGCTCTCGTTCTCTCAGCGAATGCTTATCAGGTGTCCAAACTCAATGACAAAACATGCTGCTTTAGTTGAGTGAGAAGAAATGTGCTCACCATGGCAAACTCTCCATTACGCACACCTAACTTTATATACACACCTTGACACAAAGCACAAACACTGTAAAAAGTAAAAATGTGCAGTTGTTAACTTAAAGAGTTAGTTCTGTCATCATTTACTCATCCTCATATCATTCCAAACCTGTGCGACTTTCTTTATTCTGAGGAACACATTAAAAAAATATTTTGAAGAATGTTGAATTGACTTCCATTATATGGACAAAAGACAGACATTTCTCAAGATATCTTCCTTTAAAGGAAGCTGCCTACGGCTAGCGTGACCTTTCCGACGTGATTACATAATCCTTGGCGCGCCGCAGAGCAGCGCAAGATGAGCAATTTAGGTTAAAAAGTATATACTAGATAAGTATTGCTAGATAAGACCCTATTCCTCATCTGAGATTGTGCAGAACCTCTGAAGACCTTCGAAGCCATTTGAAACTGCATTGATTTGGACCTTCAACCCGTTGGTTGCCATAGAAGTGCATTATGTGGAAAAAATCCTGGAATGTTTTCCTCAAAAAAACGTAATTTCTTTTTGACTGAAGAAAGAAAGACACGAACACATTGGATGAGATGGGGGTGAGTAAAATATCAGGAAATATTCATTTTGAAGTGAACTAAACCTTTAAGGGCCATTTTTCACCTATTTTATAGACTTGATATTGTTTCTTACTCAAATGTGGCGTTAGTTATTAATTAAAAGTTATTAAAGTCGGCATAAAACGGAAGTTGCGATAGTCTTTTCTTCTTTATTGTGACGTATATCCCAATGAAACAACTTCTGGTACAAGAAAAAAATGTAAGGTGGGACTTGATTTCTTTTTTCATCTGGAATTGACTGGATCGTTGTGGTTTGCCAGTGCAGTGATCACATGATGGGAAGTTATTTTGATTAAAGATTATAAAGGCACATGAACTAAAAAATTATGTGCATGGTTAAATCATTAATAAATCATTATAATAAATAATACAATATTCTATTTAAAAAAAAGAATTGCCAAGTTTGATTTCATAGTGACTTTAACTGAAAATGTTGATATCTGCTCTAGATCTTCATGGCATTATCATTAGAGTTTATAAGAGTACTAGTAAATTAACTGTAAATGAATCGGTTGATCTGGTTCGCAAAGCTGTAAATGTTTCCTTCATTACAATTCTTCAAATTTTCTTTGTGTTCCACATAGGAAAGTACAAGTATTAAATGACATGAGGTTGAGTAAATGATGACATATTACTTTCATTGGTTTTACATAATATGGTCATATAGATTCAGTCATATTAAATACTTGAAACCTGCATTGGTAGATTCATGCTCGTAAAAAAGAAAGAAACAGTGAACGCACACACACACATACACACACACACACACACACACACACACACACACACACACACACACCCCTCATTCAGTGGTGACAGTGGTAAAGCATTAAGGAGTTACACTTGCATTTGTAGAATGTTCCCATCAGTTAATGGGTCACCTGTGATACATCTTCATCGGGGAGCAGTAGGGCATGTGGAGAAAAAAATCCCCCTAGGACTGGAGATATAGGAGGCCTGTCACACAGCCAGGGTCACAACATACTGCAAAATAAAGAGGAAAATACCCCTAATCCATCAGAACACCTTTTTCTACTTAGACAGAGACAAAGAAGGAGGGAGAGAGAGACAGCGAGAGGGGGTGGGGGTATGGGGATAGTGATACAAAATAGAAAGGAGAAACCGCTATATCACTGCTGACTTTTAAAAAAATATAACAAATATTATAGAATATCAAATAAAAATATATTTTCAGTTCCTTTTAAGAAAAGAAAAAGTATAATGTGTATAGGTTTTATAAATTTGTATCGATGACACTAATTAATATCTGTGCTACTTAGTGAGTTAGGGTTAGGTTTTGATGTGATGTTCACCACGTAATTGCTTATTTTAATTAATTTATATATATATATATATATATATATATATATATATATATATATATATATAATTGTATTGCAATATGCAATATCAGTCTAGTATAAAATCGCTATAAATATAAAACAAATTGCTGAGTAGTTACATATATAGGTACATGTAAATATGGTAAATGCATTTACTAGTATAGATATCAGGTTGACATATTTACTTTGCACAAACAGTTAGCATAAAAAAATCAAAAGCCTACTTATTAAGTGAGATATCTTAGAGGTATATCTTAATAGTGAGATATCATCTCATCCAAGTTTAGATAACCGAGTAGACAGGATCAGACACAGCTCAGAACCCTTAATAGCACTGAGCAGCACAGGATCCCTAGAATGAAGAATGTGAATGACTCCATTAACAGAGGAACATCTGCATGCACCAATAAAACGGAGAGATGAGGAGGAGAGGAGTATGCTGTATTGTTGTGCTCCATAGCTCAGACAAGGGAGGCTGGCAGAATGTCTATTTCACAGAGAACAAAAAATGCCCTGTATTGACAAAGGAGACTGGAGAGTTTTCCCAGCAAATTGAAATTCAATTCTAATCTGGCTCTGAATTATTTGCTTTGCACTGTATTGTAAGAGAACAGGCAGCTTCTGAGGTTGGGCTGAAGGGGGAAACGATGCCAAAGCCTGTGTTCAGCTCAACACGTCTCACATAACATCCGAGTAAAGCCAGTGTAATGCTAATATTACGTATTCAAAACACCTAATATTACAAGAATAAGATGACAGCTTACTTGCATTAACTTGTGTGAAAATATTATATTTAATATTAAATATACCTTTTAATAAGTTCACAGGTTCAGCTAATGTTTAAGAGCCATGTGGAAATTGGTAGACAGGTTGGACTTGCTGTCCGTAATAGAGAGGCTTAACCATGAGTCTTGGCTTAAGCTCATAATTCCACAGTGGGAAAAGTGAAAGGAATGCTGGAAAAATTGTCGAAATAGTGAGGGGAAAAAAAGATGAAAGATCGTTAGTTGTTACCTTATTTGCACGTATGCAGTTTTGAACAGGGGTGCTGAGATCGCTTACAACGCATACAACCATTTTCTATAAATCTATAAATCCAATAATAATGTCGTTATTCATCATATCGTTAATATTTATCCTTAACTGATAACTGGACAATATATATATATATATATATATATATATATACTACAATAATAAAATCAGTCATTTAAAATGGGGGTGTAAACATATATCATGTCACAATATATCGTAATACAAAAATGCAACAATATGTATCGTGGATTGTGACAATATCTGCATTGTGTATAGTTCAACCAAAATTAAAATTACTGTTTGAGAAAAATTCAAGTTTACAGAGTGTGGCAAGCAGGACGAGCCAGAGGGATTGTGAGAACGGGGCGAGGACGGTGGTGAATGATAATGAGCAGCACCTTAATCTAAATAAAAATAATAAAAATATGTATTTATTTAAAAATTAAATATCCAATATAAGCTAATATATACACTATATTAGCCAAAAGTATAGGGACACCCCTCCAAATCATTGAATTCAGGTATTCCAATCACTTCCATGGCCACAGGTGTATAAAATCAAGCACTAGGCATGCAGACACGTCTACAAACAGTTGGACAACTGCTCTACAACTGTGAAAGACTGGGTCGCTCTCAGGAGCTCAATGAATTCAAGTACGGTACCATGATATGTTGCCATAAGTCCATTCATGAAATTTCCTCACTACTAAATATTCCACAGTCAACTGTGATATTATAACAATGTGGAAGCAATTGGGAACAACAACAACACAGCCACAAAGTGGTAGGCCACATAAAATCACAGAGCGGGGTCAGCGCATGCTGAGGTGCAGTGTGCAGACGTCGCCAACTTTCTGCAGAGTCAATAGCTACAGACCTCCAAACTTTGTGTGTCCTTCAGCTTAGCTCAAGAACAGTGTGTAGAGAGCTTCATGGAATGGGTTTCCATGGCCGAGCAGCTGCATCCAAGCCTTACATCACCAAGTATAATGCAAAGCGTCGGATGCAGTGGTGTAAAGCATGCCGCCACTGGACTCTAGAGCAGTGGAGACGTGTTCTCTGGAGTGACGAATCACGCTTCTCTGCCTGGCAATCCGATAGACGAGTCTGGGTTTGGCGGTTGCCAGGAGAACGGTACTTGCATGACTGCATTGTGCCAAGTATAAAGTTTGGTGGAGGGGGGATTATGGTGTGTGGTTGTTTTTCAGGGGCTGGGCTTGGCCTCTTAGTCCCAGTGAAAGGAACTCTTAATGCTTCAGCATACCAAGACATTTTGGTCAATTTCATGCTCCCAACTTTGTGGGAACAGTTTGGGAATGGCCCCTTCCTGTTCTAAATGACTGTGACACAAAGCAAGATCCATAAAGACATGGATGAACGAGTTTGGTGTGGAGGAACACCACTGGCCTACACAGAGTTCTGACTTCAACCCGATAGAACACCTTTGGGATGAATTAGATCGGAGACTGCAGCTGGCGCCAGGCCTTCTCATCCAACATTAGTGCCTGACCTCACAAATGCACTTCTAGAAGAATGGTAAAAAATTCCCATCAACACGCTCCTAAACCTTGTGGAAAGCCTTCCCAGAAGAGTTGAAGCTGTTATAGCTGCAAAGGGTGGACCAACTCCATATTAAACCCTACGGATTAAGAATGGGATATCATTAAAGTTCATGTGCATGTAAAGGCAGGCATCCCAAAACCTTTGCCAATATAGTGTATATCCAATTTCGACCAATATGAAAAATAGAAAATCTTTAATATCAGCTGATAACCAATATGGCACTGCTGTTTAATTTAACTATTTGAAACTAAATTAGGGTAAATGATAATAGAATTGTATAATATAGTCTATATCTATCTTAATGAAGCTATTAAACATGTATGTTGAATGAATGGATCACACAGTTGATCATCTGGTCAAGGTTACACGAACATATAAGCATGCCACTATCTTTTGCTCCTCTTTGCCCTTACAACCAGACAGGTCGTGCTTAATCGACACTGTAATGTCAGAGAGCTTTCCGCTGTGTAGGAGGACCACCAAATACGGGGACACCAGACAAGCCCCCATCCACCCCAGTACTCTCCAACTACCACCTCCATTCACCCTGATTCTTCCCCGCGGCTCCATCAGATAGCGCTCAGCTGTGACCAAGCAGCTCGTCAAAATCAAGCCCTCCTCCCCCTTCGTCCGCTGCCCGACCAGGGATGACAGGGAGCCTGACATATGTTGGTTTAGCCTCTCTCTCCTGGAGTGACATTTTGCCCAAGAGGCTGAGATAAAACAGATCAGCTCCAGTGGGCCGCAGCAAAGCTCCACTATCACACTCTGTTGCGGTGATGGAGGCCTGGCATTTTGGCCGCATTGATCAATGACACAGCAAGTAAAACAAAAAAGGATAAAAATGCATTGTGATATTTTGGCAGGTTAGAAAGGGATGAAGGGAAGAAAAGGAGGTGAAGAGAGATGAGGCGGCAGAAGAGGAGGAAAGGAAAGGAGACAGGGGTGGGGGTGCGTGCTGTCTCTTTTCCATTTAAAGAGAGAAATGTAAAGGTGGGAGATAGATTGAGACTGACGCTGAACGGTGGGAAGACAAAGGCAGAGTGGATGGAGGGTAGAGGATGGACTCATCTCTATCTTTTTCTCTCTATGGACGACGGCCACTATGATTGACAACCTAATTCAGTGGGAGCGTGGTGACACCTTTAATAACATGAAATCGTGTGTGAGTGTGTGTCTGTGTGTAAGTGTGACACTGTCTCAGACTCCAGCCTCTACCTGTTAGCTGGATTATTACATCGTCAGCTTGGGGAATTCAGAGTCCTCTTCTCTCCACTCCACTCTACTCCTGCTCCCAGCAGCACTGTCGATCTCTTCACAGAAGTTCGCTGTACCTATAGCGAACACGCTGATAATAGAGAACGACTTGTAAATGGCCAAAAACGGCTTGTGCTTTTCAGTCCAAATCATGGCTGGGCACAATTTTGAAATGTATTGCCTGTCTTTCGGTTCCTAAGTAGAAATTTGATTTGAAATGGTCATGTCCCAAGAGGAAGTTGGAACATTGCTGACATTGAAATAGAAGAATTAAAATTCGAATTTGAATGACAGGAAGAATTTAATTAATTGCAATTGCAAAATTTAACACAGTCACACAATAGAGGAATTTCATTAGCTCAACACAAGAAGAAAATAGGAAAATTGACGTCTTCATGTTATTTAACATTGACTGCTTTGTGTTATTGGGCTCCACTTTGGGATAAATTAGAGAATACTGGGAAATAGTG
This sequence comes from Paracanthobrama guichenoti, assembly GCA_018749465.1. Lineage (NCBI taxonomy): Eukaryota > Metazoa > Chordata > Actinopteri > Cypriniformes > Gobionidae > Paracanthobrama > Paracanthobrama guichenoti. The sequence continues at coordinate 15,370,525 of CM031960.1, read as the reverse complement.
TTCTTACAACATGGTTCATAAAATTAAACCATGTTTAAAACAGAACATTTATATTTAAATTGATTAAAACAGAATTAAATAATATATTTTTTGTGCCATTGCAAATATTGACTGTATATTCACATTTATAACATTAAATACAGTTTTGCATCATGTTTGCTACCTAAATGCAAATTCAATTCACATTCAGGAATTAAATTGGAATTCAAAGAGCATTCTTCAGTTCTGAATAACGCACAACACTGGTCCAAATAATTGATTTAGTGTCTCTAAACTAGGGGTGGGAATCTCTAAGCACCTCACGATTCGATTCGATTCAGAGGGCTGCTATGCGATTATGAAACAATTATTGATGCATCTTTTTTCTGTACAGATTTTCTTTTTTCTTATTTGGTACTTTTAAATCAAAGTATTTGTAATGACCCATAATGAATTTACTTCCAATATCTTTTATTAATAAAACAAATAAAAGTGATTTTACAAGTCAACAGGAAGGTTACATTTGCCAGAATATGTCCCAACACTGCAACGAACCAACAGGAAAAGTCTGTATCAGCATACTTAATACATGCATATAGTAAATTAATACAGACTTCGGCATATTCTGAATCACTAACATAAAGTAATAACCAACAACCTACTGTCATGTGCAATGAGCAATATAAAAAAAAAAGAAAATCACAAAATCACAGCTTTTATACCAAAATATAGAATTCTGTACCAGCAGCTCTCATACAAAAGTAATGCTTGTAGACTCTGTGCTCAGCATATTCTGAATAACTAGTGACATACAGCTGCTCTTATACACAAATAAATAATAGAATAGGTCCGGGCGCTGCACTTCCCGCGCTTCAGAGTTTTTCTTTTTGCGTTCCGTCAACATTACATTATCAACATTTAGAAAATCGATTTTGACATTTGTGAATCGATTCAGAATCATCCACGTCCGCATCACGATGCATCTTAGAATCAAATTTTTCCCCCACCCCTACTCTAAACTCTGTACTGGCTTCTTAAATCTTTTGTCCAGTTCACTAAATTCCCTCATACCCTTCCATGATATAGGTGATCTGGAGGTCGAATGAGAGATAATCAGCTAAGAGAGAGCGAGAGAGCAAACCCTGAAGATGAGCCTGAAACTCATAACATGACTCATAACACAGATATAGCAGCCAAACGACAACAATGCTGCCAAATATCCTAAAGTTTAGCTGTCCAAACACACACTGAAGGTGCTACTCCGGAGCATTGCTTAAGGTCACGGCTACACAGGCATTCTCCAGGAATGAGCTGAATCAGCAGGAGGCGAGGGGTGAGTCTTAGCTGTTCAGCATCGCTCAGGTCAGGCTGCCTGGACATACACACACCTGATGCACTGAGTCATTAGTCTATTAAAATGCTGAGAAAGCTGTGATTCACACATACCACACTATCACAGTCAGATATGACTCCCAACCACTGAAAACATACCCAGGACCTTATGACTCTGGTCACATAATAGTTCCATATTAGATTAAATCAGTTCTGAGCACACTACATTAATTTTCCTGAAGTGTTCAGAGTGGAACTTCTATATACCTTCATAGAGAGAGTATAACAGGGAAGTAAACACCAAATCATAATTGAAAAATATCAGACAGTGAACCATTGAAATTACCCCTAAATACACAATGTGCATTGGCAGCACAGTTCCATTAGAACTAAATTAATAGCAAACAGAACATGAAAAGTTTGACCAACATGAGACATTGAATTCATTACAAAAGCAACAGCAATAATTCTGTGTATTGTGTAAGGCTGAAAACTACAGCATGGCACCAAGAAATGAACTCCGCAGATACACTATTTTAAAGAATTGACATTCAGACTACAACCTGTACCTACAAAGAAACTTTTAGAAAGCGAGCAGGAAAGAGAAAGGGCAAATGTCAGATAGCAGATGTGTGTCTACTGTGTGTACATCTCAGTGGAGCCTTGGCTCTCTGATACAAACAGTTTGAGGTTTCCTCATTAATCTCCTCTGGAGAGAAAACGAGCAGCATTAATCTCTGGCCTGGTGGGAGTCTACACACTACTGCCCACACAACTGACCTCAGAACAGCCCACACTGACCAACAGTCTATTCAATGCCAGCAGAGACCCGGTCCATCAGTTCAGTTCATGCCCAGACAGTCAGTCTAAACTGGTTCAGAGTAGAATGTATGCTTCATTTTGCCAAATATCTGCTGTAGCCAAGCTCAATTACAGCTCAATGCCATTATCAATTCTACCTCAAGCAATTTCAGAGCCAAAGACATTGCAGCTAATGTTAGATGATTAAAAGGAACAGTTTGTATAAAGTTTGAACTTACTCACCATCATCTTGTTCCAAAACTTCATACTTTTTCTTTTCATGTATTTCCATTTGATTTTTAAAGAATTTTCATGCAGCTTTCCATATAAAGCTATAAAGAAAAAAAAATCCTCTATAAAAGAGGTCCATATAACTTGAGCTCTATATTCCAAGATTTCTGATGCCGTATGAAGAGTTTTGTGAGGCTTTAGTGTGTGATTTGGAGGGAAGAGTAGTCATTATGCTCATTTTATCTTAAAGGATTAGTTCACTTGAAAATTACCCCATGATTTACTCACCCGGCCTCAAGCCATCCTAGGTGTAAATGATTTTCTTCTTTCTGATGAACACAATCCGAGTTATATTAATAAATATCCTGATGTATCCAAGCTTTATAAATAGCAGTGAACAGGGCTCACAAGTTTGAAGCTCAAAAAAAGTGCATCCATCCATCATAAACGTACTCCACACGGCTCCGGGGAGGTTAATAAAAACCTTCTGAAGTGAAGCAATGACTTTGTATAAGAAAAATATCAATATTTAACACGTTGCAAAGTAAAATATCTAGCTTCCACCAGATCGCAACATATAATGTAGGACATAACATAAACGTTTTGAACTGAGGTGTTACACTTGATCCGTAAGTTGAATACAGAAGGCGGTCCGGCGGAAGCTAGATATTTTACTTTTGTTTTAAATATGGAAATTTTCTTACAAAAACCCAATTCGCTTCAGAAGGCCTTTACTAACGCCCAGAACCATGTGGAGTACATTTATGATGGATGGATGCCCTTTTTTGAGCTTCAAACTCGTGAGCCCCATTAACTGCCATTATAAAGCTTGGATACATCAGGATATTTATTAATATAACTCAGATTGTGTTCACCAGAAAGAAGAAAGTCATATACACCTGGCTTGAGGGTGAGTAAATCATGGAGTAATTTTCATTTTAAAGTGAACTAATCCTTTAAACCTGTAAAATACAACCCACAGTTTACCCATCACTTTTCAGGTTTGTGTGAGGAAATTAAATTTAAGTCATTATTCACTAATAATTTTCCTCTCCAGTGAGCTGATAATTCACAACCACTGCATCTGGATCTGTCGGGCTGCTGTGCTGAACTCATGAATTTTTAAACGTTCACGAATTGTAATGATTCATTCAGAAATTAAAGTTCAACTCACCGACTGATGGGATCTGATGACAGCTGTTCTTGAATTAACAGTTCACTGAAGGAGAAGGTTATCAGGGAATACTGACTTAAATTTTGTTACGTTCCTCACACAATGCAATTCCTTAGCTGTAGAGGACTTAAAATAGCAGACAAGAAATATAGGCTATTTTTATGGTGCTTATTGGTGTTTTAACATCTGTGGTCACTATGAACTGTCCTTAAAGACCTGCATTAACAAATGTTTTGTTCAACAGAGGTCATACAGGTTTGAAACGACATGAGGATGAGCTCATTTTTAGGGTTAACTTTACTTTTTTTTTTAAAACAAAGTCTCTTTATAAGCAAGGTCAGTTAAATGCCAACTGTCAAAAGCACTCAAAAGACACAACTGAGTCCATATACCAATCCATCCAACTGACATTGACATCCTGATGCATTTAAGTCAAGGAATGGAAAATGAAAAGGCTAAATATTGTGATTTCATTTGAAAGTATCCACTCCTTCATTCATGCACTTAGGCCTACACTACAACTAACTCTGTAGACAGACAAAGAAGAGAAAGATGTCCCTTTCACCATCACATACTCTCTTCCTCCCCAAAACAAAACATTTCGATGGTCCATTTTAGACATTCTACTAACTATAACTATCTTTGCAACTACAGGTCAACTAACTCACATTAGTAGACTGTTAGGTTAGGGTTAGATGTGCTAGCAGATATTAAGCAGACAGTCTACTAATACACTAATGAAAATTAGTTGACATGTAATTGTCAAGTCAAGTCACCTTTATTTATATAGCTTTTTACAATGCCAATTTTTTCAAAGCAGCTTCACAGTGTTAACAGGAAAATAATGCAACAGAATTTGATTCGGCTGTACAGCCACTTTGGAGAGAACAGTGATGTCATCCAGCTCAGTTCAATTATCATATAGTGACAATGCGGGCGGAACAGTAATATAGTTGAAATTTAGGTGTCCCCAACTGAGCAAGCCAAAAGCCAAAGGCGACGGTGGCAAGGAACCAAAACTCCTTCAGGACCAGAATGGAGAAAAAAACCTTGGGAGGAACCAGGCTCAGTTGGGATGCCAGTTCTCCTCTGGCCAACAAACAAATAGTGTATGATTATGATTCTAGCAACATTACAGGTCAGGAGTCATATTAGATCAATAGATATTCGTAAAGATTATTCAAAAGATTGGAGTCGTCATGCCGGAGACAGGTTTAATGAGGATGCCGTGTCGATGCAGCATTTACAGGGGTGAGTTTAATTGGCACACTCTCTGTAGACATTTCAGGGATGCGTTGGTCATGTCCAGGTGCATGTCCACCATCTGATCTGGATACGGCCCGGATCCGTCTGACTGCAGTAAACCCTGGGATAAACAGAGAGACTAACATTAGGGTAGATGCAATTCTTCTTATGATGTAACGAGTACATCAGGTGTTATGGGAAGTGTTCCCGGTTCCGGCTGACCTAGTTAATGCAGCCTAACAATCATTTAACTGATTTGAATCATATAAATAAAATATGTACAAAATGTGTATGTCATAGTAAAGAGATGTGTTTTTAGTCTAGATTTAAACTGACAGAGCGTGTCTGCTTCCCGAACAATGCTAGGAAGACTGTTCCAGAGTTTAGGTACTAAATAGGAAAAGGATCGACTGCCTGCAGTTGAATTTGATATTCTAGGTATTATCAACTGACCAGAGTTTTGTGACTGCAATAGACGTGATGGAGTATAATGCGTTAAGAGTTCGCTCAAGTACTGGGGAGCTAAACCATTTAGTGGTTTGTAAGTAATAAGCAAGATTTTAAAATGTATACAATGTTTAATAGGGAGCTAGTGCAGTGTTGACAGAACCGGGCTAATATGGTCATACTTCCTGGTTCTAGTAAGAACTCGAGCTGCTGCGTTTTGGACCAGCTGAAGTTTATTTATTAAACAAGCAGGGCAACCACCCAGTAAAGCATTACAATAATCTAGCCTTCAGGTCATGAACGCATGAACTAACTATTCAGCATTTTGCATTGAAAGGATGTGTCGTAATTTAGATATATTTTAAAGATGGTAGAATGCAGTTTTACAGATGTTAGAAACATGGCTTTCAAATGAAAGATTGGAAAGTTGCTAAGTAGAATGTGCAAAGTGGACTATCGAAATAAAGTGTTACCAGTCTTTCTGTTTAAACACTCTCCAAACAGTATGAGCAAGATGCTGTTGCTTCCTTATACAACTCTTACAGAAATGCCCTTGAAACGAGGAGAAAAGAACATTGAAATACTGAATTAGGAGGAGTGATCTCAGCAATGCAACCATAGCAACTCGTTCTCACCTTGAACCACAGGAAGTGGAGGTAAACACGAAGAGCGTTGACTCAAAAGAAAAAAATAAAGTCTTTTGTGTTACTTGATTCCGTGTTCCTGGAAGCTTCGGTGTGTGATTCTGAGGGAAAGATGGTGACTGCGCTCACACTTTATTTTAAAGCTGTAAAATACAGCCCACAGTTTACCCCTCACATTATCTCTAATCTTCACAAATCTCTCAAAAATACTACTCAAAGAAAAGTAATAATGATTGACTATGATAGTGTAAACATTTCATAGAATAATTTTGTTTTGTTTTAAGTTAAATAAGTACAGTACCATTAGATTGACTTTATATGCTTAAAAACAATAAAACATGCTAACACTAGCTAAATAATAATGTATTGTTCAAAATGCATCGTTCCCATTTTCCAGTGGTTTTTGCCATTTGAAGTAAAAAGAAAAAAAAGTAAAGATACATTTTCGTGAGATTCTATTTAGGTAGCATTGATTGTCCCCCCCATCAGCTCTAAAATCAGATATGCATCGAAATACTTGCAACACACCTTGAGTAGGGGTGTGAGGACAAGGGTGCGAAAAACGGATGGTGACGCTTCTCGCACTCTCTTATGTGAAAGTATGAGACTGCATGAGTCCCGCTCCTGTGTGTGTTCACTCGGCAGGTGTAAAAGTGTGTTTGTACTAACGAAGAGACGGAATGGAAGTGGGCGAACGTGTTTAAACGATGCAAAATTGTGTGCCTATTAAAACGCTAAAAGAATCTGACTTTTTTTTTTTTCAAGGGTTACATACCAGAAAACTTTTATAATTTGTATAATAAGTATGTTGTAGGGTGTATATAGGGTGCAATATTTTAATCTCTCTTTTCCCCAGTAGAAATTTCTCCAGGAACCACGTGCATTTTGATTTTATTAGATTTTTGGCCTTGACAAGAGAAACATGACAGGAAATAATGGGAAGGTGAAAGTCGAGAGATAGTTCAGCAACTCTGTATACAAATAGCACTCCGCACACAGCAATAGAGTTTGATGTCAGCATGTTGCTATGCTAACAACCTGATACTTGAATACTTTGCAGCATGAAAAAACCCCCAAAGAAAATACATAATGTACAATATTTATTTTTTTAAAATTTAGATTAAACTTTTGAGTGAGCTGTATTGGCCATATTTCCAATAACATCATGTAATTTATTTGATAACCCATCAAACTTTCTCCCTGTGGGTCTCATGGTGAAAACAGCTGGAAATAATCTAAAATAGAAATGATTAACTAAATATTTACTATTGCCTTTATGATTGGTTACCAAAAAGCTGCTGCTTAGCAATAACAGCCATATTCTATTTCATAATATATTCTCTCTCTCTCTCTCTCTCTCTCTCTCTCTCTCTCTCTCTCTCTCTCATTTTCTCATAACCAATTTCATCAACATCATCAACCTAATTTTCCACAATCAATATTCCAACCACATAAATGAAAAAGACTTCTCATAGGCATCTCTGGAGTTATAATCACTATACTCTTGTATTGACAGACTATAGGAGACATATGACACAGGTCATTTCCCACTAGACTGCTGTGAACCAGTGGTATTAGATTTAAAAACATGTAACAAAGCCAGTGATAAAAGTGGAGAAAATCTGCGCATAGGGACAAGAAGCCATTTGGGCCGGTGCTTCAATAATGGATGCATCATGACTTTTTAAAAAGGCTGGGCAAATAGTCACAATGTTACTTGTCTTAGATCTGTTCCCTCTGCCCCATGCTGCTTGAAAACCACACATTAAATTGAAACATTTAAACAGATGGACTAGAAATATTCTTGCCACACTTTGGAGCAGACAGGCTCAATCTGTCCTAGTATACCAATGCCTGTATATGGGGCAATTCTATTAGCCAGGTAACCTTTCAAATGACAGGCATTCTATGTGATCTTTTACAACATATAAAGACAAATCTGTACTTGAGTACAGAGGTGCAGGCAGAGAGATGAAGAGTGACACGAGGCAAAATCAGGTTTAGAAAGATGGAAAATGACGGAAAAATAATAGATATATAAACAAGATATATTTTAAAGACAAATCTCTGAATTAGAGACTCATCCTGCTTAAAAACATCTTAAACGAGCCTAATGTTGTTTGCCGTTTTTGCTGGTTTAAGCTTGTCTCCAAACAAGAGGTTACATTAAACACAATTTCCATCATTTAACAGAAGAAAAAATAAGTCCGGCCTACTGTGTCTCCCAACTTTAGAAATATTCTGTCAGTTGGGATCAGAAATAGAGAAAATGGGAGAATATAAAACTACATTATTTTATTAAAGCATTAAAATAAAGCATGACAGAAAAATCACAACTTAGTTGACAGATGACAGATTTGAAGGAATTATTTGTAGTGCAAATTCATCTCCCAGTCTGGCCAAGTTGGTCTTTAGCTGCTTTCCCACCCAAAACCACTATAAATCCATCAAACAAGACCCCAGCAAACAACAGCCGTCATTTCACTGTCTCGGTTAACTATAGACCTGATATAGTCCAGCTATGAGTAACCCACTTCTAGACAAAATAACCTTGAATTTGGTTACATGCCATTTTTGCCAAAATAACTTACGAGATGTATGATATTCCATCATGTAAGCAAAGTCAACAGTGATTACAAGGTGTTTGGTTTAATTTCTTTGACATGTTCATGTTCTAGATGACTTCTATTCTTGGGCTATGTTTAGATGTCTATTAAATTTTCACTGACAGACCAAATTTTGCTTTGTTTTAGCCTAGACGTCAGGGCTGTGTTTGGACGGCTATTAGACGTCTTTTAAATGCAAAATTGCTTGCTGGGACCAGTCTAACCACTTTAGCTATAGGAGACCATCTGTTTCAGCAAGGCAGGAAACAGTTCTGGGATGTTTCAATATTGCAGTACTGTGAAGCCAGATCTTTGTTCAGAGCAGATTCAAATTTTTTTTATTAAAGCAGTCTGCCACTTGTTTGAAAGGAACAAAAGAGAAAATATTGCAAATGTATGTAGGATCCCATTCCTGAAGGCTGATGCGGAGGCTACAAGGCTGCAGCAGCGTGTGGCGCACTGCGCACACACACACACACACAAACAGAGATGCAAACATGTACTCAAACATACAAAGACAAACACACAAAAGAGACACGCAAGCACTTCTGGGAGCATGCCGGTGTATTTGCCAATGGGTCTTTTCATCGAGCTCAAGACCTTCTGCAAACAGAAGAGACAGCCCAAGGCCAATGTAGAGTAGAGAGAAATGTACTGCTTTTTTTTTTTTTTTTTACATGTGCTTATTTTCTCAATCCCTCACTCTTTTTTGCCATGTTTTTGACGAGAGAAGGTCATTGAGGAGGACAGACAAATACATTTCTGTAGCTTAAAATGTTTGTCAGGAAATTATTGCACCATTCTCTCCTTGGGTTTCAGGAAGAGTAGGGATTTGAGCCTGTGAGAGTAAAATACAAAAGGACCCAGATATTCAAGTACATAATGAATAAAATTTGTTTGTTATTGATAGTAGGGCATTTCTTTGATTATGGGCACTTTTAGACCAGTGGACATTTAGAAAATAAATCTTAAAATATGTTTTAATATTTTAATAGTAGTCTTACTAATAATGTTCGACAGTAAATACACATGCATTACAGGAGAATTCTGTATTTTTTTTTTTTTCTAAAAGTCATGACAATTTCCGCCACGTGTAATTTCCACTACATCTCTAATGATGCATTTAACAGCATTCTGTGCTGGATGGTGAATGGTAATTATGGTGGGAAGTTTCACACTTTATTGTGGATTTTCATATTTTAGGATTTTAAGGTCTAGTACAAGAGTAAATACAATACTATCTATAGGCCACATAAAGACCATTTGAAAAGTAGCAAATATAAATGATGAAGGCGTGATAAAAAAAAAAGTCTTTGAGCTCAAACAATAGCACTACCAATGTCAAGGTCATTGGTTCGATTCCCAGGGACAGCAAGAACTGATAAAATGTGCACCTTGAATGCAATGCCAATTACATTAATTTAACATATTAACAACACATTAAGTGTTTTCATACATACAGTTGTAAGAAAAAGTATGTGAACCGCTTGCAGAATCTGAATAATTTTAACAAAATAAGAGATCATGCAAAAAGCATGTTATTTTTTATTTAGTACTGTCCTGAATAAGATTTTACATTTAAAAAATGTTTACGTATAGTCCACAAGACAAAAAAAAAAAAAAAAAAAAAGCTGAATTTATTAAAATAACTCCGTTCCTGAGTTTATCAACCACTGATTCTTAATACTGTGTGTTGTTCCATGGATGATCCACAGCTGTTTTTTTGTTTTGTGATGGTTGTTCTTGAGTCCCATGTCTGTCCTGAGCAGTTAAACTGCCCAACATTCTTCAGAAAAATCCTCCAGATCCCCAAAATATTTAAGTTTTCCAGCATCTTTTGCATATTTGAACCCTCTCCAGCAGTGACTGTATGATTCTGAGATCCATCTTTTCACACTGCGAGAGTAAACAGCGAGAGTTTATCAGTGATGCGTTTATCATTGACTCCCATTTATTCAACAAAAAAAATCTCTTAACTATATCACGCTTGCACTGTTAGCGAAGATGAAAGCACTAGTGTACAGAAACTGAGTTGCAATGATGAGATCACTGCTTTCATTCACTCAACATATATGTGATCATATATGAACATATATGTCTACAATGCTCATCACTGCAACCTTTCATTCCACAATCTAAATATAATGCCATAGATCTAAATGTAATTATCACGATTCACCAGTGAGAGTACCCCTGATTACCACCAGAGGGCACTCCACCCCGGACTGTCATTCCATCAAAGACTACATTACCCATAATCCTTTGCCCAGACTCATCAGCACTCATTGTTTACACCTGTCTCTCATTTACCTCATTACCTCAGCCTATATACACTCACCTAAAGGATTATTAGGAACATCATACTAATACTGTGTTTGACCCCCTTTCGCCTTCAGAACTGCCTTAATTCTACGTGGCATTGATTCAACAAGGTGCTGAAAGCATTCTTTAAAAATGTTGGCCCATATTGATAGGATAGCATCTTGCAGTTGATGGAGATTTGTGGGATGCACATCCAGGGCACGAAGCTCCCATTCCACCATATCCCAAAGATGCTCTATTGGGTTGAGATCTGGTGACTGTGGGGGCCATTTTAGTACAGTGAACTCATTGTCATGTTCAAGAAACCAATTTGAAATGATTCGAGCTTTGTGACATGGTGCATTATCCTGCTGGAAGTAGCCATCAGAGAATGGGTACATGGTGGTCATAAAGGGATGGACATGGTCAGAAACAATGCTCAGGTAGGCCGTGGCATTTAAACGATGCCCAATTGGCACTAAGGGGCCTAAAGTGTGCCAAGAAAACATCCCCCACACCATTACACCACCACCACCAGCCTGCACAGTGGTAACAAGGCATGATGGATTCATGTTCCCATTCTGTTTACGCCAAATTCTGACTCTACCATCTGAATGTCTCAACAGAAATCGAGACTCATCAGACCAGGCAACATTTTTCCAGTCTTCAACTGTCCAATTTTGGTGAGCTCGTGCAAATTGTAGCCTCTTTTTCCTATTTGTAGTGGAGATGAGTGGTACCCGGTGGGGTCTTCTGCTGTTGTAGCCCATCCGCCTCAAGGTTGTGCGTGTTGTGGCTTCACAAATGCTTTGCTGCATACCTCGGTTGTAACGAGTGGTTATTTCAGTTAAAGTTGCTCTTCTATCAGCTTGAATCAGTCGGCCCATTCTCCTCTGACCTCTAGCATCAACAAGGCATTTTCGCCCACAGGACTGCTGCATACTGGATGTTTTTCCCTTTTCACACCATTCTTTGTAAACCCTAGAAATGGTTGTGCGTGAAAATCCCAGTAACTGAGCAGATTGTGAAATACTCAGAGCAGTCCGTCTGGCACCAACAACCATGCCACGCTCAAAATTGCTTAAATCACCTTTCTTTGCCATTCTGACATTCAGTTTGGAGTTCAGGAGATTGTCTTGACCAGGACCACACCCCTAAATGCATTGAAGCAACTGCCATGTGATTGGTTGATTAGATAATTGCATTAATGAGAAATTGAACAGGTGTTCCTAATAATCCTTTAGGTGAGTGTAAACCATGTTCACTCTGTCATTCACTGCAAAGTCTTGTTTGTTGTATTATTGCATTTCTGAGCGTTTTCCCTGGTTTCTTGTCTCTTGGTTTTGGATTACTTGCCCGTTCCGTGGATCACCCTTTTGCCTGTCTCTGTATAACTGCTTGCCTGTGTATGATCTTTTGCCTGTTTTTGACTACAATTGTGGATTATCCTTTAATAAAGCCGCATTTGGATTTTCAGCCTTCGTGTCTCATTACAGTAATGCAACGCTTTTCACGATTAGTTAACCATGAGAACTGTAATAGTAAAAACGCACTAAAAGAGAGAGTAATACTATTTCAAATGGAAAGACGTTAGCCAATCACAGCAGTGGGCGTTTACACTGAACTCTCACAGCAGACACGCCCCTTAAAACAGAGCGTTCAGAGCAGAGGGCTAAAATCAAGGTAGGAAAAATGCCTTTTATTTATAAATTATGACAGTTTTTGATGTAAAAAGCATTGTAACATTATAAGTGCACCCCAGGAAACATCATAAAACAATAAAACAACACAGTTCATGACCCCTCTAAGAATTAATTAAGAACAGGGTAATTTTAATAAATTCAGCTATTTTTTTGTCTTGTGGACTAAATGTAAACATTCTTTATGTAAAATATCTTATTCAGGACAGTACTAAATAAAATAAAAATAACATGCATTTTGTATGATCTCTCTTATTTTGATAAAATTATTCACATTTTCACAAGCGATTCACATACTTTTTCTTGCAACTGTATGTAAAAAAATCTCTAAAGATCAACCCCTTGGACATAAATGTGCCTAAAGTTAAAGAAACATTCATTAACAAAAAGAAAGTCAAAAAGCTAAATTAAATTCTCCCATAGTATCTTATGTTATGAATTGTGGTTCATCCGGCTGTTGCTATGGACACCAGTGGCCAACAAGGTCAGAAGTTTGCTTACTGTGAATTTTTTCAGATTTTATTCTTTTAGTTTGTATGCTGCTGATTTTCTGATGCCGTGACCCAGCAAAACAAACCAGACATGAGCAAAATTTGACTTATTTACTTAAGACAGAACCAAAGACAAGACATTGCCTTTCCATGTCATGTTGATGTAATATTACCTCTCATTTTCTGCTCACATTTACTTGCTTTGAGAACTGTAGAGAAACTTGCATTCTCTCAGCGTGACCACCAGACAAAAATCACAGACAAGCCATGGACTGTTTCAGTAAGTAATGGATTGATCTGTTAGGGATGTTTTGGAGTGAGGCTGCAGACGGGGGTGGGGCGCGGTGTGGCTGTGATCATCCAGCTTACGAGTGTCCCCACCCGCTGCACCACATCATCTATCCCTCCTTCTCCTTCATCTCACCACATCACATATCTCTTTTTCCTCTTTTCTCCCTTGCTCATGGTGAGTGTGCTCTGGAGTATCCCTCTTCAATCTCCTTGCTCAGCGTGAACTCACCACAACCACGGACACATCACAGCGTCTCCTCCACCCTCTGGACTCAGGATTGAGTGCTACCTCCAGATCCTGTTCGTCTGTTATCATTCCTGCTGTGAAAAGATCCACCACAGAAACGCAAATGATAAAGACAAAAGAACTCAAAACTAAAAAGATATCAAATGTGAGAAGTGATGGAGTGGGTGAGAGACGTTAGAAGAAGTAAAAATAAATTAAGCAGATATGGGCTATTTTAAGCATATTAAGTGATTCAAGAGAAAAGGTTTTTGTATTAAAGGAATCGTTTAAATGCTTTTCAAATGCTTAATGCTATCATCATTTGATGCAAACCCTTGGAGATTTAAACCCTTGTGCAAGATTACATACTGTACGCAAGATGTTTATGCATGTCTATGTTACATACGTCCTAGTCAAATCCCTCCCAAGCAGCCCTGCCAATCACATGCCAGCATTTATGTAAATTGTTTTTACACAGCAAAACATTCTGCATTTATAATTTTTCCCACCCAGAAGTGACATGTCTCCTCCTAAATGCACTAGATTCAAACCTCATCTCATTGAGCTGCATAGTTAATGTCTGACCGACATGGCCTGCTGGACAGGAAGCCTTTGCTAGAATATTTAACAGCAAAAAACCCCACAGTGATTCATTTACGGCATGAAAGCAGAAATTAAAATTCCGCCTCTTCTCAAATACCAAAGTCGACAGGCTGACCCGGAATGTGGACGGCGCAACTGAAAGACAAAAAGGTTGCCGATCTTTCACAGCCTGGAAAAAAATGGGTGGGCAGCCAGAGGTGACCTGCCCTGACTGTGAAAACGGAAGCAATAGTTAAGTGTTGAGCGTACTGACAACCAGTGACCTCTGGATATCACATTCACACAGTATTCTTAGAAGAATTCAGACTATGTAGGTAGTCTATGGAAGTTGTAACAGATTAATGCTTATTCTATAACAATGACAGGAGTAAAGAGCACACATTCAAGGCCATAAAGATGTTGTGAAATAACATCCATCCTCCATGTTCAATCAAATTCTCCTTGTATTCTTATTTATTTCATCTCCACCCTTTAACCTCATCCTGTTTCTGTTCAATCATCTCTCCTTTTGTCAAGTCCATCATCTCTCGTCTCACAAAAGGAGGTATAGATGTGTGTTGCCCCAGCTGATGTTAATTATCGCTGGCCACCGAGGTGCTGCTCACCACAGCATGTTTCAAATGGCCACTTGTCTCAGACACACAGCGGCATGTGTAATGAGTGTTGGATGAATTAAGAAACAGGTCCAAGGACAACGACAGCAAGGAGGGGTGAGCCACCCCCTGACCCTGAGGATTAACATCGGACTGTCACTCAGGAGAAAAGGATGGACAAGGGATGGATGACTAAAGAGAAAATCCAGAAGGACATAAATGTGAGACGCTGAGACTTAAGACATCATCTCAATCAAAAGAGAACCACAGTTTGAGTTTTTTGCTGTCTGAATGCTTGGCTGTGGTGTGGTTGCTCTGTATGCCAAAAGAGAGCCAAGTGGTGGAAATCTGTCTGTCTGTCCATCATTTCTCCTATCACTTCTGACAGCAGGGTGTGAAAACTTGCTGTCAGCCACACATGCACATCAGGCATTCTAAATGGCAAAAGAGAGAGAAGAGAGAAAGAAAGGGTGGATGGGTGAGTGGGTGGATGGAGAAGAAGAAGAGGTCTAATAATATATGGTAATCACGGATGATAATAATAATTAACATTGTCATCTAAAGAGTAAAAAGTTGCATAAAAGAGGTTTGAGGGTACAGTGGGCTATATATTATTATTATTATATATTATTATATATATATATATATATATATATATATATATATATATATATATATATATATATATATATATTATTATTATTTTTTAAATCTAGTTGTTAATGTTATTTCTGTCTATGTGGTGTTTTAAATATGCTTTAACATAAACCATGTGCAAATTCATAAGTTGACCATTGCTGAGTTGTCTGGCTACCACTAGACCAAGCTTAATTTAAGATTGAACATTGGTCTGGGGAGTCGGCTCTGTATTTTTTACTGCACAAGAGGTGATAAACGAGCATAAATTAAATGACTCTGTACGCAATTGGATAGTCCTTCAACCAATCAGACCACAAGAGGCGTGATCCGTCATCGTGTTAAACCCACCAATAGCGCACCAGGTGGATAAGCCAGTCTGTGATTGGTTCCCGTAAAAGTGTAACAGAAGCAGTAGAAATTAATGTACAGGTTTCCAGACTGAGTTGCAGGGCCAAAACGAAATCGCCGGCAGATCAGGCTGGGTTTACCCAGTCTAATTGCTGAGTATTTTCTCCTTAAAACTGCAGTGAAAAAAAGAGTCTCAAAAACACAGTTTGAAATCGCCATTGTTTCTGACGTCACAAACTACCTTGTAACCAATCGCGTCAACGTGCAAGCGGGCTTTAGCATATCATCAACAACTACTCTGAAGTAGGGGAGTCTCAAGAGAAGCCAGGTTATCCCGGTATATTTTTCTGTTGATATGAAAAATCGTGTACATTTAGCAATATAGCAGGTGAATTATGTATAGGCCTATGATGTATATTATGATGTTATGATGAACTACACTCACCTAAAGGATTATTAGGAACACCTGTTCACCTGTTCTCATTAATGCAATTAATCAATCTAATCAACCAATCACATGGCAGTTGCTTCAATGCATTTAGGGGTGTGGTCCTGGTCAAGACAATCTCCTGAACTCCAAACTGAATGTCAGAATGGGAAAGAAAGGTGATTTAACCGAGATATGCAGCAAAGCATTTGTGAAGCCACAACACGCACAACCTTGAGGCGGATGGGCTACAACAGCAGAAGACCCCACAGGGTACCACTCATCTACACTACAAATAGGAAAAAGAGGCTACAATTTGCACAAGCTCACCAAAATTGGACAGTTGAAGACTGGAAAAATGTTGCCTGGTCTGATGAGTCTCGATTTCTGTTGAGACATTAGGATGGTAGAGTCAGAATTTGGCGTAAACAGAATGAGAACATGGATCCATCATGCCTTGTTACCACTGTGCAGGCTGGTGGTGGTGGTGTAATGGTATGGGGGATGTTTTCTTGGCACACTTTAGGCCCCTTAGTGCCAATTGGGCATCGTTTAAATGCCACGGCCTACCTGAGCATTGTTTCTGACCATGTCCATCCCTTTATGACCACCATGTACCCATTCTCTGATGGCTACTTCCAGCAGGATAATGCACCATGTCACAAAGCTCGAATCATTTCAAATTGGTTTCTTGAACATGACAATGAGTTCACTGTACTAAAATGGCCCCCACAGTCACCAGATCTCAACCCAATAGAGCATCTTTGGGATGTGGTGGAACGGGAGCTTCGGGCCCTGGATGTGCATCCCACAAATCTCCATCAACTGCAAGATGCTATCCTATCAATATGGGCCAACATTTCTAAAGAATGCTTTCAGCACCTTGTTGAATCAATGCCACGTAGAATTAAGGCAGTTCTGAAGGCGACAAACACCGTATTAGTATGGTGTTCCTAATAATCCTTTAGGTGAGTGTATATGCATTTTTCCACTGACGTTCAAAGTTATTCAAAGTGTTTCAAAGGATGCTGATTTTCAGAAGGCCGCTATCTGACTCTGAGATGGTAAACGGGAACATGGTTTGTGTATCATTAGCAACCCATTATTAGCTGTTTGATAATGTAGTCAAGCCAAAGGCTAATCATATTAATTACCATTATGTGTCCGACATTGTAGACAGTGATACATAAAATGCATTACCATTCTAATACACTGACTTGTAGATGACCCTGTATGAGTGAGTGGAGGCGGGGCTCATTTGCATAGTCATAGATCCACATATACTAAATTAAGCAAAGTTACAGTCAAGCTATTTTAAGGCATTAAACTTTTTCTTTTTTTCTCACAGGAAAAATTTCATTTTGGTGATCAAAGATGAGTTTTAATGGATACAATTAGTACTACAGGGGACTTTAAATAATGTTTTTAATTGAAAAAATTATAGAGTAAAAAAAAGTAGTAAAGACAAAATGACTATTGATGAAACAACTTGCTATATGGAATTTTACTTGTATAAAATGTGGTGCCAAATTTCTTACTAAGCACACCCGATACAGAAAGAGGAAGGTTACAAATTACATTGCATAGATAATAAGTCACGTTCAACCTGTACTTCTTCCAACCCAGCCAGCTGTATGTGTGAGTGTGTGTGTGTGTCTGGTGTGAAAAACAAGGGGCTCCATACTGTGCCGGTTCCAACAGCATCTGCCTCTTTTCTCTAAACTTCAGCAACCACACCTCAGTATAAAAGTGTGTGTGTATATGTGTGTGTAAGCGGATGTGATGACAGCTGCTCTGCACAGTGTGTGTACTGCTAAACTCTCGTCCACCCCTGCTGACTGTCCATGCTGTGCAGGTATAGCAGCTCTCTCCTCTGAGTGTCCTGCTGCCTCATTAGGCCCAAGCGACATACACACACACACACAACAAAAATAATCCATTTGTCCAGCAAATGAGGCTCTCATGTCTTCAGTCCATATGAGATTGGAAACAACAATCTTGTTAGTATAGTCCAATCATAGACTAGCTCAACATAATCAGTCAGAATCTGACATACCACTTCAAAACAGCAGCTACTTTACCGTTGTTTGAGACCAACAACCAAATTGGCTCCCTTTCAGTTCATGAGTGCGACTTTGGATTTACTTGGCCACGCCCCACAGGAAACTGAAGTGAGTTTCAATTCATTTGAATTCTGCTCCTTTAAATTAATATTAAAAATGCATCCAAATGTAATTCTGCATAATGTTCACGGTTTAAAAATTAAATGTTCAGAAAGCATATTAGTGGGGTGTTCGGGTGTCCACATTCCTTTTGGTTATGTAGCAGTATCTTTGATTCACGTACTGACCAAACATTGACTCTATTATCTCAGTATCTCTGCCTCTCACTCTCGTTTTTTTTTTTTTTTATCTCTCTGTTTCTCTCTTGCTCGCTTCATGAATATTTAGTGCTTTTCACTCAAACAAGACAATCATTAATTTCAAAGAACGCCCTTCATTCAATCAGCTCAGCTGGAAAGGGCACTGCCTGAGTGAAAACAAACAAAAATACCACAAAACCACTCTACAGACACCATCGACACCACTAGCTAAAGTGAATAATGAGTATCAACCTGGCAACCCAATAAACATTTAAAGACTAGGATCAAAAAAGTGTAGAGATATCCGGTGATAAATAGACTAGATAACTGGAGAGATCTTTATTGCATCCCTCAAAGACTTTGCCCTCTTGTCTTATCCAGCTGCGAACCAGACGGCCAAAAGAGGAAGAAATACCAGCAGGAAATGATGAGTGACCTCTCGCTGCTAAAGAGCTGATTATCATTCATCATATCATAACATATCCTAAACAATAATCCATTATGGACCCTCTAATCTGATTGGACAAACTGCATTCCAAACATGCTAATCTAAAAAAAATGGGAGGAACAAAGCTGAACACTTTGGATCATTATTAATATTAATTAAGGTCATCAGCTCTGAAAGGCTGATGATGTTACTGTATATAGACAGTATTTCTCAGTTCTTGCTTGTGTGATATTACTAAAACACACTAAAAGGAGAAGGGCTAAAAAAAGAAAGGCGGAGAAATTGAACAGAGATTTATATTTTTGAAAATAATATTAGTGTGGAGAATATGAAGGTACTGATGTTTGTAATTCGAACACGACTAATAGAGTCTAATTTAGTTTCTGTGGTTAAAAATGAATCAACGTACACTTACACAGCCTTAACATAAATGGGGACTAAAAAAGTTAGGTTTATCAATACATTTATCATCTAAACATGTTTATGTGCACACAAATACTTACATGCATTTATAAAAAGAGAGAGGGAAAGACAGAGGAGTAAACTGGATTAGGCTCAAGAATAGTGTGCTCAGATTTGCAGTCAATTATGAGGGATTTAGGCAGTGCTATGTGAAATCATTCTGGTGGCTTGCTCCTAATATTACATCCAGAGAACGGGTAAGCTCTAGTATTTCAGTGCCAAGCCCCTCTGATAATCAGGGCTGAACTCCCTCAGCAAGAGGAGCTGTGCTGTGGAAGCCCTGTTATGAGACTGCGTAGTCCTTGAGCCCTGCTCTGATCGATTAAATCATTACATACTTAGATCCAACAAATGTTTAGCCGCCATTCTCCATGCCAGCACTGCACCAATGCTGTGCCAAACTAATGGCTGATAATGTATATTTAAGGTGAGTGTCACTGATTGAACCATTGATGATGGGGTGGATAACTGGATACTTATGGATGCAAGTTTAAAGAGCATTAAAGTTCTGTAATTGATTTGTCATTATGGACTTATATCTTAATATGAGAGCTCATATTGAGTTCACTTATTAATCTAAGCGAGACAACATCTACACACAAATATATATTGGAACAAGGCAGATGATAATCTTCTACTGTAATGACATGGAATAAATACAGACCAGAACTATGCCAAATACCTTATTAATTTAGGCTCTTTAGTAAAAAGGGCAGTCTGTATTTCATAAAACTGAATGACTAAGAAATGCATAAGTATGCACAAAAATCCTTAAAAATCAAAACTAAAATGTGCTTCTCCATTCTGCGATTCAAAATGGCGCCGCTGTGTTTGGTCGCCGTTCAGGTCGCTCCGCGAAGACTGTGCTTTTATTTACTATTTTACTTTCTTTTACTCTCAGTTTTTACAAACTTATCATCTGCATTGATCTACTACGACAGCAAAACTCTTTTGGACATTGGTTACCTCTACACTGGACTGTTTCAGGACACTTTCGCCGATCCTCTGTGGCCATCTGAGATTCTTCGCAACGCCGAGTTGAACAATGGCCAGAGCCAGCGGCGTAGAACAAAGAAACACCGTGGGAAACGTGCTGGTATCCGTAACAGACTGAGGAAAAGGGCATTCAGACCTCCTCTCCCGAGCATTCTTCTAGCAAATGTTCAATCCTTGGATAATAAGATGGACGATCTTAGAGCCAGGATAAGTTTTCAACGGGACATGAGAGACTGTAATATCTACTGTTTGTCCGAAACATGGCTCACGCCCGCGGTCCCGGACACAGCTGTGACGCCGTCGGAGAACTTCTCTGTTTTTCGGATGGACAGAACAGCCGAGGCCGGTAAATCCAAAGGCGGTGGAGTGTGTTTCATGATCAACAAGAAATGGTGCGATCCCAGGAACATCACCATTCTCTCGCGGTCCTGCTCGCCTCATCTGGAACATTTAACAATCATCTGCCGTCCATTCTATCTGCCGAGGGAGTTCTCTGCTGTTGTCGCAACCGCCGTTTACATCCCACCGCAGGCAGACACAGCGCTGGCTTTATCTGGCCTTCATGATGTTGCCAGCGGCGTCACAAACCAACATCCCGACGCGGCATTCATTGTCGCTGGCGATTTTAACAAAGCAAACCTAAAGAAAGTCCTGCCAAACTTTCATCAGCACGTCTCCTGCCCCACACGAGGAGCAAACACACTGGATCACTGCTACTCTCGCTTAAGAACGCCTATAAAGCGTGGTCACTTCCAGCGTTGGCAAATCGGATCATGCCGCCATTTTCCTCACTCCCGAATACAAACAAAAGCTCCTCCAGGAACCCCGGTGAGGCGGGAAGTTAAGCGTTGGTCACCACACTCAGAGACCGCGCTACAGGCAGCTCTGGATGATGTGGATTGGGACATGTTCTGGGCGAGTTCAGCTGACGTAAGCGAGTTCACAGACGTGGCGCTTTGCTTCATCAACACGCTTACAGAGCAAGCCACGCAAACAATAACAATAACGTCCTTCTCAAATCAGAAACCGTGGGTGGACAATTCAATCCGCGGCAGTGAACACACGCGCACTGCTGCTTTAACGCCGGTCTCCATTCAGGGAATATGAATGAATACAGATCGTCCTGCTATGCTCTCAGACGAGCAGTTAAAGCCGCAAAACTCCGTTATAAAGACCGAGTGGAGTCTCATTTCCAACTCAACGACTCGCGGCGCATGTGGCAAGGTCTGAGGTCCATCTGCTCCTTTGGATCTAAATCCTCTGCAGAGGCAAGCGTTGATCCGTTGCTCGTGAACGAGTTAAACTCTTTCTATGCTCGCTTTGACTGTAACCGCGGCAACGCGACTCCGCCAAGTGGCGCGTTAGAGGAAATTACTCAGAGCAGCAACAATCACGTGATCTCTGTCTCGGAGGATGAAGTTCGGAGAGCACTCAAGCGTGTGGGCGTTAGGAAAGCTGCCGGGCGGATGGTATTTCAGGTCGTGTTCTGCGGTCCTGTGCTGATCAGCTCACCGGGTTGTTTACATCTATCTTTAATGAGTCCTCGCTAAATCTGTGGTCCCCACCTCCTTTCAAAAATCCACCATCATCCCTGTCCCTAAGAACAGTAAACCCTCTTGCCTAAATGACTATCGTCCAGTGGCTCTCACGTCTATAGTCATGAAGGTCTTTGAGAGACTCATTAAAAACACCATTTGCGCCTTCATTCCTGACACTTTGGACCCTCTTCAGTTTGCCTATCGTCCCAATAGATCGACTGAAGATGCCATCTCTCATGTCCTCCACTCCTCCCTCACTCACATCGACAGCAAAAGTGGGAACTACGTAAGACTGCTATTTATTGACTATAGCTCAGCCTTTAACACCATAGTTCCCACCAAGCTAACCTCCAAACTCCTGGATCTCGGCCTGAATCCTTCTCTCTGCCACTGGATTGAGGACTTCCTCACTGGCAGGCCTCAGGTGGTGAGAATAGGCCAGTCCACCTCCACCTCCATCACCCTGAGTGTGGGAGCTCCACAGGGCTGTGTCCTGAGCCCCCTGCTCTACTCTCTCTACACGCATGACTGTTTGTCCACACACAGCTCCACCTCTATCATCAAATTTGCTGATGATACTGTTGTCCTGGGCCTCATTTCCAACAACAACGAGACGGCATACTTGGACGAGGTGGAGCATCTAACATCATGGTGCCAGGACAACTGTCTCTCTCTGAATGTTGGCAAGACCAAAGAAATGATTGTGGACTTCAGGAAGAGACAGCAACGGACATACTCCCCCTCATGATCAGCGGGTCACCAGTAGAGAGAGTGAGCAGCTTCAAGTACCTGGGAGTAAACATCTCCGAGGACCTGACCTGGACTGCTCACATTCAGACACAGGTGAAAAAAGCCAGGCAAAGACTGTACCACCTGCGCCAGCTGAGGAAATTCAGGGTTTCACCAGCTATCCTGAAAACTTTCTATTTAGGGGCGATAGAAAGTGTTTTAACTCAGTGCATCACAGCGTGGTATGGGAACAGCACCAGTCATGACCGCAAAGCCCTGCAAAGAGTAGTGCGCTTATCCGAGCGTATCTCAGGGTCAGCTCTCCGTCTCTGCAGGACGTCTACACCAAACGCTGCAAAGGTAGAGCTACCAAGATCATCAAGGACTCTAATCACCCTGCAAACCCTCACTTCACGCTGCTACCATCTGGTAGCGCTTCCAGAAGCCTGATGGCCAAAACTGAGAGACTCAGGAGGAGCTTCTTCCCCAGGCCATCAGACTCCTGAACTTAACATCACGTGACTTCACGCCAGGATAAACATCGATACACTGACATTGCACTGCACTTTCTGTTCTCGTTGTTACTGTGTAACAACCTGTCATAAACCTGTTTGCACATTATACTCTTATACATTTGTTAACCACATATTTATAAGTCTACAGTTTACTCACTGCAAAGTCTACTTCAATTATTTTATTCCACTTTATCCTTATTTGTTACCTTTTTTTTTCTCTTGACTTGATTATTTATAATTCTACAGATATAGACATATATATATATATATATAGATAGTACTTTTTTTTTTATATCCTATTTCTATTATAATTTCTTCCTTGTGTTTTTAACTGTGAATTTGCACTGTCCATGGAGCGGACCTGTTTACATTTCACTGCCGGTTGTATATTCTGTATATAACTGTGTATGTGACAAATAAAACTCTTGAATCTCTCTTGAATCTCATTGGGCATACAAACTCATAGCCAGACACCAGACATTTGTCACTTTGTTGAGCTTCAATGGCTAGTTCACCCACAAATTAAAATTCTGTCATCATTTACTCACACTCAAGTCATTCCAAACCCATAAGACTTTGGTTAATCTTTGAAACACAAATGAAGATATTTTTTAATGAAACTTGACAGGTTTCCGTCCCTCCATTGAAAGTCCAGGTACTTAAAACTTGGTAGATACAAAGGTGTTGTAAAACAAATCCATATGAATCGAGTGGTTTAATGAAAGTCTTGTAAAGTTATACAATTGCTTGATGAACAGATTTAATATAGTTTATAATACATTTTATTTATTATTATTATTATTATTAATAATAATCAACACACATACATAGGGCACACTGCATAAAAATATCTTAATTTGTGTTTTGAAGATTAACCAAAGTCTTATGAGTTTGGAGCAACATGAGGGTGAGTAAATTAATTTTTTGTGTGAACTATCCCTTTAAGGGCTCATGGTTTGGATGGTTATCATGACCCAGTTAGACCCTGCTGGTAGCTAGTCGTAACCACACCATCTGGCTGCTAAAAGCTTCAATCTCCATCGATGGCCTTGCAAAAGATGTGCATTCTGATTTTGTTGCAGGAAAAATGTACATTTGTAATATTTAATTATTAAAATGTGTGATTTACCAGTGACTGATTTTTGTAGGGACCTTAAATGCATGAAATTAACTTTCCCTGTCAGTTGTCTTTAGGTATGTTCGGCATCGGCTGCGGCTGGATGCAACCAATCGATGAGAATTGCCACGTGCAGGCAAGGAGGAGCTAAAAATGGATATGTGAAGTTGGACACTTTCTGTTTCCCGTAGTGACACTTGCGCTGTGTTTGCATTCATTAAATCACACCTGAAGTGAAATAAATGCAATATTTGTCAAATACACAGTTGTTTCAGACATTTTCATTCCATACTTTATATTCAGCGATTAGCATTAAGCTTTGTATCAGTAGAAACCCTCCCACCCGCTCCCTCCTCACATCCCCCTGAGATGAGAAATTTATGTATTTTATGTCTGGAAAAAAGCCTCCGATGACGCAAATATCGTCATTTTGCGTCATCTGAGGCTTTTTTGGCCAGAGGATGTGCCGCATGTTTTCAACCCACGCATAGGGGTGGGATCTCACTCACAGAATTTAAAATGCACATGGCTGCTCAGGCATTCAGAACGGAGCGGTGCGGAGCAAAGCAAGTGTTCTCAATGAATTCCTATGAAAGTTAAGCTTCCATAGGCATGAACTGAAAACACGCCAGACTGGACACGCACCATGAATGACTGTGCGGCCGTGAATGAATGCCGGGCAGCCGTGCTCATTTTAGTTTCGGTTTAGAATTAGCGCCAATTCGGGGGCTTGAATTGTGGGTTCATTAGCCTATTATTCTTAATGAAAAACACAACAACAAAACGGTACAATGACAAACTCCCTTAAATAGGCGCTTTTACATTTTGCTTTGAAACCAAATCTTCTGTGATCATCTTGTCTGTCAGCTTCTCACTCTCTGATGAATGAAATCTGACTCCTGTCCTGCTGCGTTTGTGCAGCTCATGCTGTATTAAGCAGACACGTTCAGTTTTTAATTGTAGTGTCTGTTCTCTAACTGAACTAAATGATTTTATTACTATAAAAACCTAAACGACAGGGTAGTGCCGCAGAGGGCAAGTGATAAAAACGGTAGGCGTGGCTTGGGAGTGGCCTCGTAGGGCAGCGAGGCAAGTGCATTCTGGGAGTTGTTGTTTTTCATCCACATGAGCCAAAAATACATTTTCTGGATTTTCTTCTAAAATAATTTTACATTTCTACTACATAAATGACCCAATTTAAATACACATTCATCTTTCAAGCGGTGAAAAAAAACTGATTTTTCAGCATTATGTTACATGTCATGCCTGTCCCAGACTCCATTTCCCATCATCCTCCCTGGCCCACACCTGTAATCACTTCCTCATCATCTCTCCCGCTCCCTGGCCCACACCTGTAATCACTTCCTCATCATCTCTCCCGCTCCCTGGATTCCCTGCACCTGGTCGTCATCGTCAGCACTCCCTTTATATTGTCTCACTTCCCTCCACTCCCTGTCTGTTCTGATGTGTGATGTGAAATGTCTATGGCCATGTTGATGGTGCTGTCTATGAGGATGTTTGGTTTTTGTCCTGTTCACTGTATTGATCTATCGTTTGAGTAAACCCATCTATTATTTGAAGTCCACATCCTGTCCTCCTTGCTGCATAGCCAGACCATGACACATTAGTGGAACTGAAGGTTTTGGAATAAACGTGAAACACACGTGATCGCTGTCATGCGGTGAATCTGGCCAATCGTGGAACAGCTGTGTTTTCATCAGAGCTTGTGCAGCCGCTGTGGAGAAGCTTAAACCAGCCTCGCGATACTTTGATGGCATACGTCAAAGTCACATGGCGTCGCCGCTGTCTCAAGTCGGACAACATTTCTAACCGGTATGCCCTGCTTCAAATCAGCCGCCGATCACACTGCATGAAGTCAAACAAGCCTTTTGACAGATGACAGCATGATGTAATTTCCTGCAGCTCCAGAGTGATTAGTCACATGGCATTCACAGCTCATGTGATTGGCTCAGTAAGTTCAGTGTAAATTCCATTAACAAAGACAGAAGAATTAGCAGAGATGGAGAAGTCGTGTACTTGAAGAGGGTCTTGCACCAGCTGGAAAAATGCCACTGAGATGACTAGGAATGTTAATGGTAAACTTTCTACAGATATTACAGAATTCCGTGGCTCAGACGAATAAAACAATGGTTGTGAATGCCATAGAGCCACAGATTCTACACTTTGAGGAAATCAACCTACAAATGGCTTACTTGGAGTTGTCTACTAGGGTAGACTGGACAAGAAATTGGTATTTCACTATCGAAAAAAAATTACACAAATCACTTTTAACGAAGTCCGTTGACTAACTGTACAAAACAGAGCAGAAAGCGGTGTCATTAAGTGTGCCCTTTCATAGTCGTGAGTGGTTATGAGTCTGGGACTATGAGATCCAAATGAGGCTCTAGATATGACAATAAACCTGCACGCACACTCACACAAACAAAGACAGGTGGGGATTGCTTACAGTATAGAAAGAGTTTTAATGAAATGACCACTGAGAGACATTTTACCCAACGACAAAAATGCTTCTGTAATTTGCTGTCAGGTTGTCAAGAGACCAGCAGAAAATAGCAAATGATCTCAGTAGTCCAGCTTCTTGTTTAAAATGAAAAAGACAGCGAGAGAGACAGAGAGAGAGAGAGAGAAAGGATGTAAGTGAGCAGGGAAAGTGAGAAACACAGAGAAAAGGGAAGACAGCATAGAGGAGATGGAGGAGGAGGCCATTAAGCGTCTCTCCGGCTGCTTTGTTTGCAGTTTATGTTGCACTTTATTTCTACCATAAACAACCGCATGAGCCAAGCGCATCTTGAGCACCTCTATATATTACCCACAATGCCCTGTGGGGAGGGAGAGTGTGGCACAAAGGGAGACAGGGGAAAGAACATTATGCAGATTCTATTATTCTTTGTCTGCGTCTCATGACACCACTGATCCAGTACCTTATACCAGTAGCTTCCTCCAGTCCTTCCAGCAACTCCATGAATTATTCTTCCTAACCACTGCAGCTGCACACGTCACCATATTCCAGCACTGTGAACAAAGAGGACAGGAGCTCATTAATAAACTTATAGGAGTCATATCATCATTTTTTAAATAATTTTGATTTTTGCCTTATTTCTATGAGGCTCACTTATAATATTATGATGTCCACTAACAAAAACAGTAGTTTTTAACAATAGTTTTACATGAACCTTAAAATTAAATGAGCATATTTTTCCTATTGTGCTTGATATCCCACAATCCTATGCTTTCCATTCTGTATCAGTTGAGCTAAGTGGTGGTCAGTTTGTGTGTAAATGTACATTTCTGGTCAACCTTTTGCACTTTTGATGTAATTTCTAGTGAGAAATTGCTAACGTAGTAGTTAAATATATGCTTAGTTATCACCAAAGTTCTGATAAGTCAGCTGCCTAAGCATTCGGACACAGCCTTTCAGAAAAAGAAGATATTTTAAAGAACCAGACAGTTGACAGTAGGTTTGGAACAACGTAGATGACACACTTTTCATTTTGGGGTGAACTATCCCTTTAAGGACATTAAATTGTTCAAAAGTAACAGTAAAGACTTATACATTATAACAAAAAGAAATTTAATTAATGTTTTTCTTTTGAACTTTCAATTCATCAAAGAATCATGAAAAAAATGTATCATGGTTTTTTTCAAAGTAATAGTTTTAATAATAAGAAATATTTCTTGAGCAGCAAATTTCTGAAGGATCATGTGACTGAAGACCGGAGTAATGATGCTGAAAAATCTGCATCATCATCACAGCAATAAATAACATTTTAAAATATAT
This sequence comes from Paracanthobrama guichenoti, assembly GCA_018749465.1. Lineage (NCBI taxonomy): Eukaryota > Metazoa > Chordata > Actinopteri > Cypriniformes > Gobionidae > Paracanthobrama > Paracanthobrama guichenoti. The sequence continues at coordinate 15,342,481 of CM031960.1, read as the reverse complement.
TAAAGTTTTTCATGTTGTTTATATGTCTATGTGGTGTTTTTAAAATGCTTCCAGACAAACCATGCGCAAATTCATAAATCAACACCATTGTTGAGCATTTTCTCCTTAAAACTGCAGTGAACCAACGACGGTCTGAAATCGCCAGTGTCTCTTACGTCACAAACTACCTTGTATCCAATTACATCAATGTGTGGGTGTGCTTTAGCATAATCATCATTACTATGCTGCAAAGCAGGGGAGTCTCAAGAGAAGCCAGGTTATCCCGGTATATTTTTCTGTTGATATGAAAAAAATCGGGTAACAATATAGTGGGTAAATTATGTATATTATGTATATGATGTATATCCTGACGCCGTCATACTCAGATTCTAGTCAGAATATGAGTCTGATACTGCTCCATTGGGCTGTGATTACGGGGCGCCAATCATGTCAATCATCGTATAAAGCCCGCCCTAACAATTTGATTGGTCCGAACAGCTGTGGCTCGAGCATAGTTGCTCCACAAGGATCAAGCCCAGACCGAACTTCCCGACCTCAAATGTTGTGAGCGGGGCTAAATTCAGCTGGCATCCAGGCTATATGGTATATTATGATGTTATGATGTAACTATATGCCTTTTTCCACACACTGATGTTCTATGATGTTCTAAGCGTTTTTAGAGGGCAAACTGAGATGGTGAACGGGAACATGGTTTGTTAACATTAGCAACCCATTATTAGCTGTTTGATAATGTAGTCAAGTCAAAGGCTAATCATATTAATTACGTTATGTGTCCGACGTTGTAAAGAGTGATACCTTTGTGCAGCGTTTACTACAGTAACTACAGTAAAAGTTGACCAAGTGGGTCTCTGAGCTGGTGTGAATGAGTGGAGGCGGGGCTAATTAGCATATTTGTGGATCCATATATACTAAATTAAGCAAGGGTGTGGTTACATTCAAGCTATTTTAAGGCAGGAAGATATTTTTTTCACAGGAAAAAACTTTTAAATGTCATTTTGGTGATCAAAGATTAATTTTAAGGAATACATTTATTGACTACAGGGGAGATAAGTTATTTAAAATTGTAATAAATATTTCACAATATAATTTTTTTTTCTGTATTTTATATTAAATAAATGCGTAAATGGTAAACATAAGTGACTTGCTTTAAAAAAAAAAATTAATCTTACTGACCTCAAAGAAAAAAAAATGTTTTACTTTTTATAAATAACCATTTACTCATACTAACATATGCATTTGCTATATGGTGAAACATGTAAAGAGAGAGTTGGATTTTGCTGAGGAAGCAAGATTGCTTCAGGCGTGGTCATTGAGCTACACTTGTGGGCGATGGCTGTTTCAGTAAACACTCTACGGGGCCAGTGTTTGATCATCTGTGTATTCAGTGTGTTCTAATTGTTTTGCAAAGCATGCTGCTAATTGCTTCTCATCCAGTCTCTTTAAATGTCAACGCTCTCTGTAGTTACAATGTGATTCACCAGTCCTTGAAAATGGAAACGAGGCTGAATGATTCAAAATGCAGAGGAAGGCACAGAGCAGATGGGTAGAGGACTGAATGGCGGGGTTAGAGTGTTTGTTTGGAATGGCTTCACCATGCTTTACCCACCAGCGTGACCTCACTGGTCAGTAGCCCTGATTCTGAACACCCTGCCCCTCCAGTCTCTGGGAAGGTCAGTACACCACACCAGCCACAGGACAGAAGCAGCATTTATACATAAATAGACAGACAGTCCCGCCAACACACCCACGCTAGGTCAAGCACTAAACGACTAGCGTTTTTGAGTGTTTGAGATGATTTGCCTGTGTACTAATGCGTGAGATTTAGAACCTGAGGCTGATAGTGAACTAAATCATATCACAAAGCCCTGATGACATTTTAACTACCACGATTTAACATGTGATATAGAAATATTGTCATAGAAGTCAAGAGAGTAAATCACTGCCCAGGAAATCAATGAACAGTAGAACACTATCCTGAATGCGAAATGCTTATCTGCCACTTTGATGTTGCTTACCAGAGTTCAATAGTTTTGGGTCTGAAAAGCAGTACATCAACGCGATTACAACCAGGAGAACTAGCAGCAGCTGTATGGCACTGTAGCTGGATAACAACTCAGGATGAGAAGATGCCAGCTTCACTGTTTTATTCATGTTTCTGTCACGTTGGATTTAGCACTAAAACTTCACATACACAGAACAACACTTATGTTTGTCTGCCCCAGATGCACTGCAAGAGAGCCAAAGAATGCAAAAATCACTAAAGGCAATTTACGCTATGAGAATTGCACTACACTATGCTGCAAAAGTAAAAGGCAGTAACTACACCAACACTGAAATATGAGTGAATTCAGATTGATTTGATATAAATTCTCACAGGGACTGTAAGGGGGTCTGCAGAGAACTTCAGAGAGAGAGAGAGCAAAAAAGAAAATATATGAAATAAAATAATTAATAAAATAAAAGGAATACAATTAATAGCAAAATGTTTATCAAATATAAAGTTCATAAAATGTATACAATTCATATTTGTTTTTAATCAAATAAAATGTAGCTACTGGTTTTTGCCTTTACATTATGGGTATAATGGTTCAATTTACTCTCATTTCGGTTATCATCAAGGTTTTACATTTACATTTATGCATTTGGCAGATGCTTTTATCCAAAGTGACTTACATTGCATTCAAGGTACACATTTTTACATTTTGTCAGTTTTTGCTTTCCCTGGGAATCGAACCCATGACCTTGACATTGCTAGCGCCACGCTCTTATTGTTTGAGCTACAGGAAAGCTTTTAGGAGCATGGTTTCGGTACGGTTTGGTATGTGCTATGTTAAAGGAAATTAGTTATTAGCCATGTTCCACAGTGAAATAAAAATAAAGAAAATAAGAACATATAATCAAACTACAACAGCACAAATACATACAATAGACTAGAGCAAAGATTCATATAAACGTCTCGGTTACGTATGTAACCCTCGTTCCCTGAAGGAGGGAACGGAGACGCCACGTCGGAGTACCGACGAATAGGAATCTCGCTCGCGAGAGCCAATCTACTTCGAGTGTAACTAAAACGAGCCAATGCACATTGGCATGCAATGATTGCACCAGGTGCTCATGCCACGCTGTGCGGGTATAAATGAGACACAGGTGATTGCATCAAATTAGCCTTTGCTGAGGAGCCGAGTAGGTAGGCAGGCACCCCAGCAGGGTACAGAGGACATGGCGACGGGGCGTGGCGTCTCCGTTCCCTCCTTCAGGGAGCGAGGGTTACATCGCGTAACCGAGATGTTCCCATTCAGTCGGTCACTCTCGACACCACGTCGGAGTACCAACGAATAGGATCCCTACCAAAGTGCCATGGCCTCTGCCCCTTCCAGTGCCCAGTGTGAGCCGCCTGAGCTCTCTTACCTGATGAGACGGGGCTCACACCAGGAAGTCCATCACTGCTGTTCCGCATGACCCTGTTCAGTGATTATTGGATGACACTGGGAAAGCGTGCCTAGAAAAGGGGCCGCTGCGGAGCCCACATCGTACCCGGAGGAGTTATGTGGAGTACAATGCTGAGCCGTAGCCCGCAAGGGAGGAGGGGGCTCAGTCCCGGTGTGGGAAGGCTCTCCCAAGGGAAAGACACGGGCTTCCCGTAGGGAGCGACCGTGGAAGAAAATATGGGATCCCCGTAGGGTCACTCATATAACCCCAGCCCATTACGGTTCTCAGGATTCAGCGGCAGGGCCTGATGCCCGACGTTCGCGGACGTCCGGCACCAAGGGTGATGGAGGACTCACAGAGTTTGCTTCTGGAGAATAAGAGCGCTGGAGCGCAGCAAGCCGACAAGAGCCGGGGCCTCTCAGTGCTTCTACCCGTTTGAGGAGAGAACACAGGAGGAGACCGGCTCTACATGTAGGCTATAAAATCTAGTGAACGTGTTGGGTGTTGCCCAGCCCGCAGCTCTACAGATGTCTGACAGCGAGGCGCCACGTGCCAGCGCCCAGGAGGATGCAACACTTCTAGTAGAGTGTGCTCGCACCCTGAGCGGACAGGGCACACCTTGTGCTTGGTAAGCCAAGGTGATGGCATCCACTATCCAGTGGGCCATCCTCTGCTTGGAGACAGGCTTCCCCTTCTGCTGGCCTCCGTGACAGACAAAGAGCTGATCTGAGGTACTGAAGCTTTGAGTTCTATCCACGTAGATCCGCAGAGCGCGGACGGGACAGAGCAAAGCTAGGGCTGGGTCTGCCTCCTCCGGGGGCAGCGCTTGCAGGTTCACCACCTGGTCCCTGAAGGGAGTGGTAGGAACCTTGGGCACATAGCCAGGCCGGGCCTTAGTACCACGTGGGTATTACCCGGCCCGAACTCTAGGCACGATTAAATCGACCGAAAATGCCTGCAGGTCCCCTACCCTCTTGATGGAGGCCAATGCAGCCAACAGCAAAGTCTTCTTAGACAGAATCTTTAGCTCTGCTGACTGCAAAGGCTCGAATGGGGCATTCTGGAGTGCTCGGAGCACCAGAGCAAGATCCCAAGAGGGTATGGAGGGGGGTCGAGGAGGATTTAACCATCTCGCCTGACGACCAGGTTGTGCTTCCCAACCGACTTACCTTCTACGTGGTCGTGATAGGCGGATATAGCAGCAACATAGACCTTGAGGGTGGAGGGTGACAGCCTACGCTCCAACCCTTGTTGCAGGAAGGAAAGCACAGACGCGATCGAACATCTTCGGGGGTCCTCTCGGCGAGAAGAACACCACTCGACGAACAGGTTCCACTTCGAGGTGTAAGCCTGTCTTGTAGGCGGTGCACGTGCCGAAGTGATGGTGTTAACTACCTCTTGGGGTAAGTCACCTAGAACCTTCGCGTCCGTCCGGGGCCAGACATGAAGCTTCCACAGGTCTGGACGCGGGTGCCACAGGGTGCCCCCGTCTCTGAGTCAGAAGGTCCTTCCTCAGAGGAATCGGCCAAGGAGGAGCTGTCGCGAGGAGCATAAGTTCTGGGAACCAGGTCGGTTGGGCCAGTGCGGCGCCACCAACAGGAGCTGCTCCTCGTCCTCCTGACCTTGCACAGTGTCTGTGCAAGTAGGCTCACTGGGGGAAATGCATATTTGCGCAGACCCTGGGGCCAGCTGTGCGCAAGGGCATCCGTGCCGAGTGTACCCTCGGTCAGCAAATAGAACCACTGGCAGTGGGACGTTTCTGGGGAAGCAAACAGGTCGACCTGTGCCACCCCGAACTGTCTCCCGATCAGCTGAACCACCTGGGGGTGGAGTCGCCACTCCCCTGGGAGCGCAGCTCGTGAGAGCTCGTCGGCCACACGGTTGCGCACACCAGGGACATGAATGGCCTGAAGCGACCTCAGACACTTCTGACTCCAGAGGAGGAGATGGCGGGCGAGTTGCGACATGCGACGGGAGTGCAGACCACCTTGTCGGTTGATATACGCAACGGCCGCAGTGTTGTCCGTGCGGACCAGTACATCTTTGCCCCGTAACCACCCTTTGAGGCGGCTCAGAGCAAGATGTACTGCTAGCAACTCAAGGCAATTGATGTGCCAATGCAGGTGCGGGCCCGTCCAAACCCCTGACACTGCATGCCCGTTGTACGTGGCTCCCCAGCCCATGGCGGAGGCATCCGTGAAAACCACAGCATGCCTGGACACCTGTTCCAGGGGCACTCCAGCCCGAAGGAACGAAGGGTCTGACCACGGACTGAAGGACTGGCGACAGGCCGGTGTGATGCTCACCCGGTGAGTGCCGTGTTGCCACGCCCATCTCGGGACTCGGCCGTGTAGCCAATGCTGAAGCGGTCTCATATGAAGCAGGCCGAGCGGCGTTACTGCCGCCGCGGCTGCCATATGCCCCAGGAGCCTCTGAAACCGTTTCAGTGGAACCGCCATCCTGCCCTGAAACGTGTTCAGGCAGTTCAGCATCAACTGGACATGCTCCTCTGTGAGGCGCGCTGCCTGCTCGACCGAATCCAACTCCATACCGAGAAAAAAGATCCTCTGCCCGGAGGCGAGTTTGCTCTTTTCCCAGTTGACCCGAAGACCCAACTGGCTGAGGTGTCTGAGCACCAGGTCCCTGTTTTCGCACAACTGATCCCTGGACTATGCTAGAATGAGCCAGTCGCCGAGATAGTTGAGGATGCGAACGCCCCGTTCTCTCATGGGCACGAGGCCCCCTCCGTGACTTTCGTAAAGACATGGGGGGGACAGGGCCAGCCCGAAGGGCAGGACTTTGTACTGATATGCTCGACCCTCGAACGCAAAGCGCAGAAATGGCCTGTGTCGAGGAAGGATCGAGACATGAAAGTACGCGTCCTTCAGGTCGATCGCTGCAAACCAATCTTGGGGACGGATGCATTCGAAAATGCGCTTCTGCGTGAGCATCTTGAACGGTAGCTTGTGGAGGCTCCGATTCAGGACTCGCAGATCCAAGATTGGCCGTAACCCACCGGTTTTCTTGGGTACAATGAAGTCCGGACTGCGAGGTGAGAGTGTGCCGTGCAACACTTACCTGATTCCACAGGTAGGCAGCAGGAACATGAGGGGATTGTCCACTGCTGCCCGCTGGCGAAGAGGGAGGATGAGTGTGGTTCGGCGTTTGACCGGCCACAACTCTCCGAGCCCCCTGCAGACCCGGAGATGGAAGGAACTGCTCTTGTGTTGAGAATTTGGGCGCAGCCCAGCGGCGGAACAGAAACAAAATGGAACACAAGATTCTCCTCCCGGCCCTCCACCGGGGGATGGAGCGGTGTGGTCACCATCTCCAGAAGAGCAGTCCTCCTCACCTCCGGGTCGCCCGTCTCGTGGCAGCTTGCCTTTGGCCTTGCCACCCCTCTTGGCAGGCGTCTGGACGGGTAGGGCGGCCTGCTTGCGCCCGGCTCCACAACGCCGCTTGGGTGGAGGCTGCTGCTGCGCGGGTGCGAGGCGGGAGACGAGGCAGGCGCGCCGCGCGCACGAGCAGGCTGAGGCGCTGCCGGCGGCGGGGTGGAGACAGCAGCTGACCGCCGTGGCAGAATGTGACTGACCGCCTCAGTCTGCTTCTGTGCGGCCGAGAACTGCTGGGCGAAGTTCTGGGCTGCGTTGCCGAAGAGGCCAGTCTGGGAGATGGGGGAGTTAAGGAACCTGACTTTGTCGGTCTCCCTCATGTCCGCCAGACACAGCCAGAGGTGGCGTTCCTGGACCACCATAGTGGACATCGCACGACCCACAGCCCGCGCCGTAACCTTCATCGCACGAAGCGCGAGGTCCGTTGCGGTTCTCAGTTCCTGGAGAACTGCGGGATCGTGACCACCCTCGTGCAAGGTCTTCAGAGCCGGGGCCTGATGGACCTGCAACAACGCCGTAGTGTGTAAAGCGGAGCCTGCCTCTCCACAAGCCAGGTAGGCCTTCCCGATCAGATCGGATGAGTACCTACAGGCCCCCGGAGGGAAGACACGGGTTCCCCCTGGAAGTGGAGTTAGGGCACAGTTGCATAGCAATGGCCCGTTCCACGGGGGGAACCTACGTGTATCCCTTTGCAGGTCCGCCATCGAGGGTGGTGAGGGAGGAGGATCCACTTGGCCGGTTTCGGGCAGTAAAAGGTGCCGTCCACGACCTCGTGAGCTCCTCGTGCACCTCCGGGAAAAAAGGCACCGGGGTGGGGCGCTGAGAACCAGCACGGGCCACCCCGAGAAACCAATCATCCAGCCTTGAGGGTTCGGGACACGGTGGAGGGTTCCACATGAGCCCGACTCTCTCGGCGGCCCGGGCAAGCATAGCCATCATCTCCGGATCAGTATCGGGCACAGCGGGTCTACCCGGAGGAGCCCACTGCGCCAACACATCCTCTCCAGAGAGTTCTGACCCTCCCTCCGATGCAGCGATGGACATCTGGTCCTCAAGGAGCCCCAAAGGATACAGATGGTGCACATCTCGTGGGCGGCCCACCGCGTTCAATGGCAGCTCTACTGGCTGCGGAGTGCGAGAGGGATGAGGGTTCCCGGGGGTTGGTTCCTGGGGAAACGCGCTCACCGTAACCCTCAAATCAGCCGGGCTACTGCCTGAAGTAACTCTCTGAGGAGAGTTAGATCGCGGCAGAGGCACAGAGGCTCCGCCCCTTGCGAGAGGCGGCGCGCGATCGCAACTCCGAGATGGTCATGTTCCCGCAGTGAGAACATGATTCATCCACCAGCGCTGCCTCAGCGTGCTGAACGCCCAAACACGAGATACAGCGCTGATGACCATCCCTCGGTGACAGGAAACCACCGCATCCAGAAACACACAGATAGAATGTCATCTTGAAAAAGACGCAAGCTCTATCTGTGTAAGCTCTTTCAGAAGGGCGCTCTCCTTGGTGCTGAAGCACGCAGGGGAGGGTCGCGCGACACCATCACGGGGATAGTGCAGCCTGACGTGCGCGCTCTCTCACACGGCGCGCTCTTACCAGCCGTGGGAGCGGCTTTTTAGCGCTCTCCACCTAGCGCACCGAACCGGCTGTGAGAACAGCCTTTGTGATTGTTCTGTTCAAACAACAAAGAGAGATGATCGGAAAACCACACGACCCGCTGCTGTGCCGTCACACCAACACCGAATGAAGAGATCGCTTCCGAAAGGCGGCTTCCGTCTTCAGTCAGGACTGCGAAGTAAGGAGTGATATCTGTAGTAACCATCTACCACTCGGCTCCGAAGCAAAATGCTAATTTGATGCAATCACCTGTGTCTCATTTATACCCGCACAGCGTGGCATGAGCACCTGGTGCAATCATTGCATGCCAATGTGCATTGGCTCGTTTTAGTTACACTCGAAGTAGATTGGCACTCGCGAGCGAGATTCCTATTCGTCGGTACTCCGACGTGGCGTCGAGAGTGACCGACTGAATGGGAACAGTGCTTTTCAGGATTTTCAGGTCTCTAACAGTAGTTTTCAGGTACAGAATTAAGTAATCAAATATAAAATAACACAGAAACATACATTTACCAAACTCTGTCTGTTTTACGCTTTGTTATTTTCAACAAATCATATTATAGATGCGTCGTCAGAATTGAGATGAACCGTGGTGCAAAGTGCAGGCTGAAACCATTTTTTTTTTACAGAGAACTGTTACATCCCTACTTTACAGTACATGATAGTATTGTAAGTGAGATCAGAGCATGCAAAGACACAAATTTCATGCCATTAGGAGTGGTTCACTTGTGCAAGTTAGGACAGATTGCTAACCAATACCCACTTTATATTAGGTGGCCTTAACTACTATGTACTAACATTTTAATTAATAATTTGATACAATACACTTATTGTGTACATGCATGTTTTTACATTGTACTTATATTTTTAAAATGACAAGCATGTAATTACATCTGTAATTAATTTCTGTAGTTACATCTATAATTACACTTCCCTTACACCTAACCCTACCCTTAAACTTACCCACACCACCACACCTGTCCCTAACTTTACCTGTACCCCACCTCAATATCAGCAAAAGTGTACAGCAATACAATATGAACACAATAAGTACATAGTAGTTAAGGCCACCTAAAATAAAGTGAGACCATAATACTAATTGTGAGCCATATCCTACTTTGTACTCCAGACCAAACTTTTCAAGTGGTCTCTGGTGTCTCTGGTCATCAATTAAACTCAAAATGTAACGTCAGATGTGCTCAGGTAATAAGTAAGAGTAATGTTTTACTGAAATACTGATGTAGTTGCATGCACAGCATTAAATATAGTGAGATTTCTTCTCAATCATAATACCCTGGGTCTTTAGCCTGTTTGAGACAAGGAACCTGTTGTGATTCCAGCGGGTGCTCGCACAAGGAGACAGGATCTCGAAATTATTTTCGCACTGTTCTCACTAGGCCTCAGGCTTGATTATCTTTGTCTCTCTCCTGCGCTCTACTCTGAAAACCAAAGGCAGATGTGGCTGGTTCTAACCTCATGCTGTGCTGGACAGAACCCTTGAGAAGGAAGCAGGTGGTCTAGTGTGTATACATGTGTTTGTGTATTAGTAGTTTGAATTTCCCATAGCTCTGCTGGCTCCGGAAGCCTATGTAATGATTTCTCTGCTACTGCAACAAGACCTGAGGGACATGAATTGTAGCTTTTAAACACACAGCAAACACCACAGAAAGAGCCCAGCGATGACTCTAAAAAAAAAAAACTTTATTTATTGTATAATAGTCTATTAAACATTACCAGCCACTGACTGGTGGTAATCTTCAATCTTCAAAGTGAAAAAAAGTAAATAGAATTACCTTGCTGTCTACAATGGCATAGCTTGAGCATAAGTTGTGCTCTAAGTTTCCTCCAAAACGTAACTTTAGTTAACTAATTAAAGCCATCTGATTATTATATGACAAAAATATTTAAAATAAACACACACTTTAGATGGATGAGGATAGCAATGCGTAATGTTTAACTACATACTTTCAAAATCAACTACAAGGGGTTGTTCAAACAATGAATCAGCTGTTTGATTAATTCTTTTGTTTGAATAAAAGTATAGCAAGATGCAACTGAATGCAGGGGTTTCGAGCTGCGTCTTTTAAAGTTGACAATTTTAATGCAGAAAAAAAAAAAAAAAAAAAAAAACACAGAAAGCCAAGACATAATAGCCAAAGACATCAGTTAAAAATAAAAATAAATAAATAAATAAAAAAACTCAGCCTTACAATTGAAAAAATTACAGATATTCAACAAATGAATAGTTAAGAATAAACAGTAATAAACATTCATTGCTCAAATGAATGAACAAATGGATTATGCATTATAGGAGCATTACTGAAATAAATATGGCAGTTTCAAATGTGACCATAATTGTTTATTACTGAAGTACTGAATTCTTATCACCAGCGGTACTTTGATGGCTGCCTGTGTTTTTAAGGGGATGAATTTAGGAACAACTTCTCAGAAAGAGTTTACAGTGCTGACAGTCGAACACTAACATAAAGCATGCCATCAGCATACAAAAAAAGAAAGAAAAAAAGAAAAAGGCTCATTGATGCACGTGGGGAGTGAAGGCTGGCCTGTGTGGTCCGATCAAACAGACAAGCTACTGTAGCTCAAATTGCTCAAGAAGTTAATGCTGGTTCTGATAGAAAGGTGTCAGAATACACAGTGCATCACAGTTTGTTGCATATGGGGCTGCATATCACTCATCGTACCACTGAAAGCGCCAACAGTGGGCATGTGAGCATCAGAACTGGACCACAGAGCAATGGAAGAAGGTGGCCTGGTCTGATGAATTACGTTTTCTTTTACATCACGTGGATGGTTGGGTGAGTGTGCTATGGGAAGAAGGCAAGCCGGCGGAGGCAGTGTGATGTTTTGGCAATGTTCTGCTAGGAAACCATGGGTCCTGCCATCCATGTGGATGTTACTTTGACACGTACCACCTACCTAAGCATTGTTGCAGACCATGTACACCCATTCATGGAAACTGTATTCCCTGGTGGCTGTGGCCTCTTTCAGCAGGATAATGCACCCTGTCACAAAGCAAAAATGGTTCAGGAATGGTTTGAGGAGCACAACGAGTTTGAGGTGTTGACTTATCCTCCAAATTCCCCAGATCTCAATCCAATCGAGCATCCGTGGGATGTGCTGAACAAACAAGTCCAATCCATGGAGGCCCCACCTCATAATTTACAGGACTTAAAGGATCTGCTGCTAACATCTTGGTGCCAGATACCACAGCACACCTTCAGGGGTCTAGTGGAGTCCATGCCTCTACAGGTCAGGGCTGTTTTGGCAGCAAAAAGGGGACCATTGCAATATTAGGAAGGTGTACATTTTAACACAGATAAACTAGTCTACCTCAGTAATCCTGCCTAGAGAAGGCATGTTGGAAGATCTTTCTCCCAAGCCATTTATATTAACCTTTAAATGGAAAACATGAAAAGGGACTGAAAGAAGTGGATTTAATTCTGTCCGTTTGTTGCCATTTTGTTGATTTAAAACCCAAGCATTGATGTTGTGCAATACTAAGTGATATATTGATCATAATGAATGAATTTGTGTCAATGTTGAGAATTCCCATGTGATCACATGACATAGCAAGTCATGTGAGAAGCCAGGTCTCCTCAGGTGCACCAAATGATTGATGAGCTGCCTTTGTTTGGTGTGTTTGTATGTGCAACATGCAGCTGAAGCATACTGTCCCTTTCCTTCTCTCCTAAATGAGAGCTTTTTGTAGAGTTGGTGTGTTCCTGACATTCATGCAACTTTATTTCTGATTCCCATTCCACTCTGTCTGATTTATGCGACTATGGCCTGATTCACATGTTGATATGCACAATAAATGAGTATGGCTTGAGTACTGGATCCACTGTGTTTTAATGGACACACCATCCTGGTAGCATATTTCCTGAACCAAATCACTAGTCATGATTGCACATTAGTCACACAAAAATAAAGTGGCATTTACCGTTATTTCACAAAAGAAAGAGGACACGCATAATTATTTATTTGCGTCTGTTTCTGTTTATTTGTAGTCACAGGACAGTATGTTTACATGACATTTAGAAAGAACGATTATTTCTACAAATTCTACAAAAAAATGCAACCTAAGGACCTTTAGCACTCTCCAGACACAGTCCTAATACAGTTATATTTTCAGTCAGAGAAACCAGACTTGCTATATTTTATGACGTATGCGGAGATAAATATGGATATCAGACAGTCCGGTATAAAGAGACGAGACATACTGACAGATAAAATAAATAAACTATTGGGACATGATTTGTCTCATTTCTTAATTTCTGGCCGTCTTTACCATGCTTAGTATGGTTATGGTTAGCGTGCACAGTCTTTTACATTGCATATAAATATTTCTGCCTTATACGGTGATCAGAATCCACATTGGATCGCAAACAGAATTTATTTCAAACACTCGCTGCTGTCTGAAAGTGAGCTGAGCTAAAATGATTTTGCAAGTCTTTAATGCTGATATTAGCTGGTATGTGAAATAATTGATGGCGCTGCAGTCTTCAGACTCAGATAAACTCCGCCTTTGCTTGTAACCACTCCTCAAGCCCGAGCTGACCCTCTTTGGACTAAGGAATTCGGCGGGCCAAAAAACCCTCGCCGTTGGCCCTGAGGAAGCCCCGATGAGGCCTGATCAAGCCCTGGCATGCACTAGCATGTGTTATGTTTGCATTGCTGGTCTTCTAAACAGGGAGATGTGTTCAAATGTATCCCATTTACTAAGAGTCTCAAAACTCTTGAATATCTTTCAAAGATGTCCAAAACTTTTTTAATCCCAGTACCTCATACACAAGACTTTGTTTCTCTGAGGACTAATAAACACCTGTCTGAGAAAGCAATTTTAGCCATACTGCTATTTTTGCATGCAATATCAATTAAATGGTCCATGAACTGCCTGGATGAAACTGGTGGTCTTAATAAAATAGCATGAAAGCCTAAACTGCATATCTTGGTTGTAGCCTCAAGTTTGCAAAATGCTAAAAAAAATTCTGGAAGGATGGTAACAAGTAATCGAAGACAGCAGTGAAACTTGACAATATGCCTTAGTCAAATCAGCTTCAGATGGCCGTTCTACTGACCTGTAAATGTCATGTCATCATTATCCTCCGATACAACCTTCTACTAATACAGAGAGTCAGCTAAACCTCAAAGTGAGGTACCCAGGCAATTGTCTTTTTTCACTCTCTCTGGTCTGTCAGTGTGTGTAAGGACCAGGCTGGAAAACCTTTCAGGAGAGTGAGGTAATTATCCACTCTCTCCTGTCTGCCTACTATGTACAGACCATTCTCCAACTGCTTGTTAATGAAGTGTCCAATCAAATGCAGCCGGCGCTGCAGAGCAGCACCATTTAAAACCACAGGTCTAGACAACGGGCTGTTTTGACACACTCGCCATGACAATGAAGAAGAGGGACTGTTTTCTGGGGTGGGGCCAATTACTTTATTCATTTATGCAAGCGTCAAAAGCACAGTATGCGTTCCACAATATTTTAGTTCTTCTCTTAATACTTGCCAAAACAACTGACGGTGATCTACAGCTTCATCTAAAAAGTTTTGCCGTTTCCTTTGAAAGAAAATGGCTCGTTTTTCCTTTTTTATACAGTGTCACAGAATCATTCCTAGTTGTTTGGGATTTGCTTTAACCATATGCATAATCATTCGAAATTTAATAACAGACGGGGTAAAACAAAAACTCTTATTGTTTTGAAATTGAAGCTACGGTGTGTGGGATCGGCAGTCATATCCTAGCTGGTAAACAGAGCCATTATCGCTAATGATAGAGTGTGTTTGAATACAATGTGCATTAGGATGAAGAGTGGGTTTTATCCAAATAGATTCTGCGAGCCCATAGCAAGTCGCTTGCACAAGCAAAGGCCCTGTGTTAACTATTATTAGTAGCATTCATCTCCACCCAAATTAAGACTAAATCAGCTGACCAAACTAACTTAATGTCCCAAGCACATTGCTGCACATCAGGGGGGAATAGGTTCATGAGCGAAGATGAAAACAGAACTACAAGGATAAAGCTTTATGTAGGAGACATACAAATCAGATGCTTACAGAGCTGCAGGCCAGATCAACAAGTCTGTTAGCTTTTCTGCATATGGTTTCAAAGTCATCAAATGATACATTGTCCATATTAGCATATATAACATCAGCTGGTCTATACTGTATTATACCCAAATGTGTATTTATATTATATATATATATATATATATATATATATATATATATATATATATATATATATATATATATATATAAACACAAAAGATGATATTTTGCACAATTGTCCATATAATGAAAGTCAAAGGGGTCCAATGTTGTTATGAAACCCAATGACTTTTATTGTACAGACAAAGACATTCAAAAAAGTGTCTCTTTGTGAGTGTGTGTGTGCTATGCAGAAGAAATAAATGCATGTATATCTACTGTTTGCATGGATACACATTAAAACTAACCAAAGTGGTTTTCAAGTGGTTTTGCTTAAGGACCCAGATTTACAAAGGAACAACAATATGCAAAATTATTAAAACCGCATAGACTTAGTACCGCATTTCATTGTTTCCATTCATATTTTTTTTCCTCTGATTGTTTACGACCCACCAGTTGAAACTGACAATATCCACTAGGATAAAATAGAAGGTATAGACAGAAGCAGCAGAAAATCCAAAAAGCATGTAAAACAAAACCTCTCAGGACACTTGATCCACCAAACACAGTTTCAAACAAGACCTCCAGTGCTGATAGCTGCTGTCTTTTGCCACCCAGTGAAATCAACATTTATAAGAGTGGTAATGAGCGTTTTCCTTCCCGTGTGACAGCGCTAAAGCAGCGCTAATTACATTAGCATGAGCTATGAAATATGAGCTAGCTGACACGCAGTTCCCTCAGAGGATGATGAAGGAGCAGGCCGATTTTTAATAAACACGGTGCTGGCGAAATATCATCTCCTAACTGCCTTTGTATCGAGCTGCATACACTTCTTCTGCCAAGATCCACCACTGACTCCCTAGGAATTTATGTACAAATAACTACTTTTTAATAGCCCTGTAATGTGATTTCCTGCCAAAGAAATATTCAAATAGCTTTCAAAACCAGTACAGTATATTATCAGCCCCAAGCTAAACTGGATATGGAAGGGTGAAAAAAAGAGAGAGATTTTTTTTTACTCTGTAATTATTATACCATTGTCATCTGTGGGAGAGGAAGAAAGACAGGGCAATACTGCTTCAGTTTCACTAGGGAGTAAATGGCATCATTTTCTAGGAATCAAGGTACAAAAACACAAACAGTAATTGTCGCGTTTAATTACCTGAATCATTTACTTTGCCCCATCACATTTATCACACATTTTCCTCATTGGATTACAAAATAATGTCTCTTTCATTAAGGATGATTGGAAATGAGAAAGATAAAGGCTGTACAACAGCTTAGGTGTATGTGTACATTTTAAATTGCTTACTAAATGCAAATGGGTGTGTGTACTCTGCAGCATAATGCACACGTGTGGTTATTCAATTTTCTGAGTTTCTGACCCCAACGTTCTTTTATGTGGACTTAATGAAGCAACTGCAGGCTTTTAAGACCACTGTGACATTCGTTTGAGTGTCATTGAAAGAATTTCACTACTTCTCATGTGACCATTATGGTACCATAGACTGCAGAACTGAATTAATTGCCTTGGCACTGTGGCTCACTTTCCATTGTTTTGCTTTCCATTAAGACTAGGGAGCGGTTGCAAAATCCCAGAGTGTATTGCATATTTGTGTGCCAGCAAAACACAGAAAACAAAAGAAAAATATGAACTGAATTTGTGGAGAACAACATAATTAAAAAGATCTCTGTTTGATTCAGGGACAAACAACAAAGTGGAATAAAAACCCTAAAAGTAAGACCACATTCATAGCTCATGTTAACCGTGGTGAAAATTTTCTGTTACATCTGAATTGGGGAAATAATCTTTAGCCCCCAGAGTATAAATAAATAAAAATTCCTAGCCAAAATATTTCAAATATATACCGTTCAAAGGTTTAGGGTCAGTAATTTTTTTAATGTTTTTGAAAGAAGTCTTTTATGCACACCTGCATTTATTTAATCAAAAAACAAACAAACATAATAATAGTAATATTATGAAATATTTTTATAATTTATATTCTGTTCTATATTCTATATTTTCTGTTTTTCTACATTTATTCCTGTGATGGCAAAGCTGATTTCTTTTCTCCAGTCTTCAGTCACATACTCCTTCAGAAATCAATCTAATATGCTGATTTGCTGCTCAAGAAACATTTCTTATATATGTTCAGAACAGTTTTTATGATTCATAAAATGCATTACCATTCTGATACATCGACTTGTAGACCAGCCTGTATGAGTGAGTGGAGAAGGGGCTCATTTGCATATTCATGATCAGCATACACTCATCTAAAGGATTATTAGGAACACCATACTAATACTGTGTTTGACCCCCTTTCGCCTTCAGAACTGCCTTAATTCTACGTGGCACTGATTCAACAAGGTGCTGAATGCATTTTTTAGAAATGTTGGCCCATATTGATAGGATAGCATCTTGCAGTTGATGGAGATTTGTGGGATGCACATCCAGGGCACGAAGCTCCCGTTCCACCACATCCCAAAGATGCTCTATTGGGTTGAGATCTGGTGACTGTGGGGGCCATTTTAGTACAGTGAACTCATTGTCATGTTCAAGAAACCAATTTGAAATGATTCGAGCTTTGTGACATGGTGCATTATCCTGCTGGAAGTAGCCATCAGAGAATGGGTACATGGTGGTCATAAAGGGATGGACATGATCAGAAACAATGCTCAGGTAGGCCGTGGCATTTAAACGATGCCCAATTGGCACTAAGGGGCCTAAAGTGTGCCAAGAAAACATCCCCCACACCATTACACCACCACCACCAGCCTGCACAGTGGTAACAAGGCATGATGGATCCATGTTCTCATTCTGTTTACGCCAAATTCTGACTCTACCATCTGAATGTCTCAACAGAAATCGAGACTCATCAGACCAGGCAACATTTTTCCAGTCTTCAACTGTCCAATTTTGGTGAGCTCATGAAAATTGTAGCCTCTTTTTCCTATTTGTAGTGGAGATGAGTGGTAGCCAGTGGGGTCTTCTGCTGTTGTAGCCCATCCACCTCAAGGTTGTGCGTGTTGTGGCTTCATAAATGCTTTGCTGCATACCTCGGTTGTAACGAGTGGTTATTTCAGTCAAAGTTGCTCTTCTATCAGCTTGAATCAGGTGGCCCATTCTCCTCTGACCTCTAGCATCAACAAGGCATTTTCGCCCACAGGACTGCCGCATACTGGATGTTTTTCCCTTTTCACACCATTCTTTGTAAACCCTAGAAATGGTTGTGCGTGAAAATCCCAGTAACTGAGCAGATTGTGAAATACTCAGACCGGCCCGTCTGGCACCAACAACCATGCCACGCTCAAAATTGCTTAAATCACCTTTCTTTCCCATTCTCAGTTCAGGAGATTGTCTTGACCAGGACCACACCCCTAAATGCAACTGCCATGTGATTGGTTGATTAGATAATTGCATTAATGAGAAATTGAACAGGTGTTCCTAATAATCCTTTAGGTGAGTGTATACTAAATGGAGCAAAGCTGTAGAGCTATTTTAAGGCACAAAAAAACATTTTCACAAGAAAACAAATGTTTAAATATGTTATTTTGGTGATCAAAGATGAGTTTTAAGAGATAAAATGATTGACTACAGGTGGACTTTTTAGATAATTTTTTATATTTTTGAAAATACATTGCCAAGTGTATTTAAATAAAATATTCATAAAATATATCTCAAAACAAACAATTTTGCCATTCAGTGAATTAGTAATCAATCAACGTCAACACTCCAGTTGAAGTGCTTAACACAGTGTGTGTGAAATTGTACGGTAATGTTTTCTGGAGATGAGTCTCTTCACAGCAGACCTCCAGGAACCCAAAGAGACCCAGATAACCCAGTGGCCTCTGTGTGAGCAAAATAAAGCCTGAGTGATTCATAAAGTGCAAATCCTTTTATTTTTGACAAAAAAATAAATTAAATGCGTATGCTGTATTAGAAAGAAAGTATGAACATGTGTAGACTCTTATAGACAACTAATGTCCTTGGCCCCTCTCTGAGCGTGTGTATAGAGCATCAGGAGTGACTTTGACAAGCTGATAATGGGGCTCTTTTTGGGGGGCTGTGCTGTGTGCAACCCCTCTGCACACTGGGCTTATCTGGCTCTCTCTAGGGAAGTGGACAGAGAGTGAAAGAGAGAAAGAAAGCGTTTCTCAACTGACGCTTACGCCCTTATCACTCTGACAGCCGCCGTTTACAGGAGAGCGGAGTGCCAGTCAGATCATTTACAGGAACAGATTAATACTACCCAATGTCTCCCTCTCTTTCGCTCACACACACACACACACACACACACACACACACACACACACACACACACACACACACACACACACACAGATTCAGAGGTTTTTCTGACCACACACACACACACACACACACACACACACACACACTCTCCTTTCTTCCTATTTCTTCTCACTCTAGACTGTCACACTAGCCTT
This sequence comes from Paracanthobrama guichenoti, assembly GCA_018749465.1. Lineage (NCBI taxonomy): Eukaryota > Metazoa > Chordata > Actinopteri > Cypriniformes > Gobionidae > Paracanthobrama > Paracanthobrama guichenoti. Next base: position 15,323,423 of record CM031960.1, on the reverse strand, counting down.
TGTGCACTGCAGTGTGCGCGCTGTGAAATAGATGCAGTCTATATCGAGACTCACTCAGAATTAATGATGGGAAAAAAGAGAGCACATTAATTCAAGAGTCTCACTTAAGTGAGGACTTGTACTTTCCAACTTGACAAACTTTTGAGAGTAAATAGATGATGTTTACTGCACCCAATGCAAGATGAATAGATAGATGGATAGATAAATGGATGGATAGAATGAAATCTATAAAAAACATTAGTATTAACAATCCAAATGTCCATGACTATAGGAATTTCTATGGTCTGCAAAACACCAATTACAAATTCCCAAAAATGTTTTCAGATTTTCACGGACCATGAGAATGTAGCACATTACCCCATTAGAATAGAATGTGCTGTCGCAGGTGTGCCTTGTGTTTGTCGCATTTTTTTGCAACGGCTTCAGATTTATCAGCCATTATCTTTAACATTTAATATTTGTGAAAAAATATCAGAAATATTAAATAAACTATTAAATTATAAACTCTATATTAAACTGAATTTAAATTTACAAACCCGATTCCAAAAAAGTTGGGACACTGTAGAAATTCGGAATAAAAAAGGAATGCAATAATTTACAAATCTCATAAACTTATATTTTATTCACAATAGAATATACACTCACCTAAAGGATTATTAGGAACACCATACTAATACTGTGTGGGACCCCCTTTCACCTTCAGGACTGCCTTAATTCTACGTGGCATTGATTCAACAAGGTGCTGAATACTCAGACCGGCCCATCTGGCACTAACAACCATGCCACGCTCAAAATTGCTTAAATCACCTTTCTTTCCCATTCTGACATTCAGTTTGGAGTTCAGGAGATTGTCTTGACCAGCACCACACCCCTAAATGCAACTGCCATGTGATTGGTTGATTAGATAATTGCATTAATGAGAACAGGTGTTCCTAATAATCCTTTAGGTGAGTGTAGATAACATATCAAATGTTGAAAGTGAGACATTTTGAAATGTCATGCCAAATATTGGCTCATTTTGGATTTCATGAGAGCTACACATTCCAAAAAAGTTGGGACAGGTAGCAATAAGAGGCCGGAAAAGTTAAATGTACATATAAGGAACAGCTGGAGAACGTCTGGGGACTGAGGAGACAAGTTGCTCAAGTTTAGGAATAGGAATGTTGTCCCCTTCTTGTCTAATACAGGCTTCTAGTTGCTCAACTGTCTTAGGTCTTCTTTGTCGCATCTTCCTCTTTATGATGCGCCAAATGTTTTCTATGGGCGAAAGACCTGGACTGCAGGCTGGCCATTTCAGTACCCGGATCCTTCTTCTACGCAGCCATGATGTTGTAATTGATGCAGTATGTGGTCTGGCATTGTCATGTTGGAAAATGCAAGGTCTTCCCTGAAAGAGACGACGTCTGGATGGGAGCATATGTTGTTCTAGAACTTGGATATACCTTTCAGCATTGATGGTGCCTTTCCAGATGTGTAAGCTGCCCATGCCACACGCACTCATGCAACCCTATACCATCAGAGATGCAGGCTTCTGAACTGAGCGCTGATAACAACTTGGGTTGTCCTTGTCCTCTTTAATCCGGATGACATGGCATCCAAGTTTTCCAAAAAGAATTTCAAATTTTGATTCGTCTGACCACAGAACAGTTTTCCACTTTGCCACAGTCCATTTTAAATGAGCCTTGGCCCAGAGAAAACGCCTACGCTTCTGGATCATGTTTAGATATGGCTTCTTTTTTGACCTATAGAGTTTTAGCCGGCAACGGCGAATGGCACGGTGGATTGTGTTCACCGACAATGTTTTCCAGAAGTATTCCTGAGCCCATGTTGTGATTTCCATTACAGTAGCATTCCTGTATGTGATGCAGTGCCGTCTAAGTGCCCGAAGATCACGGGCATCCAGTATGGTTTTCTGGCCTTGACCCTTACGCACAGAGATTGTTCCAGATTCTCTGAATCTTTGGATGATATTATGCACTGTAGATGATGATAACTTCAAACTCTTTGTAATTTTTCTCTGAGAAACTCCTTTCTGATATTGCTCCACTATTTTTGGCCGCAGCATTGGGGGAATTGGTGATCCTCTGCCCATCTTGACTTCTGAGAGACACTGCCACTCTGAGAGGCTCTTTTTATACCTAATCATGTTGCCAGTTGACCTAATAAGTTGCAAATTGGTCCTCCAGCTGTTCCTTATATGTACATTTAATTTTTCCAGCCTCTTATTGCTACCTGTCCCAACTTTTTTGGAATGTGTAGCTCTCATGAAATCCAAAATGAGCCAATATTTGGCATGACATTTCAAAATGTCTCACTTTCAACATTTGATATGTTATCTATATTCTATTGTGAATAAAATATAAGTTTATGAGATTTGTAAATTATTGCATTCCTTTTTTATTCACAATTTGTACAGTGTCCCAACTTTTTTGGAATCGGGTTTGTATTATGCGAGAAACAATACTCTTGATACAACATCATGTTTTCACCCAGTGCTCGTCAGCAGAGTTTGGGTTTTGACTGAACAGATAATCTGTAGCAGAAAAAAAAAATCCTGAAAGACACCAAAACAGATGTGATTTGTTCTGTTATGCTCAGTAAGATTTTTTTTATATTTCCTCTTTTGCTTTCTCCATCCCTCCTTATTGCTAAGGCTCATCCAAACTCTCTCTCTCTCTCTCTCTAATGAATCATCCAGAACTTTTCCTTCAAAGAAAGATGATAAAGCCCCTCTGGCACAAACACATATTGCATGCATTCATCACCACACAGATTTAAGGTATGTCAGCTTGCACCAACAGCTCCAGCAATCGTGCGCGCACACACACACACACACACACACGGTTTAATATATCTTCAGTTTAAGAGCTGCCCATGGTGCTCAGTCTCCACAGATCGGTTTCGGTCCTAAGTCGCTGCTGTGTGGTTGCCCACACGCACCGTGTCCACTCCAGGCCATCTCAGGGCCTTGATGCTGTCAGATAAAGATACAGCTCTATTCTGCTGTGGACAGATGAGGCAGCGAGTAGACAGGTAGGCAGGCAGCAAGCGTGGAAAGGGCAGACGGAGAGCTGAATACTCATCCAGGGATTCACACACAACAGCTGACTGGTATTCAAGATCTCACGCACTGTACAGAGCAGGGCAGAATGCACAAACATTAGTGCTCCCTCTTTTTCTGGACAAGTACACACACACAGTGCAGGGTTCCCACCAGTGTTCATTTTGTTGACGAATAGTTTGTCAATTTTTGTCAACGACCTTTTTTCACTGACGAAAATGAGATGATAACTAAATAAAAAACTGTTTTGGATGACGAAAACTGACACAAAAAAAAATCTGTCATTTTCATCAACAAATAAAAACGAGACGAAAATTTAAGGGAGGGATGATTAGGGATAACTGATGTCCTGTGTAACAGATGCGTACATTTGAATTGTAACGTGCTGATCTAATTGCGGGAAAATGCGGCGCTTTTGCACGTTCTACAGGCTCACGCGACAGAGCTTCAGAGCGGTTCAATCAGTGAAGAGCACACATTTATGCCAGGCAATTGTTTATGAACTAATGCTGAGGAATAATGACAATGTTAACTTTACGGTGTTTATATAGTAATACGTTTTAGACGGTTGTAACAATGCATATTTTATCTCCCTCATCTGAACTTAAAAGAGCAGCTGCAACAGCATTAGTAAAGCGCAGACATTTCAAAATAAAAGGCAATGTGAATTTCAAGCTTGTTTATAATTAAAAGTCACGCAATATATACGTTTTTGGTTACGCAATAAACTGTACTATTTAATTTAATTCATAGTCAGGAGGAAAGACTAAACAGTATTTGACAAATTATTCAATAAACCATTCTTCAAGGCAGATTATTCAACTAAAACCATAAAAACTTCATTACTTGAAATTAAATGTTAACTGAAATTAAAAAAATAAAAACTTCAACTTATTTGAAGCTTTAGCTTAACCTTGATATACTAACTAAAACAGAAATACAAAATTATAAAAACTATATATATCTTGTGTATTTATGCACTTGAACGGTCAAAAACACAATTATGTCAAAATGTCAATTTTGACGTATTCAAGTAACAGTCGGTTATGTAGGCTAATGCTTAAATGCTCAATTAATGCATTGCAATTTAACTAAACTCAGATTTAGTCGACTAAAATCGTATGATATTTAGTCGACTAAAACTAGACTAAAAATAAAAACAATTCAGGTGACTAAAATATGACTAAATCTAAATGGCATTTTAGTCAAAAGACTGACTAAAACTAAATCAAAATTTGCTGTCAAAATGAACACTGGTTCCCACTCTTTTTCTGCGATCATTTTCCAGGACATTTTAAATTTGACTACACCGGGAATAAAAGACAAGGATCACGCCAAATATTGCTCTCTACGTTTTTTAAAGGCGTACAGTTTATTGCCATGACTTGACTATAAAACAGTTTTTATGACTATGGAAGCTTGTTTCTGCCACAGGATAAAAAAATAAAAAAGGTAATTGCAACTTTTTATATCGCTATTCTAACTTTTTCCTCGAATTTGAGAGTCTGCATAATTGTGATATAAACTTGCTATTCGGAAAAAAAGAGAATTCACAGGCTCAGAATTGGACTTTATACCTTGCAATTGCAGGTTTAGCTCTCACAATTCTGTGAAAAGTAGTTAGAATTGTGAGATATAAACACAACTTCGAGAAAGAGTTTACATTGCAATTTGCATGATTATAACGCAATTATGAGTTTATCACACAATCCTGACTTTATAATACAGTTGCGAGTTTATATAACACAATTGTGAGATTATAAATCACAATTATATCTCGTAATTCTGACTTTATAACACATTACCTCACAATCATGTAGGTAAACTCACAATTGCGAGAAAAAAATTTAATAGAACTGTGAGTGGCAATGACCTTTTCAGTGGTAGAAACATGCTTCCATAGTTTATTGCCATGACTTAACATGCGGCAGGTCTATTAGTCTGCATTTACACTTAATGCACACATCTATTTTGACATCAGAATTTTTTGTCCTGTCACTTGCTGGTTATCACCATGTCATTCAATACAATTTTGGATTCAATCCTGCATTTAAAGTCTAGTTAGTCCTTCCCAAAACTTTGCAGTGTGTATACTTAGCAGCATTAAAAATATAACTTTTCAAATTGCGAATGGGTTATATACAGATAGCAAACAAAGAGCTTTCTCTTTATAATCACTGCAGCTGTCAATCACTTCAACGCAAGCTCAGTGAGTTCTGCACCGTTGTGAAAACTCAGCTACTCAGCTACACTGCACAATGAATCTCTTATTGACCTTATATCGCATCAAAATGTGTCAAAAGTCAGCATTCCTGAACACTGCACTTTCTGCAACTAGTAGCAATTGTTTTGGGCAAGTGATGAACTCGGGCTAAAGAAAAACCAAAGAACAATAAAAAAAATCTTTAATTTTCTTAAAAAATCTTTAAAAAAAAAACTTTTAATTTAGTTTTTTTGTCAAAATTTGTCATCAATTATCCAGGTTTTCAAGGTTTTCCAGGATGAGTGGGAACCCTGACAGTGCCACACACGCTCTGACTAAAACTTTCCTTTATCTGCCTCAAAGCGTCTTTGAAACCTGAGCAAGTAGCACTTTCATTTAATTGTAGTCTGTCACATATTCGAAAGAATTGCTGCTTGGAAGGGTGAATATGCGTCATTTAAGGAAGTGAGAGAAAAAGTAGAAAAGGAAAAAAAGGAGGCAGTGGTAAACAGTCATCCAGGCCTACTGAAGAATCTTTCTCATTTCCAAAACCGTTAGCACTTTATTTTACGGTCCTGTTCCGCATGTATATACTATTGCAACACAGTTCTTTGTTCAGGGAAGGAGGAGGTGGGAACCGGCGGACATTTAAAAGACTTTAATCAATAAAACAAACAAAATGAAAGTAATGCGGGCAGCCCCTCATGGACAACTGCCACGCACACAATAAAACAGGCCTGGTCCTCTCTCGTCCTTCACTGGTGACGCTCGTCCTTATATGCCTCCGAACTCCACTCGAGACCAGTGTGCCTCGCAGGTGACGCTCATTCTCAAATCACGCACCGGTCTCGCTCGCTCCTCCCACGTCTCTCGCTCGTCCACCTCGCCACAACTATGTAGGCCCTACTACTTATAGCAATTACAATAACTGGGTACCCTGAAACTACCCCTAAACCTAACCTTAACACATGTAGTTACCTTATATTACCATACTTTCTTGGGTAAGTATACTGTAAGTACACTGGGTAACCCCAAAACCTAGTGAGCTGCCTACTGAGGGAGCATTTTAAGGGAATATAGGCATGTTTCAGACATGTTCCAAATGGTATCCAACTTAATTGGATAGTTCACCCAAAAAATTTAAATTCTTGAATCATTTACTCACCCATGTCAACCCAAACCTGTATGACTTCTGTAAACACAAAACAAGATATTCTGAGTAATGTTTCAATTGTTTTGAAATATGAAAATCAACTGGTTCTAAAACAACACTGGATGAAGCAGAACTCTTTTAAATTATTACAACTACATAGTATCAAACTGACCAGAAAAGCAGCTAATTGAGGGAAATAAATTTCACTTATTTAATTTTAACTTGCTTTGTGCTTTACAAGCAGGGCCGTAAACACCGTAGACACTGAGGGGGACCAGTCCCCCCGAATAATTAGAAAGGACCAAATTGTCTCCCCCAATATTTGATATTGTTGATGCTGCTCTTCTGTATTCCATTACACACCATTCTTGTTTGTTGCTATAATGACAAAAGTAAAATGTTACACTTTTTTTTTTAGGTTGGTCTGCCTCAGTGGTCCAACAGCGCCAAGTGAGATGGCCAATCAAATCAAAGAAGGCGGGGTTTACAGTTAGTGTAAATTCCAAAGCAACACTTTAGTTATAGCAGTGAAAGTGTGTCGTAAGATGTAAGTAGCTAAACGTTTAATATTTGACAACTGTACAGCTACCAACAGTAATATCCAGTGATACAAACTACTTATTTTTATGAAATTTGTAAATCATAACTGAATTTGACTGGCAAAGATACATTTTGCATTTTTACATATTAGGCAGACGAAAATAAGAGTGAATGTGTGCATATTTAAAAAAAAAAAAAAAAAAAAAAAAAAAAAAGAAAATTGTGTTTACTTCACAATAGAACTTGAGCATTCTTATTTCTTTTTCTTTATTTCTTTAAATCCCCTTTAATAATTTAATTCCTTTAAATAAACCAATAAGACCAAACCCCATGCCCCACGCAAAAAAACAAAACAAAAAAAAAAGACATGGTTACGGCCTTGTGAAACTGTTGATTCACAATGTTAAAAATACTACTAAAAATACCAATACCATAACAGTATAACAATCATATGACTAATATGACAGTGCTTGCAAACATTCTTACTCTCACACACTCAAATGTGAGACACATTTACAGCAACAGCTGCAGTACGCTTTTCTCAAAGGATGAGTTTTTTTTCACACAAGCTTTATAGTACTTTCATAAAGTCTTCGATGTATATGATGGAATATTTCTGTTAAATATGCGTTGTGTCTGACACTATGCTATAGACCTACTATACTATAATATAACGACACCAATAACATGTGATTATCAGCAGCTCCACAAAATAATTACACGTAGTGGATGTACTTCATTAGTATTAATCAGTCCTGTATAATTAACCATGACACAGTGTGAATGTATAATCTATGCTCATTATTAACAACATTCTATGTATTTGAACTATTTTACCCAATACCTTGTTAGCCAAAGATCCTAAACTAAGCCTTAACTTTTGTGGTGGATTTGTGTGTATGTGTACTACTGTATGTTTGCCAGTAAACTGGAAGATAGTCAGTTTGACTCTTACAATAAACTCTTTTTGTACATAAACTCTGAAATGATTTTGACTGATGGAGCCAAAAGGATGCCGTTTTGTCTTCTGAAAAATAACTTGTTTAAATGCCTTAAACATTTAATAATACATCTGCCTTTAGACTTCTCCATAGCTGAACTTGATTTTGTCAGTAACGGTAAATGTTTTTGCTATATTTTATGGTCCTTATCTCGTGCCATTTTTCAATGTGAAGTCTCAGTTATACTCCATGTATATATTTTGTTATTATGTGTTGGATGTAACACTTATGGATACTTAGTGGAAGAGACATTTTGTAAAATCATTGTATGGAATGATAAAAGTAATATTCATATTAGTAATGATGTAATAATTATAATTACTAAGTATTCATTAATAATAAAATAATAATAATAATAATGAAGAATTGTGTTGTAAGGAAACAGCCTTCAGTGTTCATTGTTGAATCCCATCAAATCACAAGAAAATATGTGGGACAAGTGACTGTTTACATTATTCCTATGAAAATTCTACAGTCATTCCCCACAGCCAATGTCAGCTTCTATTTATAATCTCTTATATATTAAATATAAATTGTGTTATATATTATATTGTGTTATATACAGTGCCTCCATGAGGGACAGAAAGACACATCTGTTTACATATTAGCAACCCATAAGAAAAGGAAAATCTGAAAGCTCTTGTTTAATTTTCACAAACAAAAACAATACTTCCAAATATTGTCACTGTAAAGGAAACATTTTCAGAGGAACTACTGAAAGCAGGAGCAGCAGTTCAAGTCTCTGGTCAAAAGCCTTTTCTAAATGCAGAGCAACACGATGTGCTCACAGGCTGGCCAAAACTGCAGCTAGACAACAGAGGTCCGGCCAAATCAATACTAATGAATTTTGGGGTTGAAATTCCAGACAGATTTCATTGTGGCCCGGACTTCATAAACAATACATTTTCATTAAGACCTGCAAATGAAAACTTAGTGAAAAACAACAACCAGGGCCGCTGGATGGAAAACCACATGTATCCAAACATCTGATACTATAGTGATATTGTTATGTGCTGTGTATTTTATTAGTCATACACAGACCATAAAACACTCTCACATTTGGTCTTATAAACATTAAACTGATTGTAGCAGTGGCAGGGATGTATGCACTGTAGTGGCTAGCTCATATAGTTGTGTCAACCTCACCTATCAACATGTCTTACTTTGTGCAAAGGCAAATTAGTTTACTATTGACCAATTTCTAAATACTGATCTGTGTGCTGTGGTGTGGTACAGTAATGCAATAAGTATATGGAAAATGTCACTAAAAGACAAAAAGAGAGCAGCAGTGCTAAAAAAGAAAGAAGGAACGTGATGAATGAAGATGTGGTGTTGTAGCAACCTTGAAATTACATTGATGGAAATATAAAGGGAGATAAAAGAATAAATTCAACAAAGAAAAAAAAAGTCATGACATAAAATAAAGAAATATTTCTGATTCAGCACTTATACTTGATCTGCTTCATACAAAAGGTCATCAGTCGGTTGCAACAAACTCTAAAAAGGATTAGTTCACAGAAAAATTAAAATTGTCCCATAATTTACTCGCCCTCAAGCCATCCTAGGTGTATGCCTTTAGTTGTTCCGACACAAGCAACAAACTTCTTTTTAATCCGACCAGCGAACTTTGAATTTGAGCTGGTGTTTGTTGGCGTTTATGTGATCAGTGTAAATTATTCTTTGATTAGAGCTTTTAAAGGGTTTACCCACATGCTTGTTTGGCTACAGGCACGCTAAACATGGTTCTGTGTAAACATGGTTCTTTACTATATTGAAGCCATGGATTAGTCTTTGTAATGTGCTCATAGTTATGGTGACAGATATTTGGCTACACTGCTCTGCAGTCAGTAGCGATCACTATAGATCCGCAGTCTATAATCCAAATAATCCCTTCAAGCATTTACAAATAACAGCGTATCTAAAAGTATGAGAAAACTACAAACAAAAAAATATATATATATATATACCGTTCTGAAATACCGTACCACACAGGTCGATCCTCTTCACTAATATTCTCTGGGTCTGATTCGGGCTCAAATTGATAAGGCAATATTGACGCCATTGTTTATTACAGTACACCCGAGCATATGCAACTTACCATAATGATAAGGGCGTGACGTTTCCGGATAATGTGCACTAGGCGGTAAGCGAATCACAACTCACTGGGCCAGCTAGCCAATCTGAGCCCATTGCGTATTTCTGAGGGAGGGGCTTCATAGAACCAGGAAGATATCCAGATGTTTTTTACAAGAATGGGACACAGTGGTGTAGAATAAAGCTAAAAAGTATGTTTTTTTGTTTTTGTTTTTTTAAACGAAGCATGTTAGACTGCACCCCGTAAACACAATCAAGCACCCCTTTAACCCCCTTGGAGACATATGGATTACTTTTATTATGAATGAATGCACTTTTTTGGGCTTCAAAAAATTATACCATTCATTCCCATTATAAAGCTTGGAAGAGCCAGGATATTTTTAATAACTCTGTTATTCTCTGTTATGTTTGGTTGAAAGAAAATGTCATATACAGTGTATATTATTCCAGAATTTACTCACCCTTAAGCCATCTGTATACACCTAGGATGGCTTAAGTGTTTTAGGTGAACTGACCCTTTAACTTAAGAAAACCTGTAGTAATCATTTGTTGTGATCAAAGGGAGTTTTTAGGTTAAAGGGTTTGTTGCAAGCAGGTCAGATGATCTTTGGATCATTCTAAAATCATGCTGGGTAATAAGATCATCAGGTTTTTCACAAACATGTGTGCAGCTGCAATTCCTTTTTTGTTATTATGCTGGCAATATCATTTGTAATGGTGAAAATTGTATTAAATTAGAAAAATGCAATAGAGGTTTTCTTACTGCAGACTCCACTGTTATTTCAGTATAAACTTAAAACATAGTGAAATATAAGATGTGTAATAGTTTAAAAAAAAATTATTATTATTCTTGTTACCCACAATGTCCAGGAAAACACCACCACTGGCTGAGATCCAGCCATGTGACCACCTGCCTCAGAGATCACTAATGGATGCTCAATGCCATACCACAGGCTCTGAGTGTATTGCTCACTGTATATTGTTGTCTTTAACAGAAACAGCGAGTGATTCTCACAACAGCTGGAGAATAAAATGTCAACCACCCACGCAAGAACCTGTGAGCAGTATCATAAAAGAAGAAATACTGTAGTATGACACACCTGTGGGACTAAAGACATGATATAGAACAATTCTGTTTTACCCTATTTGTAGTAGATTAACTGTAACACTAACAGCCTGATAATTCAGTACATTTCTTATTGGCACTAGCTCGCTAAAGTGAGTCTTGACATGAAAAGGGAAAGAAAATAAATGGATGTTTGCTAAACTAATCAAGCAAACTTTAACCCATATTTCTTTAGTTAAGGAAATCTATAGATCTGTAAAGCTTTTATGGTGCACCTATTGTTTGCAGATCTGTGTCTCTGAAGAGCTTAACATTGTGGAAATCACTTTGTAGGTATAACTGCCTCTTTAGTACTAATCGACTCGCAAATAAACTGCTGCAACACCACCTCTTAGAAGAGATAAACAGGTTTTTATGTGAGTGTTTTGTGGTGTAAGCATGATGTCTCATTAGCTAAAAGTAAACGTGTAGATTGCACTTGGGAGATAGGCCTACTGCATTACTCTGAACTGCATAAAGCCAGAGCACACATTTCTTTAACATTTTAAGAAAGCACCTTAAGCTTTTATGTGGAGACTCATGTGTTTGCAATTTGATTATGATGATGTGTTTAAAAGTTAATGGTCAAATGTATCATTATAAAAGTTCTCAATGCTGTTGCAGAAGAAATATAATGTGGATAACACTGAATACATATCTTTTCGTCAGGTTAGATACTGATAATTATTCACTCAAACCCCTTTATCTAAACCTCTCTGCTTAACCGTCGAACTCGCACCTACGCCATGTTTGTAGTTTAACACTTTTTATCCACATTTGTAGTTCTAATCGAATCCCCTTCCAACTCTCAATGGGTTGTGGGCAATATTAGCTGTCAGAGTGTGCACGAATCTGCACTTCGAATTCCATCTGGGTATCTTTGGAATATTCATTTCAACATACTATGATTTGGGACATACTAATTCTATTTTCGAATACTATTTAGGACGGATAGTATGCGAATTGGGACGCACAGAGTGTGTTTTAACCGTAGGGACCAGGGTCTAAATGAATGACATAGGGTCCTATGTCACCAGACTAATTTGCCTAATCTCCATGGTACTATAGACCGCGATGGAAACACAGACAGCAACAGGTCTGGGGGAACAAAGTTTCTGGGACAAAAAGTTCCTGGGACAAATTGTAATTTTGGTGGAAACAAGGCTTTAGTGTGGAGTTTGTGTCTTAAAAACCATAACACCTGAATATACCCAGATATCAAAGTCAGATGGTCATCTGAACAAAAACTCCAGAGTGGTGGCTAGTCAACAAATAAAAAAAAAATTAAATATTGATTTGAGTTGTGAATGTTAAAATCTTACATGTATATGATCTTAAAAAGCTTCCACTGTCCAACAATTGGCCTAACAACAAGTTGAACAATGTAACCGTATTACAGTAATGTTTATAAAGTAGTTCTCAGGTCATTTTCACAATGTCTAAAATGCAAGATGGCAGCAGCTGCATTTGTATGAAACAAGAGCGAGCGAGTCCACAGTGACATGAGACATGAAAGTACTGCCGGTTTTAAATGAAGGGAGAAGCATACTGATATGCAGCATTGCCATGGACAACAGCAAATATTAGGAAATATCTGACAGCTGGACAATTGATCAATCACAATCAAGTATTCTGGAGCCCTGAGTAATAATGTTATATATTATTCAATCTTTAAACTAATATTATTGTAACCTGTCACCATATCAGGAATTAGGAGGACATCACCCAACAGCAGAAATGTTAGCCACAAATAATATAAAGATCCTTTGCAACTCAAATTCTGGTGCGTCAAAACTGTTCAACAGTGAACAATTCACAATAACAACAACTACACATGCTAGTGTCCAACTAATCATAGAAACCAGCAGAATGACAAACTATTACATTTTAAGACAAATAATTAGTACATTAAAAATCAAAACTGTTCTATCTGTTATGCATTCTGGGAAGCTTTGGACACCACATTATAATATAAAATATTACGCAAGATATATCCATATACCTCTATTCCATTTGAAATGACTGAAGGAATTATCCCCCAAAACCCTTTGCATGATATCAATGTGTATGTGATATTGCAAGCAGCCAAGGTGAGTTCAGTGGTAAATGCAATTCTCCCTCTTCCTTTGGGAGAGGAGGTGATAATGGAGGTGGATAGTGCGGCCCAAATCACAGATTACAGCTGAATGTATGAGAGGGTCTTTTTTCTTCTCGTCTTCCCTCATAGAATAGAGAGATATGTAGAGGTAGAAAGATCAAGGCCACCACACTTACCAGAGTGTGTTATCATCTCTGTGCATCTCAGAATGTTGAGTGGATGGGGGAAGACTGTAGTAGAGTGTGTTCCCCCGGGAACTGGCCTGAAGGGGTGCGAATGCAGCTATCATGTTGTTCCAATTCCCCTATTCGCTTAAAACATTATCCGCCCATCAGTTTTGCTTACTGCAGGTTTATTTAAGAAGTATGCTCTTGAATGGCAACAGCACCAGGTAGTAACCTATGGGAGAAAAACACTGATATTATGGACAGGTAGAGAGTAGTTTCTGACATTGTTAAATATGGAGAATTGGGAACTGGATCACAAAAGTTGATTGCTATTTGTTACTCATTTGTTGCATGACTTTGCTGCTGTGTTTCATTCCAAAGCGTGTGACAGTACACTTGGAGGGACTGTCTCTATGGGTTACCCTGCTGTGCATTGCTCTTACAGCATGACTGTGATCTCAGTAGCTCCAGTTTCTGGGTCACTCTTACCATTTATCTAAATGCCTGCTCACACACAGAGCAAAATCAAAAAGTGAAACTAACTGGAGAAAAAAAAAAATCCTACTCACATCAAGACCGAAAAGAAAAAGCACTCTGGTCATTCACATACTTTAATGGAAAATACATGTACTTTACATGATCCATTTCACATGCCTCACAATTTTTTTTACCCCATTGCTACTAAATAATAATAATAATAATAATAATAATAAACTATGTATGTTGTCACTGGAACAGCAAAGTAATGTTAGATTGTATTATATACAAAATTGCATTAAATTGTTCAAAAGACAGTAAAGACGTATTATGTTACATAAGATTTCTATGTCAAATAAATGCTGTTCTTTTAAACTTTCTATTCATCAAAGAGTCATGAAAAACAGAGTAAAAAAAAAAAAAAAAAAAAAAACATATCAAGCAGCACAACTGTGATTTCTGTAGGATGACGTGACACTGAACGTGCTGTTGAAAATTCAGCTTTTGCCATCACTGGGATAAATTACATTTTGAAATATATTAAAATATAAATATGGTCATAGGCTTGGTTACAGATTCATTTGTTTGGCACATGGAAAGATCTAAGAATCAGTTTGGATTTAATTGAAGATCAATAATGCTAAGGTTGTTTAAGTAGTAAGAGCTTCTAATGCATGTAAAATTGAATATTACTGGTGCCCACAAAGCTTAAGAATTTTATTAGGCAAATCATTGTATTATTGTGCTTCAAAAACAACCCTTCATAGGTCATTATTTATTCCTTTTCTTGTTAAAAGTCATTCCAGCATGTCAGAGATATGGTTTACTGTGATGATGAAAATTGTGATCCACATTGTTATGATTGCTGTATGGCTCTCAAATCTGCTTGTACTCTTAAGTCCACACAACTGCATGATGGCTTATAGTAAAGAGGTGTTTGTCTGTACTGGGTGTTCTACCTTATATGGGTATGATTAGGGTGGGGGTGGAATTTGTTTCTTTTCACCAATATCATTTTGACAAACAGCTTCAGAAGAACCACTGTCAGGTTCATTTGAAAAGGTGACCTCAAATAACTGTGAACAAGAAAATTGCCACTGGATACAACCTACTCTTTTAACTCAACCTTTTCTTCAACTGGGCAGAAAGCAAGACTAGTGGGCCATACATCCTTTTATCTTACATATAACATAACCAACTGGGTTAATTAAGCTATTACACACACACAAGGAGTAACAAAGCCCAGCTGCTTGAATTTTTGTGCCAGGAGTTGCATAACCCAACAGAAATGTGACCAACTGGTAGAGGCCTGCCAAAACGCATAAAAGCTGTGATTAGGGTTATGCCACCAAATTTAGATTTCTTGATAAAACATAAGTATAAAGTCATTTTTAAATGACACCATACTAGTTTTCTCTCCATTATTCTGGAAACATGACTTCTTTTTGTTAAAAAAACTAAAAACTAATTAATCAAATTTTTATGTTTACAATTGAAGCCTGTGGTATATAAGATAACACAATCACTTTGACCTGACTACTTTGAAAATCATTTAGTATGTTTCCGGCATTAAAGGTCCTTGCACAGTGAGTCCGAAATTTTCGTATGCGTTTTTCTGTATTCGTCATCCTTAAAATAATGTCACCCACAGAAACCTTTCACACAGAGTCTGATGCGTATTAATTAAGCCATTGAAAAAAAAATTCGCAAAACAATACACAATGGAGTCTTCAAGCAGCGAGGATGATTTTGTTGTCCTTTCTCTTTAAAAAAAAAGATTAAAAAAGGGGGAAATAATGAGTCCATCCAATCCTGAGATTGCGTAGAGAGGAACTTTCACCTCTTTATCAAGGAGCTGCAGGATTATCCAGAGCGATTCAATGTTTAGGATGTCAGTGGCTCAGTTTGATGCTTTGCGAGCAATACTGGAGCCACATGTCAAGTCAAGTCACGTTTATTTATATAGTGCTTTTTACAATGCAGGTTATTTCAAAGCAGCTTTACAGTGTTAACAGGAAAATAATGCAACAGAATTTGATTCGGCTGTACAGCCACTCTGGAGAAAACAGTGATGTCATCCAGCTCAGTTCAGTTCTCGTATAGTGTCAATGCGGGCAGATCAGTAATATAGTTGAATATTTAGTGTCCCCAACTAATCAAGCCAAAAGCCAAAGGCAAAAGAGGCGACGATGGCAAGGAACCAAAACTCCATCAGGTGACAGAATGGAGAAAAAAAAACCTTGGGAGAAACCAGGCTCAGTCGGGGTGTCAATTCTCCTCTGGCCAACGAACAAACAGTATGATTATGATTACATACTAAAAAGAACACCAATTTTTTGTTTGTCGTACAGTTAGTCATTCAGCTCTGTCATACGGTGCTTTGCGCTGCGAGACAAAGTGGATATGTCCACTTGTGGACATGTGGATATGTCAGATGTGGCGTTCCCTTGTGCAGTGGCTCTGAATTGTCAAAACACCTCTCAAAATGCTTGCTTGCTTTCTATGCAGAAAATCCAATCCAATTTTTTTATGACGGACGAAAGTTTCGGAGGAAATGTGTAAATGTGATTGACACACCGTGAGGTCGCATTTATTTTTTTAACATGCAAAAATTTTGTATGAGAAATTCAGACCTTAATGGAACATGCAATGTGATGAGGTCATATGACAAAGTAGCATGCTATGATTTTTTCAGTAAGCATTTCATTGCAAACACAACTTTTGACTATAGTGAAGGGCAAGCACGTGTTCTAAATGTGTGTTACATGGTCAGACAGGCTGTGCATGTCTAGAAAAATAATTTGATCAGAAGAAAAAATAAAACGAGAATTATTAGTTTTTTCAAAAGTCAATGGCCCCAAGTCGAGAAACAATGCACTGGAAAATGTCTGCTCTCCTTTCTTATACATCTGTCTTTTTTTCCGTTTAACATCTGCTTCAGTTGGACTACAATTTTTTCCCTTTTCTTCCCTTCATTTTTCCTTCATAGGCAACAGATGACAAGCAGGCAGTTGATAGACCTGATCTCCAGGTTTGACCTTCTAAGAGGCTGTGCAGTTCCGCCTGTCTCCTTTCGAATCCCTCCCACCAGCCTCTCTCTCACTCTGTGCTAAGTGATAGAGATGCAGCTTCATTGAAAATGACGTCTTAAAGAGCTAGAAAAAGGTTACAGTGGCTGACTTCATGACACGGGTACATTATTTATATCCAACTTCCCTGCAGTGCCTTGGTCACCTAATTGGTGAAATGAGGGATTTTTATACATCTAAGGGACCACACACACACACACACACACACACACACACACTTTATTTTTTGTAAAAAAGAAAGCTCTTGCTCAGTTTTGCTTTTCACATTGAGTACTTCAATGATACGTCCTGTAGAATGTTGAAAAACAAACATTTTAAATGAAAATAATTGAACCAAAATGCATGTAAATTAAAACAAAATGAATTAATACAATACAACTCAACAAAAAAATCTGCTGTTGTCTTGAAACCAAATTTCGGTCCCATTTAACAACTACTATCCCATTCAGGGATTATCACCTGAAGTTAAATATTTGCTTCATTCATTGTAATTCACTCCCTACCTTTGGTTCAGTAGATATGAACTTGTTTAACGGTCTCTACAGGATATCGTGCTGTTATTAAAGATGAAAACCTCTCTAGGGAGGAATCGACTTGAAAGCCATCATGCAGTGTTGAAGGAGTGCGAACGCAAGGCCAGTACCATGACGCTCTGAACAGATTATCCCTCTACACCTTTCAATCTATTCTAAACCTCCATCTCTTCCATTAATGCCATTCTCTGGAGGACTGGTTTTTAAATAAATGAGATTCAATCAATCAGAGAAGATATATGCAATGCATTTATAATGTTAGCTTACACACATGAAGAGAGTTAGACTTCTATAGGGAATTATGTCCTAGGATTTCAGCCAAAATTGTGTCATCATTTACTCACCCTTATGTTATGATGACTTTCTTCTGTGGAACACAAAAGAAGATATTGTGAATGTTTGATTTCACTGTATGGACAAAATGCATTTCTCAAAATATATTTTTAAATATCTTCTTTTGTCTGCAGAAGAAAGACAATCATCAGTTTAGGATAAGAAGGTGAATAACTGATGGCAGATTCATCATTTTTAAGGTTAAATATCCCTTCATTGTAAAAAACTATAAGTCATTTCAACTTAAATTACATTAAGCTGACAACTTATTTTGATGAGTTAAAGCAATGTAATAACATGCTGTCATAACTTATTTATCATATTTTTACAGAATACTTGAGAATGAACAGATGATGCAAGAGCTTGTGAGTTTTAATACAACTAAAGACTATCTTTAGGAGCTTTATATAGGCTATCAGCAGCTGTGATATATAATTGTATTATTTTACTGCCCATCAAAATAATTTAATCATACTTTATATTATAATTTTTACTTTAAAGGAATATACTGAAGTGCAAACTGAATGTAATGATTTCAGACACAAAACTGCTATTAAATGAAACTGTATTATAGTTTAAATTTATATTAGCTGCAATTAGTTAGAAGTGCTTTTAGGACACAAGTTTATATTTATCTTATAATCTTTATTTAATTTCATAATTCGATCACCTTGTATGGTTAGTCTACTGCCTAATTAATGTACTGAAAAATATTTAACTAAAATGTAATGTCATTTCTATTGAAATTTGTATTTAAATAATTTGTAATTACACATTTGTTAGGATGAAGCTGCAATTCAATACATTTAAAATATATTTACTGTAAATGTAATATTAAATAATACACTGCAGTTATAATTAAAAATCAAGTACTTAAGTTTGGTATATTAGTCAACACATCAAAATATAAAAAAATTAAAAAAAAAAAAAAAAAGATTAAAATGCACTTTAAAGTAAGGCTTGTAATTTGACTATTACAAAGGCACATTTTAAAACAAATAAAAGTGTACTTTATATGCTTCCTGGCATTTTGTTTCATTAATATTATATTATCTGTACAATTTTTTTGTTTTTTTTTTTTGTCAAACCACTATTCAAAGGTTGCCTGGAGAAATCTTGCTTTTCTAGTTAAAGATTACTGTTATATGGATTTGTGAATTGAAATTTAAAAGGCATTCACAACTCTGACCAACAAGCTCTTTTATAGTTGGTTTACAGTTTACAGTAGTTTACAGCCAATGGTGATTTCATTGGGTTGGGTTACACGCTACCCGTCTGTAACTGGAGAGGACAGGGCACAGGTGCAGAGAATGTTCCAAATTATAGTTGGCAAGCTTCGCGACAAGCCAAAATGAGCCACAACATCTGTCTCTGCTGCTCGGCATCCGGCTGATCAGAAGTCAATTACAAAAGTGTTAGCACCCCTGCAACGGTAAATCACCCTCCATTAGGAATAATCATTGCTCAGCGCTTGTGTGTATGGAACTAATTTAGTTTTGTTGAGTGTGTGTTGAGATACGAATGGGGTGAAGTGACAATGAGACAGAGAGAGTGAGAGAGAGACCACTTTAAGCAGTAATTTTCAATAGTCTGGACTCACGTGAACCAAAACACTGACGATAAATGCAAACCCACAGATCTGCCTTGTATCTTTCATTACATTACCGTCTTAAAAAGAGGAGAAGAGTTGTGCTCTGTGCAGCATCGCCCCATCTGACAACCCACAAAAGAAAACATATTTAGATTGAATTAAATTGACAGCCTCTTGACATAAGAACTGATTTACAGAGGACAAGATATCACAGCCCCCACCCCCACCCCCCAATATATAGACTTTAAAGGAAAGCGCCCAGTGAAGACAGACAGGAATATGCTGTTCAAAGATTGGATTTTCTTTTTTTTATATCTACAAAGGAACATGCATACTCAAACACACACACAAACGCTTCTCGGCATTCTCGCACACACACACACCGTCCAAGATCAGGTTGCAAGCGTCGTGAGAAAATGAGAAGGGCTGTCAGTCAAACGGAGAAATGATGTGGGATCTGTCAGGCCTGCATATACTCAGAAATTGATTGGCAAAACTTTCATAGGGAAAAACTATAGCAAACCTTTGTCGAGTTTCTCATCTCAAGCACTCAATGAGAAAGCCTGTGGAGAGATATTGTGATCAGAGTTGTGTGGGGAAAAGGACAGTGCATTAAAACGGTTAGTGCATTGACTCATGACCACAGAAACACCACAGCCTTGGAGAGAGACAACTTACTACCAGTATTGTGACATTATCCAACTGCTATAACCTGACATTGAATAGAACAGTATATATGGGTATATGCAGTGTGTTAACAGTGCTGGGTAGTAACTGATCACATGTAATCTGGATTATGTAATCAGATTCCAAATATTATTTGATTCCAAATAATTGATTACAAGTATTTTAAAATGTAATATAATCTAGGCTACAGTTACTGTTTTTATTGAGTACATAGTCACACAATGGCAGTAAACCATTCACAATTCATTGATTTTACCTAATTCTTCTTTTTCACATTTAAAATTTTCCTTTCTAAAAAAGCATATCGCTTATACATTCAGAAAGTCAAGTGGCAATAATTACATGGAAAATTGAGAGGCCACAAAGTATTTCCCCACTAGATTTACAGAAATCGTTTAACGTTTGAGGAATTTTTCTCAACATTGCATATCTAATCAACAACTCATGACAAACATTTTATGAGTTATTATTTGCATTATCACTAGTATTTCATTTAACCATTGCTATGTATTTGGGAGGCATCTGTCTTTCAAACATTTTTATAAAAAGAATTTGCTTTAAAATTATTTATTTTAATTTTCAATTTGTACGATTTATTTAATTATTAGCTTTTCATTAAACTCACAAACCCCAGTTTTGGAAACCCTGATGTAATGTAATATTTAATGCACTATGTTGCTGATAAAGAATGGAATATATGTTCTTTCTGTATTTTATATCAATATGGTACAATATCATCCTATTCAAATGAATGTGATGAATGTCACATTTGATCAAATGTAATCTAAAAGTAGTCAATAGATTATTTTACTTAAAATATGTAATGACTATATTGCTAACAACATTTTTTGACATGTAATTTGGAATCAGTAACGGACTACAATTTGTAAATAGTCTACCCAGCACTGAATATTAAATATGTATACTTATCGGGAAAATCAAGGTGCAATCTGCATAGAACTACTCAATGTAAAAATAAATAAATAAATAACATTTAAAAAAAGTTTTGTCAGATAAAAAAATAAAAAATAAAAAACTAGACTGGCTTAATTTAACAGTCAGATTGGGTAAAATGACTTCTTAAGGAAATAAATGTACTTTACATCATATTTCAACTGTCTGGGGACACCAAATTGAAGAAAATTTTGTAAAAAAAAAAAAAAAAAAAAAGAAAGAAAAAAAAAAACTGTAGCTGAAAAACAAAAACAACTAAATACAATATATAAATATAAATCAAATAAACCATACAGTAAACACCATCCCATTATTATTATTATGTTATAAATAAATTAAAAAATAATAAAAGAAATTCCTGTGCAATAAGTTGGCAATGAAGGCGAAATTGAGTGTCAAAGAGTGTTGTTGATTTAGTTAATATTACCTACAGACAAACCGAAAAAATGGTATAAGCCCATGCCATGTGGGAAGATCAAAAGAAAAGAAAAGTAAAAAATAAAAAATAAAGTCAAAACAGTTTTTGTGCCCAGGGCCCACAATCTCTTAATCCGTCTATGCTTTTCTCAGAACAGCACAGCCTCCATCTTCAGGGCCACAGACAATAGAGCGCCAATCAATAGAGCTGACATTGAAATGCAAGCAAACAGATTGAAGGTAAAGAATGCCATGGCAACAAGCATTACCGAGTCTCTAACTCGAAGGACAGTTCCATCAAAATGACTTCATTATACAGTCTAACACTTTTATTTGCATGCATTTAATCCACAAACAAACAAACAAACAAACAAACAAACAAAAAGAATCCACTTCAATAAACTTCTTGCACTTAATAATTCAAGTTGATAAAACAGTATGTATAAGTAGATCTTTGAGAACGGTCTTAAAATGAACAACTTTATTTCAATATCAATGATTTTACATTGTCAGTTTACCATAAATGTCAAATTTGGAAAAAGCTGGAAATTTGATGGAGATTCTGATTCAAGATTCAAGATTCAAGATTCAAGAGTTTTATTTGTCACATACACAGTTATATACAGAATATACAACCGGCAGTGAAATGTAAACAGGTCCGCTCCATGGACAGTGCAAATTCACAGTTAAAAACACAAGGAAGAAATTATAATAGAAATAGGATATAAAAAAGTACTATCTATATATATATATATATATATATATATATATATATATATATATATATATATATATATATATATATATATATATATATATATGTCTATATCTGTAGAATTATAAATAATCAAGTCAAGAGAAAAAAAAAGGTAACAAATAAGGATAAAGTGGAATAAAATAATTGAAGTAGACTTTGCAGTGAGTAAACTGTAGACTTATAAATATGTGGTTAACAAATGTATAAGAGTATAATGTGCAAACAGGTTTATGACAGGTTGTTACACAGTAACAACGAGAACAGAAAGTGCAGTGCAATGTCAGTGTATCGATGTTTATCCTGACGTGAAGTCACGTGATGTTAAGTTCAGGAGTCTGATGGCCTGGGGAAGAAGCTCCTCCTGAGTCTCTCAGTTTTGGCCATCAGGCTTCGGAAGCGCTACCAGATGGCAGCAGCGTGAAGTGAGGGTTTGCAGGGTGATTAGAGTCCTTGATGATCTTGGTAGCTCTACCTTTGCAGCGTTTGGTGTAGACGTCCTGCAGAGACGGGAGAGCTGACCCTGAGATACGCTCGGATAAGCGCACTACTCTTTTGCAGGGCTTTGCGGTCATGACTGGTGCTGTTCCCATACCACGCTGTGATGCACTGAGTTAAAACACTTTCTATCGCCCCTAAATAGAAAGTTTTCAGGATAGCTGGTGAAACCCTGAATTTCCTCAGCTGGCGCAGGTGGTACAGTCTTTGCCTGGCTTTTTTCACCTGTGTCTGAATGTGAGCAGTCCAGGTCAGGTCCTCGGAGATGTTTACTCCCAGGTACTTGAAGCTGCTCACTCTCTCTACTGGTGACCCGCTGATCATGAGGGGGAGTATGTCCGTTGCTGTCTCTTCCTGAAGTCCACAATCATTTCTTTGGTCTTGCCAACATTCAGAGAGAGACAGTTGTCCTGGCACCATGATGTTAGATGCTCCACCTCGTCCAAGTATGCCGTCTCGTTGTTGTTGGAAATGAGGCCCAGGACAACAGTATCATCAGCAAATTTGATGATAGAGGTGGAGCTGTGTGTGGACAAACAGTCATGCGTGTAGAGAGAGTAGAGCAGGGGGCTCAGGACACAGCCCTGTGGAGCTCCCACACTCAGGGTGATGGAGGTGGAGGTGGACTGGCCTATTCTCACCACCTGAGGCCTGCCAGTGAGGAAGTCCTCAATCCAGTGGCAGAGAGAAGGATTCAGGCCGAGATCCAGGAGTTTGGAGGTTAGCTTGGTGGGAACTATGGTGTTAAAGGCTGAGCTATAGTCAATAAATAGCAGTCTTACGTAGTTCCCACTTTTGCTGTCGATGTGAGTGAGGAGGAGTGGAGGACATGAGAGATGGCATCTTCAGTCGATCTATTGGGACGATAGGCAAACTGAAGAGGGTCCAAAGTGTCAGGAATGAAGGTGCAAATGGTGTTTTTAATGAGTCTCTCAAAGACCTTCATGACTATAGACGTGAGAGCCACTGGACGATAGTCATTTAGGCAAGAGGGTTTACTGTTCTTAGGGACAGGGATGATGGTGGATTTTTGAAGGAGGTGGGGACCACAGATGTAGCGAGGACTCATTAAAGATAGATGTAAACAACCCGGTGAGCTGATCAGCATAGGACCGCAGAACACGACCTGAAATACCATCCGGCCCGGCAGCTTTCCTGACGTCCACACGCTTGAGTGCTCTCCGAACTTCATCCTCCGAGACAGAGATCACGTGATTGTTGCTGCTCTGAGTAATTTCCTCTAACGCGCCACTTGGCGGAGTCGCGTTGCGCGGTTACAGTCAAAGCGAGCATAGAAAGAGTTTAACTCGTTCACGAGCAACGGATCAACGCTTGCCTCTGCAGAGGATTTAGATCCAAAGGAGCAGATGGACCTCAGACCTTGCCACATGCGCCGCGAGTCGTTGAGTTGGAAATGAGACTCCACTCGGTCTTTATAACGGAGTTTTGCGGCTTTAACTGCTCGTCTGAGAGCATAGCAGGACGATCTGTATTCATTCATATTCCCTGAATGGAGACCGGCGTTGTAAGCAGCAGTGCGTGCGTTCACTGCCGCGCGGATTGAATTGTCCACCACGGTTTCTGATTTGAGAAGGGCGTTATTGTTATTGTTTGCGTGGCTTGCTCTGTAAGCGTGTGGATGAAGCAAAGCGCCACGTCTGTGAACTCGCCGCACGTCAGCTGAACTCGCGCGGAACATGTCCCAATCCACATCGCCCAGAGCTGCCTGTAGCGCGGTCTCTGAGTGGGGTGACCAACGCTTAACTTCCCGCCTCACCGGGGGTTCCTGGAGGAGCTTTTGTTTGTATTCGGGAGTGAGGAAAATGGCGGCATGATCCGATTTGCCAAGCGCTGGAAGTGACCGCGCTTTATAGGCGTTCTTAAAGCGGAGTAGCAGTGATCCAGTGTGTTTGCTCCTCGTGTGGGGCAGGAGGCGTGCTGATGAAAGTTTGGCAGGACTTTCTTTAGGTTTGCTTTGTTAAAATCGCCCCGTCGGGATGTTGGTTTATGACGCCGCTGGCAACATCATGAAGGCCAGATAAAGCCAGCGCTGTGTCTGCCTGCGGTGGGATGTAAACGGCGGTTGCGACAACAGCAGAGAACTCCCTCGGCAGATAGAATGGACGGCAGATGATTGTTAAATGTTCCAGATGAGGCGAGCAGGACCGCGAGAGAATGGTGATGTTCCTGGATCGCACCATTTCTTGTTGATCATGAAACACACTCCACCGCCTTTTGGATTTACCGGCCTCGGCTGTTCTGTCCATCCGAAAAACAGAGAAGTTCTCCGACGGCGTCACAGCTGTGTCCGGGACCGCGGGCGTGAGCCATGTTTCGGACAAACAGTAGATATTACAGTCTCTCATGTCCCGTTGAAAACTTATCCTGGCTCTAAGATCGTCCATCTTATTATCCAAGGATTGAACATTTGCTAGAAGAATGCTCGGGAGAGGAGGTCTGAATGCCCTTTTCCTCAGTCTGTTACGGATACCAGCACGTTTCCCACGGTGTTTCTTTGTTCTACGCCGCTGGCTCTGGCCATTGTTCAACTCGGCGTTGCGAAGAATCTCAGATGGCCACAGAGGATCGGCGAAAGTGTCCTGAAACAGTCCAGTGTAGAGGTAACCAATGTCCAAAAGAGTTTTGCTGTCGTAGTAGATCAATGCAGATGATAAGTTTGTAAAAACTGAGAGTAAAAGCTCAGTGTCCTGAAACAGTCCAGTGTAGAGGTAACCAATGTCCAAAAGAGTTTTGCTGTCGTAGTAGATCAATGCAGATGATAAGTTTGTAAAAACTGAGAGTAAAAGCTCAGCAATCAAAAGATGATTGCTACATCTAAGAACACACACTTTCAAATTAAAATGGCATTTCAAAGTTTACAAAAGGCTTAAGAATTTAAAGAGTTTCTTCACCCAAAAATAAAAACTCTGTCATCATTTACTCACCCTCATGTCATTCCAAACGCCTGACACTTTCATTCATCTTAACACAAATGAAGATATTTTCATTAAATTAAGCAACTGACAGTCCATGCAACTAAGACTTTGATGCTTAAAAAAGTTCATAAAGAGATCATAAAACTATTCCATATGAATTGAGCGGTTTAGTCAAATTTTTCTGAAGAGACACGATTGCTTTATATGATGAACAGATTTAATTTAGGCTTTTATTCACATATAAACATTTATCAACACACACATCCGAAGCTCAAGAATGTTTGTTTGATGTGTGAGGACCAATGAGGTTCATTCCCGTGTTACGCGGCACGTTTGAGCTTCAACAAGAACCAATGAGGTTCATTCTCATGTGTTACGCAGCACATTTGAGTTTCAGCAAGAACCAATGAGGTTCATTCCCGTGTTACGCGGCACGTTTGAGTTTCAGCAAGAACCAATGAGGTTCATTCTCATGTGTTACGCGGCACGTTTGAGTTTCAGCAAGAACCAATGAGGTTCATTCCCGTTACGCGGCACGTTTGAGCTTCAGCAAGAACCAATGAGGTTCATTCCCGTGTTACGCGGCACGTTTGAGCTTCAGCAAGAACCAATGAGGTTCACCAACGCGTTTGAGCTTCAGCAAGAACCAATGAGGTTCATTCCGTGTTACGCGCGCACGCTTGAGCTTCAGCAAGAACCAATGAGGTTCATTCCGTGTTCGCAGCGGCACGTTTGAGTTTCAGCAAGAACCAATGAGGTTCATTCCGTGTTACACGGCACGTTTGAGCTTCAGCAAGAACCAATGAGGTTCATTCCCGTGTTACGCGGCACGTTTGAGCTTCAGCAAGAACCAATGAGGTTCATTCCCGTGTTACGCGGCGCGTTTGAGCTTCAGCAAGAACCAATGAGGTTCATTCCCGTGTTACGCACGTTTGAGCTTCAGCAAGAACCAATGAGGTTCATTCCCGTGTTACGCGGCACGTTTGAGCTTCAGCAAGAACCAATGAGGTTCATTCCCGTGTTACGCGGCACGTTTGAGCTTCAGCAAGAACCAATGAGGTTCATTCCGTGTTACGCGGCACGTTTGAGCTTCAGCAAGAACCAATGAGGTTCATTCCCGTGTTACGCGGCACGTTTGAGTTTCAGCAAGAACCAATGAGGTTTGTTCTCAAATGTCATGCAAGTACGGTTGAGCTTCTGTTTATGTTCGCTGATCAATGTTTATATGTGAATAAAAACCTAAATTAAACCTCTTCATCATATAAAGTGCTCAGTAACACTTTAGTTTAGGGTCCAATTCTCACTATTAACTAGCTGCTTATTAGCATGCATATTACTATATTTACTGTTTATAAGTACTTGAAATGAACACCCACTAATCAGCCAAATGCGCGGACAAATCACTTGCCAATTTGGCGGGTTACTTACATGGTTTACTCACTTTGCTGGGGAAGTTCTTGTAAGCCAAACCTGTGCAGATTTAGCGCAAATACTTGTGAGTCATCATGACATATTACATTTACATTTATGCATTTTGGCAGATGCTTTTATCCCAAGTGACTTACATTGCATTCAAGGTACACATTTTTAAATTTTTTGTCAGTTCTTGCTTTTCCTGGGAATCGAACCCATGACCTTGGTGTTGCTAGCGCCACGCTCTTATTGTTGAGCTACAGGAAAGACCATTAAATACAGCGTAGGAAAGACTGGCCAAGCAATGAAGGAAACCAAGAAAAGAAAATTAGAAGTTTTACTACCAAGTGGCAAGCTGGGCGCGAGTGCCTCGTCTTTGACTCAACAAACAATGAAATGTATTGTGAGGCCTGCAGCCAGGACATACGCTTAGCAGACCCTGGCTTATCCTGAGACCACAGGATAAGGATTTAGGTAATCTGTCCACCTAAAATACATTTTTGGTGAAAAGGATGAGGATGAAAGAGGAAGGGAGGAGATAGCTGGATGACAGGATTTTGTTTGAATAAGAAATTAATGCATGAAATAAATAAATAAAGCTGTGACGTAGTTAATCTGGTTTATTATTTCTTCTTTTTTGGCTAGTACACTCTTAAAAATTATGTGTTAAAAATGAACACAAAATATGTGTAAAAGGATTCGTAACACATTTTGTGTTACTATAGACGCATGATGTGTAAATATTGTGTTCAACTGTTCACACAATTACTGTGTAAAACACATTAGTAGCCTACATGTTTATATAAAAGGCATATTTTCTGTTGCAAATACTCAACGGGCGGTGTCAACTTTAACAATTGGATTTATTTAGCATGTTGCAAATGTGAATAAAGCATTTTAATTCGCTGGGGGAAAACAACTGTTGGGGACTATGGGAATGTCCTTGCTGCGCCTGCGCAGTCAGTGGCGTTCTTTTCCAACCGACGCTTAGCCAGCCGTCAGAAATGCGTCTATCTGCCTCAGGTGAGTGAATTTAATTAAATGTGTAAAATAGTAAATATTTCTCTGTCTACCATGAGAAAGATTTGTGTTAATTGTCCAGGAAACACAATTTGTTTGTTTTAACCGTTGTTATGCCGTTTCCATGTTCCGTAGCTGAATGTTACTAGCCTAACGTACACATTCCCGCATAAACACTGCCAATAAATAGGCCAGCAAGCTCTCACATTTGCAAAGCTGTTTATGTATTTATTTATTGGGTAT
Organism: Paracanthobrama guichenoti; assembly: GCA_018749465.1. Lineage (NCBI taxonomy): Eukaryota > Metazoa > Chordata > Actinopteri > Cypriniformes > Gobionidae > Paracanthobrama > Paracanthobrama guichenoti. The sequence continues at coordinate 15,295,056 of CM031960.1, read as the reverse complement.
GATTGTTAATAATTGCTTTTTTAAAGACTTAAGGGTTAATATGCATGGCACCTTAAGTTTGAACTTCTAACAGTCCTTTTACCAAATATGGTATGCCATATTACCAATGCGGTAAGGTTAGTTAAAAAGACGTTGTGGCGACAAGACTATTTACAATTGTACTGATTACGGGATGAATACATTTAACATTTACAGTTTCTCATTGTATTAAATTATGACTCTTATATGATTACGGCATTATAATATGGTGTTTTATGTTTTATCTTCATAGAAGGGGAGGAAACATGGAGAAAACTGTCCAAAGTGCTTGCAAAATATTTTATATTTTGGGTAAATATGAACTATATGTGTGTCGTGATTATTTCTTTGACTCCAATTTTCAAGTTCATTAGCTAATATATTGTTCTATTCGACATTGTTTTTTACAGTAACGTTACCTAACAGATATGAGTTTTGTAATATTTGATGATGTTATTTAAAGAAGTGTTCTATTAACAGTATTTTACAGTTTATTCCATGTTAAAACCAGAAGGGAAAAAAGCTAAATAAACACAGTATGTAAACAGTATTCAATGCTTCAGTGTGATTTCATAAGTGTACATATTGTATTTTGACCTAGTTTTTTAAATAATATTTTATATCAAAAATAAATAATAAATCTATAGCACAGTTGTGTATACAGTGTATACAAAGATGTATACAAAAGTACACATTCATATGTTTACTAAAGTAACACATTTGTGTGTGTATTTTCACAACACATATGCTGTGTTGTATTTAACACAACATGTGTTGTCCCTGAGCACACTCAGAACATGTTGTGTTGTTTTCAACACATTTGTTTTAAGAGTGTATAAGTTCTGAATGGCCGGTAACTTAAAGGGATGCTTCAGTGATTAGCATTAAGCTTTGTATCTTAAAAAAAGCTTAATGCTTCTTTGCTTCTTTGTATGACGCAAATATCATCATTGGAGGATTTTTTGTCCAGAGGCTAAAGACTACAGCCAATAGTAGGAGCTAGTTCCGCATGTTATCAACCCGCCCATGGGTGGGATCGCGTCGCACTCACTGCACTCGGCTCGGGCAGCTGCGGGCATTCATGTAAATGGAGTGGTGCGGAGCAAAGTGAGTGTTTCAACTTTTCAAATGAATTCCTATGAAAGTTAAGCTTCCATAGGCATGATCCGTGAATGTATGCCGTGCCCGCGCTTACCTCAGCTCTTCGCTCTCGTGATGAATGTAATCTGACTCTCGCTCGGCTCACTCACATTATATTGAACAGACGCGTTCCGTTTTTAATTGCAGTGTGTTCTCTAACTGAACTAAATGATTTTATTATAAAACAACGGTAGGGGTGGTGCCGCGGTGGGCAAGTGATCCAGTAGCAGTGGCTTTGGGAGTGGCCTCATAGGGCAGTGAAGCAAGTGCATTCTGGGAGTTGTTGTCTTTCATCCACATGAGCCAAAAATAAATTTTCTGGCTTTTCTCAGTCTAGAAGGCACCAAATTCAAAAATAATTTCACATTTCTACTACATAAATGACCCAATTTAAATACGCATTCATCTTCCCAGTGCTGAAGTACCCCTTTAATTTAGTAGCCAAATTGTCCGGTGAGTGAATAAGTTCATTTCAAACCCTGCAAGCACATATTGATGCCTTATTTTGCATGACCATATTCTACATCCTTATTCCTACCCAGTACCTAAATTTAACAACTACCTTACTAACTGCAGTAATTAGGAGTTTGAGGCTTTGAGAATTGGACCCTAATCTAAAGTGTGACCAAGCGATCCAGTCTCTTCAGAAAATATGGACTAAACCATTCAATTAATATGGACTGTCAATGGAGGGGGAAAAAAATCTCTCAGCTTTCATTATAAATATCTTCATTTGTGTTCTGAAGATGAATGAAAGTCTTACAGGTTTGGTGAGTAAATTATGTTTTTTTCTTGGTGGAAAAGAAAAGTTAATGTAGTCCTAAAGGGAATTTGTAATCTCTGACAGCTCAGATTGCATTTCAAATCCTCTTTTTGAACTGTTTACTGAATATACAGTGACCCACCTGGTGGCATTTTCATTCCCATTTTCCCTGCACTTAAACAGCATGTTCCTGACACCTTTGAAAAACAAACCGCACCGCTTTCACCTGGAGAGCTCACATTAGATTGGGCATAATTTCAGAAAACACCATATTATCTGACCCTGGGAGAACAAAGCAGGAAGTCTGTGCTGTGGATCAGTGTGTGTGTGTGTGTGTGTGTGTGTGTGTGTGTGTGTGTGTGTGTTGGGAGGGGTGTACTCTGGGGGGGGGGCTCTCTGCACTCGAGATGTGGAGATATGGAGCGGGGCATTAATTGAGCTGCCTGCAGAGGGGAATAGCATAAGGAAGAGCTCATTAAAAATGATTATTAAAGAAACAAGCAGAGCAGCAGTGCTCAAGCATGGCCAAAACACTCAGACAGAGGGGAAACAGCTTGAGCCGTTCTGCCACGAGGACATAACTTACACTAAATACGGAGCAAAAAGTCACACACTAAACAGGGTAGTCCAAAGACATGCACACAAACAGCAAGTCAAATTAATTGTGAAATAGCATGTGCAGGCAAACCTTCTGTGACAGAAATGATTCTTATTTGTAATTAAGCTGAAATATACAAAGATTCAAAGTATTTTCATTTTCAGATGGTGCATATGCTCTTCAACTGTGAAATTCAGTTAACATTCAACATTCCAGCTAAAAAAAGACTGTAGCCTATTGAACCTGTTGCTATGTCTAGTTGTATTTCTATAGTTGTATAAAGCTTTTGCCATGTTTCTCAGTAAACTGAACCCTAGTCATGAGCAACCAAACAAAATACAGTTTAGAAAATGTTTCACAAAATTGGAGAATAAGTATCTTTCCTTCTTTCTGGACTTTTTCCATATTTTTATTTCATTCACAGTTTTTTTAAGCTAGGGTTAGCTTAGATTTTTTTGCTATTTTACATTTTTTATTTGTTTATAATTTACATCAAATGTGACTATAAAAGGCAAATTAAATTACATGTTAAATATAGGGCTGTCAATTTAACACTCTAATTTAATGTGATTAATTTTAGAGGAAATAAAATAGACTCAATCCCTGACTCAGATGCAATAAAACTGTACACATGAAAATAGTCCAACAATTAAAAAGCACAGATGGAACGAAACAAAAAACATCCCTCTTTGGGTTAGGCTTAAGATAGGCTTGGGTTTACCACCAGTACATTTACTTATGTTTTCATAAACACTGAAACAAACAATATTATGGAAGCTTTTCTCCGCCACAGAATAAAACATTTAAAAAGATAATTGTGACTTTTTATCTCACAAATGTGAGTTTACATCTCACAATTCTCACCTTTTTTTTTGTTTGTTTTTTTGCAATTATGAGTCATAGTCAGAATTGCGAGTTTAAATATCATGCAATTCTGACTATAACTCACAATTCTGACTTCTTTGCATAGAATTGCCAGATATAAACTTGCAATTGCGACTTTATAACACACAATTCTGAAAGTCAGAATAGTGAGATTAAAAAGTCGCAATTACCTTAATTTTTTTACTCTGTTGCAGAAACAAGCTTCCATACAATACTGACGTACTGACCGTACTAAAACACAAATTATTTATGTAAGAGCAACTTTTAGACATACAAATGTGTATGAATCCTTATATCCTTATCAATGACATTATGTTTACAGTCACATTTATATTATACAAATATATTTAACATTTAACTGCTCTTTGACTTGTTTTGAAAGATTACGTTAAACAAGACTACACATTAAAACCTTTAAATCAATAGCATTTCTGTAATTGTTTAACCATTGTTTATCATGTTTATGCTGTGGGACACAAAAGGCGTAACATATTAATCAATCGTAAAGTAAACTATTTTATTTGTGTGCTTTAATCCACATCTTTAGAATCCGTACGTTTGCGAGGAACAGACCCAAATATTCTGTGACCTTAATCTCCATTCTCAGCAGAACATCGCAAAGGTCAGAGGTGAAACCCCGAAACACATTTTTTGAGATGTGTACAGACTGGACATCATTGAAATAACTTAAGGTTCTCATTAAGTTTATTCATAAGTATAAATTAGTTATTTTTGCATTTGAGCAATTTCTGTCTTCCGGTTTGAAAAGCAAAGTTGGAGCAAAGTCATAGATTCTGACGTCAATGCATAATACCAGCTGATGTCAACCGTTTCTGAGCACTTCTCCGCATTTATTCAGGATAATGAACTCTAGTAACCCAATCACTATGCTGTATTACGCATGAGATCGCATTACAGCAGAGAATTAAAAAGTAAACATGCCATTGCCTTTATTCTTGTGTTAAACTGTTGTTTGATCATAGACTGTAGTGCTCGTAAATGTAATGAAAATATTATTAGACCTTTTAAAATGTTCTTCCGCGTTTTCCAGGAGATTGTTGTCATATAGGGTTACATTTTTAACGCCTCAAGGTGTCCTCAACTGTTTTTTTTTTCTCAAATCTGCAGTCATATTTTATTAATATTCATGTGTTTGTATAATACGTGTGTTGCAGGTCTGTGTTTTATTGGTTGTTGTCTCCACTTTTTCCACAGCTTTACACAGCCATTTCTTGAGACTTTTTTAACTCAGAGGTGTGAAGGACCAAGCTTAAACAGGGGGGTTTCATAACTAAGGCGCTGCGTGATATCATTGTGTCGCTGCACCCATGATACGGCAGCAAAATTCCTTGATCACTACGCAGGAATGAGAGTGTAGTTCCTAGACATATCGGTCTATAAAATCACAACTTTTCATTTTCCGTCGGTCTTAGTACACAATGTAACTATACACATCACAACATGTAAATAGGAAAATATTGGCGTTATTTTGTCACTTATTGAGCAGTAGGCTGGCTGGAGCGTTAGACAGAGCTATGGGATGCACAGAGATAAAAATGGTATGTATGGACTTAACTCTGGGGGATACGGTGAATAAGTCCCAAAAAGTCAGTGTGTTCCTTTAAGTCTTAACATCAAAATCTCCAGATCATCCTTTCCACTTTAATTAGGTTGCAGCACTTCATCCCTTGCTGGTACCAACAGACACCAGATTTACATGTCCATACAATTTATGACATAAAAATCAAATCACTGAGCTAAATCTGAAAGGTCTGCAGGAACTATATAAAGGGACTTTTATAGGGAACCTTTATACAAACTACCTGTGCAAAATTACTGAAAAGGGCAACATGGTAGCAGAATAGTGGGAAAATCTTATCACATTGCTCCAAAACCACCTTTGGAAGGAGACATGGTAGAATCTAGGGTAGAATGAGGAAGAAGGTAATAGCTGAACGCCTGAGAAATCGTCTCCCTCCATGGCTCAAGTCTGTGCTCTCCTCTCTTTGACATGCCACGGTAGGGTTCCTTTATCAGATCAAACAGCTGACTAATCTGCTAATAGTCAGCGTGTGAGTGAGTGAGTGAGTGAGTGAGTGTGTGTGTTTGAGAGAAAGAGACAGACAGCGAGAGGGCACAGAGGAGCATCTCTTTGAGTTTGTGGTTCTGTGTATTTAATCCGATGCCCTTCGTGCCATTACTCACTTCCTGTCCCAGGAGCACAGAATCTTTTTCCATATATTACAAAAGAAAACACAGGACACTCACTTCTCACACCAGCCTGAGGAGAGAAAATCCCAGGAGAAAATGGGTAATACTCTCATCTGTGACATTTACTGAGTTAGGTTATAAGACTGCAAGTCTGTTTGGATGGTCATTTGTCTTACACAGGGATATGCACAAACATTTAACATCAACATTTACGGGTGCTAATCAGTGATTTTGTGGTCAACCGATTGGAATTTTCCAAAAATTGTGGTCGGTTGGTCATTTAATTCCCATCAAAATCAACATTCAAGTGTACTTGTAATTATTTTGGAGATTTTATAACCAGTGTTAAGTGGGGATGCACCGATAGGATTTTTTTGGGACTGATACCGATTTTAACAAACAATTATTTGTTTTATTTATTCATCAAAACTTTGAAAAATTCCGTGACATTCCGTGTTATGCAGTAAATTCCGTTTTTTTGACTGGATTCCATCTGCGTTTTCCGCATAGCGGAAATTAATCCTTATGAAAGTTATTTAGTCAAGAGTTCTTTTGTTGTTTGATTAATAATAAAACGCAGACAGCAGTGTAGCAGGAATATTACATTATACAATTGGATTATGCAGAAGACATTACACAGCTCACAGCCTTCACGCAGTTAATTAATAAACTATTGGTTTGTTATATCGGCCTTTTTCATGCTATAGCCAATATTGGCTGATAAATATCGGCAGCCGATACATTGGTGCATCTCTAGCGTTAAGTGCCAGTATATTTGACATTTTGTATTAAATCCATCAACACTATTGTAAGGTATTTGTTACGTTTATAGTGTTGTTTCTAAATGACATGCTGGAATGTTCATATGTGAGGCAAAATACTGAATTTGTCAGACCACATAACTCAAACCCCAAATTTTATATATAAAAAAAAGAGGTAATAATGGAACAATCATTTTAAAAAGTGATTTTTCACCATTATTTCAGGAAATTCAGCCCAGACTTTTTTTCAGAAGAATGTGGGAAAAATACTAGCATTTCTATTTTGGACAACCATGAAATCACTAGCACCTGTAAATGTTGAAATGACTGCAATTACTCATGTAAAATGGGGCTACAGACTACACATGACACAATAGAAGCTTTATTTGCTCATCCATTTAGTTTAGTTTTGAAGTTTGAATGGGTATAACACTTCACATCTTGTCACATGTTCCAGGACAACATCGTATCCCTTATGTGACAAGACTATTAGTAATTCTTACTTGATAATAGTCAACAGACTATTATGAGAGATGTTTCTGTTGTTCCTGATGTACTGTGACATATTTAGAGACCCCTCCCAAACGTCTTTCATGGTCACACTGGCTTCACAAACACAAGCAGCTATTACTGGGGATGGAGCTTCCGCACAGCTCATAATGGCCAGTGCCAAGGACTGAGGTGGGCTGGAAAAAAAAAAGGGTAAGGAAGAGAGGACATGTGGCGAGGTGACAAAGAAGAATGCCATGTATAGATGTCAGCCCCTCCCTCGCTCCCCCTCTCCGTCTTTCAGATCTCCATCCCCCTGTCTCTTGGTGGAAAAGGTTACTAAATGTCACTAGGGAAGTTTTCATCATCTTCAATGGCTGCGGGGGCCAAAGTATGTGAGAGATGGAACGGATTGTACTGGCACGTGTGAGAATGGAGAAGTCACTGCAACTAGACAGCTAATGCCCGGGACCCTCTGTTCACAGGCACAAGGGGGAAAAAGAAATCAGTTATCTGAGGGTCAGACTGAGCGCCGCTGAAGAAGAGCACATCCACATCCTGGGATCTCATAATGGAACATGGTCCATCTACACACAAGCTTCATAGGACTAAAACAAATAATATCCATTATCATTACGGATACACCAATATCACAATTCTAGCTTAAACTACTAAGCTGATAATTTTCTTTATATAACCAATAAATTACCGATTTTTTTTTTAAAACACATTACAAATATAAATAAATAATTTCAGTCTGTTCAATCAGAAACAAATTGTCCATAACATGAAAATAACTTCCAGCTTGTCTGTAATGGCCAGTGCATCCCTAACTTTAAGTGAGAAGTAGATGATGCCAAAGATAATCTAAATGTAACAATAGGCAAAATGAAGGTATAAAATCTAATATTTTCCAATACAATTTTTTTTTTAAATCACTACACGTCAGTCGATAGCCATTCATCCCTAATCATCATGTTAAATGTGATACCAAAAAGATACTGAGATTAAACTTTTGAATAGCATAATTTGCTTCAATGTAGTTCATCTGCAATTAAAGCAATAGAGAATTAAATTCTCTTCAAATGACTGCGTCAGATCGTAACCCTCTTGAAACAACGAGAAACATTACGATTGAGCCCCGCTTTCCTCTTATCCACCCCTCTGTGCTGCTTTCTGCGCCATAATTAGGACTTATCAAAAATACTTAGGCAGTCATACAATTATTCTCCTCTCTCCACATAAATTTCCCTCCCTCCATGGTCCTGCATCCATATTTGATGACTTGTAGATTTGCAGCCCTTTATAGTAATGACAAACTTGAGCCTGGTGACAGTTTAAGGGCTGCTAAAGAGCTCTTAGAAACGCGTCAGGAAATAAATGTAATATCCCAATGCTTTGTGTTTTCGCTGCAGTCAAAACCAAGTCGTTCCTCCCAATTATGGTACCACTCAGCCAGATCGTGCTCTGACACCACACTCCCGTTCTTATTCTTACAAACTCATTCTGATACAGACAGACAATTAGAAATAAAAACAATGCAGCACAGAGCAAATTAAAATATATTTTCTGAAATGCTGATGTTTGATAACAGCTTAACTGGCACTCTTGTTTCTTAGGTTTGGTAGACGACAGACTAGGTGCATGCACTCAAAATGTGCCTAATTTGATTAAAGAGATAATTGCATTTTTTGTTTGTAAACAGAAAACACATTAACCTGCTAAAGTGAGTACAACTGTACTTGTATAAACACGCTGTAGCTAAATGAAGCGCACATAAACTAATTATGAGCATGATTAAAACCCCTCTCTCTCTTTCTCTCTCGGTTTAAGCACGCCTGTGTTGTTAATGGGAAGGGGATTAATTTGCACAATGATATCATTCGCAGAGATAATTTGTGACACTAACATTCAATTGTTCCCCATTAACGTAATAGGCCTTCTCGCCCACAAGTTGCAGAAGGCAAAAATAAAACACTGAGACACTGAAGGACTAAACATCACTCAGTTAGAAGACAAGAGAAAAAAAGAAAAAGAAAATCAGAATCTCTCCTGAGATAACATAACATGACAATTTGAAATTGCTGTCTGTTCAAAAGCAAGCAGCACAAGAAAAAAAAGGACGTATTTTCTAAATAATTAAAGACATAAGCGAACACCCAAACACAATTTCTACTGATCATCTGACTGACAGTCGAGAGCAGTTAACGTGTGGTGACATATTGTCCAGCTTTAAACGGTGACAATCTGCTGAAACATCAGTTCCCAATGTTTTAAATATTTAAAGTGTTTGGTCGTTTGGCAAGATCATCAATATCACTGCAGTTCACAATCTTATTTCCCCATGGAAAAATTTGGAGAAAGAATAAATCTCTAAATTCACTTCAAGCCATTAACCACATAATTCTTCATGAAACATTTAAAATGCATCCAACCCAGAAAAATGTGTTTATCTTTTATGACTCAATTGCCTTTGATCATTCACACACAATAAAAGAAATACCAAAATCTTGGTGGCATGTGCAGAAATAAGCTAGTGCTTGTTAACAATTAATATGACAAGTCCTTTAAATTTCATATAACCTCAAAGTTATATTGCTATCCATGTTATTTTCTAGTATTAGTTTAAAAAAAAAAGTAACCTTTAAAAGTAGAGCCTGACCGATTTATCGGTCTATCGATTTTATCGGCCGATATGAGCCTGGCGCAGAGATCGGCATCAGCGTATATGCCACCAATATGAACGCTCACCCACACATCTCACAGTGTGCGAATATTCACACAAAATTATGTCAAAATGCCTGTCTTGTCGAGTATCATCGTAAACATAGTCAGTTATGTCTTAAGTAGGGGTGTAACGATACACCTATGCCACGGTTCGGTTCATGTCATGGCTTTGGAGCCACGGTTCAGTTCAGTTCTGTTTGCTGTAAAATGAAATAAATGTCTGCAATGTAGACTAGTCAGAAATAATATACTCATTTTACCATTTACCATAATGTAAAAAAGCACATTTAATAAAAATTGATGACACACACACAAGTAAATGTCCCACTGTAGCCTACTTAAACACATTAACTGTATGAATATGACTAATACTGATTAATAAATAGGCCTATAAGTTAAAGATATTAAATAGCAGTTTTTGTTAATACTATATTCATACTATAGTGAATACTATACCAATACTAACCACACTAATTTAAAAATAAACAAAATAAAGTGAAAATTAAGTGGCATTTTGTGGTTATGGAAATACACAATACATCATGAACTGTTAATGAATCATATAAACTGCTCCTGATGTTCAGAATGAACATCAGACCTGCATGCCTTCCCAGCTTCCCAACACACACGAAGAACCAGTTACGTGATTTATTGGTACTTTACTTTTATTTCGTGAATTACAAATTGACATCGTAATGTTGCATGCTCGTAGTTTCTCTTGCGACAATATACGGCGTGATAGGGGGTGAGCCGCCGCATGCGCGCGTGTAACTAAAGAGTGTGTGCTACGAGCACAGTATAACGGCTTACAGGACAGGAAAGTGGTTTTCTGAGCCAAGAGAGATTTTTTTTATTTTGTAACAAGCTACAAAAATGACGATGTTGCTGGGACTCCAAGGTAGCATTTTGCCTACCTGGCTAAATGGGGAAACTGGCTCTCTTTGCCCTTCCATGAAGCTTGAGCAATCGCCCAAGTCACGTGACATGCACTTGGAAGACAAAAGTTAGTGTATATTTAGTAAATTATATTATTATAATAATATTTAGTAAAAATACAGCTCTTTAGTTGTTAAAAGTGTACTAATTACCATTTAATCAAATGTCAAGGAAGAAAAAAATATTTTGTGGCATAAGGTGAAGTGAGAGCTGGGCTGGGGCAGCAGGGGGCGGGGCACGTTCGGTTCGACATGAGAGTATCACGGTTCGTACCGTGGGTGGTGTATCGCGGTTTTTTCGGTTCGGTTTAAATATTTTTGGTTTAAACACCCCTAGTCTTAAGTAAACATAAACATGATTTGCCATCACCACCAGCGTTTTTAGTCATTTTCACAAGTTTCATGGCCCACAGAATATCTTGTGTGAATATCTGAACATGCAATATATCAAAAGAAAGAACAGACCCTGTTTTATTCTAGCTTCATCCATTCTTTTATCAACACTTGAATGTGGGTGAGTTTCATGAAAAAAGCATCATTGACAAAAACGTGATTTTTCTCAGCTTTTTGCTCAAAGACTACATACAGATGAGATTCAGAACGATGGAGTAGATCAAATTCATCAACACCAAAGCGTCAAAGTCCTATAGCTCATCCTGGGTTATTTTACATATGCATCTGCTATTTCTGTTTCTTCTTTCCCTGTGTTTTGATCAAGAGATTCAGTACTCGTGCAGAAAATTTATAATAGCGCCCCCCTACCGTATAATAGTGAAAACATGGAAAGCAGGAAAATCTCATCAATGGCAGGTAAGCGTTTTCTCATAAAAGATGAGATAACAAAAAAAACACTCACTGCTCTTGACTGAATTTTAATAAGGGTTATTAAGGGACTATTAAGTGATATTTTACATTTAATTACTATTTCTGAAGCCTACCTGAAAATCTAGTTTAGATCTATGAAAAACCAGCTAACAAACTGTTTTTCATTTGTATGTTTGTTCTGTTGTATTTATGTAAAATCAATATCATGTATATATGTATATATCATTATATACAGTACCAGTCGGGAAAGTGTCCAAACTTTTGTAGTATGTTATAGTATGTGTAATATGTGTATAATATAGTACAGACTAGTACTGTACTATAATATACACAAAGAATATCGGCTGATATATCGATATCAGACTTTTTTACTCCCCAATATCGATATCGGCCCCCAAAAACCCATATTGTTACGGCTCTATTTAAAAGCCCCTATGAAATCGCCTGACAAGCACAGTATTTCGTCCTATTGGATGTTTGGGTGTTTTGAATTATGAACCATTATAGTTTAGGCACAGACACAGTTATTAACCATGCTTTGCGACTTGCTAGTTAGTGAGTGACACTGTCATTCTATAGAGCATTTGATTGGACAAAAATGTGTTGTTCAGGAAGAGCCACCACTATATTTAATCTGTTTATCTGCTAAAGTGAATTTAAATCAATATTTAGGAGTACACTATAGTCTCAAAGCTAATTGACATGGACTAAAAACCACAAAACTCTCATTTTGATTTTATGGAGTCAAGGCAGTCAACAGAAAAAGCAATAGACTCCATCAGCGCTGATCCTCAAGCACCCACAGCAATGCAAGATATTTTCAAGTCATTTTAACCAAAAAAAAATTATATATACACACACACACACACTCACCTAAAGGATTATTAGGAACACCTGTTCAATTTCTCATTAATGCAATTATCTAATCAACCAAATCACATGGCAGTTGCTTCAATGCATTTAGGGGTGTGGTCCTGGTCAAGACAATCTCCTGAACTCCAAACTGAATGTCAGAATGGGAAAGAAAAGATTTAAGCAATTTTGAGCGTGGCATGGTTGTTGGTGCCAGACGGGCTGGTCTGAGTATTTCACAATCTGCTCAGTTACTGGGATTTTCACGCACAACCATTTCTAGGGTTTACAAAGAATGGTATGAAAAGGGAAAAACATCCAGTATGCGGCAGTCCTGTGGGCGAAAATGCCTTGTTGATGCTAGAGGTCAGAGGAGAATGGGCCGACTGATTCAAGCTGATAGAAGAGCAACTTTGACTGAAATAACCACTCATTACAACCGAGGTATGCAGCAAAGCATTTGTGAAGCCACAACACGCACAACCTTGAGGCGGATGGGCTACAACAGCAGAAGACCCCACCGGGTACCACAAATAGGAAAAAGGCTACAATTTGCACGAGCTCACCAAAATTGGACAGTTGAAGACTGGAAAAATGTTGCCTGGTCTGATGAGTCTCGATTTCTGTTGAGACATTCAGATGGTAGAGTCAGAATTTGGCGTAAACAGAATGAGAACATGGATCCATCATGCCTTGTTACCACTGTGCAGGCTGGTGGTGGTGGTGTAATGGTGTGGGGGATGTTTTCTTGGCACACTTTAGGCCCCTTAGTGCCAATTGGGCATCGTTTAAATGCCACGGCCTACCTGAGCATTGTTTCTGACCATGTCCATCCCTTTATGACCACCATGTACCCATTCTCTGATGGCTACTTCCAGCAGGATAATGCACCATGTCACAAAGCTCGAATCATTTCAAATTGGTTTCTTGAACATGACAATGAGTTCACTGTACTAAAATGGCCCCCACAGTCACCAGATCTCAACCCAATAGAGCATCTTTGGGATGTGGTGGAACGGGAGCTTCGGGCCCTGGATGTGCATCCCACAAATCTCCATCAACTGCAAGATGCTATCCTATCAATATGGGCCAACATTTCTAAAGAATGCTTTCAGCACCTTGTTGAATCAGTGCCACGTAGAATTAAGGCAGTTCTGAAGGCGAAAGGGGGTCAAACACAGTATTAGTATGGTGTTCCTAATAATCCTTTAGGTTTCTATATATACTATATTTAGCGTTACAATATCATAACACAAAATCTTTTGCTTTCTGTTTCTGGCACAACAATAAACTGCATCAAGTAATTTACAAAGTAAACTTGACGACTCACGACAACACTTGTGGAAATAATATGTGATGGAAGATGTGTTTTTGTTTGGTTGGTGATGTGCAGTTTGTTTCTCTCTTTGCGAGACATAAATAACTTTTGTTCAGAAACATATTCAGTACCTATAGACTCAACAACAAGCAAACAAAGTGAAATAAAGCAGGGAGAAACAGAAAATCCTGGAATACTTAACTTGACATTTGTTGAGATGTTGAGATTAAACTAAAAGGCGATTTAGCTCACAAGAGAACACTTCTAAGGCAAAATGTCTCTTTTAAATTGTGTTTTTTCAGATATATTCATGAGGATGATTTACCACAACACAAGATACATTTCTACAGTCTCTAGCTGTTATTGGATAGCCTACTGGGTCTCCTTTTTTTTTTTTTAAACCAAGCACGATTATTGGTCTGAAATATTCAAACACCACTTCTCTGGACAAATAACAGTAGCGTCAAATTAGAAGCAAAATACCCTGCACAGCATCAAGTGCTTATAAACCGAGCCACCTGCAGCAGATGTTGATGATGCTGCGCAATTATGAGCGTTGGTGTGACGTGAGCGCATAACCCCGATAAAGCAGATAAAATGATGTCAACATCTCTGTCACTCGCTCCTAAAGCACAAATCAAATTCAGCAGGCGGTTCATTTAATTTCAGAGGCCGTTATAATTACTCCACTCCTGTTCAAGCATCACAGTTAAAGCAAACATCAGTTAAAGTAAACATTCCTAATATGGTTCCTCATTTGGCAATTAAAATTCAATCTGCAGTATCTCACTGCTTTCCCTTTTAATTGCTGCTCTCTCTCACCTCTCTTTTTGCCATAGCATTTAAAGAAATAACTACCACTGAGCTGTCCTCTAATTGCTTGTCACTGGGCATGGTTTTAGGAGCTATATTCCGAAATTGGCACGATTTACAAACATTGGGACCGAAGACGTTGTCCTTTGCCAAGAGCCGATGAAGAATAATTTTGTGTCTGACAGAGAAGGATACAGATTACACTCTACTCCTTTATTAAGTTATCACGGCCTTCACCTGTGAGCTATACGAATTAGTTTTTACAAAAGTACAAAAATTATGATACAGGCCACAGTGTTAGGTTAGAACCTGATTAAGGCAGAACTGCAATTAATTCAAACAGAATGCATGCTCATTAAGCCTAAACACAGTAAAATATCTGGAATACTGTGTGGTTCCATCACACTATATAGACATGTATACACTTTTTTTAAATAACTTTTTCCGTAAAATTTGTATGCGTGAGTGCTGCAGATGGTGACGTATTATGAGCATTCAGAATTTTTTTTTAAATAAAACTTTAGAATAAGAAATAAAAAGTCAATTATAAAAAAAAGAGTTCCAACTTCCAGTTATAAAGTCACAATTATGAGTAGGGCTGAAACAACTAGTCGATAATAATCGATAATGAAAATCATCGACAACGTTTCTCATTATCGATTAGTCGGGTCTCTGGCAAAGCTTCCACCAGTCGCGACAAATTACAGCACTGAATAACGCATTATGGACAAAATGCATATAAGATAGTGGAGTGTAAAGAGAGCAGCTGCTGCGGGAAAGGTACATGATCTAAGTGCCCAAAACATGAGAATTAAGCATTTTAAGCTTCTTTTTTAGCGTATACCATACCCTGTCATGCGCTCTGACATATGCGTGTGCGTCCTCAGCGCAAAACGTTCATTTTTCAGGTTATATTCGTATCTGTAAATGTTTCTAATTCATACAAGTATTTCCAGTTTGCATGAAAGCACGTCCTGACATATTTGAACTTCACTGAACGAGCACCGGTGCGGCTGGCGCGTGCATGCGTGTCAAACGCAGTCGAGAGGGAGACAATTAATATTCAGCGCAAAAACATTAATTTAGCTGAAATATTTGCTGTTGGAGGCTAAATTTAAGTTTAAAAGTCAACGTGTAATTAAAGTATTTTATGAGAGTAGTAACTGTAAAGGAATAACAGCTTGCAATTGAATATCCTAAATTTAAGATGTTTCTACAGGATAAAGACATGACAGTAACAGGTACTGTGTGTGTGTGTGTGTGTGTGTGTGTGTGTGTGTGTGTGTGTGTGTGTGTGTGTGTGTGTGTACTCTTATCTGCTAACACAGAGTTTGTGATTTTTTTTGTTTTTCTTTAACATCATTTTAACAGTCCTTTTGTTTGGTAACTTTTGCACATCATGTATAGCACAAATATACCCTTTATTATAGTAAAACCATGTTTTTTTTTGCCGTATTGCCTAGCATTTGTATAATCACACAAATGCCATATAGTTAAACTATGGATTTGAAGCAAAACCATGGTTAATTTGTGGTTACCATGGAATAACTACAATAACCCTGTTATTTATTTATTATTATTATTTATTTATATTTTTTGCTTGTTTTATTTGTTGTAAAACCATGGTTCAATTTTGTACGGGTAGATATATTCACTATGTGTGTTTTCATAGCACTCAGCTGACAAGTGTGTTTGAAGGACAGCATTGGGCAGGATGTGGAATAGCGTGTTTTGTCAATTTTTAAAAAAGTGCTTTTATCCGATTAATCGGAAAATACTCAGACAACTAATCGATTATCAAAATAATCACTAGTTGCAGCCCTAATTATGAGAAGCTGCTATTGTAAAAATTCAAATGATATAAAAAAATCAAATTATAATAAAAATAACTAAGTTATAAAATAGTATTTTCTTAATAATACAATGAAGTAGAAATGGATGATTGGTATGTTGGATTAAATGGAATAACTATATCTATCATACAGACCCACACATCTACATACGCAGGCCTATATTAGCCTACACTGTGGCAACCAAATGTAAAAATGGACTAATAATGGATTAATAAATGGATTAATAAACATACTAAATTGTTGTTTGAAAATGTAAAAATTGCAGAAAGTTTTCTGTGTTTAGGGGTAGGGGAAAAATATATAGTTTGTACAGTATAAAAACTATTATGCCTAAGAGTCCCCACAAAGATACAGCAAAACCGAGTGAGTGAGTGTGTGTGTGTGTGTGTGTGTACATGTTTTTCTATCCCAGTGGGGACTTCAAACTGAATACACACAGACTCATAGGGACTTGTGTTACTGTGGGGACCTAAACTGAGGTCCCCATGAGGAAACAAGCTTATAAATCATATAGTTTTTTTGTTGTTGTTGTTGTTTGTTTGTTTGTTTTGTTTTTTGGAAAATGTAAAAAAAAAAAAAAATGCAGGTTTTCTGTGATGAGTAGGTTTAGGAGTAGGGTTGGTGTAAGGGGATAGAATATACAGTTTGTACAGTATAAAAACCATTACATCTATGGAGAGTCCCCACAAAGATAGTAAACCATGTGTGTGTGTGTGTGTGTGTGTGTGTGTGTGTGTGTGTGTGTGTGTGTGTGTGTGTGTGTGTGTGTGTGTGTGTGTGTGTTTCAGCTGCAAAAAAACAACAACAAAAAACACATGCCTTAAATAAAAATGGTGTCATGTGTTGCAACACAAGTCAATAAACATGGAAGGGATTTAACCATGTCACGTAAACATCTTTATCCAACCCAATGTCTTGTTTATTAGCAATAATCGTACTGATTTGATTGTGTAGAACGTTGCAAATGCCATCGTTGTGCTGCAGTGTATTTGAGTACATTTTCCAATCACCCTTGCACTTTAACAAAACTCCACCATCTTTTTTCTCTCTTCGCGTAAGTGTAACCACCTCAACCTTACCCACAATCAATCTTAAACGGGAACTCACTTGCAGGAGAGACACCATATGGCTGTTTTTCGTCGTTATGGGCCGCTCTCGCATCGCCGTAGTGTGCGAAGGCCGAAGTCACCGGTAATCTACTCAGAGCAGGAGAGATGGATGACGCGCCTTATTCCAGTCAACGAACCAAGCTCGCGCCTGCCAGGCGCCTGCCAGCCACGTGCCACAGTAAGGAACATTTGGCCTGGATCTCGCGCGATATGCGACCCCACTCCATAACACAACGCTCACACGCCGACATAAATCAAGATGATTGGCTATATTTCTCGTTTGATGACTTTTATGGCTGATTTAACAGTCTAATAAATGTTGGTCAGTAATATAAATTCAGCATACAGTGTAGGCTATCTTATTCAGATAAAGAGCATGTTTATGCACTGACAGTGAGTAGCCTACTGTTTTTCATATTTGATATCTTAAAGGGTTAGTTCGCATACAATTCATAAAGAGATTGTGAAACTAATCCATATGAATTGGACAGTTCAGTGCAAAATGTTCTGAAGAGACACGATTGTTTTATATGATGAACAGATTTTATTTAATTAAAATGTTGGTAACACTTTACAATAAGGTTTCATTAGTTACCATTAGTTAATGCATTAACTAACATGAACTAACCATGAGGAATACATTTGTTACTGGTTTTGTTCATCATTTTTTTAATGTTAGTTAATAAAAATCCAGCTGTTCATGATTTGTTCATGTTAGTTCACAGTGCATTAACTAATGTTAACAAGATTTTAATAACGTATTAGCAAATGTTGAAATTTACATTAACAAAGATAAATAAATGCTTTATAAGTGCAGTTCATTATTAGTTCATGTTAACTAATGTTAACTAATGAACCTTACTGTAAAGTGTTAGCAGCATTTTTGGTTGAACTATCCCTTTTCAGAAGTGGGATAGTTCCCACTAATCCCTGATTCAGAAGGCCTTAGAAGTAAAGCGCAGCAAGTACTACTTAGAAGTAGCAAGTAAAGGGTATTTTGGTATCTAAAAATGTCCACTTTTCAGGTCCTTTTGTCTTTTTGCTGTAACATCTTTAATAATTGAATGAGTAATGAGTAAACAATTTTTTTACATTGTAATTAATATTTGAAGATGAACATTTACAGGACTTAGAACATCAACTTAGTTCCAACAACAATTAAAAACTACAGATTTGATGATCCAATTAAATATAATCTTACTAAGACAAATTATAGTTGAGTGCACTGATATGTACAGTACATGTTTTTATGTAAGTAGTCTGTTATAGCCTACTGGCCATATAAATAACAAATGGCATAATTTTTCTCAGTTTGAGGTTTCTGAATAAAATGTATGTTTTTAAAAAAGAAAAATTATATATATATTATATATATATATTTTTTTTTTTACTATTATTTTATGTCAGCCTTTGCCAGGGTTAAGAAATTGTTTATATAATGTAACATTCAAACAAATGGAAAAGACAAGACTGATCTTGAATCATAACTTGACAAATTAAAATTGCACTTAAGCATTAACATGCCATCATTTCCACTCAAACTAAGTTAAATGTTTCCTTTTCTAGCTCTCTTTTTCCTTTCACTTCCCACATGCCCCTTAGCTCTCATTCCATAGTTCTTCTCAGACAAATGATAAGTGTGCAGACACTAATGAGTGGTTTTAAATGGGCCTGTACTGTCTGGGCACAGGCCAGCAGGGACACTACGGCTCTTATGGTGCTGTGTTAACATTTCACAGCTCAACACTTGTCTATTCACCCTCTTCATATCCACAGAACGGTGAGCACCGAAGCAGCAAGTTTTCTTGGGAAGGCCCTCAAACGGCGCATTATTTCATATTGTGAAGAGATAGCGGTATAATATGCTGAGGTGAGCGTCGCCTGTCAGAACACTGAGCTCCTGTTGCTATGTTGGAAGGGTAGAGTGAGGGTTCATCTTTGGTTCCATTTTTGAGTTTGTTATTCTGCATTTCAACCTTTCTGTCCAATTATGAGTATTTTTAGTTTGGTTACAGCTCTTCTGCATGTTACATCTCAAATAAATATGGGATGATGAAGCCTGTCATCAAACGAAGGCAAGAATCACATGGACTAAAAATCTCTTTCATGGTATGAAATACCTTAAGGACAATGCAAAAAAAAAAAAAAAAAGAAAAAAGTAAAGTAAAAACTAAAGAAAAAGAATAGGAAAGATGTACGCAACATGATTTTTGTGTAAACAGTGGGGTTTGCTTATTATGCAAGCGCTAATTTCCCCCCAGGAGCTCATTAGAGCCTTGAGTGCAGCAGAGAGAAGCCCCAATCACCCGGCAGAGAGAGAAAGAGACAGAGATAGGGAGAGAGAGACCAGCCAAGCATATCTACATTATGAGAGAGCACAATGAGACACACTGAGAGTGTGTCATTGTGTCTCTTTGGCACACACACACACACACACAGAGCTTTGTCAGATTTCATTTTAGTGAAATGATTAGTGTTTGTTGCTCTCTAAAACCTGTAGGAGACGATCTTAAAATTTCAAAGCACAGAATCAGATTAAGAAAAATAAAAAGTACCATTTAATTTTTATTGAATCAAAGAAAAAAAAAAACAATGGTTAATTGATTAAAAGGGAGGGATTTTATCTGCTAAATATTCACATATATCTTACAATCAATGATAATAAAACTTTGTACTTTATAGTATTTCTGATATAGTTTCATCTTAGCCACATTTTTGACCGAAACAAAAACAAGAAGCATTGGTAGTTGGACAGCAGCCTGAAAATCCACACACAATCACTAAGTATTAACACTGAAATACAGAAATACAGAGTCGACCAGATTCATTTAGGCATTGAGTATATCATAATCATATAGAAACTTTTTTATGTATTTATATATGTATATATCCAGTATGCAGTCTTCTTGTGGGGATTCAGAGATCCTTCAGTCATGACAGAGCAAAGACGCCCTCTCAGAGAGACAAGTAAGAGTGAGCTGGAGGAAGCCAGAGAAAGAAGGGGCGACTGGACTGGGAGGAATGACAATGGCATTTTGAAACTCACAGTATGTATACGTATGGAGAGAATATACAAAGATGTGAAGGACAATCCTTAAAGCAGCTGAAGACTTTTGAGGGTGGATTGTGATGGGATGAGTAAGAGGGGGGTGGGAAGGGCTACGGTCCTCTGTACGCTTTCTTTCCAGATTATTTCAATTATCATAAGGATAATAAAAAAAAAGTTTTGGCTGTCCAGAGCTGTAGTCAAGCAGCAGAGCAAAGTGAGTGCGACTGAGAGCCTGCCACACTAAATTTTCACTTCCTATATTTTTTCTTTACATTCTCGCTATCATTCTATCTCTCATCCGCCCCCTTCTATCTCCCGCAAGCCGGCGAGCTAAAGAGCAATAGTCCTTCTGTGGCTTGCCCCTCCTCTACAGGGGGAAGACCAGGAAGCCGGAGAAGGTGGAGTACTTCCAGCCGCCCATCAGGTTGCCTCGCTCCAGCTTGAGGTATGCGCGGTCGCCTTTCTCCATTTGAATCAGGACGCCATTACTGGCCGCTTCACGTGTGACGTCCTGATCCCCGGCGAAGGCGGAGATCACTGGCCAGCCGTTGTGCATCAGGCTCACCTGTAACATTGAAGCATTTTGATTAGCGAGAAGCATCCTATTGCTGCATACTCTTTCTTCTGTTTTCTTCTCTGTCTAATTTTACTTGAAGGAACTGAAAAGTATATAAAGAATAGAAAGAAACTAAGCAGGTATTGCTCAGCTGAATAAAATCTGTATACAAAACCCCAATGGGACAACGGGAAACTCTAACGTTATTAGTATCAATCAGAGCCGTTTTAATCTTCTCATCCAACAATAATACATGTAATCTATACACTCTTGTTCCCTTTCATTTGCAAGCTGACAAGCCCCTTGATAATACAGTTGCCAGCTCCCTATGAAATCATAAAAGTTGATCAAAGCATTTATGGGCCTTTGCCAGAAGAAATGAAAATGGCACATTGCTTTATTTGTGTCTATTTTTCTATGCCAACCATTCTCAGACGGAGCCAGAAGAAGAGCGAAAATGACATTTGATACTGCAATGAGGAATGAGTTTGTGGTTATTGGAAAGGCACCTTTGAATGTTGCGCATGACCATCAGATACACAAAATCAGAGGCTATCACTATGCAAAAACACTGTTACACAATGAGAACGCACTCTCACACAGAGATAAAAACCACAAAAGACTCTCCACTAGCATACCCTAAACTTGCATTTGTTCACAGGATGAAAAGAGAATATCATCATGCATCTGATATCCTTTTTGTGTGACTTTCACCTTTCCAAAAACAAACCTCCAGCTTTAAGGCCCTGTAATTCTAATTCCATCCTCAATCTTCAAATACATGTAGAACATACAAATTGTATCAAAGAACCCAAAAAATTAGATGTGAGATAATGTGAATGGATCTCTCAACACACAATTTAATGCTGCATTTAGCAGAACCGACAGCGTCCTGTCCAAATGACGCTGTGGAGTGATGGAGGACAACCCCCTCGTTCTCTCAGTCCCTTTGCATGTCGCTTTGCCTGTCTCAGTCATGCATAATGGTTGGACACGAGCGATGACAAAATGCCCCCCACCCCCTTGTCATATCTATTCACAGGGTCATTATTTTAGATCAGAGAGTCATTTTCTTAATTAACGTCTGTCACATCAGTGGGTTTAAAGAGAATTGTGCTTCACGAAATATGGGCAGTATATCTGCAATCAATATTCAAATGCATGGCTGTCTGCTGCTTTGTCTTTTGAAAAGTGTTGCGTCAAGCTTTGCATGAAAAGTTTCTCTGACAATTTTACTAGACTCCTCAGTCTGTATGTTAGTATCCCCAGTGCTAACAAAATATAATAAGTGTTAACTAAATCATATTTGCGAGTTTTATAATAAAATTAACTTGCAATAAAAACAACTGACTAGAATTTTAAATACAGAATGTGATTTGATTTTGACACCTAAACCAGACCAGAATTTAGAAAAGGGAGGAAAAGCTTTTCGCCATCAGATACGCCATAAGATAAGGACTTGTCCTTTGAGTACTGAAGTAGAGTACTCTGTGGCATAATATAAAATTGACTGTGGGAATATGAGCTATGATATAAGCTGAAAGAAACTGCAATCAAATTTGATAAGAGTTACATTTACACCCAATGCAAGCAGTTCTCCTTTCACACAATTAATTGAGATCCATACAGATACTTTGTGTGCTGCTGTATTATTTATGGATCCTTTGTGTGTGTTTATTATATGTTCTGCATGGTAATAGAGAGGCCTGCTTCTCCCTCTCAGATAAACAGAGTGGAATTCATATTTTCTTTGAAGTGTGAAGTGTATATAAAAGAACAAAGGAAATATTTATTCGGCTAAAGAAAGTATTTCACATATAATTTGTTACTCTAGCCAAACATATGTATGAATTTGAGCACAACCCATTTAAAAAGTGGCACTAATTATGATCTACTAAAACCAGCATTAAATCACTTATAGAGATTGATAAGTTAATGTGTTTAAAAAGTGACAAATATGGTTTCAGTTTGCGCTAGACACATTAACTAGTAATTAACTAAGCATTATTAGGACAATATCTATAGTAAAGCAATATGTTGAAAAAAAAAACACTTCTGTCCTCCAATGTCTGGCCTTTCACACTTAATGCACAGCACAACCTATAAAATCTACCAATCTGCTCACATGCTTTTGTGCAAAAACACTCCATCTGATTAAAAACAAGTATAAATAAATGTATAAGAATCAATAATTCTTGTAATTCCAGTGAGCACTGTAATAGGCCTTCCAACGCAAGACTATATGTCACGTGTTTTCTCGTGTATATTTGTCCTAATTAAACAGTTGGATTAGAGAGCTTTGGTTTTGATATCTGTTTGTGTGTGTCCTATACACAGCTCCAACTTATTGTCTTCATTTAGTCAACGTTTCAGTGCATTTCAGAGATGAATAGGGAAATGTGTAATTTGACTTGCTTCTAATTTAGTCGCCGATCAGAGCGGAATAACGGAATGTAATTGTGAATCCTCTGAGAGACACGATAGTGTAATGATTCTGCGCTTTAATTAACCAAAACAACATGCATATGCACACACACACACACACACACACACACACACACATATAGGCTATATGCTGTGAGTGGTGTGCCGACAGGAGGCGAATCTGTCACGCGCGTTCCCTGTCCATGGTCCTGAACACGA
The DNA here is from genome assembly GCA_018749465.1 of Paracanthobrama guichenoti. Taxonomy (NCBI): domain Eukaryota; kingdom Metazoa; phylum Chordata; class Actinopteri; order Cypriniformes; family Gobionidae; genus Paracanthobrama; species Paracanthobrama guichenoti. Next base: position 15,271,511 of record CM031960.1, on the reverse strand, counting down.
GCCAGACTTGATTACGCGCCAAATTTTGGGTTGATTGTTAATCTCGTGCTAATTGAGTGAATAAAAGAAAGCGTTCCTCCCTAGACAACTGAAAATTTCTCATTTTTTTCCAACACACACTTTACAGTCCCACGCGCACCACGGAGCACTTCAGAGACTGGTGAGAATTAAGGTACGACGGGCACTTACCTGGATCGTTTGACGATTGTACACTTTCACTACGTGGAAATTAAAACTGTATATCCCTTTGCGCGGGGCGAAGAAATTGCTCCTTTCCTCGTCGAAACTTTTACCAACGTTCACAAGTACCTGAAGGATGATGCAGAGATCAGAATGGAAGTTAAACATGCAACAATAAGTAATATCGCTTAAAAACGCCCTTTTTAGTCTAAGTTTTGCCTCTTTAAGTTTTACGATGGACACTGGCTGGTATAGAGCAGCAAAGCGTTCAAATCCGCTCGTCATTCATTATATATACCAGAGCAGATGGAGGATAGTTTCCCGACATGAAAAAGAAGTTCACGGCTTTTAGATAGAATTGAAAAGCCATTAGCCTGTAATTGACCTTTAACGAAGTGGAAGGAAATGTGACATCTCCCCAGATTACACATAGCCTATCAGTTAAAGGTCTCGTTGCTGTGATATTTTTTTATTTTTTTGACCTAGTTTGTATTTGTAACCGTGAGACAAAAATCCTCCCGAAATTCACAACCAGCTATCGCGTAAAAAGTAACATTAAACAAAAGAAGTGGCTATTTCCATAGTGCAAATTTACCTGATCGAAATAGATCACCATTGTCCGATTGCTCATCTCCGACGGCTCGTGGTTCGTGTTCCTCACCACGGAAAAAGCCACTTTGGCGCTTCCAGAACGCACCGATATCCCAAGAGCCGTCCCAGTGGGGTCCGAGGTGGGATTTGAGTCGCACACGACCAAGCATTTCCCCTCCAGTACGATGGGTTCTGTCTCGTTCTGTGCGTATGCGTGGCACACTAACCACACTGCGCCTAGCACCAACGTCAACATCATGCCAACTTCACTCCGCACCTAACAGCAGTCTTCCCGCAAAGACACAGCCCACTCAAATCCCAAACCAAAATCACTCCAAACCTGTCCTCACTGTAAAACGAAGTCCCTCCAAACAGTTCAAGTCAAGACTACAACCGTTTTCCCCCTCGTTCCCCTCTCAGTCCGTAGTGGAAGAACCGACTGAAAGCGGATCAAGGCCCTTACCGAGCTCGCGCGCAGTAGAATACATAGCGCGTGGGGTCCGTCTGCTCGCGCGCTCAATTATTGATATGTGAGATATTAGAAGTGAAACACAAAGGCTCGTGAGCGCAATCCTCCCGCCCTTCTCACGCTCCCCTCCGGGCCCCCAATCAGCGCAGGAGACGGTCTTCACTTTTCCAATCCTTTTCCGAGCAAGTGCACGGACCGCCTCCTCTCGTGACGACGCCGATGGGGTCCCACCCCTCAAAAGAAGTATCTTACAGGTGGACCCTACTCAGCAGACAGAAGGGGATGACACCCCGATCCTCGGAAAATGGGGGCGCGCTATTTTGTCATCGTTTTACCGGACACAAGGACGCAACATGCCATGTTAAAATGTTACTCGAGATGAATGGATTGCGAGCGCGCGGACACACAGCGGAGGTTGTCTCCAGGAACGCCGGGTGGAAGAAGTTCACAAAGTTGCTTTTGCTCACTAACGGACTCCTACTGCTGAGAAAAAGGACACTTTACGAGAGCAGAGATGCTTAGCCTCACATTCTTCTACAGATGGACAAGCCAACTTTAAGCAAGGAGGACTATTGTGTTAAAAAGTCATTCTAATAGAAAATGAATGTAGAAATGCTACAGCAAATAGGCTACGTGTTTAAACGGGTAACTATCAGTTACCTCATGAGATACAGCAGGTAAAATATATTAGATTTAATGGACAATACATCGGGTTTGAACGTAAAAGTACCATATTGAATTACCATATCATTTATTTAAATTCTACAAGAAATTGCATAGGCTACGTTTACAGTCTAAAACTATTGTTGCTTCTTGTCTGTAAGAAGAAAAAAAATCTAGTGGCCTAACTTTTTACCGTTTAATATTAAAAAGACGTTGCTGAAAGAAAATAGTTTATATATACACACACACACACACACACATATATAATATATATATATATATATATATATATATATTTTTTTTTTTTTTTTTAAATAAGTTAGCCTACATACACGAAGGTGTTTCATTTTATAGGTTGTTTATTGATTTATTTTTCAGTAGCAATCCTGTTTGGTGTTTTACTGTAGATAGGCCTGTATATGTATTTTTAGGTAGGCTATGGTTCATGAAAAGGCCAGTTTTTTGTCGAAATTTTAACTGGGTTTTGACGCATGTAAAATAGAAAAATGTCATAGAACTGATGTAGTTATTTTAATCTATGTCAAAATCAATACCATTCCAGCTGGCTGTACTGACATCATCTGTAATACAATCTTTACCGCATTTTCTTTAGGAAACCTATGGCGCATCGTGAATGGGCTACACGGGAAAGTCTGCCTATGATATTGACGCCACGAAACTTAGGAAGCATATGCTTTTGCTCAAAACATATAGCTCAGAGTTTGAACGTGTGTGGATGTGGCGTCTGAGGCCCGCGCGACACTCATTTTTCTGACAGCACTCATTCTGCGCCAGCATGACATTTAATAAATGAGATCACCGAGCAGGTTTTAGCAGAAAAAGAGACATGGCGAACTAAACAACAGAGGACGAGCTTGACATTTGAAAGAAACAGTGATAAAGCATGTAGGAGAATACGTGAGTTGAGCCGAAGAGTTCATTAAATTGGACATTATAATTGAGTCGCAGATATTTTGTGTGCACACAAATGGACACCTGCTGTTATGGTGAAAGCAAAGAGAATAAACAGTATCTCAGCACCTGTATTTTACCGCTATATCTCAACAGGAGCAGACAGCATGCTGGTCTGGAGTCAGCAAGTCACCTATTCACTTTATCAATAGAAATGTTCAAAAGAAGAGCTGCAGTCACAGCTTTAGTAAGTTAAGCCACCCACAAGACTGCAGTGGTTCACTGTTTAAAAATACAAAAACAAAGAAAAACCCACTAAAACTGAGTGTAAAATTGAAGTGTATTTGCTGGCTCAAGTGCCTTAAAAGTAGTGTTGAAAATTAAAACATGCAATTATACATTCACTGCACACTTATGACCACTTTGAATGTAATTGCTGATTCAGAAAATCTAACCAAAACTCTGAAAACACTAGTTCAAATAATCAAATGATGGAGTATTTGATGAAAACGAAGCACACGCACACACAAAAGGATGGATGGATGTATACAGTGAATACTGAAAATGTGAATAATTTTAACAAGAGGATCATACAAAATGCATGTTATTTTTACTGTCCTGAATGAGATATTTTACATAAAAGATGTTTATAGTCCAGAAGACAAAATTTATTTTGAATTTATAAAAATGACCCCGTTCAAAAGTGTATGTACCCTTGATTCTTAATGTCTTTACATGGATGATCCACAACGATATTTTTTTTTTTTTTTTTTTTTTTTTGTGATGGTTGCTCATGAGTCCCATGTTTGTCCTGAGCAGTTAAACTGGTCAATGTTCTTCAGAAAAATCCTTCAGATGCTGCAAATTCTTCAGTTTTCCAGCATCTTTTGCATATTTGAACCCTCTCCAGCAGTGACTGTATGATTTTGAGATCCACACTGAGGACGACTGAGGGACTCAAACACAACTATTAAAAAAAGGTTCAAACAATCACTGATGCTCCAGAAGAAAACACGATGCATTAAGAGTAGGGGTGAAAACTTTTGAACAGGATGAAGATTTCAATTTTTTTTTTCCCGAAAGACAAATTAAAGGGTACATAACACACTGTTTCTGCCAGTCTCATGTTAATCTTGAGTACTTATAGAGTCTTTAGTTTTATCATATTTATAAAAGACAGATACACTGTACCGAAAACAGCCGAGCTTGTGCAGGCGTGCAGTGGGCGGAGAGTCACAAGCACAGCACACATGTACACAATACATCATGGCATTATCCCTGGATAACTTTGGATTCACTATATGTTTGTGTTGCTGATATCATATGCACTTATGCGCACTTATTTAAAACACACACACACACACTTCTTTAGTGACATTGTTGATTTCGTGGTCTAAAAACCAAATGACAGCGCTGCAGACGGCTTCCATAACCCAAATGAAGCTTGTTGACCGACGCTCTCGTGCTCCTGCTCTTCCTCCCTTTATGATGTCATACAGGGCCATACTCGAAAAAACTTTCCGAAACTTATTTGAATCCTGAAGGAATGTATTTGGCACAGAAATACTCTGTCATACATCCATCTTTTGGCCATGTTTAGCATGGGAATCCAGCTCTTCAACAGTGTAAATAAGTCAGAATGCATGAAATAGCATTAGACCACCCCTTTAAGTGCAATTTACCTTGATCTTCACATTCAAAAAGTTTTCACCCCTGGCTCTTAATGCATCGTTTCCTTCTGGAGCATCAGTGAATGTTTGAACCTTTTTTAATAGTTGTGTTTGAGTCCCACAGTGTGACAACATATCTCAAAATCATACAGTCACTGAGATTCTGTTCTAGGCTATTTAAAAAAAATATATATTTTATTATGTTTATTCTTTTTATCTTTTTGTTTCTGCTGAGAATCAAATGTCTTTAGATGACATTATAACTATTCAAACAAACAAAAACACATTTAGGAACATTATATGTACTTAGATAATGAGTAATACACTTATAACCAGATAGACAGACAGACAGACAGATAGATAGATAGATAGATAGATAGATAGATAGATAGATAGATAGATAGATAGATAGATAGATAGATAGATAGATAGATAGATAGATAGATAGATAGATAGATAGATAGATAGATAGATAGATAGATAGATAGATAGATAGATAGATAGATATGACAGTCGCCTGATGCTGTAGATGAACAATGAAAGCCAGGTTAGTGGAGCGTCAGGACAGATGTTGTCTTGTGACAGCTTCCCTGTGAGGAATGTCCTGTCACACTCCGCATCCCGCAGGTCTTGTTGCATCATTCTGTTGCCTACGGTGCTTCCATCTCCCGGCATCGTGAAGCAAGAATGGTGTAAATAAAGAGAGAGAGAAAGAGAGGTGTGTCAGTGACATGCTAGGCGTGACGGTGTGTGTTGGTGCCAGCTGGCTCTTAATGCCTGGCTGCTAGTGCAGGAAAACACCTTTAGTACATGATAACAAAACGCATTTCTGTCCAAAAGGAAAATCAAGGTAAGTATAGATCCCTCCCAGCTGAGTAAGACTACCCGGAACACAGTCATTAAAGAACAATTAGCATGCAAACACTTCAGTTCTCAAAAGGAGAAGTTAACAACCAAAGTAATTAGCACACTAAAATATTTATCACCTTGCAAATGACACATTTTCCCAGGGAGCCTCCATAACTCCATGCATTCCTTAGTTATTGTTTGTTTTATGGAGAACTGAAAAGCAAGCTTCTCACAGAGGTGCCTCGTCTTTGCAGTTTGGTAACTAAATACAGACTCAATTGACTGCAAATAATCCTCCGAGTTAAACTGTTTTCGATTCCAAACAGGATTGGGAGGCATAACTGATATTGCTGCAAGCATGTTTCCTTTTCCAAAATGAAAGATTGATACTAATCATATTAAAACTTGAGGTTGGTGCACCGTATATTTAATGAACCTCGTTCCCTTTTCATTTTACACATTTTGAGGTGAAAGTGATGATTAACTTGATTAGGAGATAGCTGAAACCCATTTTTTTGCTGGTGGTAATCCAATCAAGAATGTAAAGCGTTGTAAATGCAATTTGACAAATCACATTAGTCTGTTATTGGCGGCCTGTTGGTGGCTCGTCAGAAATATAGTTTCTGTCCTGTAGGCGATTCAATAATATGATTTGAAAAGAGTTTGGCTTGAGTCCACCCCAGCAGGGACATACAAGGACAAGGTGAACATCGGTGTCACAGCTTTAAACAATTTATTCTGTGTCAGCAGAGGAAAGGTGTGTATTCAGTAGGTTGTTTACCATTCAGAATGTATTTTAAAATTCCAATTTGATTTTGAACTGAGGTGGCAAACAGGACGCAGAATTGTAATTCGATTTTGAATGTAAGGATGAACAATTACAATGAATTGAATGCAATTAATTCAATGAATAAATAGAAAAGCAAAGTGAAATTTGTCAAGACAAACTCTGAATGTTTGTAAGAGTTTGTATGTTGAACTATTGAATGTAGAATAAGATACAGTATATTCTTCAGTTCTGAATCTTGCACAACCCCTGTATACCCTCACCCTTTGTAATAAATCTTTCCCTCGTGGGTCAAAATTACCTGAAGTCCAAAAATTATACTCTCAATTATTTTTCCGTCCAGAAAGCTTATTTCATTTCATTTTGATATTTTTTGTTCTATTTTAAATGCGTTTTTTATATATTTTTATTTATTTATTTACCTTTAAATTTACCTTTATCAATAAATAATAAATAATAATTTAAGCACATTCTTCACATTCTTTCTTTTCAATTTCATGCATATCCCATTTAATTCAGCTCAAAATGTATTCGATTGGGTGTCTTTGCTGACCTCTTGTGGAAAAAAAATAACATAACATGATATTTCATGACTCTTGCCACTAGATGGCTTTATAGCACTATATGGAGCAAAAGAGCTGTTCCACTGGGTCCTAAAGTAATTTCTCTTCCATATGCATTCAGAAACACAAGTAGACATTCCAAAAATTATTTTCTGGTAAAGTTTTAGCACTTTTAGTTTGAATTTTGAGCATTATAGGTTTTTCTATGAGTATTGAAGCATTCCCCCCATTCCATTCATTCCTATGGGAGTCAAATTGACCCGTGAGGGAAGGATGTTACTTTTTTAAATTTCAACCACAAAACTCCTCAAATCCAGTCAATTTTTTTGTCTATTCGTGGTTCAAGTGCAACAAAAGTCCTAGGGTCTTGAACCACTCCGATAAAAATAAAAAAATGTAATGAGTTTCGGGTCAAAATGACCCGAGAGAAGGATAAGGGCTAATCAAGTTAATGAGGAGACAATCATACAGTGAGCACTTCAAATAATGAATGCTTTGCTCTCAAAGCCAGTGACAATAAGGTTAAATTATTCAAATTTTGCATTTCCAGTCAAAATCAGAAAAATCAAATCATATCATATGAGTTTGCAAACATAAAACTCAACAAAAAAGTATGAGAGGCTTTTATCCGAAATGCATTCTCCGATTAGACATTCTTATCTAAACATAAAATATCCCTCTAATTTCCATGTTCCCTTCTGCTTTGCGCTGGAGTTATGGTGCACTCAGCTGGCTGGGAAAATAACCATTAAGGACTTGCAGAGCAATAGAATAAATATTGCATGCAGTGATATAGGACTCACTTGACTCTTAAAGAGACAGTCAGTAGACGCCTTGAAGGCAAAACTGCAGAAATCACGGAATCACTTTGCTCTTCAGCAAATGTTTAACTATGAACCAATTAAATTAATGGAAATGTTGTGCCCTCTCTTGATGTGTCATACCTTGTCACAGCAATTACACATAAGGCCACAGAGTCTCCACAAGGTATAATTTCGTGCGTACAGCACCATAAACTTGTTATGACTCATATGACATTGCATATAAAAATAGAAGGCTGTGCATGTGCCCTGCTGCATGTAATATTAGTCAAAGTGGTTCTCATTCAGAATAGGATGGGAGGAAGGGAGGATTTGGATGAGGAGGGAGGTCATTAGAATAATCATTTAAAGCAGCGGCGTGTGAGTCCTCCTCAGTGTGCGATTCACTTTTATGGTTCAAGATGTCTCCCACCTGGCACACAAACAATAAACCTCCATAACAATAAAGACGATGCTTTACACGCAGACACGTCCGCACATGTGCACCCACGCGAGCTCTCTGAATCACCCTGCCGAGCCCGGCGAATCTGCTGCTCTGGCCTTTTTTTGGCGCCGAGGCCTCCAGACCCCCCTCTGCCTGTAACGCGTGTAATCATGGCTTTCATTTGGTTACAGGAGCGGAAGGGCCGCCCAGAGATGGCTAGATTAAATCTTCCATGTGTCAGAGGAGAAGAGAAAACAGCATTGCGCTGCCTAGGGAGGGCTGGTGAAAAATAACCTGTCATCACTTTCGCTGGTTTTGGCTGCTCTCTCAGTCCTCTATCGGTTCGGTTGTTCACTCACTCCGTCTCTCTCTGGGTCTAATTCGCGAGGCGGGGTTTTCAGGGGACAAGGTGAGAGACGCAGGCGGTCTGTAATAAAGAGAGACAGCCTGATAGGAGGCAGATGGAGGATAGGGGAGAAGGAAACGAAAGTGGGAGAGAGAGGAGAGGATGCTTCTGAGAGGGAGAGTTCGGGACTGGGAGAGAAAAGAGGAAGAGACACTATGTCCAAAGAACAAGTCATGCAATATGAGGAGTATTTACTTCTGTTATGGTGCTACTTGAGAATCAGCTGCATAGACGCTCATTGCCATATCTGAGACCAAAAGACCAAAAAAAGCCATATATTTAAAATACAATCTAACAAGCCAAAGTGATCCTTTCATGCAGAGACATTACATTTTATTGGCATGAATAGATTACAAACCATTTGTCGTTTTTTTTATTTTATTTTTCATTTTTAATTCTATCTGTCTATCTATGCAAAATCTAATTGTTTCTCAAAAAAAGTTTAGTATTTTATAATAAAACTACCACCATCTTTAACAGTGTTAAAAATAATTGGTTTCAGAAATAAACTTTTTTTAAACACAGCATTTGCCTTCTGGAATATATTAACAATTATGAAGACATATTATCCCCCCATTTAAAACACACACAGTATGTGAGTCCATTTATGTAAATCACTTTAATTTACTTAAGTCAATTAACTTTATTTTTAATCTGAACAATTATGCCTGTTATGCATAAAATCAAATCAATATCAAATACAAGAACCCTTGTAAATAATGCTCAAGGTATTGTAAAACAATAAATGCTCTACCAGAGTATATATTTTAAATAACCAGAAGTTGACTATGTTATATTAGTTCTCTACTGTCACTGTAAATTTGTATCTTTTTCACGTTTTTGAGATGTTGAATATGAGCTAGCAGACCACAGCAAATACAGACAGCTGATGTAGTGTCTGCAGAGGCACTGATCCCATTAGTAGATAGGCCTAGAATAGAATATAAAAACATAAGAAAATATTTTAGATATAGAAGAGGAATTGACTATGGGAGCACATTTTACTCTCACATTTGATCTACATAATTTTCTTTCACAGAAGCTCACACCACTAAACGGGCCTATCACCTTGTTTTCATACTAGGAAATGAATCAGAAGCATGTGCAAAAAGATGTGTAAAGAGAGAGATATGGTGAGAAAGAACTTATATGAGTTGTGATGAGATACCTAGGAGAGCAGAAGAGAGCTTGAGTGCACAGGTCATGCCTTGAGGTGGTTTAATTATTAATACCATTAAGTAAAAGGTTTGTTCTAAATACTAATCGATAAGTATTACATTTCTGCACAAAACTTGTCCCTCACCCAGGGCCATCGCTACCATTCATGAGGCCCCATATTATAACAACATAAAATATTATTGCGTCATTGCAACAAATTTTGCATGTAAATGGGAAAGCACCACTCTCATTTTCTACAAAAATAAAATAAAATCTAGTTTTAGTTTTAAGTGCATTATTTTAAGTGTTTAAGGCCTGGTTTCACAGACAAGGCTTATATTAAGCCAGGTTTAGGCCTTAGTTCAATTAGGACACTTAAAGTAGCTTTTATAAACATGCCTTAGAGAAAAACATTACTAATCTGTATCTTGAGACAAAACAATGGCACTGACATACTCTATATTGCCAAAAGTTTTGGGATGTCTGCCTTTACATGCACATGAACTTTAATGACATCCCATTCTTAATCCGTAGGGTTTAATATGGAGTTGGTCCACCCTTTGCAGCTACAACAGCTTCAACTCTTCTGGGAAGGCTTTCCACAAGGTTTAGGAGTGCGTTTATGGGAATTTTTGACCATTCTTCTAGAAGCGCATTTGTGAGGTCAGGGACTGATGTTAGAATGAGAAGACCTGGCTCGCAGTTCTATCGGGTTGAGGTCAGGACTCTGTGCAGGCCAGTCAAGTTCCTCCACACCAAACTCGCTCATCCATGTCTTTATGGACCTTGCTTTGTGCACTGGAGTCATGTTGGAACAGGAAGGGGCCATCCCAAAACTGTTCCCACAAAGTTGGGAGCATGAAATTGTCCAAAATGTCTGGGTATGCTGAAGCATTAAGAGTTTGTTTCACTGGAAGTAGGTGGCCCTAGAACCCCTAAAAAACAACCCCACACCATAATCCCCCCTCCACCAAACTTTACACTTGGCACAGTGCAGTCAGGCAAGTACTGTTCTCCTGGCAACCGCCAAACCCAGACTCATCCATAGAATTGCCAGACAGAGAAGCATGATTCATCACTCCAGAAAAGTCACTGCTCAGACCTATTCTTTCACAAATGTTTATAGAAGCGTCTGCATGCCTAGGTGCTTGATTTTACACACCTTTGGCCATGGAAGTGACTGGAACACCTGAATTCAATGATTTGGAGGGGTGTCTCAATACTTTTGGCTATATAGTATATTTATGATATGTCAGTGCAAGTTGCTTTCAGTTAAAACAGCTCAAACATTAATTTTAGTCTGGGACTAGCTTAAGCTTTGTCTGTGAAACCAGAGGGTAAATGCATTTATTAATAAGTGTTCATTGCAAACCCATTGAAACAAATATAATTTTATGACAATGAGCACGTGGGGGAAAATAATTGGACTGTATAATAAAGAGATAGATTACAATTATGATAACTGTGTGTGAGCATATTATGTGGGTGATGGTAGTGATACTGCGATTGCAATATGTGTAAGGGCTAAGAGGTCAAGGCTTGCTGGTTAGTGTGACCCTGTTATCTTCTGCTGGTAGATGCTGTAACTACACCATATGGCAGCAAAAAACATTTTTTTTCTTTTTCCATTTATGACCATTCAAAATATCTGTATTCTGGTCAAATAAAATGTTTTGCAAGCAACATTTAAATATCATTATATTAAAGCAAATATTTTGACAGTTCTTTATTAACAAAAGTTGGAGCTAAACTCTGCCCTCCAGGACAGACATTGAACACCCCGATCTAAAATAATTTTTGCTTACTGGTACGGTTGAATTGGTTTATCAAAGGTCAGTAGCAAAGACATTAGTTAATAAACTCTGATTAAATACATAAAGAATATTTGTAATGCGTTACTCCTAAAAGTGGTTGTCATGATGTAACAGCTTGCAGCTTAAAAACAAGCTGAGCAAAGATTGGAAGGTTTAAATACCCAGAAAGGTCCTCCAATTCAGATGAATTCAAACATTAACAGAAAGCTTTCTCCATACTATAGGCCTCCTTGGGGAGAAGTGGATTTTATATAGCGTGTTCAATGCACAGATCACAAGGAAGAGAAATATGTTTGTGTAAGTATTTCTTCTGTGTGTATACAGTACATGAGCATGTACGTCTAACGTTTGAGACTGTTTGTTTAAATACTGTAAACACTCGACAGCCCCTGTTGCATGCAGATACAGTCCGCACTCAGCACATGAGGTGTGTATCCTCAGTAAACAGAGTATAGAAGTGGTGTGTTGACAGAAAAGATCGATACTCTGGTAACTGCTGATGGGAAACGGAACAATCTTCACTTCTGATCCCTCGGTAATAACACCGCCAGTGTCACAGACACACACACGCTTGTCACTCAGCCTGATGAGCATCTTACAATCTCTCTCCCAATATCTGCGTGTATACGCTGCACATTAATGCAGCAAACAGACACGCACATTAATACACATTTGTGAGATGTTGTGAAAAATATAGTTGAACATGCACATATTAAATTACATGTGCATTATTAGAAAATGTAAAGAATAATCGAGTAGAAACAGGCTAAAACTCAAATGCAGTCACGCGTGTAAACACATGCTCATCAGATACCGTCTGATGAATCATTGGGATGGAGGCAAAGGCTGCTTTGGGGTTGAGTCAGCATGAGGTCTAACATCTCAAGCCCTATATTCATTCCTGGTGGCAACAATTGTGAACAAGTACTATGTACACTTGACTGAATTTATGAGGGACAGGATTATAGTGGGAGAGCTAGACTGGATGGGTACTTTTGGTTGTCAAGCATAATAAAGTCTTAAAAGTACCAATCAAATGTCTTTCAAAGATTGTCACCAAGCTCTTTTAGAGATCGAAACAATTCCCTGTGGAAAAAAAAGAACCTTGGCTTTTTAAAACAGGTTTCAAAGTGCATTTTTTGAAAACGATACCATTACCGTCTCCATGTAAACAACAAATACATGACTCTTCGAAAAAGGTAACGTCATGCGTATTACGTGTTCGCGGGGTGTTTCTTGACAACATCGTTGTCGCGTAAACATACCCTTAGCAACGCTGCATTTATTTGATCAAAAATACAGTGAAATTGTAATATTGTGAAATAAATGTTTTCTATTTTAATAATTAAAAACATAATAATTTAAAAACTTAAATTAAAAATTATTAAAAATAATTATTAAAAAATATTATTTTTAATAATTTAAAAATTATTAAAAATAATAATTTAATTTAAAAACATAATTTTATATCATTTAAAATATAAGTCTTAAATATCACATGATCCTTCAGAAATCATTCTATGATTTGTTGCTTCAGAAACATTTCTTATTATTATCATCAGTGTTCAAAACAGTTGAGTTAAGCTTTAATTTTTTTTTTTTTTTTTTTTTTTGCCAATTAAGGACGATCAAAAATAAACATCCCATACCAAGGACAGCTCAATATTTTCACTTATAAAACAAGTATTTATTCTGTGAGAAAAACAATTATATAATGCCAATGTGATTGATTAAATGCTTATACTGTTATGAAAAAACATATGTGAAACATAGTTATTCTTTTAAATGAAAGCTAATTGAACACCCCTGAACTATAGTTTAAAATTATTAAATTAATTATAATAATAGAGTTTGAAAAGCACAAAAACCCTGGCTTATACTTGTGTACAACATCATTCCCGTCTTCTATTTCAGGAAAGGTACATAGGCGTTCTGAAATGAGACTGTAGAGAGATGAATTGCTCAGGAAGCAATTTGCATTCTGAGTGTGTTAAAAATGTACCTTATATGATTTTGAAGATAAAAAGCTGTCTGGTTCATACGTCCTAATGAATCTAAATGTATGCAAAGATACGAGTGAACTTGACCATGTTAACATTGCACTGAGAGAGGTCTTCCTAAAGTGCACTCTTTACCCACATTTAAAGAGAGAGAGAGAGAGAGAGAGAGAGAGAGAGAGAGAGAGAGAGAGAGAGAGAGAGAGAGAGAGAGAGAGAGAGAGAGAGTGAGTGTGAGCGGCACAGCCAAATAGACAGACAGTTTAAAAATGCGGGTATGCAGAGAGATGAACACTTTAGCTTTTTCAGACCTCAAAAAAAGAATCACTGGCCAGCTATGTAGGACAAAAAAAAAAAGGAAGTAAAGGAAAACAGTAGATGAGTGAAAGGAGAGACCAGGATGGAAAAGATAGAGATGAAGAGGAAGGACAGAGATGTGATGTCATGGTAACGGAAAAATGTTGTTTAAAAAGCTTAGAGGAATAACAGCTTGACCATTAACATAAAGAAAAAACTGACTTATGAAAAAATTGACCTTTTTCACTTTTGCTCAGAAACATTTAAATGAATAGTTCACTAAAACAAGTTAAAATTCTGACATCATTTCCATTTCAATTCATTCCAACACCACATGAAGGAGAAACTTTGCAGAATGTCTATGCTGCTCTTTTCATTGTACAACAAAAGTAGATAGAGGACAAAAACGTACCACAAAAGTACTTCATATAACTTGCGGTCTTTATTCAAATGTTCTACCGCAGTATAAAGTGTATGATAGCAGTTCTAATGAATTGGTCCTCAGTTTTGAATGCCCAAATAAGATTTGAATGGTTGAGTGGAAGGTACATTTTTCACTTAAATTAAAATGCAACCTGCTCCTCACACACGTTTGTTGTATGGCTTCTGGAGATCTATGAATAACATATTGTACTGTTTGTCCTATTTGGAGCATGGCAGTATATATCACCACTTTCCTTGTATGGAAAAGAGAAGCTCAGACATTTTGCTAAACATTTCCATTTGTGTTCCATCAAAGGAAGAAAATAATTCTGGTTTGGAAAGACATGAAGAAACAGAGTAAGCACTGAATATAGGCAACATAACACCTTTGACCATGAGGTGTGACACACTAACATTCAAAAGTGTAGGGTTAATAAAACATTTTTTTTTACATTAGAATGCATTAAATTGTTCACAGCATATCAACAGTTATTTCACAATTACGGTTTCACTGTATTTAGCATTTATGACTTTAAGCTTATCATGAGCTGCTCATGTGGCAGAGGAAAGTTCCAACATAACACATTCTTGTGTCCTATACCTGCTAATACCACAGGATGGTTACACAGTAAGTGTAACCAGCATAATAGGAGAGTACAATCGATCTACTGGATGGGAGCAAGAAAAACACTAAAACAATCCCCTAAACACCATCCATGTCTTGGTCTCAGTTTTCTCTGTTTGTCTGCTGGTTTCTCTTGCACCTAAACCGTAAACCGCAGACACTTCTTGGTCAGTGATCTCGTTCACTCTTTTTGAATACATTACCAGATCTCCTTTTCTCTCTCATTGTTTCTGGTGGGAGAACAGAAACAGAACAGCCTCCTGCAAGTTGAAAGAGGAGCAACTCAGTCCAGCTGGAGAAAGGTCACTAATGACAGGCCTTCAGCACGGCTGTCAGAGTAGCCCACAGATATCTCACACACATACACAACTGCCTCCACCTGCATTGAGCCGTGCAGAGAAAATGCCATTAAACTCAAATGATAGATAGTGAAAGGGATAAGCAGATGAGCAGACATAAAGGACAAATGAACAAAAGAAAAAAGGGCAAAAATAAATATAAATGAATGATGGAGACGGAGATCCACTCTATGCTAGTGAGAAAACGAAAATCATATTAGCCATTTTGTTTAATTGTTGCCATCTAGTGGACAAGATATAAATGAACTGAATAATAGACAAAGTTCCCATCTATTCTTACAACCACATTTCCCCTTATATTGATGTACATCCTATTGGGTCAGACATATCAAGATATCATTCAGCTCTTTTTTGAGTAGCCAGTGTGTCACAGCCATGAAACATAATTTGCTATGGATATAAAAATGTTTGCATCAACATTAAAGCAAATAGAATGAACAACTAGCCACACGATTTTGATTTTATAGGGTCTGTAACGGGGCACGAGTCTCCTTCTGTGGCACTCGTCTATCAACACATGATGTGTATATAGCCTACCACACATACACATGCTCACTCAATCACATGCACTTACTGTCACTAGGTCCATGTAGCCTCAAGGCTTGTGTGGCTATAGTGAAGCAGCGGTTCAACACTACATCATACTGTCCTCTGTCAGTGATATCACATCTCATCTACCCTCCAGCCACTCGCTCAGCATCACCCGACCAGCAGGCCCACATCCAGCCTGCTACAACTGTCCCAGGTCTCAGAAAGACTCTGACGGGATCAGACACTCAAAGGCCTATGGTCATAGTCTGAGATAGGGATAGGCCAAAATGGTCGACTAGTTGTTGGTCAACGATTTTTAGAGGTGTTTTAGCATATTACCGCTCACTGGTTAAAACCCTCTCAGAAAAGTTGTCATTAAATTAATTCCCTTTAAAGTACCATTAGCTGTTACATAAAAAAGTACAAAAACATGTCACTATTTTTGAATGCATGCAAATGGCTTACGTAAAAGTCCCCATAATATGAAAACCTGACTTTCATTATATCGTCAAAAACAAGTTGTACATTTATTTTTTTTAAGTATCTTCTTTTGTGTTACACAGAAGAACACCTTATATGTTTGGAATGACATGAGGGAATTAAATAAATACATTACATTTTTTTTCTAATTAGCTGAAGGTAGTTTTGTCTGATGCAGCGTCCGAAGTCGTGTACTGTCTGAGTACGTTACATTTGAATTTACTTTGTGACCATTAAAAAAGTATGCTCTATTTAGTATGAATATGGGTAGTATGAATGAAATTCTGATGTACTACATCCACCATGTTGTTACTGTCATGTGACCAACCAGCGTCAGTTCCATTCATCCCCTCCCATGGCATCACGGGAGAGTAAAGGGCCGGCCCTGTCCCAAATGGCACCCTAAACACTCACGGCCTTCCTATGAGTCCGCACTTTTGTGACGTAGCGCCGCTTTGAATGTCGGGAAGAAGTCTTATGTGGAGCTCGCTTCAGGCCCTGTCCCAAATGGCACCCTAAACACTCACGGCCTTCCTATGAGTCCGCACTTTTGTGACGTAACACCGCTTTGAATGTCGGGAAGAAGTCTTCTGCGGAGCTCGCTTCAGGCCCTGTCCCAAATGGCATACTTCATATTCACTTTCGGTCTTGTGAACTTATGTCACAAAAGCGCGGACTCATAGGAAGACAGTGAGTGTTTAAGGTGCCATTTGGAACAGGACCTCATTGCGTGCTTGGCAAAAGTGTATATCGAGGACACATATCGACTGCAAAGGGGGCCGCTCTTCTGAAACCGAAAACGACAAATGGGACATCCTACGGTCTCATTGACTTAATGGGCATGCGGCAGTCATTGTAAGTCCACAAGACCGAAGGTGCATATGAAATGTGCCATTTGGGACAGGGCCAAATAAATCGAATGTGCAATTCATAATTTCGGCGGAAATAGTAGGTCATCCAGGGACTTTTCACCTACCTATTAGTAATTTACAACAATAGTAATTTCTACCTTGACATCAAAAGTGGAAAACGTTGGTCAAAAACGTTTTCTTTATTTTTTAGCTCAACTGTCACAGAATTGTGGGATATCAAAGGCAGCGAAGGATACATCGATGCTGCCTTCAAAAATCTCAGGGGACAGGAAGTGAAGCAAACTTTGGATTTAGACATGCCTCGATGCCTTCTTACCTTGGAATGCATCCTTCGAAGGCAGCATTTTTCAGTTTTCGGATGCAGCCTATGTATTCGGACATACTATATCGGCATACTATTTTTTGCTAAATAGTGGGAAGATTTTGGATGCAGGGTGAGAGTTCATAAACAACCAGAACATTTGCTTGCTGCACCGTAACTCATGATTAAAAGTCATTTTCTCACAATAAGTGGCCTGTGTATTTTTCTTCAATATAGCTCATCTTAAATGTTTGTGGCCTACGCACATAATAATTCCTCTTTTTGCACTCTTTAAGAGGCACGGTGTGTTTCCCATAAATTGCTCATATGAACATGCCACATGATCATCATGAAGGATCACTTTGGAGAAAATCAGGGAAGCAGAGAGAAAGCCAATTGCAAGGAGATACGGCCCAGGAGAAAATGGAGAGATGCGAACGTGCAGCTAATTGGGATGTATGAGAGTGGAGAAATTAGGAAATATGAGGGAAGTAGAGAATAGGAGAAGGAGGGTATAAAGAAAGAGAAGAGGAGCAGGTAGAGGTAGAGTTATGAGAGAGAGCAGGAGAAAGCAGAGGGAGACGTATACGGGACCTTGACGACCCAGGTGGAGGGCATCTGTGCGTTCTGGTGAGGAGAAGAGCATTGAGCGGAGAAGGTGATGAGATGAGAGAGGAATGACAGGAGGAATGTGTTGTCACTTCACTCAGGGCTCATCATCTGTCTTTCTACCCTCGCTGAGCAACAGATTTTAACATGACACACACACACAGTCTCACACCTTTACATTGTGCTTATGACACGCTCTGTTAGAAAATACATGTCCTTGTGCCCTTCTCTTTCTCAAACACACACTGTAAATTCCCATCAGGCCTTGGGAGGAGATGAAGACAGAGTTCTCAGACCATGTGCTCATCAGAGCACAGCACAGTGATGATCATCTGGCTGTATGTAAATTTGGATTAGAGCTGGTCCATCTCAGACTGAGACCACACAGATAAGAGAAAGACCTCCAAGGCAAAAGCACTGCTTCTGAGTCACCATCAAACACCCAATCTCTCTGACATATCTTCAATATTTTGCCTCATATATGAATCATTAAATATATAATTTGCGATGCACCTGAATGTTCTTTAAAGGTGCAGTGTGTAAACTTTAGCAACATCTTGCAGTGAGGTTATGAATTCCAATCACCCACCGCTCACCGCTCCCTTTCGAAGCACATAGAGAAGCTACGGTGGACGATACAGGACTAAAATGTCATCGTCGGAGAGAGCAGACAGTGACTACTGCTCTGTAGAGAAGTTTGTCCATTTAGGGCTACTGTAGAAACATGACAGTGTAAAATGACGATTTCGCTGTAAGGGGACCCGCAGTGTATGAAGATTGAAATGGCTCTTCTAAGGTAATAAAAACATAACGGTACATTATGTAAGGTCTTTATACACCACTGAAAACATAGTTATGTATATTATACTGCATTTCTATCAATAGATCCTCATAAATACTAAACACTGCACCTTTAATGTTAAAGGCCTGCAGTTGTGCCACAATCAGACATTTAGTAGTTTGTTCTGACGAAAAAGCTATTTATAATATTAATTTATTATATTAATATAATATAATATTCTAAGATATAACCTGGGAGAAATGAGAATGTGCAAGAATATAAAAAATTATATATACAAAATTGAAAATATATAAATATTACGTGTTTTATAGAAACGTTCTTATATTATATATATCATTATATTATTATTAAAATAAAAAAACTTACTGGTGTACAGACAAAGCAATGCCTCTGACATATTTTAAGAAATGCCAGTGCAAGTTGCTTTCAGTTAAAACAGCTCAAACATGCATTTTAGTCTGGGACTAGGCTTAAGTCTTGTCTGTGAAACTGGGGTTTATATTATTATATTATACTCATCTATTAAGTGTGAAATGGACCTCCTTGGCTTTCTAGTCTTTTGTCGATTTTCTGTGTATGAGTATATTGCATATAATTGACAAACTTTACAGACATGTAAAAGGCTGCACATTTTTCATGCATTAGGTGTAAATTAATTGCTTGAGTACTACTGTTCACATTATTGAATGTGCTAATTTTTCAAGATTTATAATTAAAATAATAAATTCTGTCACCAGTTCTTTTTGACACTTTGAACGTGTACATTAGTGAAGCAATTAAACAAGATCATTGATGGAAATGGTTAATGTCTGCAGGTAACTCTTGGTGCAGTGATGGCATTATATTGGTTGTTGATTAATCCATTCCCTTGTCTCCCCTTACAATGACCTTGTTGTGGAAATTACAGATCAATAGCACGAAGCGGCGCTGTACATAACTCAACCAGTCGCTGAGCTAATAAACACCAGTGCCAACCCCTGACCGGCAAATTAAAACCCAATCAGAGAGGCCCCAAGGGGCCCAGGAGAGAGTACAGCAAGGCCAGTGACTCACACAGACCTGGAGCTTTGAACAGAGGACTTAATCAGTCACTGATTAGAGTGGCAATCAGAGCATAGGCTAATGTACAGCAGGGATGCTATAAGTGTAATTATACTTCCTGCAACGCTACTGAGGTGTATACTACCACTCATTGATATCTCTTGTAAACCCAGATTTGTTCTTCTGACTGACAGTTCACGTTTTCTGTCTTTTGCTCTCTAGCACACAGCCACAAAAACACACAAACCCAAAGGAAAATTTAATTGCTCAGAGGTTATGCTTTCATACTTCATGACACTTGAAATCAACTCAAATTGCAGTTTACTTCCATAAACAGGATAATTAGTGCAAAGTAGGTTATACATACCTACTTCATAGGAGCCTCATACCTTTTTCTCAGATGTTTCTCCTAAAATTCATTATAGGATACATACTGTAGAAACAGAAACAAACTAAATATCTGCAACAGCGTGAAAATAAATGTATTACATTTTGTAATAATTTGATGAGAAAAGTTTGAAAAGACTTTGGTATCCTGAGAAATCTGAGCAAAGTTTCAAACATTGTATACTCTTTGGAGACACACTAGAGGAGAACTAGGGTCCTTTGAAAAAACAGGACAAGCAGGAAACTTAAGCTAGTCTCAATTTGTGGTCTTGGAGAAACAACTGAGATTTTAGAGATCTCATTTGTGATTTGCATTTACTATGGGAACAGATACACAAACTTATACACCTATACTTTTAAGAACCTCCAATTGACTTCTTCTGCTTTTAAATTAAAGCTAATTACCAGTCACTGAACCTTACAGACATCTTATGGCATTTTTAGACTTCAATTCTGCTGAACACAACGGAAGATATTTGGAAGAATGTTTATAGATCACGGCATTTATATTCCACTATGGTAGTCAATGGCTGCCGAGATCTGCTTGTTACAAACATTCTTCCAAATATCTTTGTGTTCAGCAGAAGGAGGAAATTTATACAGGTTTGGAACAACTTGAGCGTGACTAAATAATTACTAAGAACTATCCCTTTAAGTCTTAATTTGGCCAATTTGATTTACCCTGAAGACATTTTCAGTCAGTTTAATGATGTTTTTTAATATCTGTGATGACATTCCCAGAAATCCTCACCTATACACAAACACTTCTGTACAAGCGACTGACAAGAAAGTCGAGACACAATTACACATTCAACTGTACATCAAGAACAGATCTCATGTCTTTCGCTAATTAACATCTTCACATTCATCTCTGTCAGTGACTACACAACACACTCCTGCATGTGGAAGAGGTGTCACAGAGGAGGTACAAGGGGGCCATCTTAAGGCCTGGAGGAGAATGACATGCATAAGTATGCTGACTCCAGCTAGAACCCTTAATTTTAAACTACAGCAGCTACACCAGTGAGTGAACAGGGCTGTGGTGACAGTTGTGTATGTTTGACAGGTTGACAGTCTCTAGTGGCCTGAATCAGCAGTTCATTTCTCAACCACTGCTGTTCACCCTGCACAGTATGTCACTGCCTACAACCTTAACCATATGTCAAAGGACAAACACAGTAATGTGTCACAATACTGTGCTCAAAAATACATCTGATGAATTCAGAACATGGTTAAATGCACAGTAATGTATATAATGTTGCTTTTCAGTTGTGTTTTGGTACCACACACTCTAAATCACTTCCCTTGTGATCAAATCAATGACACTCTTGCATTTAAAGGCACAATATGTAAGATTTTTTTTATTAAAATATCCAAAAACCACTAGAACAATGTTATATATTTTGTTGACTTGTGTACTTACATTATCCTAAATGTTTCCAAGAATGTTTAAATCCAGAGAAATAAGCTATTTTAACAAGGACACGGACCATGTCCGTGCGTCACCTATCAATGACATCATACCCGCGTTACCCTAAGTTTTTTTTTTTTTTTTTTTGTAGAAACCATGGAAACACCAGAGACGCTTTATTATATTATGTGTTTATTAGACAGGTGAGCAATTGTTTGGATACATTCATCGACAGAAAACTAATCATTGTTATATAGCTTAACACAGTTAGTCTTATTGTTTAAATCTTTTTTTCTTGATTTACCGCGAGTACCATGTTTTACCATGCCTAATATCGATCTAGCTGCAGTGTGCAACAAGTGTCTCATAGTAGCCGCCGAGTGAACACACAGGGTAGCTTTATAACATAACTCTCAACACACTCAAATGTTTGTGGTATGATAAAACAGCACTGCGCTACCCCACATACACATGACTGGAAGAAGCGGAGTCTGCAGCATAATAAAAGCTCCGTGAAATCCAGGCATCATCAAGCTTCGCCTTTATTTTGAATAAGCAACCTCTAGCGGCGAAAAATTACATATTGTGGCTTTAACAAATGTGAACTACTAACAATAACAGACATTTACTTATGCCATATTTTCATTGTCAACTCTCAGCTTCATTCTCTGCTCTAAATATCACTACCCAGCCAACACTGATGCCCTAAAATGTCTGTTAAAATTCTGCAATTTAGCAAAAATATTTGTGACCTAGCGATTACACATGCTCCAACATATTGTGCTGTGACCATATGATATGAGTGATGTGAATTCAAAACCAACCACTTTCCCAATCATTTCCAGTCCTCTATTCTCACATGAATAAAAATGGGGAACTTGTTTCTATCATTCTAATAGATGGCATCAAGACTGTTGTGCAAATCAGATGTCTGTCCATCATTTGTCAGCATAGCTTCACAGAAATTGAGCGCCAGAGATCAGGCTCTGTCATTCTGGACCTGATTGGTAGCATAACTGTCAAACTATTACACACAGCCTGAGCCAACCAGAAAGGCTCTGATTATGTGTCTGTCAGTTGACTGGTAGCTACAGCAGATGGCATCAGTATATTATTTATGAGCTTAGACAGATCATTTATGAATGTACAATATACTGATAAAAAATACCATCATCAGATCAGTGACTTTTCCTCTTTTTTGTGAACCAGCATAAATGGCATAAAGTGGACGTAAATTGACTGATCACCACTAACCTGGTATTTTTTCCAGGTATCGAACACTTGAACTCATTTTTCTAAAAAATGAATCGAAATGATCAAATACAGCACATTTGCAAGATCATCATACACTACTGTTCATAAGTTCAGTAAGATTTGTAAATGTTTTTTTTTAAAAAGCTATTATGCTCACCAAAAGTGCATTTATTTGATAAAAATACAGTAAAAGTAATATTTTGAATATTATTACAATATAAGTCAGAAATCATTCAAATATGCTGATTGGGTGCTCAAGAAACATTTCTTATTATCAATATTGAAAGCAGTGCTGCTTAATTTTGTGAAAACCCTGATAAAAGACTCTTTGATGATTAAAGAAATTCAAGCATTTATTTTAAACATAAATATTTTGTAACATTAAAAATGTCTTTACTGTCACATCTGATTAATTTTATGCATCCATGGTTAATAAAATGATTGATTTCTTTCAAACTAATAAAGTCGCATTTAAGTTTTGAACAGTAGTGCAAATATGCACATGTAAATAAAACTGAACTGACTCCAAAATTCATGAGAGACTACCTGGAACAGAGCTACTTTAATCAGTAATTTCCAAATCTTAGTGACTTTCTGGGGTAAAATTATAGGTAATTTGATAGTATGTTATTGCAATCAGGGTTTGTTTTGCAGTTATATAACCTCCACTACATTCAGAGACTCAAGGGTAAGAAAATATTCCCTGCTCCACCCCTGTCCTATATACTGTAGACATTACATTTGCTATTGTCAAATCCATTATAAAAGAAGAAAGTGAGAAGCATTTGCCACCTTGCCCACTGACAACAGGTAGAAAAGCCCAATCCTTCTGCTGTCCGCCATCACCAGAAGTCACAGAGGTCAGACCTTCCATCTGCACTACAGCGGTTCTGTTAATCATTTCACACCATTTCATTTTCTAATTGAAAATACATGGAATATCTGTGTGGTTTTGAACTAAAGATTTGTTTAAAGCACATTTTATATTAGACATGCACATCATTGTGCACATAAAAGAATAACACCATCTAACATCATTTCTCATGCAGATCAAATAGGAAGATGACGGGACAAACAATGCAGCAAAGGCTGTGTCAGTGGCATCGTGCACTAGTTCTACCGCGTTTTTTTCTCTGAGAATCTTGAACTGTTGCAGATCATTTTTGTGCCACCAAATGGAAAAAGCAAAAATGTTTTGCAAACACTTACCGCGTCTTCCATTAAGCAGGCTTGCCTCAAACTCACGCCATCGGCAGAGAGCGTTCATAAATATAGGGTGAATTCAGACTTGAAAAATTAGCTACACAAAACTATATGTAAAATAATGATCAGATAATTATCAGTCCATTCTTGCAATCAAGTGACAATTTCAGATGGTAATATATCTTCGTACTGAGCTTTTTCATTTGCCATGGTTAAGGTAATTATTTCTAACAATGTATTGCCATGGCATCGGTAACCCATTGTAGTACCATAAATGTCTGAAAATTAAGTGCATTATCGTTCATTTCATTCATCTGTGTAGACGTTGCTCAGCCACCAGAGGGAGCTCTCGGCTCATTTACTATGCTCACAGTCCATATTACATAAATAGCTAATTCCAATAATAATAATTAAAAAAAAGTTACAAATGATTAAATTAAGGTGGCAGTTTCGTGCTTTGTTGAATGAACCCCTCCGAATTTCTCATAAACAATTTCTACTTGAGTAGAACAGACCGTTCAGACGCTTGTGACTCATTGTTAAATCACCTCAAGTACCCTGCAGATTTCGGCGCAATTATCTTTGCAAAGCTCGGTAATGGTTTTACCGTCTCATTTTAACAAAGAGAACTAAATTATTGCTTCTAACTTTTCCATTTAATGAGCAACATTAAAAAAAAAAAAAAAAAAACAAAAAAAAAAAAAAAAAACAACAACGAATAATCAAATGTTATTTATTCGATATTTAAATCATACAGCTAATAAAAACACTAGTTTAAGGCAGACTAGCAGCGAGCATTAGCTGCAAGATGGAAAGAAATAACAAATACAAGGCTGAATGTCATACTGTAGTATGAAGAAAAAAAAAGAAAAGAAAAAGCCAGAAAATGAAACCCAAATTGTGGAGCTGAAGCTGTTGAACAGACAATCCAAACTGAAACACTCTATAAAAACGCTCATTCTCCCCATTTATCAGTTCAGCGCAAATGGAGAGACATAAATTCCCAGGAAGTTCATGTTTTTTTTACGGTTCATAATGAAAATCTGTAAATGTGTATGTGTGAGAGAAAACAGGTAGTGTATTTGGCTGTTTTCCATGTCAGTTTTGCATGAAAAAAGTATCATTGGTCAAAAGTGCAAATATTATTCAATAAGAAAAAAAAAAAAAAGCTTGGTAACTCAAATGGACCTTTTCTAAAGTACCAGTACAACCTTTGCTAAACTGTTGTACTACAAGATACAGCAGGAGGACATCACAAGCTAGACTGCTAATACTACTCCAAATATCAATAACGTCACGCTAACACACCAGAGACGCAATCAATGTTCATCACCGCTAAGCCCTGGTAAGCTGATTAGAAATAAGTGTAATGGGTTTGTACTTAAGGCCAACACGAGCTTAGTAAGAAACATTCAGGGAAAACATTCAGTTGGGTCAACGGAGCACTGACCACGCTGGTTGGCCAACAAAACCCTTTCCCTGCATTTTGAGAAATGTATCCTCTTTGCGTCCTTCGGTCCAAACTAAGGGATGCTCTGAGATGCTTTTGTGAATCTGGAAAAAGTGTTTGCGAGTCTGCGATTAATCTTCTCGCCGTTTCCGAAATCAAATCCACATTTAATTGCTTCTCTCACTCCATGGCATGCACTGCTATGAAAACCATGCTGGGGAAATCACAACATGGTTTCGGTCCTCTGGAGAGCCCAACCTCCAGAAAACATACATTTTACACACCGAAATGAGAAAGCAGTGGTGCCTTTCTGCACATGGAGATGAAGCAAAGGATTTTGAGAGGAACAGTGTCTGAACCCGCCGTTTTGAACTTCATCTTGTCTTTCTACTATTTCTTTGTGTGTGGACATCTACAAAACAGGACAGAGCCAGTAGAGGAGGAGCAGGTAATGGCTTGTGTGTAGAAGACCTCAGGAAAAGGCCCCAGCAGAAAGAGTGATCTGTGGTACTGTGCTGTGGAGAAAAAGGTGGAGGGACACAGGAACATAATGGGAGAGAGATTTTGGGGTACAGAGGTAAGGCCCATTCTCGGTTTCTGCTCCCCCTCAACAGGGGAAGAGACGCATGAGGGAGGTGTACAGTCCTGTTATCCTGTTCACTCGGTTTTCTTGGTCCAGGCCAGGTCATCACTGCGTGGCCTCTGACCCGTCAATCTCTCGATCAACCACTCCATTGTCCGCCAAAAACCCACTCGGTCCAGCGGGTAGTTCAACCACCCTGAGGGAGAGAATGATAGAAAAAGAGAAGCAGGGGTGTCATTCACC
This sequence comes from Paracanthobrama guichenoti, assembly GCA_018749465.1. Lineage (NCBI taxonomy): Eukaryota > Metazoa > Chordata > Actinopteri > Cypriniformes > Gobionidae > Paracanthobrama > Paracanthobrama guichenoti. The sequence goes on along the minus strand of CM031960.1, from coordinate 15,245,336 downwards.
AATGTTTATAAAGGGACATCAATGGCAGGGGCTTACTTAGAGCCGCAGGCTAGATAAGACATTACCAAAAGGGAGAAAAAAAAAAAAAAAGGGAAAAAAACCAACACTTTTTACTCTAAAGTTGTTATTTATATAAGACTACATAGTCAAGTGGTACACATTATAAGATAGTCAAGTGGTATACATATATAACACATTATAAGAAAAGGGTTTTAAAATAGGACTTCACATACACGTTTGTTTTTGTGAATTGTGGGGACATTCCATAGGCATAATGTTTTCACTACCCCTACCCCTAAACCTACCCATCACAGGAAACTGCACATTTTACTTTCTCCCAAAAAACTCATTCTGTATGATTTATAAGTCTTTTGAAAATGGGGACATGGGTAAAGTCACCCTCTCCTTGTCATACCCAGGTCATTATACACATTTGTATCCTGATACGTCACAAAAACAAAAATGTTAATAATTTTTATATTTTTATATTATATAATTTTTGTATATATATAAAATATTTATATTTATATTTATATATATATATATATATATATATATATATATATATATATATATATATATATATATATATATATATATATATATATATATATATATATATATATATATATATATACACACACACATACACATATATTATTTCTGAAGGATGTGACACTGAAGACTGAAGAAATGGCTACTGAAAATTCAACTTTACAATCACAGGAACAAATTGCATTTTAAAATATATTTCAAATAGTAAACGTTTTAAATTGTGATAATATATTTCACAATATTATAGATTTTTGACCAAATAAAGCAGCCTTGGTGAGCATAACAATAAACTTTCAAAAACAAATAAATGACAATCGAGAGAGATATATATATATATATATATATATATATATATATATATATATATATATATATATATATATATATAGTTAGATATATATAGAGATAGATATATATATACAATGTGTATATATACACATATATACACACACACACACACACATATACATACATATATATATATATATATATATATATATATATATATATATATATATACACACACACGTTTTACTTTCAGTGCTTAATTTGAAATGGAATACTTTGAAACTGCAGCAAAACTGAAAAAAATAAAAATAAATAAATAAATAAAAAAAAAAAATAATAAAAGCACACAGGCTTGATGTGGAGTACTAACCAGACAAAATTCATTCCTTACACTGAATGACACACTTCTTTGAAAACTCACCAGCGAGAGAAATGAGAGAGAGAGAGAGAGAGAGAGAGAGAGAGAGAGAGAGAGAGAGAGAGAGAGAGAGAGAGAGAGAGAGAGAGAGAGAGAGAGAGAGAGAGAGAGAGAGAGAGAGAGAGAGAGAGAGAGAGAGAGAGAGAGAGAGAGAGAGAGAGAGAGAGAGAGGGCAAGACAAGCAAAAAGGAGAGAGCAAGGACAAAAGAGCAAGACAGGAAGAAAGAGGGGAAAGCACAGAGAACGACATCAAGAAGCAGTGAAACACAGAAGCTCCTGGATGGTGATCCCCAGGGGATGGACAGAAGATCAGGCGCTAGCAGTAGAGTAATGTACACACTTACTGCTATAAATATGTAGCAGCACCCCACCCCCAGCCAACCCGCCTTAACTCCACTATGCGTGCGTGCACACACACACACACACACTTCTGTTGTGCATACATTCCATTGGGTTTTGACAAGAAAACCATTACAACAATACATGCACAAGACATTTAGATGTTTAACCCATAAACACGTGGAGGACAAAGTTCAAGAAATGATCAGCCAAGCGGATTAATCAGGCATTTGGCCATTTTGAGATTATTGTTTGATAATCATGCATACCTGACAAGTATTTATCTCTCCACTTTGTCAGTTCTACTGACATTTTTATTTAATGGATAGTAAATGTATTTATTTAAATGTGGAAAATATAATTTCTTATTTCAACAAGTTTGTGTTCATGTTATTTGCACCAGTGAATTATATTACATTACAGATTGGCCACCCTGCCTTCTAGATATCGGCATTGGTCAACTTATGGGTGTGGACGTGTTTTTTTGTTGTTGTATTTTTGGTTAAAAAAAAATTAATACACAACTGCTAAAAACTACATCACAAAGACAGAATTTATTGAATTTAATAATTCAATAAAGACTAAAACTTTTGGCACATGAAAAAAAAAGACCATGATACTACTATCCTACTATATTAGACATGCACCATAGTAGTATGGCTGGATGGTAAATATAAAAATATCTCAACTATTTCAATACTTTATATTCATCTCAATATTTATGCATTTGCTACAGTATTAAAGGGTGGTTGTTTTCTGTCAATCAGAGGAACACCATTACAATCAACTACAATCAAAATGCTTACTGTAATAAAATCACAACAATAAAAACTAGCTAAAAATCAAGCCGTTTTCACACAACAATATAAAATGCTTTTGTAATAAACAACAACATTTCCATATACTGATCTATATACAGACCAATAAGGTTGGTTTTCATGCCTAAATTAAATACAGTTGAGCTTCCGCTTACCATATTCGATGTGTCCTATGCATGTCGTGTCTCTTCAGAAGACTTAAAGTGTAAACAAAATCCATATGGATCGAGCGGTTTCTTTATTTTAAAACATCAGTTTTGGTGGAATGGATTTTCAATGGATGGCCAGAAATCTTTTCATCTTTCTTGAATATTAAAAAAAAGTCATGACATGGGTGTAATTAATTGATAACAGAATTTTCATTTTTGGGTGAACTATCCCTTTAATGCAATTTTGATATATCACTCAGAACTATGTGCAATGGTACAATGTACATAGTACAATGGTATTATTTGAAGTACGATGTATATGAATGCGGAACATACAGAACCATTTAGAACCAATTGAAAGTACCATGGTGCCGCCACAGTACTTTTTTCAGCAGTCTCTAATTATGACATCACATGGTCATCCATTGCCCTTGTATCTTTGTATATGAGCACCACACTGTTCCTCGGTCACAGCTCCGTGTGTGAGTGTGTTTGTGCCCTCTCTCTACAGTGACCCCTTTGGTGCAGGAGGAGAGCAGAACAGCTCATCACGTTTGTTTGATTTTTCATCTTTGTCAAACCCACACCCCCCCTTTGCGCAAGCCTATTTGTTAGCACTGACAGCAGGTTAGCATTAAATATACATGGAGGTTGTCAGCCACTGGCACACACAAAGGCGGGCCCCGGCCCCCGGGGACTCGGGCAGGGAGGGTGGAGGAGCAGGGCTCACGCAGAGAGAGACTCCCAAGTGTGTGTGATGTGTATGTGTGCGAGAGAAAGAGAGAGAGAGACCCTTTCCTCTCCCTTCATCAGTGTCTCCCAGTGGGATCAGGGAGCAGCAGTGGAAAGGAAAGAGGGAGGGTCAAAAGGACCGGTCTGTGCTCTGGAGCATGCGTACACACACACATCTGTTGTCCACTGGGGCGCAGGGTGACGCACAAGCATCCGCGCTACCCTCTCTCCCAGAGACGCAAGTCGCATACTGAGTGCTCGAACTATCATGGGAGTTTAATGCCTTCACACACACACACACACACACACACACACACACACACACACACACACACACACACACACACACACACTTATGTGCAAACACACACAGCTGACTTTAAAAAAAAAAGTTATTTTAACCCACTCTTTACAGCTACTGGCGATGCAGGCCACGCTCCGTGGAAGAATCCTTGCCAGATACTGTAGGTTACCATGATCAACTACATGAAAGACTCTCAGAGGAACTTAACCTTCCTTGTATGGATCTGATCCAGTACATATTATTGTTGTAAAGATGCCCATGGGACTAAATGATAGTTCACCCAAAAAAATTAAAAATAAAATCTGTCATCCTTTTCTCACCCTCATGTTGTTCCAAACCTCTCTGACTTTGAAGAAAGCTTCCATTGTTTTTATCCATACAATGAAAGTCAATGATGGCATCCATTGCTGTTTTGGACCCCACTGAATTTCATTGTATAGACAAAAAAAAAGACGACAACATTTTATAATATATTTCTTAGGTGCTGAAGAAAGTAAGTCATGACATGAGGGCGAGTGAATAAGGACAGAACTCTCATGTTTTGGTTGAACTATCCCTTTAAGACAGCATTAACGCAAGGCATCAACCTCATCAAGCGAAGCATGCGTGTGTACCTGTAGTGATGCAGTAGTATGTCTCATGTGGCGACACATGATGGATCCGGTGGTGCTTCCGTGGCAGCACTAGGTGGCAGTCCTGCAGTAGTGTGACCCAGCGTGGCAGGCCGAAGTAGGAGTGGGACCACTTGTGGATCTGATTAGTCATGGTTACAAAGACTGCCAATGCAAAAACAAAACATTCCCAGGGGTAGGACTCTGCAAGGGCATCTGAGAAAGAGAGATAGCGTAAGGGGGAGGTGGCGGGAGAGATAGAGGAACAATGGCAAAAGGTGAATAGAGAGAGATAAAATTATATGCAAATGATTACAAAATGCCTTAAAGTGACATGCCCTAAACTTTTTAATTAAGTAGTAGCCTAACCTTTTAGTGTGTGAAACCAATCAAATTGACCTTTAAACTTTCTTAGTATTGAGCAGATCATCAGCAACACAATGTTAGTGGAAAAGAAACCTTTTTATCCAATGGAAATTCTGTCATCATTTACTTGCCCTCATATTTTTCAAAACCAGAATGACGGGAAACCACAAATGGGAATGGGATGAATGCTGTCAAGCTCCAAAAAAAATTATTAAGTCCATATGACTTGCGAGCGATACTCCAAGTCTGTGAGAAACAAAACGGAATTTATATTTACTTTAATTGTATAGAAAAAAGAAATCACTCAGGATATACCACTGAACTTCTCTTCCTGGAGAAAAGAAAGTCATATAGGTTTGGAATAACATGAGCATGAGTAAAGGATGACAAGTTTCATTTTTTGGTACACATTTTTTGGTTGTTTCTGTAACCCATGCAGAGCAAAAATGGAACGGAGAACATTTTATCCTTTTCAAACCCTATTCTCGTTTGTCGATTTCCCAATTTTTAGGTATTTTAAGATGAGGACAAGGAGCCACACTCGGGTCACACTCATTGGTTCTAAAATAGTCACGCTGACTCACTCTCACGGCACACTGGAAAAGTGAGTGGATGTATGTGTGTGTGTACCTGGTGGGTAGGACAGGAATTTATAGGCCATGTGGGCCAGAGGCAGGATGGTGATCATGCAGTTGTCTCCATTAGTCTCTATGAAGTCATGCCGTGTGATAGCCGTCGGATCAATGTGGTGTTCCCGGAATGGGCGAATAAATGCCTGAATAGATAGATAGATAGATAGATAGATAGATAGATAGATAGATAGATAGATAGAGATAGATAGATAGATAGATAGATAGATAGATAGATAGATAGATAGATAGATAGATAGATAGATAGATAGAGATAGATAGGATAGATAGATAGATAGGAGATAGATAGAGATAGTTAGAGAGAGAGACAGAGAGAGAGAGGTAAAGAGAGATGGGGGGAGCAGGGGGAAGGGAGGTTAAAGTTCAATTGAAAAATAGGAAGGGGTGTCTAGGACTGTGATTTAGATCCATTAACCCTGTGGTAATGAATGGGTACGTCTATGATAAAGACAGTGCAGGGTCAAACTTGAAGCTACTGTTGTATTACAGTTAGAGAAACTGAACAACTCTAAGAACACTGGATGTGCATTTTAGGGTGAGAAATGAGAAAGAAGAGGAGTTTAAACTAAAATATTCATTACAGAAACTAGTTATAGCCTCTGCTTCAAGTTTCCCCACTGATAATGAGCCATAAGCCCACAGAAAATCTTCAGAAACATCATTCACAAAGTTCTACACATTTGACACGCTTGCATGTTTTTTTAATTTAATATTTGAGCTAATTTCATCATTTCGCTACCAGGAAGAATGGGTCACAACGTTCGACTGCAACAACTGACTAGTTGATTCGTAAGGTTGACTAGTTTACAGAGATTTTTTTTTCTCATTTTTTATATCTTCATATATTTAATTAGCATGTTGTAGTTTAGCTGTTGGAAAGTTTGCTTTGTAAAAATCTTTGTAAAAATGTTAAAAACAATGTTATGTCTTTAAATGTAGTCCCACTGAAGCACCACTGTTGCAGCCAAATGCATTTTTGAGCATTTTGCCGCCAGAGTTGTGTGTCAAATAAAAAAAATAGTCCAGCATTTTAAAACCAAGTGCATTCTGTTCCACTTCATTGAACTTGTCTAGAGGCTTGCAAAAATCTCCCTAAGAAAAACATGTCTGAACTGAGTCAGGGGAACCCAATCCAGCCTTAATATTTAATATACAGTACTTCTAGTTAAGAATTAGTCAACTAGTTGTTCAGGCAACTCATCGACTAGTCAATTTTGAAAATATGCACTTTTGCACAACCATACAAAAAAAGTGGAGAAGCCCTTTTACCATCTACTACACAGATTTTCCACAAAAATCAGCACTGAAGATGCAGAAAAGCAGATTTCATCACCCGGGTCTGGTCGTAAGACAGGGTTGGGTGGGGTTAGATGTTGACTGATAGACGCAAACTGGCGCGTTGGCGGTACTAGGGCCTAAATGAAAGATGACGCATGCGGCACGAGCTACATGTTACGGAGCGGAGAGATAACCTGGCATTAAACAGCACTTCCCCACGGCTCAGATCCAGCATCATGAAAAACCATAACCCAGCAGCACCTGTCACTCACGCCCAGGAGCGCTGCTTTGAGACGGGCGCCCGTCTGCGACCGCGCGGGTGCCGCAAAATGAAAGGGAGTAAGAGAAAGGATCGCATAAGCACAAAGGAAAATACAAGAATGAAGGTAATTTATTTTCCACATAAAAAGGAGGAATCGTTTGGAGCCACATTACCATAGCGTTTCAGAAACAGAGCGCGGGGGGAAAAATGTCATTATCGCGTGTTTGTGGGCTGAACTCAATCACACCTATATCTGAGAGAACGTGGCGACACTCTGCTGGAGCGGAGAAAACTATCTGTTGATATTTCGACAATTATGTTCCCCTCCTGTTCTCCTCGTTTCCTTTCCGTCTCTCTGTGCGCGAGATTAAAAGAGCGCTAAGCCCCAGACAGCACAGAGTGTGCATGTCGACTCACCGGCTCGCTGCGGCAAACCTGTGCCTCGCCACCGCTAATCCCACACCGTTTAACGGCCTGCCTCGCCTCGCCTCACCCGCCTTCTGCCTAATCACGACTCACATCTTCGGATTGCCCTAGCAACTCAGCCGAAGTCCGGAGCACGTCCTCCCCCACCCTTAACCCAGAGCGCACATGAGAGATCCATTTCATTTCTCTTGCCTTTTTCCCTCCTCCCTACGCTCTTTGCTCTTAAGTGCCTGTTTAATCACGGTCATTAATGATTCTCCCTCAAGTTGGTGCTTCTTGTTTGAACATGTGGACAAAAAGCCATATATATCGGTCTGCTAAGTGCCGCCTTTAATCTGCTGGTTAAGGGTCTTAAAGCGCTGCGTTCTGGATGTCTGTAAATTCCCTCGCTTTTTTTGAAGTTCGATCACTCCCAGGTGGCAGATCCTAATTATCCTCGACAGCAGAAGGATCAGCGGTGGCTGCGGAGCCGAGTGGAAACCCCTTCACGGTGGGGAGGTGTGGCCGAGCCGTTTTACAGCACAGACGGACAATGATGAAAACGAGAGAACGCAGGCACCTCTGCGGTAGCCGGACGGGCCGTTCAGATGACCTGATCTCTACAAACCTGCTCTTGGCCTCAAAGTCTTGGCCATGTAGGACAACTCAGGGCCTCAATGACCAGCATGTAAACACAGCCACCTTTATAGAAGCACGGCACTAGGAGCGGGCAGTATGACCAAAATGATTGATTCTTCAATAATCAGTATCAGTCAATGTTGAATATTTAATTGTACGTGCTCATTTACGCTATTTAAATTGCCTTTTTTTCTATCATCTAACACGCATTAAAGTTGATCTTTAAAAAAAATCTATTTAAAACTTGATTTTAGTGTTTTATTTTAATTTAGATGCAACAAAGAATTTTAATATTCTATAGCAGACTATTTGGTGTTAAGTATAAAGCACATATATTAGCGTCACACCGCACCATCTCCATGCAGTGCACGTCAACCAGAGAACAATAGGAAAAATTGGTGTTTCTCAAAGGACAGGCCTCAAACTGTGAAAATTTCACGGTCACACTCATTGTCAGGTGTGTTCTGATCATTGCTAAACCTGTATACTTGTCATTTCCTTTCACAGTAATCAAATTTAACACTGCATATTTTCAGAAGTAGCCTAATAATTGGCACACGGGACCAGATTTAGCTTAGGTTAGCCGTTTTTCCACTGCCAGTCTACTGCCCCCTTCCACAAAATAGCACAATGACCCCCGTCAGCACAAAAACATATAAATGCTCCCAGATTCATTGCCCCTACTTGTCCGACACAGAAAGCAAGTGTCGGCTGCTTTTTAATTGGACAGCGAGGGGATGACCTTTTCTCTGATTGGGCAAGGAGAGTGCGACCGTACCATGCATTAATGCAACCCTCCTGAGTATCTCCAGCACCCTTTGGGGTTGAGAGTGGGTGGGGTTAAGATGTGGCGCTCCAGGAAAGCAGGAAGGGCTGAAATCCCCAGGGTGGAGATGGCATTTCACACTCGCCGTTTTTGAGCCTGGTAAACCACAACAGGCCAATAGAGCAAAAGCTGATATGAAAATTAAACAGGGTAATTTGTTAAAATCAAACAAGATACTACGCTTAGAGACCACACTGCATATGAGTGTGTGGGCAATGCATGTGTGCCAGAAACATGGTGCCATTGTACCTAAACGTGCCCACATACCTACATTCAATCACAGTATATGGACAGATATACCATACATACATCTGGAGTTCTGGTCTATGCACAGGCCTTGGTTCTTACCTTCCCGATTATTGGGATGTCCACTGAACCCCACGTATCAGCTCCCCAATGTACCATCCCAGACGCAAAGTCTGCCGTCACAATACCAGTCACTGAAAAAAAGAAAGGGGTCGAATTTAGTGAGTACTAAAATAAAGCAATGGGTTTCTCTGCAGATAATGACTGCAGAACTTTACTAGAAAACAAAGGAAACAGAAAGGTCACAAAGAATGCAAGAATTACCAATGCCAAAGATGATTTTGTAGATGTGCACCGTGGAGAAGTTGAGGAGGAGGAAGGAGAGGTTTACAATGAAGAGTGAGAGGCACAGAATCACACAGATCCACTCCTGCAGCCGCTTTCCTACAGGGATAACAAACACATAAAGGTACAGGAGCGAATCTTTTGATCAGCACTTAAAAAACAAAAAAACAACAAAAGATGAAACAAAATAAAGACAAGATGTTTTATTTTTTTTATAAAGTAAAAAGATTTGTAAAATGTAAAAAAAGGAGCATGAGATATAACAGAATGGTAAAAAGACAACCTGCTGAAATAGTTGGCCAAGTAGTTGACCATAATGACCCATCCCATCAGGAGATAAGGGCAAAAAATTTAACTAAAAGATAGATAAGTATCCCATGAATGTTATTAATTCTCCTTAGTAACAGTATATTTAACTACAGTGTCCACTGCGAGGTCACAGACAGCAGCGAACTGACATCTCTCAAAAGCAGAAAAGGTCATGGGGGTCGGCGGACAGGAGACAAGCCGAACGTGTGTAACCGTGTGTGTGTGTCCCATTATCTTGCATGCTCAGGAGTAATCGATTAGACTAGGACAAGTTGTAGGCAGAGGCGAGGGTCAGGATCTCTTGCGATGGTGCGTTTGCCTGACACAGCTAAACGTCCCAGGTCAGGGCAGAGGGCACCGATGGAAGGGCCACAACGGGCACTGTTCGGACCACCATGACAGTGGCGTGGCACGGCGGGCGGCCGTGGAGGATGATTAAAGTGCTAATGCATTATTCACAACAGAGTAGAGAATTAGTCTATATGGACACAGGCCAAATCTACATGTCCCCATCTCTCCATTCTACATTCAATCTCCATTTTTAAAAGCTTGCATATTCAGTATCTATCTTCAGTATGTGCATTCTACCACATCTGAGTCTTTAGTTCTCTTACTGTGACTCTTTCTTCTCATTCCATCGCTCTCCTGTTGGGCGGATGTGGGCACAGAGAGGCGCAGTGGACTCAGCTCTTTTGAAAATTTAATGCCATTAGAGGAGCCGTCCTGAGTGGATTGGGAACGTGAGGAGGTTGAGAAGAAGATATTGATGACAGCTATTTATAGCACCTCAGTGGGCCAGCCAACACTGTGTGCCTGAACGATGGACCACGGTTCTTATAATGCACTCACAAGCCTGCATTATATCTCACACAGTTATGAGAGCACCAACCTATGGCATCCTTAACCGAACAGACTGTATCCACAATGCACCCTGTGATCAATCCAGGTTTTGGTGCAGACTTCAGTTCAACTGACAAAAGTTGATTGCTGGATTAGCTGTCGGTTGCACACCATGAAACCAAATGTTGGGACTAAAATTAAATAAAAATGAAACATTGTACAATCTGTGGTTGATGTGAACTGCCATTGATTACCCATTACACTTTGTTGCCCTCTAAAAGTTTTGTAATGGGACAAGTTTTAGCATGTTTTAGAGCAAAGCCACATTGTCGTCATTTAATAGTAAATACTTTTGGGTACACTTTACAATAACATACAAAAACAATTATTTTTACAGCATTAATTTATGTTAGTTTATGAGTACTATTGTCCACTCATATTCTTTCATAATCCATTAAATAATGTTAATACAGAGGTCTTTAACCGGGCTCCTGGAGACCCACTGTCCTGCAAAGTTTATATCCAACCTGCTTCAGCAGAATAGGGTTGGGAAACGAAAATCCATTCCAATTCTGGAATCGGATAGCCTGGATGCCAGCTGAATTTAGCCCCGCCCACAACATTTGAGTTCGGGAAATTCAGTATGGACTTCATCCACTGTGGAGCGTCAATGCTCTAACCAGAGCTGTTCAGACCAATGAAATTGTCAGGGCGGGCTTTATACGATGATGGACAGTTGATCAACAGTAATGTAATCATTCACGTCACCAAAGAGAGCTTGTAGGTTGAATTAGTTTACTAAACAGAGAACTTGTTCGTATATGCATTCACCTTTACTATTTCTCTCAAAAATGATGATCGTGTTGGTAAGTACTCCGTGTATCCTTAAAACACTGGCAAAGATTGTTTACACTCATCTTCCTCTTCTACTTCTTCCAGCGTGTGTGCAGTTGAGTTCTGTTGACAACTATGCGTCACTCCGATTGGTTGTAGGTCTATCCAATTGAGGTCTTTCCTGGTCCGGTTGAAGCACGCCCCATAATCACAGCCCAATGGAGCAGTATCAGACTCATATTCTGAGTAGAACTGAGTATGACGACGTCAGGCTAGGAATCGGATACTCAAGGTCAGGAACTGGAAAATTTAGATTCCACTAATCGATTCCTATGTGTGCATTTTAATGTGGTTTTAAAAGATTCAAGAGCAAGAAGACGCAAAAGAGAAATAAATTTGTCACTCGCGTTATTTCATGCTACTTATCATATTAACTAGTGTTAACAAATTAAACCTTATTGTTAATAGTAGTAATAGTAACACTATTGATATATCAGCTTCACAGGCTGTTTCACAGCGATACAATCAACATTCAATGAACTCAAAATACAACAAAAACAAACATTCAACTTTAGAGGAAAAAAACCTATTTTATATATACACAAGAAATCTTTAATTGTACTTGTTAAAACAGTCCTTCAAAGTTTGTCCTGATAAAAGTGATAAAATATGTTTTACAGTCAAGGAGTAAACCTTATTGTAAAATATCTTGTAAAAAGTTTACTGAAAAATAATGCCTGAATAAAGACAACATATCTTTCTATTCTTGTGTTTTTATTGTCTCATAAACTCCCAGTGTGACTAGTGTACTTACTCACAAATTGAACCTTATTGTAAAGTGTTACCAACTTATAACATTTGAAGCTACAACTCTGGTAAAATTGGTTTTAAACTCCGGTTCTTTTGCTGTGGCGCTGTAGACTCAGTGGCATGGTCATTTTACTGTACAAGCGTACCATGACTAATATATTGTAACACTCTAAATAGACCATCAGGGGGAAGAAGACAATAAAACTCACATTCTGACTCATGTCCATGTACAGTACCAAGTAAACACAAATTAAAAATGAACAAAGGCATGTGTTTTAATATACCAATGAATATAATAAGAGGACAGATGATCCAGGGTCATCTGATGGTTGTTATAAAGCCCATATTCATTTTCTGGTGGCACAATTGATTGTGTATTTTGACTACATGTGGTAGCTCAACAGGAAGTGGAGGGATGAGGGAGTCCAGGTGCAGCACATCCAGGTGTGTGACTGCGAGAGATCAAAACTAGACGTTGAGCCACTTTACAACAATATCACAGCAGCCTCGGATGTGGTGTCAAAATCTGAACACGGTTTGCATGCAAGCGCTGTTAAAGTAATGATCTTTGTAGAGGAACAATATTACCGCTCTTATTACGGAATATCATGGAAAGAGTGGGAAAATATCTACCGCTGTTCAACACTTCACATGACACCATCTCTGAGAACTTCCAAAATTATTCAGAGACAGAAACCTGAAATTAAAAAGAAAAAAACATTTACCCACTCCAGCACTTGCGTCCTCTCTTAACTGCCTTTTTTCTTTCTCACACACAGACATGTGCGTACACACACTCTCGCAGCAGTGGGGCCGCTGTCAGGTGATCAGCGTCAGTCCTTGGATCCTCCTGCTCCCCGGTGAGGGCAGAATCTAGGCCAGGCCTCGACAGAGCCGCCGTCGCCGTACGCAGCCAGGAACACCGTCCCCCTGTCCACAGGACCTGAGCGGCGCGCTCATTAATACAGTCCTGACAACAACGTGCTCCCCTGCAACCCCCTGCACCATCGCTCACACCCGCAGCCCCCTTTCCTGCTCGCTGGCGTGGGGAATTAACCTGGGAGGGGCGGGGGGAGGGTAGGGGGTGCTAATAGGCTGAAATTAATCAACGACGCCTGATTCGACGCAGAGGGGCGGCTAGAGTGCCAAACAACGTCCGTGAATGCTAATGGTGTTCTAGCTCTCTCACTCTGTCAAAATGTGCGCAAGTTTCTGCGGCAGGTTGTAATATGCCGTCGTCCATCCTCGAGTTTCACTGAGTTCCACATGCTGATGCATGCAAGCATGGTTACATAGCTTAAGGTGGAAAAACGTAGTGAATCTTTCCTGTGTAAGCCATTTTGTTCAAAGTCACACTTCTGTAAAATGCTGTTTAAACAGGATCGTTCACCAAAATATGATCATTTACTCACCCTTAAGTCATTCAAAACTTTCTTTCCTGTAATGACATTGTGTGAAAGGGACTGTCAAGCTCCAAAAGACAAAAACAACCATTCAAGTATCATAAAATAATATGTGCATGTCTTCTGAAGAAATATAATAGCTTTGTGTGATGAACAAACCAAAATTTAAGTTGTTATCCACTAAAAAATATGAACATCTGTGCTAGCTCATAAAAGTAGTAACAAATGAATCAGCTGATTTTTTTTTTCCAGTCAGATCTTTTCAATGAATCAGCTGATCCAGTTAAAAAAAAATATTTGAATGATGAGTCTGAATGATTCAGTTCTCAAGTTAGGCTCACAGATTCAATATCAATCTGGTTGCGGAATCATCAATAAATAACTACTTGAGTTCAATCACACCAATATAAAGTGCGTAAATCATTCAAGATCACTTTTATGATAGTTTTGAATCATTTAGAGGCTTAAAATATCTCCACCCCATTGACTGTAACAGTCAAAAAGAACAACCAGTCACATTTTTAAAAACGTCCCCTTTTGTGACCTTCTGAAAGTCAAACCAGTTTTGCAATTATATGAGAGTTAGCAAACATTTTCTTTTTTGATGAACTAATACTGTAATAAACGAGGATAGAAAAACTTTTACAGGCTGATGGGACATCTGATAGGGTGCTAAGGTCCCGTGCTGAGACGGGGTGAGTGCAGATTAAAAGGGGTGGGGTGCGGAGGGCGTGGTGTCAGTTTATCACCTGTCAAGCTAGCAGAAGTCAGAGAGTGTGAACAGTATGTGTTGTTTGTGCTGTGGAGAGATGGGTGTTTCTTCTGTCTCTATCCTCAACGAACAAAGGGTTCTTTTCTTTGGCGGGCTCTCCTGATGGGGCTGCGGTGGTGCGCGGGCCCCTCTGTTCTCAGTGCAGCCGCGGCACTGAAAGAACGGCTCTCACCTCCTCCGGAGAGGCAGACAAAAAGCAACTCACAGACTCAGAATAGCAGCCTTTCAGAGGGCCGGCCACGCCACAAAGTCCTGCCAACATGCCATGACTGAGCCATTCTCTACCCCACTTCACCTCCCCCCTAACAATGCCAAGGGCATCTACATGTGGGCAAAAAGGAAACGGTATTGATTTAGGAACATCAAATGCTGGCCAGGAAAATGAACCTCATATTAGCACACACAATTATATTTAGCGGGATACTTAATGGCACAGACGCACACACACATTGTCCCCTTGCCAGCTCTCTGTAGGCCTGTCTTCAGAGGGGACTTTGGGAAAGAAGGGAGAGACAGGAAAACTGGGTCACGCATGGCGAGAGGAAGAGAAAGGGAGTGAGAGAGAGGGAGGTAGAATTCCCCTGATCAGGACAAATGGATCAGTCACAGGCCTTGTTGCTTTCATCTGTTCTCAGTGGACAACTCAACCTGGGACACACACGCTAACACATGTACCCAGACACACACACACACACACACACACTTTGTGCCATATAATGCTCTGTTGTTTTTTTTTTTTTAACAGCCAAGTATGTGAGGACTGACAGTTTTTTTGATACAGCAGAGACACAAAAACATAGTGGACTGGGTGAACCAAAAAAAAAAAAAAAGTTCACCACTAGCGACAAAAGTTCATTATTAGGGGCGTCACGTGAATCATAATCAACATTTGTCACTCAGATTCCTTTAAGACAAATGAGTCTTGTCATTTGTTTTGTTGAGTGCAACTGGAAACAAAAGCAATAGAAAGTAGTAGTCCATTTATTGTCTTTTTATGATTTCTCTATGACTGCTTTTTCTCTCTTATTGCACTCAATTTAATCAATGTAAGCTGAACAATTATATGATCAATAAGTCTGACAACTCATCAAAATAAAGTTAAGCAATGTTCAACTTTTTTTAAAGTTATACAAAATTCAACCCTTATTTAAAAAAGTCAGTTTAACGCAATTTAAGTTGAAATGACTTAAACATCCAAGTTTTTTTACAGTGTGAACCTTTTTTACACTGTACATAGTACAGTGTTCAGATAACACTACTGTTCAAAAGTTTGGGGTCAGTAAGATTTTTTTGTAAGAACATTACATTATACATTTATAAGGTTACAAAAGATTTCTATTTTAAATAAATGTTTTTTTTTTTTTTTTTAACTTTCTAGTCATCAAAGAATCGTTATAAATGACATATAACAAAATATATATATTTTTAAAATAAGTGGTTCTAGTTCCCATTCTTACTGGTTACCCCCATGTTTTAAAGAGAGAGATAGGTAGACATTAATGTTTCTGTCTGTGTACCCAGTCAGACCGACCCTGATAAGGGCCACAGATGACAGACTTAGGAAAGAGTGACCCCTGAGACCACCCACACACACACACCACCACCTTTTAATATCTACAAAAATCTCTAGAGTGACGAGCACTGAAGGTCACGGCAAGAGGTTGTATGCAATCAGTCAGGACAGAAAGATTGAACGAAAACACGCCGCACCGTAAGCTCAAAATCATGTTTCGCACATTTTTACGGTATGGACTAGAGTCCGGACCGTTGACCTCGGGAATGCAAAGAGTTAAGCAGGTTTATGGCCTTTAGATTGAAATTCATTAATAAGGGAGAGAGGGATTAAAATGCAGAGAGTGGATTTTAAATATTGAAAATTCACAGCGGAGCCACTTCACCGAGAACTCCATACTAAATACAGCGCTGATTGAGGACGGCGCGGGAAGGGCCGCATTCAGAAATGGAATTTAGATAATAGTAATTATACGGCTCACCCACTGTCCCTGTCCCCAACTGCCACAAACCACCTGAATTCACACAGAAAGCTGATGGAGAACTCCATCAAATATTAATAACAGGCTGTGTGGTTCCAGTCCAAATGTATTTAGGCGCCCTGGCACGCTTCTATGTGTGTGTAGGCATGCAAAAGAGACTATTTTCCGTATGTGCCGTTAACATCCTGCCGCATTTGACCCCCCCCATCCCCAAAACGCTCAAGTGTGTGTGTGTGTGTGTGTGTGTGAATCCAGTTTTGTATCACGTATACAGCTGAGGTCCTAATGCATTTAGCTGCCCTGGTGTGTGTATAATTGAGAAGCCCAGCAGGAGAGGTTGCAGGTAGCCAGGTTCCCCTCCTCCTCATCTCTCCGTCTCCCTCGCTTTTCTTTTCTCCCTCTTTCCCCTCGAGAGCCCACTTGGCTTTTGTTTACGCTGCCGGTGAGCAGTTCATGCTGGACAGAGTGGCGCAGTGAAAGCCAAAGCAACACAACAGTATATGTTTTACGTCACATATAGCAGTTTAGCGAATGCCTGATTCTGTTGCGGCCCCGGTCACTGAGGTCACAAGACCAGCTCAGGTGTACGGCCATAAGCTAGCCGTTTAGAACCTTGAACCCGTGACCTTTTGACCCCATGGTCAGCGTTCAAGAGCCAGGAGCATTCGGCGGGCACGCCGGGGTCAATGTGGCATGACTTCGACGGGAAGGTGAGATAAATTATATAGCAGGTCAGGCTCCACTGAGTAAGGAGACTCAAAAAGCACATGTAGCAAGAAAAGGAGGAGCATTAAAGATTGGATTCTGGCGCTGCCAGGGGGCAGTGTTGCCCTGGCAGTGGGTCGAGGCTAATAAGATTACATGGCTAGGCAACATTAAGTGTTTGATTGGGCCAGTATGAATAAACTTCAAGAGGAACCGAGTTAGAAATGCAATAGTTCTGCAGTCAGAAAGCGACTGTGAGATTAGAGTAGCTGCGCACCCTGAGGTGTTCAGCTCTCTAAATCAGTGAAAGCTGCATCCAGCAGCTTTAGCAAGAAAAACTGCGGTCATCAGACTGCACAGACCATTAGCCAGAGTCTGCAGTTTGCCACAGAGAGGACAGAATCTGCAAGAACCAGGGTGTAATTTAAGAATTGACTAGTCTAAATGTTTTGCTACTTCTTGGAAAAAAGGAGTTACACTCTTTTTTGTTTAACTTTGTCATGACAGGTAAATGTCCAAAAGCTAAATCTGCAATTGATTTGCAGGCAATTGGTTTAAACATTCACCATAAAAAAAAAAAAATTCAACTTGATTCTAGTAAGGGACTATTTATTCACCATGTTGTTTCAAACATGTATGGTTCTTTTTCTTCTGTGAAGGTGCTCTTTAACATACAGTGAATCGTGACCAGGGGTTTGCACCATATTCAAATGCACAAATTAACTTTCAGAGCTGTGACAGAGAGAGAATTTTTAGTCTATGATAGGGCTGCATGATTAATTATATTTTAATAGCAATTAAAATCTCGATTAATTAAAAATAATTGTTGCGATATTAGCCCGCTGGTTTGTCCTGGAAACAAATCTTTCCTGCTTGGGGTTGCCAGATGTCAAGAGCATAAATCCTCCAAATTGAGCTTTTCTCTTTTTCTGTCCAGTGTTTTACTTAATCTTCCCAACCTGGGATGCACACACGCTCTCTCTGGACTGCAAAAAAAAAAGTACTGATGATCTGACAACACCAACAAACATGTATGTTGAAATTTAGCAATGCTCATTGTGAAATTCTGCACTACTGGAAGTGTCATACAGCCAGTTTGTGTTCCTTCACGAGGATGCGTTTTGCTGCTACTAAATCTGCGAGCGAAGCTCTTCTGTGGCAAACTGTAATAAATCCAAACATGAATCTCGACCACATTGTTTGCCATCATGGTCGGTAAATAAATAAACTTATGCAACATCTGTGCTGCAATAGAAAGTAAAAATTGAACACGTTGAATTATTGGACTTGTTACATGCATGTTGTGTTCTGTCTTCCAGTTTGTATTTCCACAGCATGAAGGTAACATCTAATGGATTGATGAATGAACCGCTTCCCAGTCTACTGACATTTATGACATATGTTTGAAATATTACAATGCTCATGATAAATTATATATGTGTGTGTGTGTGTGTGTGTGTGTGTGTGTGTTCTTATCTTTCTCTGGAATATCTGGATATTAATTGTGGTTATAATTGAAGCAAAATAATTGTCATTATCAGTTTAACCATTGTCATACAGCCCTAGCCTATGATACATAAAGTTACTGTATTGCTTCAAAGTATAGTGCAAAATTTATGGACCATGTCATGATGCTTATTTTTAGTTACCATATACTTTTTTGTATGGCAAAAGAAAGATCTTCTGTATTTCACAGAAGAAAGTCACAGGTTTGAAACAACATAAGAATGAATATGAACAGAGATTTATAACGCAGCATTTATTTAAATGAGAAGTCATTTGTGACATTATAAATGTATCTACGGTCACTGTTGATCAATTTAATGTGCCCTTATTGAATTTCTTTTTCTCTCACTGACCCCAAACTTTTGCTTATTCTTTCATTAATTCATTCATAAATCTAGTGTTGAGGCATACTTCTAATTCAGATTTCAGTAGCCAGGAAGGAAGTATATTTTAAGTGTTTTAATTAAGTATATTCAAATAAATGACTCAAATTTAACCAATGAATATACAATCTATTAAAAGCACATGCTAGTACTGTGCAAAGAAAGATGATGAGGCGAACGTAAGGAAGATTGTGGGTGTGTTTGGATGTGTACAAGAGTGGTGCAGCAGGACTGAAGGCAGGGTTATGCTCAGTGTCAAGCAGACGTGTCTGGTGTCTCATTCTACTCCATGGCCCGGTCTCCTCTTTGTACTGTAACACACACCCCCTGGCCCTGCGCCACAGACCGGAGAATTTGCCTACAAGGCAGCAAGCTGAAAGATCAACTGCTTCCTTTTGGCTCTGGCTTATTTGTAACTTTTATTTCTTACAAGGAAGTGTTGCAATGGCTCGATTGCTAACTCACTATTTACGTGTGAGAAACAATGGAAATAAACTTCACTGTGTTTTTAGCAAAAGGATTTCTAACTCACTCTCCAGCCAATAGATCTAAGATCAGATAAGGAGAGACTCCAGCTGTCAAAAAAGGGTCACAATTTACCTGCTACAAAGTACACAAGTTACATTAATGGCGTTAGATATCAAACGTCAAACCAGGATTAAAATTGCCTCTGAAAAGTTAGTTGTGATGAAATCTGTTGAATTATTTGTTTGCAGATGCCACTTGGTTTTAATCATTTAAAAAAAAAAAAGAAGTGTCCAAATACTGAAAGGGGTGGATTCTGAAATCTACTGCCGCATATATACACACACCTAAAGGATTATTAGGAACACCTGTTCAATTTCTCATTAATGCAATTATCTAATCAACCAATCACATGGCAGTTGCTTCAATGCATTTAGGGGTGTGGTCCTGGTCAAGACAATCTCCTGAACTCCAAACTGAATGTCAGAATGGGAAAGAAAGGTGATTTAAGCAATTTTGAGCGCAGCATGGTTGTTGGTGCCAGACGGGCCGGTCTGAGTATTTCACAATCTGCTCAGTTACTGGGATTTTCACGCACAACCATTTCTAGGGTTTACAAAGAATGTTGTGAAAAGGGAAAAACATCCAGTATGCGGCAGTCCTGTGGGCGAAAATGCCTTGTTGATGCTAGAGGTCAGAGGAGAATGGGCCGACTGAAGCTGATAGAAGAGCAACCTTGACTGAAATAACCACTTGTTACAACCGAGGTATGCAGCAAAGCATTTGTGAAGCCACAACATGCACAACCTTGAGGCGGATGGGCTACAACAGCAGAAGACCCCACCGGGTACCACTCATCTCCACTACAAATAGGAAAAAGAGGCTATAATTTGCACGGGCTAACCAAAATTGGACAGTTGGACCAAAATGTTGCCTGGTCTGATGAGTCTCGATTTCTGTTGAGCCATTCAGATGGTAGAGTCAGAATTTAGCGTAAACAGAATGAGAACATGGATCCATCATGCCTTGTTACCACTGTGCAGGCTGGTGGTGGTGGTGTAATGGTGTGGGGGATGTTTTCTTGGCACACTTTAGGCTCCTTAGTGCCAATTGGGCATCGTTTAAATGCAACAGCCTACCTGAGCATTGTTTCTGACCATGTCCATCCTTTTATGACCACCATGTACCCATTCTCTGATGGCTACTTCCAGCAGGATAATGCACCATGTCACAAAGCTCGAATCATTTCAAATTGGTTTCTTGAACATGACAATGAGTTCACTGTACTAAAATGGCCCCCACAGTCACCAGATCTCAACCCAATAGAGCATCTTTGGGATGTGGTGGAACGGGAGCTTTGTGCCCTGGATGTGCATCCCACAAATCTCCATCAACTGCAAGATGCTATCCTATCAATATGGGCCAACATTTCTAAAGAATGCTTTCAGCACCTTGTTGAATCAATGCCACGTAGAATTAAGGCAGTTCTGAAGGTCAAACACAGTATTAGTATGGGTCCAAACACAGTATTATGTGTATGTGTGTGTGTGTGTGTGTGTCCTGTGTGTGTGTGAGTGTATGTGTGTGTGTGTGTGTGTGTGTGTATATATGTGTATATATATATGTATATATATATATATATATATATATATATATATATATATATATATATATATATATATATATATATATATATATATATATATATATATATATATATATATATATATATATATATATATATATATGTATATATATATATGTGTATATATATATATATGTATATATATATATATGTATATATATATATGTATATATATATATATATATATATATATATATATATATATATATATATATATATATATATATATATATATATATATATATATATATATGTGTGTGTGTGTGTGTGTGTGTGTGTGTGTGTATATATATAAATTTATAAAATCAAAGCCTTAACCTCTCACTGAGATAAAGCATGTTATCAGTATGTTTTGGGAAACTTT
The DNA here is from genome assembly GCA_018749465.1 of Paracanthobrama guichenoti. Lineage (NCBI taxonomy): Eukaryota > Metazoa > Chordata > Actinopteri > Cypriniformes > Gobionidae > Paracanthobrama > Paracanthobrama guichenoti. Next base: position 15,224,075 of record CM031960.1, on the reverse strand, counting down.
CTGGTCAGAGCTGGAGCTCAACCAACTCCAACCTTGAAGAAGCTGTGTATCTGTGTATGTGCGCTAGTATTCTTTGTTACAGATTAGTATTGGAGGTGGGTGGATTTGCTTTCTGGACGAGCTGGTGCCTGCTCCAGACCTGGAAGGTCACTACGTGCCTATTTCCGGGGTGAAAGCGTCAACAACTGATCTATGGAAACATGCATCTGATTAACTGACCATGGGCCTCATTCATGAAACTTCTGTAAATGTATGATCAAATTTGGGAGTAATTTGCGTGTAAAATAGACCTTTTCGTAAACCACGGATTCAGTAGTTAAAAGCTTGTAGATTAATGAATTCCAAACATTCGTAAATAAGGCGCGCGTGCACGCTCATTTGCCAGCTCATTTTTTAGCCAGCAAACAAATTTAGCCAGCTAAAAAAATGTCTGGTGTTTTTCTGAAAACGGCCAGCTGGTGGCGCTTGAAAGTGCTTTGTAAGCGCAGTGTTTTTCCAGCTGAGATACTTTGCTATGATGGTTGCTATGATACAGAATATCCATGGCAGTAATGTGTTACTAGTCGTTGTACAAGTAGGATGATTGGTCGGTGTAGTATTTGTCTCGTCCCTCCTCCACTGCGATTGGACAGCTGGGTAAAAAGTGACAGTGATCAGCGCTGCCTATTATCTAAAGTTGAACAGTTGAATTTGAAAAAAAAAAAGACCGGGCAAATCAACTCGTGAAATATTATTACGGTACATACATAGTCATGTCATGTCGTTTGCCTAAATTAGAACACAGAACGTTCAAATGTTTTGCGCACCATTTACACGTGGTAGGGAGCAGGTGTATATTTATTTCATAACAACTAACATTTTGAAAATACAAAAATGTTTGTGATTCCGAAAATGTACGCCAGAATGGCTTTACAAACAATTTATACACAAATTCGTTCTGTTCGTGTTTCATGAACGAGGCCCCATGTGGGGGAATTTACTATTACTATTTTCTCTTAGTCAATCAGAATCATTCAACTTGCAGTAATGACGTAGCTAGACCTTGAAAAGAGTATAACTGTGTTGAGAAATTGTATGTATGCAGAGAGAGCGGCCTACGAAATCATTGTGAGACTTGAAGTTTGCAGTTTTATCAGCAGAAGCCAGCTATTCTTCAGTAAAATTCTCTTTAATTATTTGCACTCCTGACTCTTGGTCTTCATTCTTTACAACTGGTCTTGGATCCTAAACTGAGGTTCGCTAACAATACTTATTAGAGCTACTTTCACTTCACTTACATCATGGATAGAGGAATAGCGACGGCATTCAGAGTCAGTCAGAGATTAGATTAACAAGAGAGAGTGATAGGGGAGTGAACCTAAGATCACAGGGTTAGAGGTGGACACAGCAGCTGCCACCTAAAGGCACTCGGTGTGAATTTCTTCAGTACATTTCCATTTCCAGGGCCACCAGATGCCCTCAGACTGATCAAGGTCAAGATATCACCAACTAAAATGACAAGAAAGGCAAACAGCTGGATTTCAAGAGGTCAGACGTAGTGTAGCGTTCTGTGCTCATTTGCAACAAACCCCTCAACTTAAGAAAACCCTTAGTTATAATTGTAAGCATATTATCACTCAAGGGTTTTGTAACTTAAATGGCACAATATGTAAGATTTTTGGATTAAAATATCCAAAAACCACTAGAACAATGTTATATAATTTGTTGACTTGTGTACTTACCAAGAATGTATAAATCCAGAGAAAATAATCAATTTTAACCAGGACACGGACTGTGTCCGTGCGTCACCTATCATTGACATCATACTCGTGTTATCCTCGGTTTCATTTAGTATAAACCATGGAAACACCAAAGACGCTTTAATATATTGTGTTTTATTAGACAGGCGAGCAACTGTTTGGATACATTCATTGACAGAAAACAAATCATTGTTATATAGCTCAACACAGTTAGTCTTATTGTTTAAATCTAGTTTTCTTGATTTACAGCGAGTACCATGTTTTACCATGCTTAATATCGATCTAGCTTACTGCAGTGTGCAACAAGTGTCTCATAGTAACGCACAGAGAAGCATTACAACAACTTTCAACACACTGTATCTAATATGATAAAACAGCTCTGTGTTACCCCACATACGCATAACCAGAAAAAAAAAAAAAGAAGCGTTCGCCTGCGGCATAATAAAAGCTCCGCGAAATCAAGACGTCATCAAACTGCACCTTTGTTTTGGATAAGCAACATCTAGCGGTGAAAATTACATATTGTGGCTTTAAACGGTTTTGTTGCAAGTGGTCCACATATTGCAATTTACTCTGGCCCAGAACTACCCACTTAGACAAGAAGAAAATGGTTAATAAAATAGAATAAAACAATCAGCCATAGTTGTTTTAGTTTTTATGTGCGGTTTAGGAGTGGGAAATTCTGAAACGGATCATATCACAATAGCAGAGTGGTGTGAAAAATCTCTACCAACTGATATACAGAAAACACACACAACATTCTGTGATGAGAAGTACAAAAGTATAAATAACTATTAGTATTTTATTTTTAAAGATTTGAAGGCAAATCCAATGATTATTGAGTTCACTGTATCAACCCTGTGCCTTGAAAATACAACTTTGTTTCCATGCAGAAAGATGAAAGAAAAAATGCATGTGCCCTTGAATTGCTTAAAGTTTCACATTAACTTGAAAGCCTGCATGTGGATGAATCCATTATGCATATAAATCATCAAACACAAAGGTGCAAGTACAGCAGGAATGTATCGTTGATTGTTATGGCAGAACGGATTCAGACACAAAAGAGTAACGCTTCTGGTGTGCAGTGTTGACACATTGTTGGCTTATCTGCAGGATTGCTACCATAAATAAATATAGCGGTGTTTGACGGCTGATAAGCTCAAATCACATTCGCACTTGTAGGTCAGTGTGTTTATAGTGCATTCCAGCCGTTTAAACCCTGTATCATTCCCCTTTCCGCACGGTTCAAGCTTTTCTGTAGTCAAGCCATCAGCCTGCCACAAATAAGGAGCAGACTTAACCGATTGGAGTCAAGATCGCTGACTGCATAGGAAACTAGATCTTGCAATGTAATACTATATTGATCTCTTTTTCTCTCAAACACACAGACACACGCACGGCAAGTGCATCGGTAACCAGAGCATGGCGGCTGGCAGAGGCGATGGGGGAAACAGAAAGTAGCCTGTAAATCCTGTTTACTTTGTGGCGAATCTGTAAAGTGGGATAAGAAGCACAAAGAGCAGTCAGTGGTGCATGACACGCAGACATATGGCGGGGAGAGGCGTCCAGCTGTTTCGCTGTCCTGGGGTTACAGTAATGAGCCAGAGGCTTCATTGAGCAGACTGAAGCCTCATCAATTCCTTTTCACCAGTAAGCCTCAACACTTCCAAACGCCATTCCCGCTCACCTCATCTCAGACACGCGCAAGCACAAACCACCCTCAGACAAGCCTCCGGAGCGTCTGCTTTTAGCATCCTTAACATTATATTCTATGGCTCAACCCTCTGCTCTCCATGGCCTCTCCAGATGGACCGCAGTTCAGCATCAGCTCAAGCTGGTTGAATTCCGTCAGGAGTCTCTTGGGTAACCCAACCATTGGATTCCAAGACTATGGCACTTTTTGTGGATAAAGGATTGAATTAAAAGAAAAATACAAGGTCTTGAGATGGACAAGACCATTTGGGGATGCTGTGGTGTACTTAAAGGCTCAGGAATGGTAACCACAAGGTTGATGGTTCGATCCCCGCATGAGTCATCACCATTTTGGAACCACATGGCGCCATTCTATGGTGTGAAAGGCTAGGAAACATATTCTTACGGCCACATGGAAATAAATAATCTAAACAATCTAAGGTTCCAAATCTTGGTCAAAATGCACTGAATTGAAGTTATATTGGCCACAGCCCACACTGAATTAGAATCAGTCTACCCATCTCTCTGGACTAAGCGCCAAACTTTTTTTTTTTCACTTTCAAAATTTCTTTCAACCAACTTGCTTTTCCAGTTCTACAAATTACAGTTACATGCATTTATGAGAATTTCAATTAATTTTAATTTCCTTACATTCATATTCAAAATGCAGTTGTACATCCTGTTTGCTACAACAATTCAAAATCAATTCATAAAGAAATTTATATTACATAATAATTGCTTTTCATCTTCTTAAAGACTAGGTCCTAATATACCCTAAAAGATGCTGTTCTTTTCATCAAAAGAAAAGAAAAAATACATCACCGTTTCAACAAACAAAGCAAACAAAGCTTCTATCCACATTTTTATGTGAATTTAGGGATAAATCGCATACATTTTTTTTTAAACGCTGAATGGAAACGCTCAATTGAGTAGGATATTTAATTTTTTATCCTGTAAGAAAACATGCGCATAAACTGATAGAAACACATTTACAAAAGAAATCTCATGTGACTTTGCATGATGGGACCGTTGGGACGACATAACTGGACTAACCAGTGGAGCGCTCTCGTTGCACAGCATCTGAATGTTGTTTGGGTCATTCTGAAATGCCTTAGCCAAAGTCTATCGTCAAAGTGGTTTGATATAATTACCTCCCATTACGGTCTTACACGACTGCATTCCCAAAATGCAAACATCCGCCTCTGAAAGCAAGTTAACATGACCGTGTTTATTGCGTTTCATCTGCGTGCTCTGAGGCGCAAGTTATTATATATGAAAAAAGACCCCCAGTGGCTTCTCCTACTGCAGCAAATTTCATTTCTCTCAGTGATATTTGGCACCAGTTAATCCGGAAGTTATGATTTTGTTCTCTTCGACTGGATGGAAACGGTGCTTTATTCGTAAATGTTCTGTCATATCCAAAGTTAAAACCGCAACTGTGAATGGAAACACAGTAGCAGCACAAAATCAGCATATTAGAATTATAATGATGTCCGAAGGATCACGTGACACTGAAGAGTGGAATAATGATGCTGAAAATTCAGCTTTGCCATCACAGAAATAAATTACATTTAAAAATAAGTTAAAATAGAAGAGTTATTTTAAATTGTAATAATATTTCACAATATTACTACACGTTTTTACTGTATTTTTGATCAAATAAAAAAACCTTACCGACCCCAAACTTTTGAACTGTTGTTATATCTAAAATTTATATTCTAGCCGTGAGAATATCAGTACGCACTTTCAAGCGAAATATTGCAATACTATGAATTATTGTTTTTCCCCACAACCACAATCCTGTATGTCATGGACGATAAACTTTGAAAGTGTGGTAATTACAACTGCAAACAGCATGCAAACCTCAGCACAAGCAAAACAACAATCCCAGCATACTTTCCTTGAGAATCCCACAGTTAAGCCTCGCCGACATGCACCTCACAGCTGGTGGATACTAAACTCGACTGAGCTCATCCAAAAATCCCATCCACAATCCCACCCAACCCCCCCATTCACAGAGAGACGCATCACAACATTATCTTATTAACCTCGCAAAACTTCACTCAAACATTCTCAACATGGCCAAGTAATTTACATGCTGGACGTGCCGGTGGTAGCATATGTTTAACGCGCTGGGTGCATTGCCAAAGAAAATGAAGTGGTCATTATCATTCTTAATAGCATTTTGAGTTAAATCGATGTAGTTTTAATTGCAGCTGCAAACTACAAGCATCCCATGATACAATGAGCCAGAGGACAGTGGAGGGGGATGTTCCCTGCTAAATCTTGTTTTAGTTGGGGGGTGGGAGTGTGGGGTGGTGGGGTTGGGGGGTTAAAGGCTTTTTCCTAACACTGCTGATCTCCGGCTCATGATGTGCAGAGATGGAGCAGTTTTCCATTAAGCCGAAAGTGGAATGAAGTCAAATCTGAAACGTGCATTAATTTGTTTATTTGGTGTTCCGTGTCGGACTCCCCACAGCAGACTCAGGTCAAATCAAAAAATACCAGGGAAAGCACAGCTTGTCGAAGATGTAGAGTAACTGGGAACATCACAATGTAAAAAGATGCAACAATTAATCGTTCAAAGGTCGCAATCTCGATTCAAACTGTGCCTGTGTCTATTCAAACATTTGACAAGTACGATCACAGCAAACTGACCCAGAGAGCGCAGTTGCCATGTATAGGTATGAAATACACAGTATTGTTATTTCCGTGTTATAAATATTAAAATTATAACAAAGTACTGAGGTAAAAGTTTATAGTTCGGATATAAACACTGATGTCTTCCTTTTGAAAGTAACTTGGCTCTTCAAATAACAAGTGTATTTATTACATCATTACGCCAGTAGGTGGCGACAAGTGGCTTAGAAAAATGTGTTTGTCATTGAATCATTCGTTCAAGAGATTCGTTCAAAACGCAGATTCATCCAGTGATGAAGCAAGTGAAGCGTTTGAGCAAGTCATTGAATCATTCATTAAAACCATTTTTGAAAAAATAATAATTCACTCAGAATAATCAAACATTTTAAATAGGCACCAGCAATTTTGAAACATTTTGTCAGAACCACTAGTAAATTACATTATTTTGTTTAGTTGTCTGTTGAGAATCATGGGAGAATCACAATCTCTTTTGAAACAAAATCAAAATCTATCCACAATCATGCAGCTCTATCACAATGGATATCATTACTGGCAAAGTTATCGAAAGCTTTATTTTTAAAATCACTTATTTAATATCACTTTTAATCATTTATTAATCTCAGTTAATGTTAATTTCAACATTTACTAATGCATTATTAAAATGAAAATAATGAATGTTAATAAATGTTAAAATGTTAATATTATTTAATGGATCTGAGCTAAAATAAACAATTAATAGTTGTATTTTGATTAATGTTAACTAAGATTAATAAATATGTAACAAATGCATTGCTCATTGTTAGTTAATGCATTCACTAATATTAACCAATGGGCCTCATTGCAAAGTTACCAAATTAATTTTATAGAATTGCAAAAATGCACTTTATGATGTGTAAAAAGTCTCCAAAAAGACATAAAACAGAGAGTCTATGAATGACCATGGCTTTTCCAGACAAGACAATAACTATTTCCCTGATCTTAAAAAAATTCAAATGTAATACAAAAAAAAAAAAAAAAAAAAAAAACTTTAATATTTTCCATATAACCTAAACATGGGCATATGCATGCACATTTATAAAAACTAAATACATAAAGAAAAACTCAATGCTGATTCATATGCACCAAATATGGTACACAAAGATCTCCATGTATAAATATGTAGCTTTTGTATCATAAACAAAAGAAAGAGTTCACCCAAAACTAAAAATTTTACTCAAGGCACCATCACAGTTCACTTTTATTTTATGAAACAAAGATGACAGACTGTCATTCTGCCCAACATCTCCTTTTATGTTCCAAGATTTTTTTTAAAAGGTCCAGAAAATTATGAGGATGACAAAATGTTCAATTATGGGTAAACAGTTCCTTAAAGAGTTGCAAATGATTCTCAGGTGCATGACAGGTGCAACACATGCAACCAATACCTAGGTCTTATTTATATGCAGGGGTGTTACACAAGCACCGGTATTCATATTATGTTGATGCCATTCATGCGCTGCAGTCACATGTTATTGATCGCAAGCTGACCTCTAGAACACAAGCCTACATGCAACTTTTGTGTGTGTGCGCGCGTTTCCCGGCCTTTAGTTCGGCCCGAAGATGCTGCAGCGTGAAACAGTAGGAGAATAATTCACATAGAAACAGATCTGTTTAATGACACGCATCGTGTGTCTTACCTGGAGAGTAAAGCTTAGCGAGCTGTCGGGCCCCGGCATGCTGCGGTCCCCAGCGAGGCAAGGTGCTGCGCGCAGCCGCCCCATGTTCATTCCCGTTCGGATCCTCCTCTGCCATAGACCGCTGCCTGATCTCCGTCTCCGACAGTAACGCCGCAGCCATGGTCCCTTCTGATGGCCAGTTTTCAGAACACTAACATTAATAATGACGTTGTATCGTGCATTTAGTAACTAATACACATTGGTTTGGGTTTAGCGGTGAATGACACACCTTTCCTGGTAATCTGAGGTTCCTACTTTAGCAAAACACACCCGGAACTAAAATACGCACGAACTGCCTGTCTGATACTTCGCTATAATAAACAGACATATCATTATAAGTATGAATTACCTTGTTTCATCTCATGAGCTAAATGATTGATAAATATTGCTCCCCACAGGGCATCTGAGCCAGGTCTTTAAACTGTCCGATAGCCCGAATAAAGTGAATATTTGGAAAAACTTTTCTTGTGCTCACTGGTGTGGTGTTCTTAGGGAGAGTCGTAAAAAGTGTGCATGTGGTGTGACGCGAAAAATGGTTACAATCACTGGCTGCTAATGTCAGAGGATTGGTTTGATTAACAAAACTACATAATATTTCAGATGTTTGTTAAAATATTTGTATGCTTACACAGACATTGTCCCTTAAATGTTATATATAATACAACAACGTTTGGTACTTTATTGATGGTCCCTAACAGCTCATGCGAGTCTATCACAAGACTTTGGGACGCTGATAAGGGAAATAAGCGTATTGAAGCTAAATTGTTTGAATACACACGACTACTGTACTACCTGTTGATAAGAAATCATGTTATCTCATGTTTATGTTAGTGTGTTTGATTGTGTGGTAGTGAAACATCCGTAAAGTAGGCCTAATTAAATAAATTATAATATTACTGTACATTCATATATTTTAAATATGAGATATTACAGACAACAAAACAAACAGAAAAACTAAAATATATTTTAATATATAATGTATAACAGTATGTCACAAAAAAAAAAATTAATTGCACATACACTAACCGTTTTTTTTTTTTTTTTTTTTTTTTTACTTGCTAGCTAATGATCTGTTAAGCATTATATAATGTGGGTGAATTTTCTTAATGAAAGTAATTATAAAGTGTTCTAGAGAAAATCTGTTGAGAGTCCTTGGGTCTGTGTGTCTGTAAAACCCTCTGAGACTGACAAGACTGGCTAACTTAATCATTTCCTCAAATATTTTTAAACAATTCTACCACAAAATACAAATGTACAGTTTCAAACTGTGAACTTCCCTTTTGCCTCATTTGGACATCTCTATATTTACCATTTAAAATCCACACACTCTTAATACAGCACAGCTTTAATAAACTTTTCACTGCATTACATTGAAATACTTAAACAAGTAAAACACTAGGAGCCTAGTTAAAGGCATCTTTCAATGCTATTGGATATTTGTGGGTGAAATCAGATGCCAGTTTCCAAGTATTTAGGAGTTACTCAGATGGTGTGCTGAACCTGGTGTCCCAAACGGACAGTTTCAGAAGCCCCCAGAGGCCTGTAGTGTATCGATGCGTTCCGATGGCTGATTTCTGGGAACAGCACCGACCTTCTGTCCGGCTCAAGTTATGAGACTCAGAGGCCGAACCAGCTGCTTAAACACATGGATGCGATTAAAGCAGAAACTGCACTGGTAAAAGAAGAAACACTACTTTAAATAGATGTTTCTACCCTTATTCAGTGAGTCACAAGCATTAAGTCATCTGATGATCGCTGCTGGGATTTTCCTTATTTACGTTCATCATAACACATTGCAGTCATCATGTATAGTTATATATTATATATATATATATATATATATATATATATATATATATATATATATAGTTATTCATTATGAAACTGATTTTCCATTTTTTCAATTTATTATACAAGATGAGAAATCTTTTACTTTGAACAGATTTAATGCCGTGTAGAAATGACAGTTGCCATTTCTCCATGACTTTCAGATGATCATATTTTACAGTTGAACTCATACATGTGACAGAGCAGTATTGTTATCAGCAGGTCATAAAACGTCACACTCTGTGCAAAAGTAATCTCACAATATTCTGCTCTGGATAACAGTGTGGCTGCTTCTGCTTATTTTTTGTGTTTATTTTATGCTTAAAGTTAATATTGTGAAACATACAATTGGCAAAGATTCTGATCCTACTGCAGACATTGAGTTGAACACTATAAAAGCAGCGCGATTATTAGCAATTAGAGATACAATATGGACTTCTCTTTTGCAGGTGAATCATTGAATTTGTATAATATTTATTATATGAATTACCACCACATTAACATCTAGAAATATTTATATTTAACAGCATGATCATTTATTGACATCTCGAGTTCGTTCACACCTGTCCAAGAGTTTATCATCTTTTTCATTCACTACCATAGCTCACTGAAATAGAAAGCATGACAAGAAGAATAGAGCTCTCTCACACACACACACACACACACACACACACACACACACAGTCAAGGGAAAAGAGCCACTCTAAGGAGTTCAGCTGCTTCAATACGCTTTCTCTGAGCTGAGCTTTGAAAGAACACTCACTTCAGATGCACAGATTCCCTTTATTCATGATTTATTTATTTGTTTATTTTCAACTGTACTAGTTTATTGCAATCTGGTTAATTCACATTTAAAAAGCAGACATCATCCAGTTGCACTGAAATCAATGATATTCATTTTTACAACATCCATAAGGCCCATGTACTGGAAAATCCAATCAAAACCATTATGTTTTTTATTTTTTTCTTTATATGTTTTTTGTCTTTTTACTGTAATTAGAAAAAAGAAAATATATAACAATAATAATAGAAAGGAAAAATATTACGACTGGCAAGCAATCACAGCACAGCACAAGTACCTATTTACTGCAAGAAATAAATGGTACAAATAAATCAACAAATAAAAAGGGCTGAGAATATAATATATGCCTTGAAAAGAACAAAATTGGCACGTATGAAGTTTGATACATGAAGCAACAGAGGACAAGATATGTATTTCTAGAGATTAAAATCAGGCAGAGGGTGTCTTTTCCTTCCATTTTTTTCATCTTTTGTCCCCAAAAAAAATCAAGAAAAACCAAAAAGGAAATGGGGAGAAAATAAAGAACACACAACCAGGAAGAAGGGACGATAAAAAATACTGCACGTAGAATACCTTTTTCTCTCCATCTCCTTTTTTTTCTTCTCTCCTTTTCTTTTTTAATAGCATATCCCATTAATATTCATTCCCCACCGTTCGTAATAGCTGCGCCTGGTGGCGGAATCGTTAGAGTTTTACATGTGAGTAGCAAATGACACTTTGATTGGCTGTGATGTTGAAATGTTCCTCCCCCACCGGGCCTGGGTCGGGGTTCTAGGCTGAACCGGGAGTCCTGCGGGGCCCGGTCTCACTGTGCGTGCTGGCTCAGTGTGTGGTTCTGCAGGGGAACAGAAGAGAACACATGAGGAGAGAAATAATAAGCTACGTGCCCACACCTCCACCCGTCTCCTTCGCTCTCTCCCTCTATCCATCTCTCGTTCCATTTACCCACCAGGCCTGTCCGTCCATCTCAAGGCTAGCAGCCCCACTTTGACAGAGGAGTTCAAGCTCTGCAGCCATGAGCGAACACCTTCCTTTCTTCCCGTTTTCTTTCTTCTCCACATCCTCCCATTAAATATTGGGCACATGTGCACTTGCGATCCCATTCATCCGCCCACGCGCTTCCGTACCGGCAGAAAAACACAACATTCGTCCTCCGTTTGATTTAGAGTTCTAATGCAAAACCCCTGATTTGTTTATTCTTCGATACATGTTTATGAATCTTTTAAATCAGCACAATGCCTTATGATGCCTTCGTTCTATGGACTCCTGAGAACAGAGCGTACATTTATAATCACATATCAAATCTCTCCGTACTGAAGTGAAGAACTAGGAGGCGAAAACTATTTTGTGTCCAATTCCAGCAATGGATTAAACTCTTAAGAATAAAGGTTCTTCACAGAGAAGCCATAGAACAACCATTTTTAGTGCACTGTTCTTAAAATATAGATTTTTTTTCTTAGTGTGAAGAACATTTTAATGGATCCTTTTGACATTTCTGGGGTTCTCAGCGGATAAACTTTTAAAGCTCTGAACAAGAACAATGTAATTTGCTGAAACGCATCATCACCATCTATGAAAAGAGTCCAGAATCTAAAGAACCTTTTTCCACTATAAAGAACCTTTTGTTCAATGCAAAGTTTCAATGGATGTTAAAGGTTCTTCACAGAACCATAGATTGCCATTAAAAAACGCTTTTTTTAAGAGAGTGTGCGGCGTACGCAACACAAGGACACATGTGCACAAAAGATGCCATAATGGTGGAAAGGGGACAGAAGAATGACCTAAAACCATGATCACTTAAACAGATCAATCAGCCGTTGCGTGAGGGTTAAACAGAAGCAGATATGCAGAGGCTAAAGGGTTATTGTGTTGCCGCGGTCTCTCGGCAGCTCTGCTTTTCCGCATGCTTTTCCCTGGACCATAAACCCAATTCCCAGAGAAGAGCCGGCAATCATCCCACTTTCCCTCTCAAAGCTCCTTTCCCAGATTAATCTCTCCAAGAGAGATAGGCTGTTTTTATGCACCAATATAAAAAAAACGGAAAGGGGGAGACAAATCTGAAGGATTAAACATGGTTTTTCGTTGATAAATACTTATTCTTATTCTTCAGCCTCTTATCTTTGTGCACATATTTTGCAAATGATTGCTGGCGAAAGGGGATGGGCAGTTTCATCCAAGGAAGGCCAAACCACTGGGTCTTAAAACCCCAGACCAAATCAATGGCAGCCTGTCAGGGGATGCACGTCTTGCGTCCTCCTTCGCTTTCCATCCCGGCCTGTCTCTCTCTCTCTCTCTCTCTCTTTCCCGCCCCTCCTGCATGGAAAAGAGAGGAGACGCGCACAAGGAGGGCTCTTGAGCGAGGAGACGCATCTCTCTGGGAGCCACTGACCCCATTATGAGAGCAAAGCACTTCTCCTTTTGCATTACGCTGCCTGCGCTGCCGTCCCCCTTCCAGCAGAGGCCAGCCTTGTCTATGTCTCGCTCTGAGCTCTGGAGGAGAGGAGAACGAGATGGAGGTGCATATCAGACAAAACCCAAACATATTGCAAATCATTTGTCCTCATCACCAAGCACCTGTTTCACATATTGGAATTACAACAAAACGGAACGAGAAGAAGCGACAGCATGGTGAAACGCGACTATATAATCCTGGGACTCGCATGACAATGAGCAATGAGTCAATACAGCGTACCTGCCCGCATTGTCACATGTGCACATGTCAAGAGCAACTAACGACCCAATTTACCCAAACCTGCCTAAGCTGAGTCCCCAAGAATATGCTGCTGCTCAATCAATTATCAGTTATTCCCCACAAAGCCAATCCCTCTCCAAACGCAATCTTCACCTGCTGCAGAGCCAAACGCAACTCAGCCATTGTCATAATATACCTGATACCACGGCTCAACATGAGACCAAATTAACATCTGGGTCGCCTATCTTTTCATTTACGCTGATGATTTTAACAACAAAAACAATAACACTAATAATAGTAAAAATAATCTCAAATGTAATTTAATCTCAATTCATTCCATACTGTCACTGTTCAAGCCTTCGTGACTTGTTTTTGATGTCTTAAATTAAGAATGAAGTATTTCACGTTGTAAAACCGATCATTTTGGTCCTACTTTCTGATTGGTCAATAGTGTTCCAGCTTTTTTAAAGTCTAACCTCAGTCATGTCCCGAAACCATTCTCACTCTATCACCCCTATTTTCCTGTCTATAACAAAGACAAAAGCCCCAAAACTATACATAAATCCTCTATGAAATAAATATAATATAATATAATATATAATATAATATATATAAAAAATTATTCAACAAGGTGCTGAAAGCATTCTTTAGAAATGTTGGCCCATATTGATAGGATAGCATCTTGCAGTTGATGGAGATTTGTGGGATGCACATCCAGGGCACGAAGCTCCCGTTCCACCACATCCCAAAGATGCTCTATTGGGTTGAGATCTGGTGACTGTGGGGGCCATTTTAGTACAGTGAACTCATTGTCATGTTCAAGAAACCAATTTGAAATGATTCAAGCTTTGTGACATGGTGCATTATCCTGCTGGAAGTAGCCATCAGAGAATGGGTACATGGTGGTCATAAAGGGATGGACATGGTCAGAAACAATGCTCAGATAGGCCGTGGCATTTAAACGATGCCCAATTGGCACTAAGGGGCCTAAAGTGTGCCAAGAAAACATCCCCCACACCATTACACCACCACCACCAGCCTGCACAGTGGTAACAAGGCATGATGGATCCATGTTCTCATTCTGTTTACGTCAAATTCTGACTCTACCATCTGAATGTCTCAACAGAAATCGCGACTCATCAGACCAGGCAACATTTAGTCCAGTCTTGAACTGTCCAATTTTGGTGAGCTTGTGCAAATTGTAGCCTCTTTATCCTATTTGTAGTGGAGATGAGTGGTACCCGGTGAGGTCTTCTGCTGTTGTAGCCCATCCGCCTCAAGGTTGTGCGTGTTGTGGCTTCACAAATGCTTTGCTGCATACCTCGGTTGTAACAAGTGGTTATTTCAGTCAAAGTTGCTCTTCTATCAGCTTGAATTAGTCGGCCCATTCTCCTCTGACCTCTAGCATCAACAAGGCATTTTCGCCCACAGGACTGCCGCATACTGGATGTTTTTCCCTTTTCACACCATTCTTTGTAAACGCTAGAAATGGTTGTGCGTGAAAATCCCAGTAACTGAGCAGATTGTGAACTACTCAGACCGGCCCGTCTGGCACCAACAACCATGCCACGCTCAAAATTGCTTAAATCACCTTTCTTTCCCATTCTGACATTCAGTTTGGAGTTCAGGAGATTTTCTTGACCAGGACCACAGCCCTAAATGCATTGAAGCAACTGCCATGTGATTGGTTGATTAGATAATTGCATTAATGAGAAATTAAACAGGTGTTCCTAATAATCCTTTAGGTGAGATATATATATATATATATAAAATAAAAAGACCAAGTCTGGACTGTAGTGTGTGCATTTGTGACAGAGAAAGAGGGAGTGTGTAATTGAGTGTATGTGTGTGGTGTGTGTGTGTGTGTTTGTATGTATGGTCTCCCCCAGGTTGTCAGGACTGTGTGGAGCTGTATTGATTTGGAGGTGGAGGGACAGAGAGGCAGTGTTGTTCCCTGGGGTCTAGGGTTACACCAGCACTGCAGTGGCCTGATGGAAACGGCACAGTAGGACTGGAGGGGTGCGGGAGCCCGGCCTAACATACAGTACACAACCTCCTTCATACACACACATAGATCCCTCACGTCACTAAAACAAAAGACATGTGCTCAGACTCCCTAGCACAAATGTCTGTACGTAACATACACACACACGCGACCACTAGCCACAATCAACATCCATCGCTCAGCTTATTTCATTATCTCTGGCATATAAGAGCCACTGTGGTATCATACATCTGCTCTGTCTAATCACACACACCCTTATAAATGCTACACACTGTTGCACTTCAGCTGCCCAGCGCGCACTTCCCCAACACATCTATTTCCATCGCTCCGATATCTCTCTTGAAAGATGGCAGCTGATGTGTGGGCGATCAAACCAGCAACACTTGTTTAAATTAGTTAATCAGTGTGTTGGAACAAACACATTTTCAGGCCGGTCGCAGTTTGTTCTCTTCATCCGAGCGCGTCGTCGGGGGCAGCGCTATTGATTAAGCCACAGGCGATCGATCGCCAGAATGGTGTGTGTCTCTGAATCTGATAATGACTCGCAATATGACATCAGTGCAATGCAGCTGTAATTGATATATTCTTGAAGGGGTGGAAGTTAGAGCGAGAGAGGTGGGCAACACAGATGGAGGCTGTTTAAACAGTCATGTAAGAGCTGCGCTTGAATGCGCCAAAACATGCGCATGGACGCACCCGCCGTAGTGTCGGTATCAGTTGCATACCGCTATACGTTTGTACGATAACTTGAAGAGCTTGCAAACATGCTAAAGGCACGGGTCATGTGTCTATGTTGCGATGGAAATGGGACAACTTACTCTCAATTTCAAGCACAGTTTTAGAAGTTCATTGTAGGTTTATTTGTGACGCGAACCTGAACGCTGCTCCACCGTGCAGGCCCTGAATCGCTGTAACGTGAAGAGGGCATGGCGTAATGCACGGAAGAGCGTCCTATCCCTTTCCCCCCTTGGCTTGGCGACGGAGCAGGGGGAGGCTGTTCGGTGGGCAGAACAGCCCCTGTGAGCTCAGTCAATATCTACGCTGTCATTGTTTTCCTAAACTGGTTATAAAAGAGAGGCTAAATCCTGCGGAGCTGTGCACTCCTGGGAAATATGGCCCAGTCACATTACTGATGCAGTGACTGCGAGACTGCTGCACTCACCGAGGGGGGGTGAGGAGGGGGAGAGAGAAGGGGGAGGCGGTGGGGAGATAAAGATAAAGGAAAATCAAATCTACGTTTCCCTACACAGCCTCTTTTCACACACAGAGCATGCACATACAGCCGGACCGAGCGGCTGTCATGTCACTTTCAATCAGGGCTGTTCGTGTGTGCGAGTGTGTGTGTGCCGCAGGGCCCCTGGCTCCCGGCTCTGTGGTGCCCCCTGGGGACAGTGCAGTGTCAGTGAAACTCTAATGTGTTGGCTCGTTCTGCAAGAGCGAACAGAGCAAGAGAGAGAAAGTGTTGTTGGAGAGGGTGGCCGTTCTGTCAGTAAACTGTTTTTCGTAACAGGATTCTTTGGAATTACTGACGTCTATGAGCTGACCTCAGAACAGTGCAAAGCAGCCGCTACCCAGTGAAATGCACACAAAGGCATATGGATTTTGCCCTACATGATTCAGAACTGAAATGACATGATACATTTATATGATAAAAATTGTATAAATTTTATGTATATAATATATATACACACACATACATGTATACAAACATGCATGCACATGTGCTAACGCATAACGCATTTTTTTCAGTTTAACGCAAAATCCGTTTTTTTTTTTCTGCCATCCTTTGGCTAGCATTACATTATATGATCACGCTCTCATTCATGCTAATGCTTTTAAACCATTCAAGAGACAAGTCAAAAGAGAAAGTGCTGTCTGTGAATGTCCTGACACACGACGCACAGAAAGACGCGTCATTATCGAGTTCTTTTTTGTGCTTGAACGCACAATAACGCACAGAATTATGCCAAAATGTCCGTTTTGTTGAGTATCCTAATAGGAGCAGTCTTAAATGAGTTAAAGTCGTAAATGAACGTAAAGACTTTTGAGAAAATGGGACGCGTGTTAAATCTGCATCATGTGCAGCAGCAGCAGGTCTTAAAGTGACAGCAACCTAATAAACCTGCTGCTGTGATGCAGGTTATGTTAATGTAACATTAATGTTAATCAAATGACAAAGGTCACAGAGAAAATTACGCACTGCTCTTTTATATTAGAATATTTTTGTATTAGAATTTTGTAGCTTTAATAAGAATTAATCTATATTTAATTTATAATTTATGCAGCGCAGACTGTTTGATAACTTTTCAATTTCTGTAGATTTCTACCTGTTAGAAGGGCACAGGTAAATAGTTTAAGTTCACTTTTTTGGAGCTTAATACATGTTAAAATTGATAGCTTTCAAATACACTGTAATGTTGAAAAGCTATAATTAATGTAAAAAAAAAAAAAAAAAAATTTCATAGAGACATCAGTATTTAAAATAACTGTCTTTATGTTGTTTATATAATTTGGAGATTATGTGATTACATTACATTATAAAATAAATTAAAAACTTATATTACAAACTTTAATGCTGTTAATCGCGATTAATCAGAAAAATGTGATTAATTAGTTCATTTTTTAATCGATTGACAGCACTAATATATACATTACATTTTGACATTAAATTTATATACATTATATATAAATATTTTTTGAAATACAGACTTTTTATAGTAACTAATATAGAAATTCATATAAAAATAAAAATTCTGGTATTAGTGCAAAAAACAGAGAAGATCACTCAAACTCTAATTGCATAAAGTTGTTATGCTAAATAGTCGATATACCTGTGATCACACAGACATACATACATACATACACACACTATATTGCCAAAAGTATTGGGGCACCCCTCCAAATAATTGAATTCAGGTGTTCCAATCACTTTCACAGGTGTCACAGGTCTATAAACATCAAACACCTAGGCATGCAGACACTTCAACAAACATTTGTGAAAGAATTAGTCACTCTCAGGAGCTCAATGAATTCAAGCGTGGTACTGTGATAGGTTGCCACCTGTGCAATAATTCCATTCATGAAATTTCCTCACTACTAAATATTCCATGGTCAACTGCTAGTGGTATTACAACAAAGTGGAAGCAATTGGGAACAACAGCAACTCAGCCACGTAAAATCACAGAGAGGGGTCAGCGCATGCTGAGGCACACAGTGCGCAGAAGTCGCCAACTTTCTGCAGAGTCAATAGCTACAGACCTCAAAACTTTGTGTGGCCTTCAGATTAGCTCAAGAACAGCACGTAGAGAGCTTCATGGAATGGGTTTCCATGGCCGAACAGCTGCATCCAAGCCTTACGTCACCAAGTGCAATGCAAAGCGTCGGATGCAGTGGTGTAAAGCACGCTGCCACTAGACTCTAGAGCAGTGGAGACGTGTTCTCTGGAGTGACAAATCACGCTTCTCGGTACAGAACGGTACTTGCCTGACTGCATTGTGCACAGTGTTGGTGGATTATGATGTGGGGTTATTTTTCAAGGGTTGGGCAGAACTCTTAATGCATCAGCATACCAATACATTCTGGACAATTTCATGCTCCCAACTTTGTGGGAACAGTGACTGCGCAGTGCACAAAGCAAGGTTCATAAAGACATGGATGAGCGAGTGGTGTGGAGGAACTTGACTGGCCTGCACAGAGTCCTGACCTCAACCCGATAGAACGCCTTTGGGATGAATTAGAGCGGAGACTGCGAGCCAGGCCTTCTCATCCAACATATTGTGTACAGTATATATAATATAATAAAAAAGAGTCACTTGGTGCTACACACTGTTCTACTGTATCTAGATGCTCACTCACACACACACACACACACACAAACGAACAGACAGTGTGTCTCTGCTATCAGCTTTATAAAGTGCTCTTAGTCTGTCTGCTGTCTGTATTGCTAAAAGCAGACAGGAAGAGGAAATATTGAAGCTGATAGAAAGACATGGGGCAGAGAAAGAAATGAGAAGAGGGTTTAGAGAGAGAGGAGGAGCATGAATGAGAAAGAGAGCATGAGAGACAGAAAAGTTGTCAAGAGGAAGAGACATCGTGAATGAGTATGAGAGAGAGAGAGAGAGAGAGAGCGAGAGCGAGCGCGAGAGAGAGGGGGAGAGAGGTGGTAGTTGTGCGTGTCTGTGTGTGTGTGTGTGTGTGTGTGTGTGTGTGTGTGTGTGTGTGTGTGTGTGTGTGTGTGTGTGTGTGGGGGTGATAGCTAGCGCAGCTTTGCTCTTAGGACGCAAGTCTGTCCCTCTCTGCTCCGTTTTTAACACAAAATGAAAAATCACCTTTGCCGCCTGGTGCACTTTAGAGTAGCTTATTTTTAGACCTGCTTGACAGTCTTCCAATGGCCGGAGACTAGCAGATGGGCTGTCTTAAAGCTTCATATGCTCCCAGCTCTCACCTCCCAGAGACAGGAAACTCACTTGGGAGTGTGCTACAAATAAATGCCCCCCTGCCCTGCCCCTGGATTCCCTCATCCCTCCCCTCTTCCCACCTACTCACACCAT
This sequence comes from Paracanthobrama guichenoti, assembly GCA_018749465.1. Taxonomy (NCBI): domain Eukaryota; kingdom Metazoa; phylum Chordata; class Actinopteri; order Cypriniformes; family Gobionidae; genus Paracanthobrama; species Paracanthobrama guichenoti. The sequence goes on along the minus strand of CM031960.1, from coordinate 15,204,413 downwards.
TCTCCACCCTGTGCCTGTCCCTGAATTTAGCACCTTCCTTGCAACCACGTCCTGTTGTACTGAAGTGCACTACACCCACGACACTGTCCAACTGCTTTCCCCTTTCTGGCCTGACCAGGACTGGAGGCGTATGTGTGAATCTGAATGAATAAAAATGTAAACATAAACATGCTTTTATGGCAGATGATCTAGTGACTAGCACCTTTTGAGCCAAGGTGTTTATGTGAACAATGCAAGTTCAAATCTGGCAATTTATATACATATACATTACATTTTATTATTTTCTAAATTAGGACGCAAACCAAAACATAATATTATTCATAATAAATGAATCATAAATAAAAAAAGCTTTGCATTATGGAAAGCTAATATTATAACAAATAACAGTGATTAATTAAATTATTAAAAAAAAAAACAGTTTGAAGCCGTTGTATGCAAATTGTTCACCTCTCATCAAAAACAGCAAATAAAAACACCTGCTCACACTTTCATTTGTGGTTAATTTGGTTTCATAAACTTTATGCCTTGAGCATAATGCCTCATGGAGAGAAAAATCCAGGTGGTATTAGTCAAAATCAGTTTTGTCATTTTGTTCTCTTTGAAAGGTGCAGAGGGAGTGATTTCACTATGACTGACCTCCTCTGACCTCCGTGCTCCAGAGCGGCTTCTTCACATCATCACACACACACACACACACACACACACAGTTATATGCCCCACTATCACACATGCTCTGTTTACACTCATACATACTGTATATCTGACATTGGTACATCTCTGTCAAGCACCAGGTTGCCAAATGAATACTAAATGTACAGGGGATTAATTATACAGTGATGATGTACATAAGCCACTGATGATGTAATCTTCAGCAACAGAGTAGAGCTGGTTCTAAAAGTCAACATATGCTGTCGGCTGTGTTTAATATAACATTTGACACATTCTCCAGGCATCAAATAGCAGCACATGACTGGCATACATACAGACACTTATAAAAATGTCCCATCACAACAATAATTTGCGATAGTATACACCGATGAGCCAAAACATTATGACCAGTCACAGGTGAAGAGAATATCGTTTGTCATCTCCTAACAAGGCTACATACTAAGATCTGGGTAGATTAGATGCTAAGGAAATAATCAGTTCTCGTGATCAAAGGCTATGTTCAGACTTCAGGCAAATCTGATTTCTCAAATCAGACCTTTTCAGGCAGACTGTTCGCACTACTAATTGCAAGTGATCAAATAATATCTAGACAACCAACCTATCTGCATGGGTTGCTATGGTAAGGACATATGTGACAAGGCAAAACAGATGCAGGAAAGTGTCGATGCCCTGTCGAGTCACGGAGCACAACTCCTCCGACACACAAGAAAAACTCAGCGATGGTGGAGACTGCTATATATTGTGATGTTCTGTATTGTAGTCATGGCCGGCTTCACTATGCAACTAAGGGTGCTGTGTTTCCGTCACCATTTTTGACTTGTTGTGGTGTGTTAAGAGTGATGCAAAAGCTTATTTGAAATCTGATTTGAGCAGCCAGAGTGTCCAAACTGAGGCACATTTGGAATCACATTTAAAACCACCTTCAAATGTGGTTTGGAGAAATGGACAGGAATAAAGATCTGAGCAGCTTTGACAAGGGCCAAATTGTTATGGCAAGGCGACTGGGTTAGAGTATATCTGAAACAGTAAGGTTTGTGGGTTGCTACAGGTCAGCAGTGGTGAGAATTTACTAACAGTGAGGAGGGACAAGCCGGTTGAGGGAGTGTGATGCTCTGGGCAATGTTCTACTGGGAAACCCTGTGTCCGACCATTCATGTGGACATATATTTGACGCGTGCCACCTACCTAAACATTGTTGCATACCGGGTACACCCCTTCATGTCAATGGTATTGCCTGATGGCAGTGGCCTCTTTCAACAGGATGTTGCGCCCTGCCACACTGCACACATTGTTCAGGAATGGTTTGAGAAACATAATGAAGAATCCAAGCTGTTGCCCTGGCCTCAAATTCCCCAGATCTCAATCCAATTGAGTATCTGGTGGGATGTGCTGGACTAAAAAGTTAGATCCACGGAAGCTCCACCTTGCAACCTTCAGAAGGCTGGTGCAGATGAAGATCTGCTGCAAATGTCTTGGTGCCAGGTACCGCAAAACTCCCTTAAGCAGTGCACGTAGATCCAACAGCCTTTTAAGATCGTGGTCAGTGTATTGGCTCATTTATTTTGTGTGTGTGTGTGTGTGTGTGTGTGTGTGTGTGTGTGTGGTGTTGAAAAAAAGTACACAGTTTTCACAAAGATATTAATTGAGCTAAATATTATAATATTTAAAATTTTAAATGTATGAAAACAGGAAAGAGTTTTAACTTTTATATTACAACATTACGGTTTCTGTTTTTCAAAAATAAATGCAGCATAAGTGACATCAATTTCTGGCAATCACTTCCTGATGGATAAATTGTCCAATGATTTTATCCTGTTATCATTTTCACTTGAAAAACCTTGTATTACGAAAGTAAACTAACTTGAAATTTTTGTGTTTTAACAATGTTAGTTAAGATCAATTTACCACAGTTCATATGATTACTATGTGTATTTTTACAAAACTATGGTTACCATGGTACATGTCCTTTTTTGTAAACAGTCTCTAATATAAAATTTCACACATTCTGCAGGCATCACAACAACAATGTGCAGACATAAAGACAGACTACATACAAAAAAACAACACACGCATGCATGCACACACCCGGACGGACATGCACACACAGTTGTGCTTTCGCGAGATCTGTGGAGTGTGGAGGTTCGAATGTTAGATGAGCTCGGTGGCCTCAGTAGAGCCGTGTCATGGGTGATAGCACTGCGCTAGGCTAACACTAGGCTACGCTACGCTAGCTGTGTTCTGCCACTCAGAGATGCACTCAAAGTACACACACTCTCTTTCCATGTCATAGCCTCACTAAAACCCCCCCTGATTCCCCTCAGGGAGGAGGTTTTGACTCCAAAGCAGCCCTAAACTAAGACAGAGAGAGAAAACGCATTACGCGGTGAACGATGTGGTGTGCAGAGAGAAAGAGAGAGAGGGCTAGTGTGTGTTATCTACAGCCAGTCAACGTCAACACTTTGTTGTCACAACGATATGTGAGCCTAGCAGGCAGAGTGCGAGTGAGAGCGAGGAGGAAAAGAGAATAGGAGAGTGTGTGAGGTGTGCTGTCAGAGCTGTGTGATTTATAGAGTGTGCTGTCAGACTCCAGCTGCTGAACCAAAGTGTCAGGTTGAGAGAGACCCCTACCAGTTTCTGTGTGTTGAGAGAGAAAAAAAATGAGACAGAGAGAATGAGAGAGGAGACAACTTTTTAATGGCCATATTCTACACTTCTGTAGCATTTACATTTTTTCCCCCTGTAAAGTCCAATGTTACTGAAGCTTTCTTGAAACCAGAGAAGTTGCAATTCTGTCTTACCGTGCCACAACAAACAATTTATATGTTCACGTCGAACTCAAAAACAGGGTGTCGTGATAATACACAGCCCATCAGAAAAGTTCTCTGTTTGCTTGCTCTCGCACACTCTTTGTTCCTTGTGGAAAGTAAGGGATTTGTCATATAATATCTGATAATATCAACTGCAATAATATAAAACTACTGTATATTAAATAATATTATAAACTTACAAAATCAGTCTTTCCTCATTCATATTTGATGAATAATATACATTAAGGAGCATTACTTACAGGTCTGGGATTTTAGCGCGACATAAAAAATAAAAAAGTAAGTCAATTTAAATAAATAAATAAAAGATTCATATTTGCTGCCTTAAGTGGATAGTTCACCAAAAATAATGACAATTCTGTCATCATTTACTAAATCTCATAAGTTTCTTTCTTCTGCAGAACACATAATATAATATTTTGAAGAATATTTTTCTCCATACAATGAAAGTCAATGGGGTCCAAAACCACACTGGACACCAGTCTCATTGCATGGACATTTTTATTTTATTATTATTATTATTATTATTATTATTATTATTATTACTTATATCCTCTGTGTTCAAAAAAAAAAAAAAAAGAAGAAAAAAAATATTGTTATACAGGATTGTAACAACATAAGTAAATAATGACAGAATTTTCAATTTTGGATAAACTATTACTTTGTTTTTAATCTTAATGTTGTTAAAATTGAAATTTGCTAGCAAATTTTAATTTAAACATTAAAATAAAAAAAGTTACAGGACTTTGAAAAATCTAAATAAATGTACTGAAATATTAATAAATGAATAACATGAACAAGTTTTGGCCTTAAAGTTCACCCTCATTTTGTTCCAAACCTGAATGACTTTCTTTATTCTGTGGAACAGAAAAGATGATATTTAGAAGAATGTTTTAACTTATTTTGTCCATACAATAAAAGTCAGTGGGGTCTAAAACAACATTGGTCTTTATTGATATCATTGCATGGACAAAAAATACTGTCGTCATACAGTTTTGGAGCAGCATGAGGGAGTAAATAATGACAGAATCTTCCTTTCTGGGTGAAATATTCCTTTAAGATAAAGTCTTCTCATCTGTTATGCTATGTTAATGAGCGAGGCAAACAGAGTGAAGTATCCACAGTTCCCAAACCCTCCAGATCACAGCTGCGCTCAGTGTGCATGCGCACGCGTGTGCGTCGAGCGTTGAGAGTGTCGAGCAGCAAGAGTCATCTCACCGACAGCGCTTAGACTCATACGTCACTGTCACAGCCACGACAGTTCCAGTCCCGAGCTGGCAACCCACACGCGAGACAACAACACACACCACGCAGCGCAGAGCTGTAGCGCCACAGCACAACCCTGCTCAACTGTCATATCTGACTGGGGCATGTGCTGTACACACCCCCTCCTTCTTCTGTTGTCTTCACATTTTCATTTCAGCTCGCTTTCTCTCATGTTGCTTCTCAACATATCCTTCGCTCTGTCTGTGCGTTAAAGGAACAGGCTACCATGAGAGACGGATATGAGAAAACGCTTTATAGTGATCCCAGTGGACACATCTCTCTTTTTTTCCTCGCTCTTCCTTACCCCCTCCCTTTCTCCCTTTCTCTCTCCCTCTCATGCCAGTCCCCAAATTATTTAATTTAGCGCAGACACCATATCTCCCTATGTGCCATCCCGCTGAAGTTCTCTCTCCCTCCACGTCCTCCTCCCTTCTTTCCTCCACTTTATAGATTGTTCCAAGCAGGGGTATTTCGTGACAGAATCAGGAGTGTGGGTGGGTTCACTGGAAAATTTGCAAAAAGGCATTTACTTCATTTTTATCTCAACATAAACACGCACGTGCACGCTCGCAGCCGAAACCGATGTCCCACGTTGTAATAAATGAATGCGAATGTGTTGATTTACTCTGAAGATTAGTGCCGCCCCATGGTGAGTGTTTTTGATTTGAATTCGCCAGGCCGGAGCTTTGTTTGAATCTCCGTCTCAGCAAGGGCAAAGCAACAAAACAAATGCAAACAGGTAAACAACTTAAACATGTCCTCTTCGATTCTAGTTTACTCCAACGTCCACCAGCCACCCACCGCCTGGAGAATTTCAATCAAAAACAGTGTGGCAATGTAAGTTCGTAACACCATGACACACTTTTTACATGATCCTGTTTGGTATGCCAACTTCCTACATACCTAGATAACTGAATGCATTTGCGAGCGGTTGCATTAGTTCCTTATAACTCTTGGCTATATTTGCTATTTGTCATGTTCTCAAATCACGGCACTAAAGCCATTGGAGAGATCCGAGGCCAGGGACTCTTCATGTCTGAAGGCTCAGCTCGTGGCTGCAGACTCACGGATGTCGTGGTCTTTGAGAGGGAGCTGTTCTAAACACAGGGCTCATAGCTTTAGCTGGAGACACTATATTGCAGTCCCCTGACAACCCCTCAACCAGCCAGCCAATCAGCAGCAGGTAAGGTGGATTTGAGGAGCTGTAGGCATGTGTGTGTGTGTTGGGGTTAGGGCTCTGAAGAGAGCCCCCCAGATCCCCATTCTAATAACGTACACTGCCACTCCAGACGCAAGGGCAGCTGGGACATGCACACACACACACACACACACACACACACACTAATAAAATTGAGCATCACAATAGAAACCTATATCAATATCTACAGCACACAAAACCAGATTCAAAGCACACAGACAAAATCTACTATTATAATTATATGACACATACTGGAACAGATTCTATGAATGTTTCTGAAGGTTCTACACTTGTTAACTGTCTGATTTTCTTAATGTGGGTTAGCCTATAGTAAAAATGTGCCCGTTTGATTATATGCTAATATTAATTCTAGTTTAAGCCAGATTTGACATTTTCTGAAGAAATTGTCAGTGGTTCTTGCCCTCTGAATTTGCCCGAGTGTTTTAAACACAATGCTATGTTGTTGCTAAGGTGTATTTAGTGTCTTTAGCATATTGCTTTTCATTTTGTCTATATTTTACTGTATAGACGGTTTCATCGGACACACGCACGTTGCACGGTTACGCACCTGGCCCGAAGTTAACTTCCGGTCTGTGTTTGTTTATCGGTCTAGCTAGTGGCTAGTATGGCGCACTACTCCGTAGAAACACATTTTTGACGTACTATTCTTGGATAACATGATATAAATATTAACGATCAAGTTGAGAGCATATGACACCAGCGCAAAATCAGTGTGTGCGACTCACCAAAAAGCCTTGAAAGCGTCATAAATACGACAGCAGCGTCTAATGTAATTTAAATTGTATGTCTTTACTTTACTTATTTATTTGCTTGTTATCAGAAATAATCTAGAGGCAATTTATTCTGGCTGGCATTAACATGCGATCATGTCAATCAGGACACAGCGCGTTTACATTTGTTCACATCAAGTGGTCGCCATCTGGATAACTGATCGGATTTATGCTTCCCGCAAAAAATTTAAATTAGGTATGTAATAGGCCTTTATCACGGAGTGTTAAACAACTTTCGCATTATCCTCTATTAATGATTTAGGATTTTTGTGATGCATTCATATATAATCAATCTCAAATAGGGTACTTTATCTACAAGTTTAAGTTTCCCAACATTAATCTTATATTATGAAACAAAGAAACCTGTTATTCCGATGCATTGCATGATTGAAAGGCGAGCACGCAAACATTTATATGGGCTACTGTACAGAAAATGTCATTTCACCGTCCTTAAAGGGTTAGTTGACCCAAAAATGTAAATTCTGTCATTATTATACGGGTTGGGTGAGTAATGACAGAATTTTCAGTTTTGGGTGAACGAACCCTTTAAGGGGGGCATTTCCCCCACTCTATATTGCGGACAGAAATGGGAGATTATTTAAAATAAACATACTGAAACAATAAAAACATATAAATTAAGTTCATGTTACACAATTCAAATGAAAGATGATAACGCATAAGAAAGATAGCGCAGCCTCTGTTGTTATTGATTCTTTGTGGACGTCTACTGGAAGTTAATTTTGGGCCACAAATTTGCGCATGCGGAGTAATGTTTGTTTATGTTGTCGCCGTTGAAACCGTCTATATATGCCACTATGTAAAACTTTGGGGTTGGTATTTTTTTCATGTTTTTGAAAGAAGTCTCTTATCTTTACTAAAGGCTGTATTTATTTGATCAAAATACAGTAAAACAGAAATATTATATTTTAAAATAACTGTTTTCTATTTTAGTACATTTTAAAATGTAATTTATTTTTGTGATGGCAAAGCTGAATTTTCAGTGTCACATGATCTTTTAGAAATAATTTTAATATGCTAAATTGGTGCTTAAGAAACATTACTTATTAATGTAGAATTTTTTTTGTGAAAACGGATACATTGTTTTCAGGATACTTTGATGAATAGAAAACAGAATTTATTTGAAATGGATGTTTTTGATAAAGTAAGTCTTTACTGCAACTTTCGATCAATTTAATGAATCCTTGTTGAATAAAAACAAAACAAAAAACAAAACAGTTTTGACCCTAAAATTGAGGGGTTAGGGATTTAATTACTTGGGGTTAGGGATTTGAACAAACCCGTAACTCTTAATATGACCAATAATAGTAGAGATTGGGAAACCATCTACCTCATCTCCAATAAGAGCAATTCAGAATATGAATTGTAGTTCGAAATCATATAAGCTCTTCCTCCACCTCTGTGAAAAATGGAAAGAGTGTGAGAGAGCGAGTGCGTGTGTGCGCTCCGATGAACGCAGCCTCCTTACATCACTCCACTCAGTGCTGTATGAGAACTCGCAGCCCTCAAATATTCAACACTTTTGCAATGTCAAGGGGGAGACAAGGAGGCATCAACAAACAAACAAGTGCAAAGACCCCCCTCCTTCTATCATTCATACACACATACACACACACAAACTCTCACTCACCCATCCATCCATCCAAACTGCTGAGTACAGTTAAATATTAACCAGCGCTAAAGGAAATACCATACACACACATACGCGCCAACGGGGAAGCGATACAGGGCATGGGGGGAATGCGGCGCCCCCTGGAGGGCTCAATCACAACCGGTAGTGTGTAAAAATGAGGCGCGCTGTCAGAGAGTGACAGCAGTGCCTATGGAAGGGCCGAAGGGTGGGCGGTTGGGAGTTCACCTGGGGAAACAAAATAACAACTGAAAGAAAATCTACACACACACACACACACACACACACACACACACACACACACACACACACACACACACACACACACACACAAGTCTCTGAAGTTTCTAACAAAGGAGTGGAGGATCCAGCAGAGTAGGTCTAGCTGCGCTGATCGGGGCGAAGCATCACTTATTTACCAGCTTACATCTGCACTATTTATGGGGCACCAGGGAGAGGCAGAAAGGAAAGAGGGAGACGGAGAGAGAGGGGTGGGTGGGGGCAACACAGAGGGGCTAAAATATGCATGGGGGCTGGCTCTTCTGGGAGCTAGAAAAAAGAAAATGGGAAAGGGAGAAAGAATGAGAGACATAAAAAGGCGAATGAGAGAGAGAGCGAGAGAGAGAGAGAGTTGGAAACAGTTTGAGGAAGGGAGGGAGTTGGTGGGAGTGCGAACGAGAGAAAGAATTAGAGACAAGATAAAGGATGGAAGCAAAGTTTGCCATAAGGGAGAGGGGGATGATACAGTAACGTGTCTTGCTAAGGCTCATGGGAAGGCGAGGATTAACTCAGAGTGGGACCGCACTGGGAGGGCATGCTGGGTAGGGCACACAGGCCATGCCCGTCCATCCATTCAGTCTTGTTAACAACATACACACACGTTCAAGTCTCATTTCACCTGGGCAGGAGCAAGGTAAAACCTGGACGTCGGAACGGAGTTGTCCATGCGGCTGACTGCTCTATTCCTCACTGCCGTCACCGTTCAGGTGGGCCTGGAGTGGATGCGGGGGGGCGGAGCGGATGGGAGTGATGGGGCGCGCCCGCTGAGCCATGGGCTGGTGCGAGTATCTCGGTTGGCCGGCCTCAGGGTGAGGCAGACAGTGACCGACAGGGTCCAGCGCTCCCCCTGCTGCTAAATGGACTGACCGGCCATATGCCCAGTGCCGCCGGCCTTATATCACTGTCATGCCACGGCCGGGGGCTCACGTGGAGGGGTGGGGTGTTTGAGCCATGCAGGAGATTTAGGTCACACCCCCCCAAGCCCCTAAAATATTAAGTCATGGATCTGAGTAAGCTATTAACCTCACTCCCTGCTACTTATAAAGACCCACCCACCAACACACACAGGCGGGCACTGGAGGGGGCTGCAGGAATGGTGGCCCATAGCTCACAAAGATGAATGTAACTTGGGCTAGGGCAGGATGCAGCTGACCCCAGCGGCCCGTGGCAGCCACTGTGGGCTGAGTTATTCACAGTCCTCCCCCTACTCAATCTGTCTGCCCCATAATCAGCACAGAGAGAGAGACCGAGCGAGAAACAATCGCCTCCATATACTGCCACTGTCCTAGACAGTATATTAACATTATTGTTAAGTTTTCAGCAGACACATTTTATATTTCATGTTCGGCCTTTATGTTTGCCACTTAAAGAGAGAAATGGGATTGGAAAATGTTGTAAGAATGGAACTCACACCTAAAGTTTTGCTACCTAAACTAACACCTTGAAAACTGTCAGGTTTGGGTTAGTACATACAGTACACACAATTAGGTACATACCAAGCATGGAGCAGGGCCCAGTGCGAGTTAAATCAGGGGCTACTTTTCTGTTCGTTTTAGTTGGGACATGTTTGCCAACTGCAAGGCTCCAACACTAAAGGGGCGGTCACATTACTGCACATTACAAAAAAGGTCCATTGTCTATTGTCTACAGGGCAACTTTCTGTGAAAAACTTTAATGATCTGCGTGAGGAAATGTTTCATCCTTGTGTGAAATTTCAGATTGCATGGATTCCAGATTTTGCCTGTGAAATTGTGCAGAGCAACAGTGAATATGACCACACTTGATGAGACACAAATGAGAGTGCTTATAAAGCCACAATCACAATTATGCATCTTAAACCAGATTACATTTGGTCCACTCCAATATTAAATACGCCAATCCAAGAATATCTCCAAAAATGGTCATAAAAAGCCTTCAACAATACTGAATACAGTTCTGATACTGAGAGTGTAAGGTTGAGTCCCTAAAGGGGAATTAACCGGTTAGCAGTAACTTTTTTAACCAGCACATTTAGTTCTAGCCCTTTAGAAGGGACTGAGTGGGAGGAAAGTGTGTGTGTGTGTGTGTGTGTGTGTGTGTGTGTGTGTGTGTGTGTGTGTGTGTGTGTGTGTGTGTGTGAGAGAGAGATTTAAATCCTGCCTGGCCCTTAGGCTTGGCTGAGATGTCTGCATTTGTTTTGGTGCTAAAATTGATACTATTTTTCACCTCACAGCTCTGTGATATCTCTAGCTAAACTTGAGTCAGCAGATGTGTCTCACTGCTCTGCCATGTCTGCTTCCTCTGGGAATCATTACCACGAGCCAGGAACATCCAGAGGTGCTTAAAACCAACCACAGCCACTAGAATGTCTATATTTCTATACAAAAAAACTTCTTTTTGTTGGGCAATGAAGATACAAAACTCCTGACCAACAAAGAATCAGACTGCATTGTGGTACCAAACAATATCAATAAAGGCTGTTTATTTTTAAAAGCATCAATAAATGAACAATTTCTTAAAGTGTGTTAACATCAACAGCGACTGGCAGTGACAAACTGACCAGAAGTCAATCATTATCAATAAGAAGTGATTTGAGGCTACGTGAGCAATAGCGACCGTTGGCGATGAAACGGAGTTAAGGATTAAATCACTGTCAGTGTGAACGCATGTCAAGGCATACAGTCATGCCAAAAGGAACGGGACGTTGGGTACCACAGTGCCATGCCTGCAAATAAAATAAATTATAGCAAAAAGTGTACAGTGTCTGGCAGCACTTTGCAAACGTGTGTGGCAGTGCTTACTCGCTAAAGACTATATGTGTGTGAGTGTGTCAGTTTCAGAGTGAAGGGGTTCAGGGCCTCCCTCAGGGAACTCAGATAAAGGATTCAGTAAAAGAGAGAGAAAGACTATACCTATCACAGTAGAAGAGACAGAAAGAGAAACAGATACAGAACAAAGACAAAAAGAAAGAGAATGAAAAAGGGAAGGAGAGAAAGAAAGCAACAGAGACTCATCCGGAAAGGAATAATGTCAAATGGACAAAGTGTGTTATTGTTACAGTAGCCAAACGGCTTTTGATGAGCTGTCAGACATCAGATTGTGCTGTGAACTTGAGCGTGAACCTGTAGGGCATACAGTTGTCTGTACAGTATCTCTAACTGCTCAAGGCCATCTGAACTGTGATTAGTCTACATTCCTTCATATATAGTGCTTAGTGGTACAGTGGTTCTCAACTGGTTTTGTTTGATTTTACACTGGATGTGATCCAACAGTGCCAAGAGTTCATTATAGTAAACAAAATTTAGAAAACAGAATAACAATAAATAAAAATGATAAATGCATTAAAATACTTAGTTGCAATTTATTCATTTGGATTTAACATTGTTTTTATTTCTAAATCCAGAGTTTCCACTATACTAGTGTGTGTGTATGTGTTCAACTATGTCTATGACAGTCTGTTTTTGTATATGCATTGCAAATGTGAGCAAAAGTGGGCCCGGGACAGCATTCCCAGTTGTCTGCCCTGACGATGTGTGTGTGCGTGTGGATGAATGTGAGTTCCAGCAGTCACAGCAGGTGGTGTGATTGATTTGCAGAGTAATGGGTCTAATCGTTACTGGCTTGAGGATGCACCTTGTTTTCCCCTTTAATTCCCTTATTAGCTGTGATCTGTGTCACATCTGTGTCTATCAGGGCTAACTGAGATCGACTACAGAATACTATATTCCAAACATCACAAAGCAGATACACATTTTGCTACTACAAGGAGATTCAGTGCACATATGACATATTAAATATGATTAGAAAACATGAAAGCAACAGAAGTTCTGACATGACTTTCTGGAATATTTAACTCTGACTGGTCAATCACGGCACAAAAGATTTCCTACATAGCTGTTTCTAGATAAATTTTTTGTGCCAAATGCAAGTAAAAATTAGCTTTGGAAAATAAAGAGTTACTTATGAGTAAGTATATTAAGGAACTGTTTCAATGCATGTTTTACATCGAATTGTAAGAGCAATATTTTAATACTTGCTGATAATGAAGTGATGTGCGCATTAAGGAAAACATTGCAGTTTGCTCTTCATTTATCCACCATTTTACCCAGAAGAAAATTAAGCATTTGAAGATTTAGGAAAACAACCTTTTTGATCATCCAGGGCTCCATGTGGTGACACGTGGAATATTGAAAAATGAAAGTGAATGAAAAAAAAAAAAAAAAAAAAAAGGAGAATAAATGTGGCAAAGATTTTTTTTTTTTTTCCAGAAAGCCATGCTTTTGTTAAACTGCCATGTGATTCTGCATCACTCACCTGGAGCTCAGTTTGGAAGAAGAACTTCTGCGGACACTGGGAGCAGTCGTATATCTTGTCCTCCTGTCCGTGGACGGCAAAGATGTGCTGCTGCAGCTTATTGGCCTGAACAAACACTGGGAGGAAAGGACAGAAGGGAAACAGCAGTCAAACGATTGGCTGAAACGCGCTACCCAAGAGTGTTTGGTGAATTGGCTGTGAAAATAGCTGATTCGATTAAGAACTAATCCTGAGTGAGGAAAAAAAAAAAAAAAAAAAAATCCAAAACTACCAACTTTCACGTTTTGGGTAGGAGAGGGAGAATAAAAATAATGAATTTTTTGGATTTGAGACAATGTGTCGACACTAAGGAAAGTGGAAGGGGGAGGGGGGGGCGTTCTCAAATGAAAAGCTCTCAAACTCTCTTTATCGGAGAGCAGGGGATGACAGCCGGAGATGGAGGGAGAGACAGAGACAGACTAAAGTATCCCCACCAGACCTTGTGATATTTATCAATAAATCATTCCTCTATCCTCGGGTTTTTAAATTCCGTTCGTGTATTTTTTTTTTTTTTTGTTTCAGTAAACTTAAGTTTGCTGTGTGTGGAGACTATGAATTATTGAGCGTCCCTGGAGGAGAAGGCATCCGCTTACTTATTCATGAGCCACACAGGAATAGTGTTAAAGTTTAAAAGAGGACTGCGTACCTGTAAGGGAGGAAAGGAGGAAGAGAACGTAGTGTAGCCAAACAACTCGGTAAAGGTGAAAGAAAGACTGAGAACTAATCCGCAAGGAGGAAGAGAGAGAGGGAGACAAAGGGACGGACAAGGCAAAAGAACAAATGATTTGATCAGAGGGGTGGAGAGAAGGATGAACAGAGGAGTGAATGTGAGTGTACAGTGAATACGGATGAAGATGGAACTGGAAGAGGAGAAATAAAGAATGGGTGAAGGAAGAAAAAGATGAATTAAATAAAAAACTAAATTATCTGGAGATCGGCGCGTTGCAGTGCTGGGGACAATTTGGCCTCCAACACTGGTTTTTGATGTTGACAAGCTCAAGTAATGATTTCTGATTCCCAAAGGTTAGCTGACAAACAGTCCAAAGTGACTTTCAAACTTAGTGCGAGGAGACGCACACACACTGGGCCTGTTTAACTAAATGCACACGTACGCAGAGGGTCCTACCCTGGAGAGTGAGAGCGGATTACACTGCCTTTCTATAAACCTGCCCTTTATTCTCTGACCTCTCCTCTCCTGAACACACACACTCACTCACCAATGGATCTTCTTACCTCAAAGACATTCAGCATGACAACTGGCCTACAGAAAAAGGTAGTAGTTCATATGAGATCCTTCACAGCATACAAAACGGCTGTCTCGATTAGATGAAGCCAGTTATCTGCAGGCTCTTGTTTGTCTATTCTACTGCAGTGCCTTCTGGTCCAGTGAAAGTGGGACGTCTGACAGGGGCTCGATCTGCCCAGGGGTCATGAGTCCCACCAGGCATCACAGCGGGGAGATCAGCTCTCATTAGCTTTAGCATCAGCACAGCAGGATGCCTGCACCAATCGCAGCCTCCTGTCTTGGCTACGTTGAACTTTATTAACCATTGTTTGCTTCTGCATAAGAGCGTGTTATAATATCTCTCTTCTATCTCAAGTCTAGAGAAACTGATCTTGATTTATATAATGTAGTATGCATATACAGTATGTGTGTATATTTTGATCTTATATGAATTCCAGAAGCCATAAGTTGATCCGTGTTCTCAAAGCAAAGTCCATGCCTGGTCTTTCCTCTCGCTCACCGGGATGAACAATGAATTTAATAGTTAATTCAGTTCAATTAGCAGGACAAGGAGGAGAAATGGAGCAGAGGAATGGAGGGGGGAGAGAGGGGGTGAGTGGTAGAGATGAGGATGAGATTGAGAGATGGGGAGAAAAAGACAGAAAAAATAAAAAGAAAAGAAATGAGACGAGACGAGACAACATAAAAGAGAAACAAGATGAAAAAGAAAATAGATGAGACCAAAAACAGAGATGACAAAACAAGTGAAAAGAAGAGAATGAAAGACAAAAAGGAATAAGACAAAAAGAGACAAAAAAATTAGAAGAGTAAACATTTTTTTTTAAATGAAATGATGAAAAAAAGGAAATGGAACAAAAGAAACAAGAAGAGAAGATGAGATAAAAAAAGACAAGAGAAAGGTAAAAAAATTGAAAAATGAAATGAGACAAGATGAGAGGAAATGAGATGGAACAAGATGCAAAGAAACTGAAAGAAAGAATGATACAAAAAAGACATTAAGAGAAGAGATTAAATGGGATGGAAAAACTAGATGAAAAGAAAAAGAAAAGATAAGACAAGACAAGCAGAGACAAAACAATAGCAGGTTGAGAGACAAGAAGAAAAGACAAAAAAGTAAAGACCTGCTTTTGCATGTGATCCTACATAAGGGAATGTGCTTATTTGAGTGCAGTTGGCCACATGCATGACTATGTGACTGTACACACTGAGTGCGGTTACCCTGTCATCACTGGTAGTGTGTATTCCCTCACCCCCACAACTCTTTGACTGCCCCTGACCCTACGACCTCAACCCCACCAACCCCCCGGGTCGGACCCCTCACCTGTAAAGCAGACGGGACACTTGAAGGTGCCTCCCATGCCCTCGAAGCTGTGCTCGATCAGGTGACACAGGAGCTTGGCCGGAGAGTCAAACATCTGGTTACACAGCTTGCACTCATGATTGATGCCTTCCTCTGCAACACAAGAGCACGATACAACAGGTTACACACACCAGCAGGGTCAGACGGAGAGAATGAGAGACAGGGAGACACAGACACACGCTGCCAAAAGACAAGGTACAACATTTTTACACATTAACCGTCTGCGAGGGCATCTCGTAAGTGAACGGTCGAAGTCTTTTCAAGATCTCTCGAGCGAACGGGGTCATTTTTCTGTTTCTTTCTGTCCTTGCACATCATTTGTGGTCCCAGGCTTATAATCTTCAGCTCTGGACAGTATGACCACCCGTCCCATCCCTCCTCCCCCTCCTCTGCCCAGTGCCGTCTCTTTCCCGGCCGGTAATTGCCTGCTGCCCCCCCAGTGCTGCAGGCTCTGTGCCCTCCCTCTGCCCGCTGCTCTATTTTAAGCTTGCCTGAGTGACATCAGTGCCGCCCCCTGCTGGTGTGGGACAGATGAAAGGTGGGCGTTGTGTCCTGGCTGGACGCATCTGCTCTCGTCTTATCACCCACCCGCCACACAGGCCTGAGCCCAGCCCGCCTGCCTGTGCTCCATCAGACACCCGCCGCCAGACTCCCACCCTGATCCCCCGAGCCCCTAACTGAGCCCTGGGGTATGGTAGACGCCACCACTGTGCAATCTCCCAGACTCCTGTCTTCTCAAAGCGTCCAGCACTCTGCCGGCCCAAGCAGACAAGCCCAAAGAGTCCTGCTGCTGAGCAACAGGGTGCGCGGAGGGTTAATAAAGTCTTCAATCATATATCCCCACCATCACCCTGACCTCCACCTCCCACCCTCCCTTCTAAAAGCCACCTCTGCCGATTCCAATCTCTGTTCCGTCTCAAAGGCCCACACAAGGGTGCTCTAATCCCCGTTTGAAAGGAGCGGGAGGAGAGGCGGAGGGGGCAGGGAGAGTGGGGAGGGGGGGGGGATTGGCAAGGGCACCGCTTTGGTCTGTCCTCCCCCACTGCCTCCTAAAAGACATTGCGTTCGGGGGGGGGGAGAATTCCTTTCGGGAGAATAAAAGCAGCGGTGGACAGAGGTTACGACTGAGTTTAATATGTCAAATGCCTTTTGGAGGAAAATCTGCTCTAGTTCGGGGGCCATGGTTTAAACGAGACCAGATCATCTCAAGATGCAAGATGAGATCCGTTCTCCAGATGCAAACCAAATGAACAAGGATAAGGATGAGAAGGATGCAACACCAAGTGAAAAATTGATTCCTTTTTGGGGGAATGAAAGCGGCAGTGGAAAGAGGTTATGACTGGGTTTAGTGTGTCAAATGCCTTTTGGAGGAAAATCTGAACAACTGTAGTTAAGGAAATGTTTAATACTAGACAAAATCCAGTTCACGGCTGTGAATAAACCACATACATCTATCTATCTAACCTTAGTGAGCATTTTTTGTCTTATGATTTTATTTGGATCTTGTCTTGTGCAAATATTTTTCAAACTAGTGAAGATTTTTCTTTAAAAGGCACTGGACATTTTAAAGCTAGTCACACTGCAATATCTGTAATAAAACTTTTTAAATTAGTGGTTTTCCAGTTGAAAAATATAGAAATTCTTAAAACAAAATACATTTTCTTGAGAAGAAACACTGCATGATATATTAAGAATAGAAGTGTATTTTGTCTAATTTTACTGGAAGATTTAGGATTAAAGCAAGAAAAAAATAGTTATATTCCAAATATAATCTATGAATACAAGTAAATGTATCTTTGTTTTCTAGTATAAATACATAAAAAAATAAAAATTAAAACACTTTTCATGCATTGTGACTAGCTTTAGTATGTCAAATGCCTTTTGAAGAAGAATCACCACTGGTTTTGGAGAACGTTTTGCACAAGACAAGATCCAGTGCATGGATGCAGATGAACTCAATGAATCCTTTTATAAGAAAGATCTACTCTACGAAAAGAGACAACATCTGTTCAGTGAATTAGAACAGATCAAACGATATGTACATGCACAGAAACAAGAGGGAAGCGAGACCAAAGTGAAAAATTGGGAAAAATGAGAGAAGGAGAGTTAGAGGAAGAGAATTCTGCTAAAGAAAGCAGAAAGCAAAGGGATAATTGGGCTGTCCAACACAAAGTAATGGTAGCCAAGGGGCCTGTGAGCATGTGTGTTTCCGCATGCGTGTGTGTGCAGTAAAAGTAAGCCTCTCTCTGAGAGAACTGCAGTTGATCAGTAAGTACAGAACATGCTCCATCATCTATTTTCCAGTCTGCGCAAAAACACTAAGCTCTCCACTTCATTGTCTGTGTGTGTGTTTGTGTGTCTATATGAGAGAGTGATGGGGCTACGTTGGGATTACCGTTGCTTGTTACTGCAAACCAGACTAGTGCTGTCAGGGAGAGCATTTGATCAGTGAGGCTGACACAAAGGTCTCAGAGAGGGGGACTGCAGTGTGCTAGGGGAGCCATCACACCACTAAAGAGGAGAAGACAGACGTGTAGAGTGCAGCAGAGGGCCTAGGAAGTGCATGACAACAACACGCTCTTTCATAACTGAAACTAACTGGGGTTTAAAAAAAAGAACAAAAGGACTTTACAAGCACTGCGACACATAGTGAAAGGCAAACCGAAGAGATTTCAGAATTCCTTCCCTTCATCTCGGGAAGCATTGATGCTTGGCATCTTGTTTATATATTATATATATATATATATATATATATATATATATATATATATATATATATATATATATATATATATATATATATATATATATATATATATATATATATATATATATATATATATATATATATATATATATATATATATATATATATACATACACACACACACACACACACACACACACACACACACACGTATTGCAGTGTCATTTGCATGTCGCTACGTAAAAGGATTGAACTGAAAGCAACCGATTTTTTCCCTTTATATGTGGCTTTGTATCCGATTACGATAAAGGTTAAACAATTTGATTGCCATCCACCCTTTCTCCTCAAAGAATTTCACCCCATATTTATAGCTTATTAGAGACTGTGCTAGGTAAAGCATGAAGGGAGGGAGCGAAATGGAGATATAAGAGCAACTAGAGGCAGGGATGTGCGTCTGAGAGAATATTTAACCGGAATTGAGAGGGAAAGAACAGGAGGAAAAAAAGAGAACTGGCCGCCTCTAAAGGTATGCAGCATCTTAATTGAGAAACGGCATGAAGCCGCCACACATTCGCAGAATCACTGATGAGGGCTTTCCAGGACATCGATAGAGGGAGGGAGGAAAGAGAGAGAGAGAAACAGCAAGAGGATCGAATCAAGAAAACAGCGATTGTGCAAACAGATAGGTGGAAAGCAAATGAGTAAAGGACGTATTCATGTGGTATTCCAGGTTGTTATTCCACCGACTGAGCAGGCCGACTCTCCTTGCCACTGTGCCTCTGCAGTGGCTGCTGCTGCAAAGCTTGGCCAATGTGCTTCCAGCTAATTGACCAGGGGGAGCCAGGTGGCGCCCTGGCCTGCGCCGCTCCTCTGGGACGGGCCCATCTATATGAGAGTGTCTCCCTCCTTCCATCTTGCTCTCTCTCTCCACCCATCACCCCCTGTAGCGTGCACTGGCACACAAATGAGCTGTGTAGATGGGAGCTGCATATCCCATGTGGCTCAGCACCTCTCGCCTGGCCCTGAGGCCCGCGGCCCCGGCCCCCGGATTGATGGCCTGAGCGGTAGAGAGGCAGAGCGGGAGAGCTGTGGGAGAATGAGGGGAAGGAGGGGAGCGAGCTGGGGCGAAAGGGGGTGGAGGTAGCGGGCTTCTCTAGGGGGTGAGCTCAAGGTGTGTTGCCATGGCAACTCAGAGAGGGAGAGCAGGGAGAAGCGGCGGCGTGCTGAGCTTGACCCGTGCTGTTGGGGGTGGCAATGTGGGCCAAAACCGAGTGCACACACACACACACACTCCTACTGCAGGGCTAGGGGGGTCTCGAGAGCTCTCGCTTCCTACTCGTTCCTTTCTTTCTTTCTTTCTTACGCACAAACTCCGAATGCTGCATTGCTGAAACAATCCCAGGAGCCATCTTTCTACTTTCACACCATACACGCACACACTGACTCACTCCGCAACGTCTCCTTTACACAACTTTCATTCATGCCCGAAAAGTTAAACCCAGCCCTCGTTGACTCGACAAAATATACATGCAGTCCGATGGCGATGCTGAGAGCAAAGTGGGGGACACGACTATCTCATCCGTGTTCTTTCCTGGCTGTCGGTCTGATTCACACGTTTCCTATTATCTGCAGCAAATATTTCCGGAATGCTCTCTCTCACTCTCTCTCTCTCTTTATCTGGCTGCCAAACGGGATGGAGTCTCCGGCTCCAGATATTTTTGGCAAACGTGGACGGCATATGGAGTTGACCAGCTTGGAATCTCCTATCAGATTACATAACAGTAGGACGCTGGATCCCTCTACCCTGCAGAAACCGACCTTCATGCAAACAAGCAAACAAACAAAATCTTCATCCAAAGCGCACACCACCTCTTTGCTTGCCTACTTCCTCAGTCATCGTGGTGAACGTCTAAACTCATGGTGCGTCCTCACTTATTCGGGGCTGTCTGCCTGCTGGTGTGGTTGTCTTGGTGACTCGGGCTGGTGTACGGATGAGTGTGGTAAATTTCTACCAACTGTGGCTATTGACTCAGAGCTTAAGTAAGCCATTGAGACCCATAGTCGTCTATGTGTCGACAGTGAAATTCAAATTTAAACCTGGTGCTGAGTATACAGACTATATAAAAAAATAAATTAAAAAAAAATACAAATTTGCAAAATATATAGGTGCGTGTACTAATACACTGCAAACTGTATCTAATTGACACGCATTCTTGCATTTCTGTAGCAGTAACAAACCTCAGTACTCAAAAAGGTGACGAAGTTATTATCAAAAATGTCGGTGCTACACTTCTATTCTTAATAATGTCGGTGATGTTTTTATTCATGTCAAAAGTTTGATTAACTTGCTAATCAAGATTCTGTTAATTTATAGCTTCAACAGGGGTTTGAACCATTCAGAATATAACTGGAACTGATTTTAAAATAAGACAGCAAACAGGATTCAGAATTGCTTAATTCAAATTTGAATGTAAGAAAGTAGAATTAAAATAAATGAACTGAAAAATTCAAATAACGATAGATAGACAGACAGTCAGTCAATATCACACTCTTCATTATGACTGCTGCTTCAGGTCTCTGAACAGCACAGAATGAAATTAGCTATCCAAAGTCCTATTATGCCTTGTTACTAGCAGGGTGCTCTCATCCAGAGAACTTCATTACCCATAATGCACTACAGGAGCAGCTGCACAAGTCTCACACTCTGTTTAGCTTATAAGCCAATGAAATGCCCCCTATAATAAACCAACCACATTCTCTTCCAATCAAAGTGCTCTGTTCTTAACAAGTGCCACCCTCCTAATTTCTACTCCACCAATCAGGATGCATCAGCAGGTCTAACCCCCTGTGAGGCAGGCTGGTCTGGCTGCAGTGTTGATGGCCACCCAGTGCTCCCACTGAGGCACCGCTCTCTCATTTCCAGCACATACAGATAAAGACAACACACTGTGCTGCAGATAGAGCCTGCAATCAAAACAGAGTTCAAATGATAGATAAAACATGCATGTTTACTACATACATCACAGCACTCTGACCATGCAATGCCTGCAAAATAGTGCATGACTGTGTTTTTTGACCAAGGCTTTTATGGTTTAAACACCGAAACTGAATTAACTGAATTATGAAAAATAATGTGCGACTCTGTTGCCAGGGCAAATTATATGCGTGCCCATGCATACATACGCATGCACGCAAACAGTAACCCACCCACATCATCTTGTACATACAAACCACCCTCGACCTCACAGTCATACACACTTGAGGACCCGATTGTTAGCGTGTAATATATGCACAGCTATTTGTGTTTTGAATGTTAATTGAATGCTGGAAAGTGCCGGTGGGGGAATAGTTCTAATCAGCATACCAATAAACCCTTCACATGATAAAGTCTTTATAAGAAGCACTTACTCCCATGGCCTCCATATACCTTAACAGTCACTGTACACCTCCTCCTCCCTTCCTCACCCATTTTTTTCCCCTATCATCTGCCCTTCCTCGAACCTTCCTAGACAGCATGAACGCAAAACAGCTATATTACAACCAAATCCGACATGTGTGAACATATGCTTCAGTGATTAAACAGTAGTAAATCTACACCATAAAAATAAGGAAAGAGAGGTATGTGCGGCATTAAAGCAAATCTGCATTAATAAAAGCATTAATAATAAGCTCATTGAAGAATTATTACACGTATAATAAACTCCCCATAACAGCCAGGTGACTTGGCCAGAGCCTTGTTAAAAGCAAAAGAGAAGAAGCAACACGTAGAATACATAAATCCATATTTCAAGGTCAAAGTGGGCCGTAACTCCTTTGCCAATTTCAAACTTTTTATTGGAAATGGACACACGCATGAGCTTGCCCGCGCTCGCACAGCCCCAGATTGCTAATTGCAGTATAGAGGGTAATTATGGCTCTGGTGAGTGGTCAGCAGAGTATGAGCTGGCCAGTGCTGTTGGCCGGACCTGGTCTTTGTGGGGTCTTATTGAATTTGAGGCCTGGTGCAGTGAATTTGGAGTTGGCTGAGCTGTTAGTCGGCTGCACACACACACACTGTCTGTCTCTCTAATACTGCAATCTGCCACACGACTTTCCGAAGACATGACGGGTTGCTTTTGAACTGCCAGAGGACGCAGCTGCCTTTACTATTACAAACACACAATGGTCACATTCAGCAAAGTATGCACAACAGTCCTTTATGGCTCTGTAAACAGTAAGCATTTATGCTCTGTGTGCGCATATGCGTATATACTATATGTATATGCATGTGTGCATTTAATTCACACCCCTGGGTGCGCCAGGGGCCTTTTATCAACGCAAGAGCTCCCAAATTCAGCCCAAAAGCAATATCCATGAACCATTCCACCACAATTGCTCATTGTTGATTTGGTCCCTTGGGATACGGCAAATTCCTGGGACTTAATTTCTGTCCTCCCCCCTCTCGTTCAACCCATTGAACCCACAACCATATCAGCTGTATGGAAAAACAATCGGCAAAAAATACCTCTATCACATGGACATTCAAACCACATCCCATACCAGTGCGCCAGTGCCTACCGGTTTCCACATTCCCTTAGCTCTTATCCCTCTCCTGTTATTTTTTTCCCCTTCCTGTATTAGGACACGTCTACGTCTTTGGTTGGCTGGTTGTGAATTATCTGCTCACTAAGGAAGGGGGAAAAATTCTGAGCAAATATGAGGAAGCAGCAGGATGCTAATAATGCACCTCCAGCTGTTCAAGTTAACCTGCAAATGTGTCCATCTGTACCTCCAGAGGAAGAGGGAGAGAGAGAGAGAGAAAGATGAAATGCTAGAGAGGATAGAGAGGGAGGGAGTTATACAAATGAAAAGAGATTGAATGGATAAATGCGCTCACATGAAAAAAACAATGATGGAGGTGGAAATAAAATGGTGGATATTCTGAAATAACTGAGAAAAAGGGGCAGAGTTAGACTGACGGAGAGAGAGAGAGAGAGAGAGAGAGAGAGAGAGAGAGAGAGAGAGAGAGAAGGGGGGTGTCCTGGCAGTAAGCCGGCTCTATGTGGATGATTGTGAGCAGTCGGAGTGACCTTGCTGCGTCTGGACCGTCCCCGCCCCCTGCCCTGCGTCTGACTGTGCCCTGCCTTTGGACCCTCACCCAGGGCCAAAACACACACTGCCATCCAGCTGAGGCCTCTAGGGAACACAGGAACCGTGAACATATCATATTAACTAACTCACATGCACACACACTTAATATCACACTAAATAAAGCTTGCACATATACACAAATCACACATTTAATGAAGACACTACATCATTTGTAGGTCATGTGTATGAACCTCTGCCAAAAACTCCCATGGACGCCCCCCTCCTCTCCCTTCCATCACAATCTTTCCTCTTGCTGTTCTCAGTTGGTGCGTCTATAGACTCTTCCTCTGTAAATACTGTCATATCAAAGATCTTCAGTGGCTGTTTTATGTGGATGTTTACAAACTGATCTGAGACACATCATCAGCACTGATGATCAGAGAGTCGAGACTGTTATGGGAGTTCATTGAAAAGAGAAGAGCTGCGAATCTGTGGGGGAGAGATGGGAAGAACGCTTGAGCGCAGCGACAAAGGGGAAGAATGGAGGACGGTGATAGAGAAGTGCAAAAAAAATCAGGTTATCAGAGCTGCTAAGAGTGTGATAAGTGTATTTAAGGGACTGGATTAGTCATATCCGCTCGATGAGTGCTTCACCTACAAGGTTGAGTCTTTTTTGAAAGAATTTTTAATTAAAGGTGATCTGAGTCATTTCTACACCACTAGCGGCACCGGTGAAATTGCCAAAATAAAAGTTTCCAAACAGGTTTTGCAAAACAGTTCTGTCACCCCCTCTCCGCTGTCAGTCCATCTGACATTTAAACTTTCTAACGTTGTTTTTAAGCTTTGTAAACTATTCTATTAAAAGTAAAAAATGTTACATTCATTTCAATGAATTTGATTCAATTTTAATTTTTAATTCAAATTTCTTACATTACAATTACAATAGTAATTTCTCCCATACCAGACAGGGGAGCCCCGAATTTAGTGATTTAGGACTTATTTCGTATGCATATTTGTGATTATTTTATCATTATTTTAATACCTTTTCTATGTAAAGCACTTTGAATTACCATTGTGTATGAAATGTGCTATATAAATAAACTTGCCTTGCCTAGCAATTCTGCATCCTGCTTGCTACCTCAAATTTAATTCAAAATAAGGGGCAGAATTCTCAAAAGTTACTTTGGCAAGGAGGACGAGGGGCCGTGAGAACGGGGCGAGCGCCACCTGCGCGCCGCACCGGTCTCGTGTCTCACGGAGGAGCTTGGGCGCATAGGAGGAGCGACGACCGTGAAGGACGAGAGAGGACCAGGCCTGGATTTTATGTTATGTTTTGTTTATGTTTTATTATGCATGTGCACGGCAGTCGTCCATGAGGGACTGCCCGCGTTTTTATGTTCAGTTTGTTTATTTATTTATTAAAGTCTTTTTAAATGTTCGCCAGTTCCCGCCTCCTTCTTCCCATATCAACATACTGTGTTACGGTTACATTTTTCTCAACTTTTGTCTCAAACTGTTATGTTCCTCCTCTAAGATGCACAATTATCTTAGAAATCAATGTTACATAATTTTCTGATGTTAGGTAAACTTTGGTCCTGCCCAAAACGACATTGTGGCTGGAACAGAACGGAATGTAAACAGAAAGCAATGGTTTACATACTTTGTGATGTCAGCCTACAAATGGTTTACTTAGTTTACTCACTACTTATTAAACTGGAATACAAGAAAGTATTTTAGCATCGAAAAAATTATACATGCACACCACCTTGTTCATTGCAGTGTTTCCTCAAATCATGCGCAAGAGCTGCGTTTGCGTCTCAAATGACTGCTCTATCCCCTGTGCAGGGCGCTGCCTTTGATGTGACTTAATGGAAAGGTTTCTTTCTGCAGATTAGGGAATAGGGAACGACTGAGCAGTTTGAAAGAAGGCCCATCTTCCCTCAGGACGGCAACATGCTCTATGCCTGCATGATATCTTCTCTGCATGCCACTTCCTCTGAGCGTTCATTTCCCAACATGCTTTGCCCAGCTCCTCTGAGTCTAAATCTCCCAGCATGCTTCTTTTCCCCCCACCCCACCCACTGAGACTGGCCAGGCCATAGTGCACCTGTGAGTTACCATGGTTACCCGAACCTGCCTTTTGTGATGCTAGTACCACATACTAAAATACAAACAAATCAATAAATAATGTTGTATTAATTATTCGAAGGCCAGGATTAAATATACATGTATTTAGAGATTTGTTTGTGTGTTCAGACAGCAGCAGGGCTTTTAGAACTGCCATCTTGGATACGGCATTCCCAATTCGGACAATGACTCCCAGTTGACATTGACGTACTTACAAACACGAAAAACAAAAGCCCTCATTTCCTGGTGTTGAATAGAATTAGTCATGTTGAAGCTTTGGAAAAATGAGTGGGAATTGTTTGGAAAGTGTTTAAACAATTTCATACACTATATCCCAAACGCTTCGTCACTATTTTTTTAAATTTTTTATATAGAACTAGTTTTCTACCTTTCCTTACAATTATTTATAAAGGACATCTGTGATTTTTATATGCAGATTTAGTAGTTTTTATTAAGATGGAAGTGTGTACTTTCTGGCTATGGCCATTATGGAAGGACGTGTGCATCACAAATCTTATTCAAAAACAACAACAAAGAAAGAAATTAAGATGAGGATCATACCTGATTCTGCTACTAAAGTGGCGGTTCTGAGCAGTCCAGATCCTCCGTATTAATTTAATTGTCTTTTTAAATCAGATGGGATGCCAGCAGTACTTGAACCACCAACTGTTCCCAGAAAGGTTTTGGCAAAAAGATCTACATTCATAATGAAGGTGCACCAGGCAGTGAAACAAGAAATTTAGCTTTAGTAACATTCGACAAAAGTCAAATTAAACTAGGAAAGGTGTTGTGAAAAACTAATATACCCCAGACATGTATATCCAAATGGGATTAGATTTCTTAGCAGTCCCCTGAGTTAGTCGAAAAACACTAAGCAATTTGCTCTGTAATTCTTACAGAGGTTGTCTGTACATTTTTCACAGACATGTTCAAATCACAAATTTACCTTAGCTCCTCAGGGAAAACTAGTCCTGTCCAAATAGTTATTTTGTCGCTTTTCTTTCCTTGATTCCTTTCTTTCTGACTCCTTATATCCGAGTCAATGCAACTCTCTTAAACTCTCTTTCTGTCCCAGACAGACTGTCTGAAGGTTAGCAGAAACAACTACAAAAAAAAGCAACCACAAAGAAACACCAAATACTAATATTAATATCAGAGTGTCAAAGACTAGAGTTATTACATATGACAAAGCATTAATCGGGTGTGCACAGGGCGTGTTCCCCTGAGGGGTGGCACCAAACTGGATGTTCAAAGACCCCAGTCGAATAAAAATCAATATTAATGCGCACACATCCACAACAAAGGAAGTATGTCAGTGCTTCTGTTTAGAGGATGCTTTTTCATCCTAACTTTATTTTTTCTTAAACAATCGTTCGTTCCCCCACAGAGTGAAGGGAGGGGGGTGTTTGTCCCCCTGGGAGAACTCATCTGTCCCACCTAAAGAGTCCTCAGTCAAATCAAAGCTCCCAGCAGCCCAAGCGCCCTAATTCAACATGTCACATCCACACTCACGGGAGTGAAATGAGAAGGACAGCACAGGAGGGGGTAAATACTCCACTCCACACGTTTCTTTTCTTCTTTTTTTTTTTTTTTTTTTTTTTTACAACTTATGTTTATGGTCTTCATTCTTTTCTACTTTTTAAGATCCTGGACGTGGCAGACAGATGTTGATGAATCTATTGTATGAGTCTGAACAAGTTTTGATGTAAATATGCATCTTTATGAATTAGTGAACCAGAACTAGATATTTTTAGAGTAATTTTTAAATCTAGGTTATTGTTAATTCATAACAAAATAATGTAATTTAATAGAATTTATTTGTATAATTAATTTAATTCATATATATATATATATATATATATATATATATATAACTAAATGTTAACATATAGACCTTAATATACAGCAAAAGGTTTACCAAAATTCCACCCCTTTCAAAGGTTTAAAATAAAATTATCTGGTCAAAAGGGGCAAATTTTCTCTCCAGAAGCAGTGAACAAAACTCCCAACCTCAGAATGACACCAACAGTTAAGGTGAGGATCAGCGGTCGGTCTAATTTCATTGGAGGTGCACAGCAAATTTGTTGAACACATGCAAGATACACACACATACAAACAGCGTGCACACACACACAGATGCTCGCACACACACAGGCCAGATGGAGCAGGCGAGGCAGGGCCAAGTGCATGTGCACCTCATCCGTATGCCGCGTTTCCTCACTCCAGTGATGGCTCCTCAATCGTTACGTCTCTGGTTTGAACTCCTGATACGTGCAGCATTGTTGTTTTGTCATCTGCCCTCCCTCTCTCTCACACTCATCAAAATAACATCTGTTTACATCTATGCAAACACCTGACAGGCAGCTGATGCCCTTTTCTCTACACTCTACTATAACAAAAAGCAAAAAAACAAATAAATAAAAGGAGGGCGAGTCTAGAACCGGAGCACATCTGGGTGTACAGCCACTGGACTGATCCAGATGTGGGCCGCCGAGCTCTGCAGGCGAAAACACACCTGGACACATATAGCAGCAAAACAAAGGGAAAGGGGGAAAACAGCCCCCCTGCTCCAGACTATCTATTCTCATCCTATCTCTCTCTCATTCGCTCTTTCTCTTCGTGCAAATTCAAAAGCGAGCATGGAATTGTCTTGTCCATGTATGGTGGCCACTTTCACCTATGAATCGAATGCACAAAATTTGCTTATTCGTGGGCTAATTCTATAACTGAAGAGGAAAAAAGGAGTGTGAAAGTCTCACAAACGGGCTGTCTCCCTCAAACCCCCCATGGCTGCCCATGCTTAATCCCCCATGATGCACCGGGGCACTTTCAGAGCCACTGAGACCCACACTGGCGCCGAGGGCTCACACACATACGGCCATCCAGATGCTATGGGTAATTAACCTACCTCTGTGAGCGAGCGACTGTGTAAAAGTATGAGAGACAGACTTTGTGCATGAGATAGAATCAGTGCCATTATAAGACGACAAAAGAAAAAAGGCACGACGGTCACGAACGTGCACTAGCCTACAGAAACACATCAGTTGAGACAAAAACATGAGTGCGCACACACACCGCAGCAGTTGAAGAGTGAGATCAGGGATGAATGCATGCTGTGGCACAGGGGAGGCAGTTCTGGGCTTGGCTATGCCCAGGGTCTTAATGACTTAATTGAGGTAATTATTTGGATAAGAAGTCCAATCACCTGCCTCTTTTCCTCAAGGTCCTCATCAGAAGCTAATTAAAGAGCCGCTCCCAGCGCGAGTCCGACCAGTGCTACGTCAGAGGGCTAAGAACTTGGTAAAGAAAGAGTAAACTCTCCATGCACCCACATCCCGCTTGTCTCGCCAACCTCCTGCTGACCTCTGCGGCATTATTTGAATATATAGCTTTTTGGTTGCGTTCAAAATCTGAAAAAAAAAAATAGTATATAGAGGTAAAGAGGAACTTTTGAATGCAATGTTTACATAACATTGCTTCTACGAAGATACTTTCCCTTTTTACAGTATATGCTTCTGTTTCTACAGTAAAATAAGTGTTATAGTCATTAAATATTTGTTTGGTTATAGCTAAAGCAGAGGTCTTCAGCAGGAGGTCTGCAGCCCCTAGGTGGGCTGTGGTGGTATTGCAGGGGGTCTGCAAATGTTGTACGATCTCCAACAATTTTTTGTGAAAAAAATAAACATTTTCATTAAACAAAAATCCAATATTAAAGCTGCAGTCTGTAATTTTTGCCTCTTTGTCACCATCTTTGTTTGAAACCTGCATTTGCAGTTATTTGTGGAATTATCATCTTTACGTGGGTTCTTTACGTGGTGTACATCGGCATGGCTCCTCAGCGCGGATGAATCGAATATTTTGAGGAGTATGTGTGGCTGTCATTCATTCACCGAACTGGTTTGGATACTATACTTCGGAATCACAGATTCTACGTCTTGGAAGTATGACCAAAATAACATGTCCGCCACTTTTGTTCTGACCAAATGAGGAAAAAAAGCATTACAATAAATCGCGCTGCCAACAGTGATTGAATCTAATGATTGCTTACGGGTGAATCTCCAGTTGTCACTGATGATTGTTATTTGGACATTTCTGGATTACAATCCGCCATCAGAATTATACGTTTAATTATTCCAGCTGCTGAGAAAAAAGGCTGTAAATGATCTGCCACCTGTAGCATCCTTACATGTGATACATAAACATATACATAAACTCCTCCTTTATGTATACAGACGTGACGTAATGACGGAAAAGACAAACAGCACCAGTACCAATCAAATTATAATACATTATTACAAGCTTACCGTTGTGAATTGGGCTAAGGTGAGGAGATTTTTTGATGTTTTGAACACTGGCTGGTTATGGATTTTGGATCATTTTTAACCAAAAAAAGTTACGGCCTGCAGCTTTAAGGTAACGTCAACCAAAGATGAATTTTAAGATGTTTCATTGTCTCTCCTTCATTCAAATGTATTAAGAAGTTGAGTTGAATGAGTTAAATGTATAATTACAGTCAAGCCCAAAATTATTCATACCCTTGGTAAATATGACCAAAGGAGGCTGTGAAAATAAATCTGCGTTGTTAATCCCTTTGATCTTTTTTTTAAAAATGTATACAATTCTAACCTTTCATTGGAGAATAAGAATTTTAAATGGGGGGAAAATCTTATTATGAAATAATTGTTTTTCTCTAATACACATTACTTACAATTAATCATACCCTTTTATTCAATACTTTTTGCCAAGATAACAGCTCTGAGTCTTCTTCTATGATGCCTGATGAGTTTGGAGAACACCTGACAAGAGATCAGAGACCATTCCTCCATCCAGAATCTCTCCAGATCCTTCAGATTCCCAGCTCCATGTTGGTGGTGCTTCTCTTCAGTTCACCCCACTCATCTTCTATAGTGTTAAGTTCAGGGACTGGGATGGCCATGGCAGAAACTTGGTTTTGTACTCAGTGACATATGTTTGTGTTGATTTTGATGTTTGTTTTGGATCACTGTCCTGTTGGAAGAGCCAACCTTGGCCTATTTCATTCATCTAAGAGCATTTCATTTTACACATGGGGTACCGTTTTATCCCTGTGTGCACCAAACCCATCTTGAGTGTTTGCTGACCCAAAAAGCTATTTTTTCCCCATCTGACCACAGAACCAGGTCCTGTCTGAAGTTCCAGTAGTGTCAGTTACTTTTCAAATGTTCTGTGGTCAGAAAAAAAAAAAAAAAAACGAGCTTTTTGTCAGCAATCACTCAAGATGGGTTTGGTGCACACAGGGATAAAAAAGTACCCCATGTGTAAAATGAAATACTCTGCTGTATCTTTCTTCCAGTGATCCTGGACATCTTGTTCATACACATGGTAACATGGATTCTAGAAAATACCAACAGATAAAAAATAAAAATAAATAAATAAAACCTGACTGTCCCAGCTAGAAATCTTATAATGGGCCAAGGTTGGATCTTCCAACAGGACAGTGATCCAAAACAAACATCAAAATCAACACAAACATGTGTCACTGAGTACAAAACCAAGTTTCTGCCATGGCCATCCCAGTCCTGACCTTAACACTATAGAAGATGAGTGGGGTGAACTGAAGAGAAGCACCACCAACATGGAGCTGGGAATCTGAAGGATCTGGAGAGATTCTGGATGGAGGAATGGTCTCTGATCTCTTGTCTTAGTCACCCTCATGTTGTTTCAGAAAAAAGGAGGCAAAACCACCATAAAAGTATCTTAAGTAACTTTTATGTACTATATACCAAGTCTTATGAAGCCATTTGATATTTTTGGGGTGAAAAACAGAGCAAATTTGACATTGTTCAATTGCTGGATTCAGTAGGGAGTTGTACTAGAGAACCAAATCAGTCTGATTCATGAACAAATCATTCAGAATGAATTAGAGTGAAAAGAATGAATCATTTATGAATCAGAAATCACTATTTGTGTCATAAATTCTCCAAGGAGAACACCGGCAAATGTCAAAGTTATTAGCGAATAAAGGGGTTGGGATTTATCATATGGCTGAAGAAAACTTAAAACACAGCGCACAAGTCTTACAGACCACTTTATGATGCTTTTAAGTTGAGTCCCAATCCTCATTCAATTTCATTACATGAAAAAGAATAAACAGGACAATCCTTAAAAAAATGCACCTTGCTTTCTACGGAAGAAAATCAGTCATAAATGTTTGAAACAGCATGAGGGTGGGTTAATTTTTAGGTGAACTATCACTTTAAGACCTTGGTTTTCGACCCCTATTCCTGCCTATCTGTCCTTCTTTCCTATTATCCACATTCATTCACTCCTGTAATGCTCTAGAAACTGCCTGTCAGCGAATTCTCAAGTCGCATTTCCCGCTCATGTTTTCGATTTCTCCTTCCTTCGCGGATTCTTATCGTTTACCTCAAGTCTCACGATTTCCTGTCTCATCCTCACCCGCTCCTCACCTCTCTCTCTCTGGCGAGGTGGCGTGGAGTGAAGTGAGGCCTCTCTCTCTGACGGCAGCTCTGCTGTGCTGGTTTAATTGCGACAGCACCCTCATGAGCGGCTGGAGCTAGGGCCGCCTCAACACCTCCGCAGAGTGTTCAAGGGTAACCAGCAGGGGTCTACCACCCCCCTACTCCATCTCTCTCCCTCTCTCGCACACACATATACACACACAGACACACACATGAACGCAGTGGGCCCCTCAAACAGGCGCCCAGAGAGTAGCCGTCAAACACTCACTCCTCACATCTCATTAATCAGCTCCCAACATCAAACAGTAACGCTGCTGCTTCCCGGGGGCCTGCCCGTCCGCCCGCCTCACACTGTTGTGTCTGTCGTGGCAAATGCATTTTGTTTCTATTGTGTATGTGCATGCGTGGAGCATACTGAGTGCGCCAAGTCTGTTTTGGCCAGTTTGTGTTGGATAATGAGCCGAGTTAAGACTGTTGAGCTGAGTTTAGTAACTGTTGCCGGTGCCTGGGTCAGGTCGTTGTTTACGATAGTCCGCTCGCCTGTTGCAGAGCGTTTTAAAAGAATGTACTGCGTGCTCTTCCCTACGGCTCTGTGAATAAAATCCAACGTTCTCTCTCCTCTGACTGAGCTGGAGCAAATTCGCATTTGCATTGCCGGTTATCGTGTCGGACTTCTGCCTTATAGGATGAGCACTCCACTGTCACCAAATGTGTGTCATTATTGAGATATTGATTTGTGATATTCTTCGAGGTGATTTTGATCAAATGGGTTGAAAAGCAAATCCCTGTATACCATTTGTATGCATTTTCCATTTTTATGAATTTGCCATGTTTGCACAACATCCTTTCTACTAAGAAACTGTCCATTTTTCTCCAACATAAATAAGAAATAAGTGATGTAGTCATTAAATATTTGTTTGGTTAGATTTAAAGCAGAGAATTTAAATCCATCACCAAAGGTATCAAATTTGAGTGACTGATTGTATGCTGTACATTGTAGCTGTATAACGTTTATTTACTATTACTGTTGTTATTATTATTATTCATAAAATAAATTATTTTACCTTGAAAACAATGTGCAATAATTTATCAGATTTTTGAAAAAATATATAAAAATATAAAGATTTAATAATAATAATAATAATAATAATAATAATAAATTAAATATACTAATACATTTCTATAATACACAAAAAAATTTGTAAAATGTATACATTTATGGCGGGCTAGTGAAAATGATGGCAGGGCTAGAGCAAATCACTAACTTCCTCACCTTCTCACTTTAGAAGGTGTGCCTGGTGTCAAGTCACGCACTTGCACCTTAATACGATCCATTTCCAGTGGTAGTCACCTCTAAATGACACTAAAACATTCTTCCCTGCATTGACTTCTCCCCTTTTATGAGTGTGGCACACAAACAGGGCGATTAGACAGCAGCTGAAGGTTCCATCAGCATTTGAGCAACGATTTGCCTCTCCCCAGCTGCAGCCCATTACAGGAGGGAATGAATTAATAAACCAGTGAGGGGAAGGGAAGAGAGAGAGAGAGAGAGAGAGAGAGAGAGAGAGAGAGAGAGAGAGAGAGAGAGAGAGAGAGAGAGAGAGAGAGAGAGAGAGAGAGAGAGAGAGAGAGAGAGAGAGAGAGAGAGAGAGAGAGAGAGAGAGAGAGAGAGAGAGAGAGAGAGAGAGAGAGAGAGAGAGAGAGAGAGAAAAAAAAAAGAGAGAGAGAAAAAAGAGAGAGAGGAGAGACTCTAGAGTGCGCCTAGCCTCAGAGTTGGCCTGGCTGGAGAGCTCATCTGAATATGGACCTCGTTAGCAGGTATGGCTCACAGGCAGAGAGATAACACACACACACACAAACACACACACACACACACACACACACACAAACACACACACACACACACACACACACACACACACACACACACACAAACACACACATGCATGCAGAAAGAGAAAAGCATAAATACAAAAGTCATAAAGTCTTGTAGTGCGAGGCTCAGTGTCTAGGGAAAGAAGCAAAGCAGAAGGACTTCGGGAATTTAGAAACAGAAGACGACTTTTATTATCTGCTATGTCAAGATGCAACACTGGCATCTCATAACGGCTAGAAGAGTATAATGTATTCAGACCCTGATATATAGAGTTCCTATAGATGAAAGCTATTAAGTGTGCCAGTTTACTGCACTGTAAGGCCCTCAATATACTCTTCGCTAGTATGTCAATGCAAATGATCCTAGCTTGTTGCTCACAATGCAATTACAGTACATGTTGTATGTGCAGAATTGTTGCATATGGTCATTTGTCATGGCATCAATGGTTCAACAATTTTCATGGCAGAGCAACAGATTTAAAGGGATAGTTCACCCAAAAATGAACATTCTGTCATCATTTACTTACCCTCAAGTTGTTCCAAACCTGTATGAATTTCTTCTTGAAAAAATACCATGGAAGTCAATAGGGCCAATCAACTTTTTGGTTACCGACATTCTTCAAAATATCTTCTTTTGTGTTCAGCAGAAGAAAGAAATTCATACAGGTTTGGGGTGAAGTTGGTGAACTATCTCTTTAAGACAATCTTGCTCAGCAAGTTAGTAAAAACTATTAACAGATTAATATCTGAAAAACAACACTGAATGTACTTTTCTAACACCATTGAAGTAGGTATGTAGGTGTTTAATATATAATATAGAACTATTGTCGCAGACGGATTATCGCCAGATTATCGGCCATGCTGGATATTGGCCAACAACGTACTAACATCTGTGAGAATAATTTAAAAAATAAGTACACTTGCTTGGTGCCTACAGTGCCTTCACTTGAAAAGAGCAGTCAGCCTCACAATTTTCCCCCATTTTCTTAAATACTTTTCTGAATTTGACTGCTCCTTAGCTTTAATGGCAGGGGGGGCACAATCCTGTTCCTGGAGAACTACCTTCCTGCAAAGTTCATCTCCAACCATGAACAAACATAACTGAACCAGCTAATTAAGATCTTCAGGAGCACTTATAAATACAGACATGGATGGATCTGAACTCTGCAGGTTTTCTATTCCTCTCCAGGAACAGGACTGAGCACCCATTACAAAAGTGTCCACTGGCTGTAAACATCAGCATCTTATCAACATCGAAGCAGAAGGCCATTCTAGTATTATCCAGCTCCTGTTTCATGAATACTACATATTCAGACATCTTACTCATTTGATGTGCATTTTGCATACTATGTGGCAGGACACTATGCATATTGAGTCAAGAGTGGCATAGCTTAGCTTCCAGCAGTTTAATGGTGGTAATGGCATCCAGACGTTCAGCACACACTCTCTCTCTCTCTCACACACACACGCCTGGCAGCACAGAGGAAGTGCCAGCGCCACCCGTAACCTGATCTCCACTCACAGCTGTCCAAACACCACAGAGAGAGAGAGAGAGAGAGAGAGAGAGAGAGAGAGAGAGAGAGAGAGAGAGAGAGAGAGAGAGAGAGAGAGAGAGAGAGAGAGAGAGAGAGAGAGAGAGAGAGAGAGAGAGAGAGAGAGAGAGAGAGAGAGAGAGAGAGAGAGAGAGAGAGAGAGAGAGAGAGAGAGAGAGAGAAACCCTCTGGGGGTCTGGGGCAGGCTGGTGCTCCCCACAGTGAAGGGTGCATTCTTTCCTCTTCTCTCTCCATCCTCCCCCACTCTGTCTTTCTCCTTCTCTTCATCTTCTCTCTCCCTCTCTCTTCTTCTCCCCTGGCACCTCTTCCCCCTCCCTGCTAATACCACAGTCTGCTGTGCAGAGCTGGGCCAATCACTGGGGCATCTGGGACCTGGCTCAGGGTGGGGGGTGCAGAGACACATGATCATTGCCGCATGTGTGTATGTGAACGTGTGTGTGTGTGTGTGTGTGTGTGTGTGTGTTGGAGCGGGGTTTAGGTTTTTCATGCCTGTTTATCCTTTTGTTTGCAGGGGACTAGCGGCAATCTGGGGGTCTGTTCACATTGTTTTGAGTGAGAGAAAGAATGTTCATCTATTTGTGCTTTTGAATGAATTTATGAGTGTGTGTTTATGAAAGAGCAAATATTACAGTTTAAGGGAGTATGATTGTGTACTGTGTGTGTAAAGTCTGGGGACAAAATTGTCTTTAGAAGTGAACTAAATCTGACAAAACCTCCCTTTTGGAATGAATTATTTTATATCCAATAATTATACAATGTATAGTATAATATTTATAATATACATATGTATAATATGTATACATATGAAAAAGTTAGCTAAATATAAGAAAAATATAAATGCATATGAAAATACTAAATATCATTATTAACAAATAAATAACCTATGGTATGTCCCCATTTAGATAGCGAAGTACACAATGAGTGCGTTTACATGCACGTTCTTAAGCCAATTATGCTTAATAAGCCAACAACGCAAGTGGTCATGTAAACGCTGTAACCCGTTTTCTTTTAACGGAGTAAGGTCATAAACGGCTTAAGCATAAACCGGTCGACACAGGTAGTTTTTTGCCTCTTACCCTGATTTTGCACGGCATGTAAACGCATTAACCTGCTTTCTGACGACTTATTGAAGTGTGCATGTGTTATAGGTGACAAAAAATGCATACTTAGAGCACATTTAAACGCATCCAGACAGCGCGAGCGTTTTGCATGAAAGAAAGGACATATATCACAAACACTCTTTTAAGACCCAGAAAATTATAAAAATGTGTTCTCATCTCATGCAGCAGAACTAGAAGAGGGTTCAGTCAAAACACTGCATCTGTAACTGTATGAGAGAATAATATGAGCTGTAAATTTCCCGCTGACACGTTTGCAAGCTTTATTTAACATCACAACTGACATAACATTTGGAATACTCTGAGTCAGATACGGAAATTATTATTTTTGACGTCACTACAAGGAAATAACCTGGTTTATTAATAAAGTCGTGTAAACACTGTTTCCTTGCGTTGTCAGTTTACTCGTTTGCATGTAAACGGGGAAAACTGGTTATTTCAATAAGCTGATATTTGTGAGTTATCAGCTTACTGGTGTGCATGTAAACATGCTCAATGTGTAAGTGAGTGGTCATTTTTTGGTATCCATGAGGAAAACGGTTTATAAATCATTTCAAAATATGTTTGTTCTGTGATAGGTAAGTTTAGGGTCAGGGCATAGAATTTACAGTTTGTACTGTAATATAAAATATAAAAATTATGTCCATGAAAAGTCCCCATAAAACATGGAAACCCAACATGTGTGTGTCTCTCTGATAATCTATGAAACTAAAATCTAGACTAAAAAGATTACGTGTTGTGGCATTCATGTACCACTGGGTGTTGTGTGTCTTGTGTTGAAGGGCTGAGGCTAAATTCTCAGTATTAATATATATGTGTGTGTGTGTGTGTGTGTGTGTGTGTGTGTGTGTGTGTGTGTGTGTGTGTGTGTGTGTGTGTGTGTGTGTGTGTGTGTGTGTGTGTGTTGCGAAGCTCTAATCTGGCTCCTGGATGCTGGTGTCAGTGTGTGCTCTCAGCTCTCTTCTCCTGGGGTTGGTGACAGTAAAGTCTCTCTAATCCCCCCCAGTCCCTGATACACAACACACCTCCCGCTGCATGCTGATGAGCCTTTCTCAACCCGCACATGCTCGCACACCACGTGCATACATATGCAAACACGTATGCAAACTCAAACAGCAAAAGTTTCTCTTTAACTGTGAGGAAATGTAAAATCACTTACAGACAATGGCTACTTCATATTTTCTGTTTACACATGCAATGAGTTCTTGTATTTGTGCATGTGAACAAAGCTCCTGTGTCACTCCTTAAAAACACCAAAACACATGCTGCATTCAAAATCCCATACTTTTTTGTAAAATTGTCCAAATGAGGTGCCAAGTGACAAGTGATAAACTCTTTTAAAGCAAAAGTTTGCCCTAACCAGCTGCAACTGCAACAAGTGACATGGCAAGACGTTGTTGGTTACTTGTTTCTTTTTTGTTCCATAACACTACTGTTAAACGTTAAACATAAAAAATGTTCTGATTGGCTTAAATTTTGTGAGTGAGAAAGAGATGGAGGAGGAAGAGGCAGAAATGAAGAAAGAAGAAAAGAGAGCAATGAGGAGTGAAGTAGAAAGAGCGAAAGCAAAGAGGGACCATGAGAGCGGCCCCTGAGCATGTCAGAGGCCTATCAGTGAAAGACAATGCTCATTTGCAGCACAAGTCAGGACCCCGCAGACGACCCGGGCCGAAAATGAATGGAGAAGCAGGGGAGAGAAGGAGCCAGGAGAAATGAATCATCTAAGTCGGCCCCTCCTCTTTTCACGTCCATCTGAAAGAAAGGAGCAGGCCAGGAAGAGGAGGAGGAGGGAAAGCTGGAAAAATGGGAACCAATGGCTGGATGTCAGATCTGAGCCACCACACTCTGCTACTCGTGGCTCCAAGGAGCGGAATTTACACTCCCATGGTTGTAAGAGAGACAGAGACAGATGATATTATAGCAGGAAAGCAGAAGTCCAGAAGCAGAGAGAATCATTAATGGTTATCAGAGAGGAGCAGAAGTCCCCCATCCTTGACTGGGCTTGAGAGCGTTCCTGTCTGGGTCTGTCTCTATTAGTATGAACAGATTCCTAGTCTGGTTATATCTAATTATGCTGCACCTCACTACAAATGTTAAACTCTGCGGGGCCTTTTAGCGAGCGAGCACGCCACTCAAGGCTGGATGGGAAACAGAAGCACCTCAAGTCCGCAGAAACAAGACCTGAGATCCAACACAGGTGCCGGGAGCACCTGCACCCCACGCCATCCATCAAAGCCAAACACCTGCCTTTAGCAAACACTTCTTCTCCCGACTAACCCGTTTTTTTCCTGCCCTATCATCCCCCTTCCACCTCAGGAGCTCCACAGCCCAGCTGGATCGAGTCTTTCTCCACAAATCAAAAGAAGGGCTTGTGTACAGTGCGTGTTGTCAGGCGTTTGATTGGTCTTGGCTTCCCAGCAGGCAGTGCGCCGGAAGCCTTGTGGGGGGGGAGGCCACGTTGCCGGCTGAGCCAACCCGGTTCAGCCAGACCTGACACCCCTGACCCCATCTCATCCAGGACCTGCCGAAAGCCCCGTTTACCCCCCTCATCCTTCAAAATTCGAATGAAAACACACAAATGTGCACATACCAATGAATTTTTATTGATGAGAGATGCCAAAGAGTTACATAAACACGACGACATCAGCACAACCTTTGAAAAAAAAGACATGCAGACATAAAAAACACCCACAAATCTAAAACAAAGGAACCCATATCCCTAGGGTAGGCTGAGCTGTCTGTGTTGAAATGCAGTGTGGAGTGGACTAAGGGGAGCGAGGACATGTTTGTGTGAGGAAGTGTGTGTGTTTTGTTGTGTTTTCTGAACAACTGTCATTGTTCAATGCTTGTTGGTGAGGGCGTCTGCGTGACAAAGCCTCCCCAGTCGGCATTACCACAGAGACCCACTGACTTCAGCCTTCTCAGCAAACCCAAAGCCTCCTGTGACTGTGCGTGTGTGTGTGTGTTTGTGAGAATCTGAAATTCCGGCAAACCAACTAAATATGTCAGAACATTGAGAGGGGTGTCAAATCGTTCTTTTTCCCTTCTGTAATCCTCACTATATGTATGTGTGTGACAGACTGAGAGCGAGTGTTTTCACTTCAGACCTGGCTGCAGCTGTGCAGACTCCCTTCCACTCGATGAAGAAAAAAAAAAGCCTGCTTATCAGCTTATGTTAACAGCGTAGCATTTGAATTCAAAATATTGAACTACTGCTATCTCGTGAAACAAACACTGACGGCACTCCCGCTGTTGTAATGTGCTCTGTGACCTTAAAAATGGATCTGGGCCCATCTCAGAGACAATAAATCTGATTCAAAGTATCTCACAAGTGAAAAAACTTCTGTAAGACTTCTCAAAGGAATTCACTGATCATCTGATGCTGATTACACAGGGTAAGACTGTGTGGTGCTGTATTGTATACAGTGTTTGTGAGATGAAGCACATTTATAATTTATCTAAATACAGTAAAAACATTAATAGTTTGGAATATTATATATTATAATAATTTAAAATTGTTTTATATTTGAATATATTTGAAACAGTAGTTTATTCCTGTAATGGCAAAGCTGAATTTTCAGTGCCACATTATTCTTCAGAATTCCTTCCAATATCCTGATTTGGTGCTTAAGACATTTTTTTTTTTTTTTATCAATGTTGAAAAATGTAGATTTATACATCATCTGAAAGCTAAATAAATAAGCTTTCCATTGATGTACATTGATGTATGGTTTGTTAGGATAGGACAATATTTGGCCAAGATACAACTATTTGAAAATCTGGAATCTGAGGGTGCAACAAAAATCTAAATATTGAGAAAAATGTTGTCCAAATTAAGTCCTTAGCAATGCATATTACTAATAATAATACATTTTTTATATATTTACGGTAGGACATTTACAAAATATATTCATGGAACATGAGCTTTCCTTAATATCATAATTATTGGCATAAAAAAAGGATAATTTTGACCCATACAATGTATTGTTGGCTATTGCCACAAATATACCCGTGTGACTTATGACTGTTTTGTGGTCCAGGGTCACATATTTTTGCAAAAACTGTGATACTTTTTTCAAGATTCTTTGACGAATATAAAAGTTCAAAAGTACAGAATTTAATTGAAATAGAAATCATTTGTAACATTATAAATGTATTTTCTGTGACATTTGAATAATTTTCATCCTTTCTGAATAAAAATGTATTAATTTTTTTAACTTTTTAATGGTAGCATACCATTATCGTGATATAAAATGACTCATATTATGCTATAAGATTTGGTACTGTAGGAGAACTAACCATTAGATTGTGGTTAGAGTGAAACTTGTGAGTGTTTCACAGCATGAGGGTTACCATCTCAAACTCTTCCATTCTTTGATGACATACACACACAACCACAGTAAACATTTGCTAGTAGACCATCGCTCTAGCCCTGCAGCTCCTCTCCATTAATGTCCATGCCGCTGTCGTGGTAGGGTGTGTGGGTGAACGGTGGGGCTGCTGGGTCGGAGCTCCTGGAGTTGGGTGAGAAAGTATGTGGAGGGTGACAGCTGCGTAGGCCCCTCCCCGCCTGCACCCGCTGGGGGTTCTGCTGTACTTCACTCTGCGGACGGGAGCCTCTTTTAATCTACCAGCGGGGCTCCACAGCTGCTGTAAGCTAGCCCAAAAACGTCTGCTTGTCTAAAAAACCCACGCTCCCCCATTCTCTGTAACCCTTACACAACTGAGGTTTTCTCTCTTATCTTCTCCACTCTCCTCCATTCTAGATTCACGCTGTCAGTCAATGCAGGGTGATCCGACCATGCCAGAGGAGATAAAAACAAAAACTTCCTCTCTTGCACAACTAGTACTGAAAGATGCATCAGAAGCCCTCGTTATAAACTTTCCAAAAAGAAACCATGCTACATTTATGTTCATAAATATTAAGATTATTATTTCATCTTTACACTTCATAATTAGACTAGCTTCTTAATTTCACAATTAAATTAAAATGAAATAATTTAGTGAAGATTCTATTCTCTTTTTACACCATTTGCACTAAGCTTACTTTAAATTATACTCTTTACCACTATTGTCATTAAATGCAAAAAATTTACAATTTTTCTCATACCATCGATACACACTACACTGAAACTGACAGTGAGGGAGAACTTAAGTTACACTCTTTCCTCTTGGATGTTCTCTTCCTTTCTTAACCAGAGAGTGAAGAGAGCCAGAGATCTGCAGAGGACTCCAGCCTCACTCCCCTATTAACATTCCAGGTCAAATCTCCCACGAACAAGGGCAAGAGCACGAGTGAGACGGAGGGAAAGTCAGGCGAAAAAAAGGAGGATAGAAAGAGAATGAGAGCGAGCCAACACATTTCACCTGTTGTGCCCTCTTAACCAAAAATGGCAGTGTTTGGGTACATCATGCAGGCAGATTGGTTTCACATCAATCATGTTAAAGGAAATTTAATCGAAGAATGAAAATGATGTCCTCATTTACTCATCATGTTGTTTCAAAACCTGTATGACGACTTCTGTGGAGCACAAAAGATATTTTGAAGAATGTTTTTGACTGTTTACTCCAAAACAGCGTTGGACCCCACTGACTTTCATTGTATGGAAAGAAAAAAAAAACCTTTTTTTATTTGTGTTTTTTTTGTGTTCCACAGGAGAAAGTAAATCATACAGGTTTGGAATGACATAAGGGTTGATTAAATGATAAAATAAAATTGTTCATTTTCAAGTGAACTATCCCGTTAAGTTTATCAGTCATCACACACAAGGTGAAGTAACAGACCAGTGTAGCTCCGCCTACAGTAAAATCTCATTGGTCTGAAATTCTATATATTAAACCTCAACTATAACTTGATTGGCTGTGATTTTTTATACGTCAGCCTTTTTGCTTTCAGAAAGTAGAGCAAAATTACCTAATCATGGCCATGTATATACAATCTTGACATGAAAACACTCCATCATTCCCTCTCTACCTTCTACATACAAACACACACGCGGGGGTATGACATGTTTCCACGTCTCCTTCACAAACCCTCCTGCCACATCTTTCCCAGCCTCAAACTCAATTAGTAAATTAGTTCCACACGACTGGGCAATAAACAGCGATCAGGGAGCTGATAAACACACACTCCACACCCCATTAAGAATCACCTCCACTCTGGAAACACACCTCTCCTGATTCACCCAAACCACACACACACACACCCAACTCTCCCAGGCACTGCCAACCACTACGCACTGCCTGCCTTTGCCTCACTCTACACTCGGAGCTTGCGATGCTACCCGGGACAAAAAAACAATTACACTCCAGAGACCAAACACAGGAAGAGAGTAAGATGAAAGGATGAGACATTAGTCCATTGATACCTCCTCTCTGTGTCACACATTAAATCCATATTGCAAATGAAGCGCCATGGCCGAATCGGATGCCACTGCCGCTAATAGGCAGACCGCAGGCAGTCCGAGGGCACGGGGGGCTGTCACTGAGGTACAACCCTCTGATGGAAGGAGCGAGAGAGGGAGGGGAGTCGACAGAAGCGACGGGAGATGCAAACAGGAGGAAACTTTTAAATTATGCGCTGTGAAAAATGCGTTCGACGGAACATCAAGTGCCATCACATCCTACTTCTGCTTGCACACACGTGGAGATAAGTCCCTCGCCCGCGAGAACGCTCAGGCACTCTCGTACCGCCGGCCTGTGTAAACGAACAGTCCTGCACACACAAATGTGATGCGTAAACGCACAAACAAACACTCTGGCGTGCACGTATGCGCGTGTGTGTATTTTGACAGGGTTCAGAGAATAGAACAGTTTGCGATAACAGTGGTTAAAGCACTTAAGCTGCTGTAATTAGAGTGTGACTGAAGATCCGCATTTATCAGCCGTTTCAAAGAACAGCATGAGCAGGATCAACGGCAGAGACGAAACAGCCCTGCTCCCAACCAGGCTTTTATACTTCTGCAGACACACTCACACAGTACAGCAATCTATCCAGAATGACATGCTCTCAACTCACGTCCTCTATCGTACGGCTGTCAGGAGTTGTGGGCAGGGAAGGATAGACCTCTTGGCCCAGGACGGAGAGCCCAGAGCCAGGGCACGGGGTGAGATATGGACCTGCGTATCGCTCCAATCCGACAGCCAGTGAGATGACAGGCTCTAGGCTTAACGCGGCGAGCCAGGCTGTACCCAAAGGCCTGCTCCAATGTTGGATACCAGCCTGCATTCTCTAATGGTAAAAGTACTCAGTAACTTCTAACTACACAGTCTTTGTCGTCCCCAACAAAAAGGGAGAACATGATCCCTTCCATCCTGTTACAGGGAGGAGGAAGAGAAAGACGGGTATGGGACAGGAGAGAAGGTCACATGGATCTGAGAGTGTCTGTGTCCCTCTAAAATCTTATTGGATTTATATGGGTAAAGTGTTTCTAGTCATTTTATATAAATTATGCATGGGTTGGTGATGATATAGAGTTAGAGTTGCCACAAGGGTGTATTTTTCATGCATTTTATTAATATAACAATATATAATATACACTCACCTAAAGGATTATTAGGAACACCTTTTCAATTTCTCATTAATGCAATTATCTAATTAACCAATCACATGGCAGTTGCTTCAATGTATTTAAGGGTGTGGTCCTGGCAATCTGGTCAAGACAATCTCCTGAACTCCAAACTGAATGTCAGAATGGGAAAGAAAGGTGATTTAAGCAATTTTGAGCGTGGCATGGTTGTTGGTGCCAGACGGGCCGGTCTGAGTATTTCACAATCTGCTCAGTTACTGGGATTTTCACGCACAACCATTTCTAGGGTTTACAAAGAATGGTGTGAAAAGGGAAAAACATCCAGTATGCGGCAGTCCTGTGGGCGAAAATGCCTTGTTGATGCTAGAGGTCAGAGGAGAATGGGCCGACTGATTCAAGCTGATAGAAGAGCAAATTTGACTGAAATAACCACTCGTTACAACCGAGGTATGCAGCAAAGCATTTGTGAAGCCACAACACGCACAACCTTGAGGTGGATGGGCTACAACAGCAGAAGACCCCACCGGGTACCACTCATCTCCACTACAAATAGGAAAAAGAGGCTACAATTTGCACGAGCTCACCAAAATTGGACAGTTGAAGACTGTCTTTTTTTTCATCTTTAGGATGTGGTGGAACGGGAGCTTCGTGCCCTGGATGTGCATCCCACAAATCTCCATCAACTGCAAGATGCTATCCTATCAATATGGGCCAACATTTCTAAAGAATGCTTTCAGC
This sequence comes from Paracanthobrama guichenoti, assembly GCA_018749465.1. Taxonomy (NCBI): domain Eukaryota; kingdom Metazoa; phylum Chordata; class Actinopteri; order Cypriniformes; family Gobionidae; genus Paracanthobrama; species Paracanthobrama guichenoti. The sequence continues at coordinate 15,159,621 of CM031960.1, read as the reverse complement.
ACCTTGTTGAATCAATGCCACGTAGAATTAAGGCAGTTCTGAAGGCGAAAGGGGGTCAAACACAGTATTAGTATGGTGTTCCTAATAATCCTATAGGTGAGTGTATAATAAATAAACAACCCCCGATATATATAAAAGCCTCACTGAGCCCATTATAAAGTTTGTTGGCATCAAAAATACTTTTTCACTAACATCAAAGAACTATTAAAAAAGAGGTAAAATCAGAGGAGGACATGATATACCAATTTGTGAATGCAAAAAGGGCAGGTTATCCTGATATGACAATAGCCTAAAAGGAAAGTGACCTAAGGTCACAATGACACTAGACTGTGCCTCACAGTTTACCTGAGTAAACTGTCGCCATGGCTACAGGACACAGCGTGCAGTGTGTGTGTGTGTGACAGGTGGAGTGGGTGAATGTGGCAGGGCTCTTGGATGTGAAGGGCTCTCACTCCTCATACCCTCAACTCCTGTCTTCCCCTCTCTTCCTCTCTCCGCTCGCCTCGCCGGAGTCATTACAGTCTAATTAAGTGCATGGCTTGTAACACAAGCAAGGCATTAAACTGAAACATTTCGCCCTTGTAAACGATGAGAATGATTATCATGCTAATTCAGCCGCTCTGCCGAGGAAATGGGGCGGCAGGCAGCGTATCTGCTTCTGCTCGTCTGACAAAGCTCTCAGCCCTTTGATTCATTTCATCGCATTTTTTCCCCCCATATTGTTGGTGCTCTTTGTAGCTTCACCCTCCACTAATGAAGAACTAAAGAGTGCCTTTTCAGAAGAATGTTCTCGTTTGCATATATTTGTACACTTTGAGGAAGGGAGATGTAAGCGCACAAGAATGAAGGCGCTTCTAACAAGACAGGCATTCTGACAAAACCCAGATCTCATGAATTCAAACATATTTACTTACATGCACACAAAAATGCAATGACATATCTATACACCTAAATGCTGAGGTTTAATTATCAGGTTTGCTCTCTAATGGTGGATTATCACCAATGCAACAAGTTTCCAGTGACAAATAATTCAAAACTGAAAGCGAAAAATATTCCATCACAAGACAAAATAACAGCAAATCATCAGAACATATTTGCTGTTTAATATGAAATTTTATTGTGGGCTACCTAGCTTTAGTTAAAGAACAACAGCCAGTTGTTAAACAACAACAACAACAACAACAACAACAACCAGAATGTCTTTGAGGTTGCAGATGGTGGGACAAAAATTCAGATTAACATGGAAGCGATAGCTTTAATCACTTGTCACTAATTTGACACATCTACTTAAGATGTGTAAGAGGTAGTTAGCGTTCAACACCTTAACATGGCTGAATTCAAAGGTGTTAGTCTTGAGAGGTCTTCAGTAGTGTGTGTGCATGAGCTGACAGGTAGGTGCTAAAATGTCCATGCACACACACTCCTCATCACTACAACTGAATGAGCATTTTGTCTCCTATTCTACCCATTTCCCAATTGTTCCATTTTTACTTGGCAGTGGTTTTCATTCAGGGTTTTTTCTTTCAAATGATCCCAATTTTTTTTTTTTTTTTTTTTTTTTTGAAATAACAGTTTTATTTTATTTACAGTACTGTTCAAAAGTTAAAAGTCAAAAGAAAAGAAAATTAATACTTTTAAATCAACTAGGATTCATCAAATTAATCAACTGACAGTAAAGACTTTACATTGTTGCAAAAAATTTTTTCAAATAAATGCAATTCTTTTGAACTTTACATTTATCAAACAATTAAACAAATACATTTAAAATATATTAAAACAGTTATTAAAGTGCTTCTAGTTCTGTTATACTGTTATGTATAGGTTGAGGAGAATGTGTGGAGTGTCACATAGGCATATTCATGTAGGGATGATGATATTTTATAAATATATACAGTATATACAAAAAAAATGCAATTATCAAATAAAAAAATAAAAAAATATAAAAAAAAGGTGTAGTTTGAATACTAAAAGAATGCGACTCAGACAAACTGACTGAACTGAATTGAAAGTTCTACCCTGAGTTCTACCCAGAATTCCTTCTGCCCTGTCAACTCCTCCATCTCCAGGCACACCCTCATGCAGGACCCCTGCTGTTGTAATTAAAGGTGTCCTTGACAGTGATATAGGTCCATTTTCACACCCCTGGACCCAAGATTATTTTTTTCTTTTTATCATTTTCTCCCTTTTTTAACAAACCAACCTTCCACATCAGCAGCTCAGTGAGACACACACACACACACACACACACACACTCACTCACACCCACCGGAGTGTGTGATGTAAGGTGTAGCTGAGACCTCCTCTTTCTCTCCGCTCTGACTTGATGGAGGTGCTAAAGTCTTGATGAGTCTGTGGGGACCTCACACAGAGTCGGAGAATCAAACATGCTGCGATATTTGCATACTTTTATTCGTAACTGTGGGTATGTACGTGTGGGTGTGAGAGAGGAAAAGGAAGAAAAAGAAGACAAAGGGTAATGTGGATGGCCTATGTAGTAACCACAGCACTTTGCTTTCATTTTTGCCATTATATTTCGACCCCTCACTCTGCAGATGTCCTCTTTTTAAAAGGTTCCTCACCACAGTACGTCAAAAATACTACTTTGTGTGACAAAACAATATTACTATGATGACGCACAAAAGGATTAAGCTACTTGCAGTGCATTAAAGCCCTTGCACAAGACTCATGTCAGCGTTTGTCAACGTTCTACTGAATGATGTGTCAAGCTAGAGTGTTACCCTGGTATTAAAGCCTACTGATAGCCAATTAGCCCTTTTCCCTTCCTCAGCAACTTTTGATGGGTTTATCTTCATTATACAAAATTGCTTTATGGTGTATTTATTCATATTCTTAATCTTTTCTGTTAAAGTCCTTTTAATTACATATTACATTACAGAAGCTAAAAAATTTAAATGACAGATTTCTCGTTTTGTATTTTAATTTAACCTTTAATTAAACTAATTTGCTTGGTTTACTAGCTTAGCATAATGTGAAACGTGCTAACTGTTTTCGAAACATTACAGTTACCTCTTCTATCTAGGGGATTGATTTGCTTGTCAGCGCTGGAAAAACAAAACAAGATGAGATTGCGCCTGTGCATATCTAAATTGCAAACAAAATGTTAGACATATCAAGACAAACAGAGGAAAAATAGTCATTCTAATTTCTTTGATGTGATATACATACACAGAAATAAAAGTATATATATATATATATATATATATATATATATATATATATATATATATATATATATATATATATATATATATATAAAAAAATCAGGACTTTTATTTCTGTTATAAGATACTTTTTAATGTGCTTTTACCATTTTCATGGTTACAGTATACATTTTTCTCGCTACTAACACCGTGTCTACACCAGACGTGACCGTTGACTGTAGATAGTAGACCGTTAACAGTAGAAGCTGTCTACACTGGATGCGACAAACCGACCGTTGCAGATCCATTTGTCCTTCCTATGAGAAGTAATGTGAGTGCTTGGGGTACGTCATAAATAGGACGAGGCATCAGTTTACTGTCGGAGATTTGTTGTGTTGCGTCACGCCGTGCCACATCCAGTGTAGACAACATCACTGATTATAATGGGTTCTATAGTCTTTTGTCGTGTCACGCGCGTCCGGTGTAGACAACCTCATAAAACCATTTGTGACAATGAAGCCCTGACACAAAGAGACTAGCGAGAGTGTGTCTAAGTTTGCCCATACATGAACCCATTACACAGTTGGACTGCTCCTTCAGTGTTTGGACGACTACAAAAAAATTGGTACAACAATTTCTGCCAGCAACAACTGTGCACCCCTAACCTACTTGGACCAACAATCGAAAGTCACAGAAATAAAATTCCTCTAGTCAACGTCATATGTCCTTAAAAATTATTCCAAAAAGACTCTCCTTATGTGTTATATAGTTGACCAGCCAGAGACCAGGTCGTTTTTACAAGGGTTGATAAGCTCCGCACACACTCGCGTGGATCAATGCTGTCTGGGTCGAGGTTGGATAAGGGATTGTGGCAGACTAGAGCAGGCCTCAGGGCACAAACCCCACACCTTTAATCTGCCCCTCCAGCTCTCATCCATATACACTCAGAAAACAGCAGAACCGCGTCCTTATGCGCATGCACATACGTGCCAAGACAACATCTGCTAAAAGTTAGCACATCTAACTCTCTTTTTCAGTCTTACACACACACACACATACAAATAGATACAAAGTGTAATATGATTACTTCGCTACAGGGAAGGACACATTATGTGGAATTGAAAATGAAGAGAATATGAGATGAAGGCAGAAAATCTCCCATAATTATTCCACTCCTCTGCCTGTCATCCGATGTCTACAGAAACCTCAAGTCACATCGACATCATCAGGGCGGTCTACTGCCGCTCCACTCCATAACAAATCTGTGTCCATCTCTGCTGGCTTCATCTCCACGGGTTAGTTGAACAGTAAATGGCCCCCCCTTTCAACCTTTATGTTCTGTTGAGATTGACTTAACTGTTTTTATGTTTGGAGTGTGAGAGATACCAATGATATTTGTGTAAAATATTATGAAACATAATCCATCCCTCTGTTTTACCACAATGTATTCATACACTTTTTTCCTTTTTTTTCCTTCTTTTTTTAAGAAATGGGAACCTGCAAATACCAGAGTTGTTATTGTTAAAACTAAAGCATTTTCAGTCATTGAAATAAAGAAAAACTTAAACTTAAAAAAGTTTAATTGTCTTGACAACTAATCAAAATAAATTGAAGTACTAAAATGACTAAATCTTAAACTGAAATAAAAAGTAATTAATGGAAAAAAATAACAATAAAATTCACATAAAAATGAAAAATGAAAATTTTAAAAATTTTAAGTATTAATAATTATTTCAGTAAAATATATTTCTAATGTCTCATTTCCACCAAGCGGTACAGTACGGTACGCAGTTATTTCCGTTTAGATTGTTGTGAATGGTACCAATTTGATCAATTCTTTGGGCCCCTTTCGTTGGGGTACGTAACAGAGTAGTCCGGTACCTAAAGAGTGGAGCTAGACTCACTGCAGAACATTGATTGGTTGACAGAAAATCATCACTTGCGCGTGCTAAAAGGAGAATGAAAACACAAGAGGCGCCATTTTTAATATACAGTTGAAACACAATACCATTGCAACAAAAAAATGTTGTCTTGTGACAAACAGCCACATGCCAAGCAGCAAGAACAAGATCTGCTGTATGTCCTCCAGTGTTGTTTACTATGTTGCTTACATTGTTGCTTACTTTCCAGCATACACCACGCCTATCAAGTAAGGGTACTGATACCGGTGGAACGCAAGCCAGATCAGGGTTTATGTCCCGAATCGTACTGTACTGTACCGCTTGGTGGAAACGAGCCATAAAATAACACTGGCAAATACAATACTGTAGAGAAAAGCAATAAAATTATTTTAAATAAAATAAACAACTTGTAGAAGTGTACACCAGTCAGAAAACTTTAACATGTAAGAATTAATGTCATTATTTAATATTTTACATCAGGGTTCCCAGACTCCAAACTGGTGAAACATGGAGAACAGTTTGTTTATCAAATCAAATTGATACTTCAGTGTTCAAGTGTGTTTTTCAAGAACTAAAATGGTCCTGGGGTCTATGACACACAAAACAGAACATAAGGGATAAACAAGCCCACACAGCTGAAACTTCTTTACGAACCACTGCAGATGCTGCCTGGATTTACTTAAATGTCTAAAAATAAAAGTGAGCCATTTTGTCAGTGTTTTAACATTTCAGATTTGTACCCTGATCTATTTTTAACTGCATAGTTTGGAGCCCCTCTTGTTTAAATCAACAGTTATAGCACAGGTATCAGATTAATTACTGCAGGAGCGCTTTTAACATCTGCTTCAGTGTCATGTCTAGTGGGGCGAGTGTGTTCTCCGGCCTCGACAGAAGTGTGAAGGGTGCGAGTTAAAATAAGAACAGTGTCGTCTGGGAAGGTGGCTGACTGGGAGCCACAAAGACACGTAGAATGCTCCGTTTCCTTAGAAACACCGCCACACCATGGAAGTGCAGAGTGTGTGTGTGTGTGTGTGTGTGTGTCGATGATTGAGTGTGTGATGGTATGGGCGGGATGTTAGCGCGCTGTAAACACTGCAGGAGGCTGTTGTGTTTGAGAATGTGTGTGATATGCGACTAAATGCATTGTAGTAAGCATTGTCAAAGAATGTACTAGATTACCAACGCCCTGTTCTCAGGGTAGATTATGAGGGCTTGTGTATGTTTGTGCTTCAGTGGGTGTGTGCGCATACTAAGAAGAGATGGTGAACATAATGACTAGCTAAGTCTACGAACTCCCCACGAATGATTGCGGCCAGCGTCTATTTGCATGCGCTGTTTCAGGGACTGAAAGCATGTAAATCAGGTAACGGTGTAAATGCGTTCACAAAATCTGGAAAACGCAGGAATCCGAGGCAGGTTTTTGTGCTGCAACTGTTTAGTGAGTTTGCCCCCCCAAGAACGTACTTGCAAGAGCATACTTTGCTAATGATGGAAGCACAAATGCGTCCAAACTCTTCTAGATGTCCCTAAAGGTATCTACGGCTCCTCCACAGAGTGGGCGGGCGCATGCCGTGGCCCCGCTCGCTCTGCTGGTCAGTGCCGCTGGTTGCGAGTGCGATGTTGAGAGCTGCAGGTAGCTAAAGGAGAGCAGAGGAGGGAAGGCGTAGGCTTCATGCTTTATGTTTTCAGTAATTAAAACAGCATTAGGCTATTTATTTTCTCTCCCCGTGCGTAGCTGATTGGGCATGAGGGAAATGTGGGACTCGCAAAGCCGAGAAAAGAGCACAATTACACGCCATCAGCAGACAACATTAACTCACTAATAGGAACACGGCAATAAAAGTTTATTATTATGGTGTAGCGATGATTGCCTGGTTTAAGCTAACATTTATAATACTTAGCGATGATTAGGAGGAGAGGGCGGGTGAGGGGGGAAGGGTCACGAAAGATAACGGAAGATGGAACGGGAACCTTTTCCTCCTGCTTTCTCCTCGGCGCATTTGATCAGGGAGAGAGAGGGATAAGGCTGAGGGTCTGTTCCTGAGAGGATAGCACTCATTAGCCAGCCTTCCAGACCTCCATTATCTTCTTCTTCGCTAATGTTCTCTACCACTTATTCAAGATGGCTCACCTCCACACGGATCCCACGCTATTGGCTGCCACCATAATGAGCGAGAGATGCGGTCGGAATGGAGTAAGTGTGTTTAAAATGAGTTTGCTCTTCGAGCGCCCTTTCCCCGGAGAGGCAATGGCAAGATGTGTAATGCCTATGGATGTTGATCCTCTTCTTATGGAGGACCCTCATAGACCCTGCTCACCTCATAAACACATACATACTGCTGAGTCTAGGCAAATACTACCCAGCAGCACCTGACATTGCTAGCGATTAATGTATGCAAAGCTACTTACAAAGAGAAGAGGGACTGCTGGAGGAAAACTAAAATATGATGATGAGAAAAGCATGAGAAAGAGAGGGGAAGATTTGTGTCAATAAGGAAGAGAAGGGGACAGATTAAGAACATAGGGAATGAGGCAAGCGCATGGTGCAACGGGAGCTAAGTGTGGTGGGCTCTGCCTCAAAACCAAGCGAGCTGCCTTGCTAAGTACTGGCTTGCTAAGTACTAAGTTCACTGCCGGTTGTATATTCTGTATATAACTGTGTATGTGACAAATAAAACTCTTGAATCTTGAATCTACTGTTTATAGGCAGCTGCCCATTAATGAAACCTCATATCTATCTATCTATCTATCATCAAAACTTTCAGACATTCGCAGTTTGTCTTGATCAATTAATTTTACTCCTTACATTTATATAATAGCAGGAATAGAACTATTAAAATTCAATTGCAATTCCACATCCATATCCTTGTTTACAACCGCATTCAAATTCAGGAATAGAATTGGAATTTAAAAAGCTTTATTAATTTAATTCTTAATAATACTTGGAAAATATATATTTTTAAATACTAATAATGATTTAACATTTATTTTACATTTCTCTGATTTGTCAGCCATCTTTTATTCTTCTTTTTTTTAACACTGAAGTTGTTGCAAGGCATTCTGGGATTACTTTCTCTGCAAATGCAATGTTGCCTTAGAATTTAGCCAAAATGAGGTATCTTAAGAGCCAGAATAATTACCCTGCCTACCTTTTGGAACAGACTTCACAGCCATAATGCTTTAAAATGCTGCCTACGGAGGCAGCTCACTAGGTTTTGGAACAGAGCAGTGGAGTAAGAGAGAGATAGGGCGGCTTTTCCTTCTTTGCAATTCTCTCCACGTCAGGGGGATAAATTATTCAGAGCCCAGGGAGACTCTGGCCTCATCGTGTAATGAGAAGGACACGCATTGATACCAAATATTGCTGTTGGGAAACTATCGATTGGAGAGCTATTTGTCCAGAGTTTGGTCTGGAAGTGAAAGCTGTCAGCGGCTTTTAATATGACTGACACTTACGTAGAAGCCCAACTCACAGTTCGCCCTCCTCCCTCCCCATCTATCCATCCATCCATCCATCCCTCCCTCCCTCTTCATCCATCTCTACCATTCCCTCACGTCCCTCCAGTATAAAGGGGATTTACTGACAGAGGAAGGAGGGGGCTGAGGTGTGAGCGAGACAAAATGTGCACAGTATGGAGAGCAAGAAACACTGTCAATAAGGTGCCAGCAGCACAATTAACGCCTGCAGGAAATGCACCAAGTCAGCGCATTGGTTACCCTTTGACCTCTGAGCCCATCTAAAGGTCACCAAAGAGTGAAAACATGCCTGTCTTGTTCTCAACACTGAGATCTAGTTAAAAACGGTTAGTCTGGTGCATAAAAGTGAGGCGAGAGTATCAAGTAGCTTTCATGCTCAACTTCCCCTCTGTCCTTGGGTGAACACTGGCGTGTAACTGTGCCGTAGGAACTGGCCCAGGAGGGGAGAGGATGCTTGCTTTGGCCTGGAACTGAGAAGTTCTGGCTTTCCTATGGGGTGTAGGGTACGCAGAGGAGGCTTGTGGTTCCTCCAAGGTGGTCTGATGTCCCTGCCGAGTTTCAAATGGAAAATATGCAGCTCTCTTCTTCACGTGGATGTCTCAGTGTTTGTATGAAACTATTCTGGATGACATAAGGGCAAGAAATGAGTAAATAAAAAGAACACAATGCAAAGCTAAACTGCACAAATATGTTCACCAACCCATCCAGATCTCAAAGTGATTTCTCTAAATTATAAGAGCAGAAAAGGAATGTTTGAGTTCCTACCTCGCAGTTTGTGCACATGCACTGGCATGTGTGGCACGCTAACAGCCGTCTATGACGGCGCGGTCGGTGGCCTGAGAGAACAGCGAACGGTAATAACCCTCCTCTTTTGCTCACACACACACACACACACACACACACACACACACACACACACACACCTACAATTACAACATCAATGTGTGGCAGATACAAAAAAGAACCGAAAACATCATTACAATTAGAGTCTCCAGACTCTTCAGAGAGGAGAGAGAAAAGGAGAGGAGGTGAAAGAGACACATAAAGAGAAATGAGAAAGAAAAGAGAGACTTAATGAGAGGGAAAAACCTACAACAGCAAATCCTCTGATTCAAAGCTAGCATTTTCAGATAACTTCAGCTCAATACTCAAATCAGGTCATTACAGTCTTAGTCTAGACTCTAGGCCATTTGCAGCTTACTCTGGCCAATAACCGTGCACTTAGAAACACTGTCTTCCTAACATATATGGCTACAGTTACTCTTTATATCAAACAGATTATACAACAACAATTATATATTTATATATACACATTACTGTTCTTAAGTTTGTGGTAGGTAAGATAATTTTTTAGTGTTTTGGAAAGACATACAGTACATAAATATAGTAAAACCTGAAACCTTTATTTCCAACCTGCTTCAGCACACCTGCCTGCGTATTTTCAAGAATTGATCCTAAAGGGCTTGATTAGCTTCAGCTGTATTTGATTAGGGTTGGAGGTAAACTCTGTAGGACAGTGGATCCCCAGGAGCAGGGTTGAAGACCTCTGCTGTAAAACATTACTACAAATTAAAATAATATATTTTAAAATGTAATTTATTAATATGATGGCAAAGCTGAATTTTTTCAGCAGCCGTTACTCCAGTCTTCAATGTCACATAGTCCTTCAGAAATCATTTTAATATACTGATTTGGTGCTAAAGAAATGTTTTTTTTATTATCATCAATGTTGAAAACAGTTTGGCTGCTTTAAAAAAATTTGGAAACCATCACCATTTTTTTTTCAGGATTCTTTGATTAATAGAAAAAAAAAAAAATGTATTGATGTTTACACAAAAAAAAAAAAAAAAAAAGCACAAAATGTTTTGTAAAAAAAAAAATATATACTTATAATAATATAGCAATTTTGCAAAACCATTTCAAGGCCTAATTTTGCTCTATTAAAAAAATAAGACAACAGACGAAGATTTGAAAAATCTGACTGGTAAAAGCCAAGGGAAGTTCCCTAAAGTCAGCCAATTAGATTAGCGCTATAGAGAAGTGCATCAGTCGGCCCATGGACAAGCTGTCTGAGGCTATACAGTCTAAAAAATGAGAAAGAATACTGACAAGTTTTAGTCTTAAAATTGTGTTCCGTCAAAAACTAAATGTTGTGATACTTCCTGAAAGCTCCTTAAACCCATCTAACATGAGTTTAAACATATTTTGTATTATAAATGTATTATTGACATTTTAAATCGCACATTGGCATCTGTGCTTGCTATTCGCACTTAAGCCTACAAGCAAACTCTTACACATGACAAATAAGTCTCAGAGAGATGTACTGTACAGATGGACAGGCGCCTTTAGAGGAGGCCAATGTCTCATTATTAACGAGCATTTGAAGTGTGTGCGTCTTTGACAGTATGTAAGAGTGTGTGTGTGTTGTAAGTGGGGGAATCTAGGCCCTGTTATACCCGGCCTTCCTCAGGGACTGCTCAGCTGGTGAAGGGGGCTGGGGGGGTTGGCACAGGGGTCTGTAGCTCTAAGAAGTCAAATTACCTCTGAGCCCGACTCATCAGCTCCTCGCACACCCACACGCCACACACTCATTAATGGTGTACTCACCAGAATATTAGCACAGACAAAACTCGCAAACACGCACGCGAACAGCACCAAAGTAACACTTGTGCTGCAAGCCATGGACATAAAACTCTCGGAGCAACTATCCACGCTTCGCTACACACTCGCACACATAGACAACACGCAAACACACAAAGGGATGCGCGCAAATATCTTCAAATAAACGCAACACATTCTCTTGCACACACACACACACACACACACACACACACACACACACACACACACACACACACACACACACAGGGGCATTCTTGCGGGTCTCTAATGAAGCCCCAGTTGTGACGGCATGGAGGCGTCTGAGGCTCCGGCGGGATAATTATGCCGCTCCCTCGCAGCTGAGTTTGGCAGATGTAGGGGAGGGGTGCGAGCGGCGCCGAGCACGGAATAACGAGCGCGGGGGAGCGGAGGTGGGATTCGGCACGGACCCCGCCATCCGCCATTAGCAGCTTGGCACCGTCACAAATGAGTGTTTTTCACCAGAGCACCGGGAAGGGCTGCGAAATTCCAACAAATTCTAAGCTCGCACTCTGTCGCAACACCCAGAGACGGCGAGAGAGAGATCGAGAGAGAGAAACACAAACAAAAGCAGGGTGGAAACAGAGGAAGATGGGAAGGGAGGGGGGGAAAGGTTCACGCCGCCATGACCGGATTTGTCACCTCTCTCAGCGCAGGGAGCGCAGAGCGTGGCACCATGGGAAATTACCAAATCAGAATGCATTGATTTTCTTCAGGGAGGAGGCAAAAACATTCCTGGAAAACTGACATGGTTGAGAATTAAGAAGGAGATTGTATCAGACCTTTGTATTATTGAGAGCAGAGAGTGGTAGACTTTTGTTTTGTGAGGATGCTGAATAAAAGCGCTCTATTGTACGCCTCTGGTATGCAGGGACTGTGTACGCATCAGGCCAACTATTACATCTTCTTCTCTCTCTCTCTCTCTCGTACCTCCTCGACTTCCATTTGTCTCTCTTTGTCCTCTTGTACTGTAATTACCATAGTGTCACCAAGGTAGGACCGTGTGCTTCACTCCAAAGAATAACTTAAAGTAATTGTATAACTGTGCGTGTATGTGTGTGACAGAGCTATCATAAGTGTGAAGAAGTCCCACAGCAGTGGATGGAAAATAATCTCCAAATGTTGTGCTTTCTGCTAGCTTTCTCTCCCACACATTTCAAGTCCTTAACGGTCCTTTTCCCAGGTTTGGTCAGCTGAGTCATCCGCCACAGGGAAGTTGACCTTGCAGGCCGCTGTCACAGGAAACCAAGCCGCAGCGCTTGCTGCCTCGACTGTGACTTCGCCCCGTATCTGACGATATGCGGCATCTGCTACAGCTGTAGCATTTAACACTTGCCATTTCTGTCACTAGCTAAAGAACAGCTGCTTTTTGTTTCACAACTCTTTTACTAGGCACAAACTCTGTTTCAAAATCTAGTGAGCTTCCTAAGACAGCAACCTAACCATCGTGGAACCTCAAGTAGGCCCACACAGAATCTGCTCTGGAAGAATTCCTTGAATTTCTACAGAACTAGAACAACCATTATGTAGAAAGAATCACATTCTATTACATCTTAATCAATTTAGTGGAACTGTGAAGATTTTCCCCCAAAATAAGCGCAATGTAGAAAAATAAAACAGAATATTTCAGAAAATTCTACACAGGCAGCAAAGTATGCCAAACAAACAGAACTTCACCTGGGGATTTGCAATGGATTTCAATAGAGTTTGCTAACTCTATTAACTCTACATTGTACATACCACATACGTTTATGGCATTGTGGGATTGCATCTCTGCAAAGGATTTCAATAGCATTAGAATTTGGTAAAAAAAAAAAAAAAAGTGATCTTAAGATGCATAGAACAGCCTTCATGTCAGGAATATGCCTCACTAGGTTTTGGAATAAAGCAAATTAGTTAGTGTCACTCGTTCATTCGTTCATTCACTCTACTCAGACCGTCTTCATCTCTCTGATGGTAAATGATCAATTTCAAGGTGACCCTGGCTGAATTACGGTGAGTGTTTTGTGTGTGCTGGCGGCTGCAGCCTGGACCCAGTAATTAACACCAGCGCCTAATGAAGTCCAGCTGCTCACCGCGCAGACTGAGAGGCTGCCAAAAACCAGGAGAGCCCCTGTCAGCCAGCCTCATCCTCCTCGCTCGCTCTCACTCACTTCCGAAGGTCAACCTCCCTCATCAGCACCCGGTCAGTTCATCTCTCTCTTTCTCCCTCCCTCTGTATCCATTCCTCCTGCAACATCTCTGTACCAAGAAGGGAGGGAAAGGCACTGATCAAGCATTCCTCTCATCTCATCCCTAGTTCCTTGCCAAATCTCCCCCATTTCGCCTCTGTCCCACGGATCCCTCCCCATTTTGGCCATTTGGTCGCATCCCTCAATCTTTATGATACTCAATAATCTTCTTCTAACCTCATTCTCTTAATCTCTCCATTGTTTTGCCATCTGAAATTATTGTACGAGCTCAAGGTGATATTTGGATATTTTAGTGATTAAGAATAGCCAATTAGGGCACAGCATGATAATGAGCCAATCACAGAGCTCCTACGCCATCCCAAACTTCTGGATTAGGTTGTCTTTACACATGAAAAACACAACATAAATTTCTATACAAATAACATGAAAATAAAACTAAATTAAACACTAAATTGAACTACAATATTCACACCATTATAATGTAACAATGTACAGTAAGAAAAATAGCTATTCGTTTTCAGATTTGCTAAAGATTACATTTAAGAGTGTTATTACATTATTACAATTTTAAACAATTAACTAGATTACCTTCAGGTGAGCATTAGTTGGCAAATGTTATCTAAATGTAAAATAGCAGAAATAAGCATGTACAATAAAAATTATAATAAATACATATAATATTTTATTACATGATTACATAATATAATGTACAATAAAACATGACATATGCATGTAGAATATTTGTAATATATAATAACTGATACAGATTTATTATCTATAATATCTTATATTGTGCATCCCAAGTTCAAACTCTTAAAAGGCAATAGAATACCTTTCCTCAATAAATCACGATTTGAAGTATCAGTCTATAGTGCAAATAAAGTTGGAAAAGTTGCAAGTTAAAGTTGAAAACTTATGAGCCATATACCACTAATTAATAAAATGAATGCTCTAAATAAACCAGATGCAACTCAAAGTGAGGAACATAAACACAGAATGCCTCTGAGCACAGAGTTATACATACAACAAAACAAGACGACAGACAAACAGCAGAGGCATGTTAGAGGCATACCCACAGGGTAAAAGTGAAGGTTTAGAGTGAATCCTAAAAGAAGCCTTACAGGGGATAGGCCTATCTTAGATCTACAGTGTCCCACAACTTCTATTTTTTTATCTACAAGTCACACCTCAGAATTCCCTTCTGGATTCATCCTTCCTGCCTTCCATCTCCTCTCCCACTCTGACTCCTATTCCGGATCAAAGCCAGGGTTCCTGTCATACAGGCACCTCTCACCGCTCCTCAGAGAGCGGCCTTTGAAGAGTCTGACCCCAGGTGGCCCCTTCTCCCACACACGGGCTTGAGCACATGCACACACTCTGAGGGGCCTCCACCCGTCTCTCTGGGACCTCCGCCCCCGCCCTTCCATCGAGAGTGTGCCTTCCCCTGATTCCTGCGCATCTCACATAGAGCACTGATGAGCTGTGACATCCGCTTATTCCTTCCTCCCACACACACACTTATATACTCACACACTGAGCTGATGTGCAGAGGCAAGATCACACCAGACAGCAGATGTTAATTATCAGTCAGTATTAAGGGGGCTTTATTTGCAGAGTTTACCTGGAACCGCTGTATCACCTGCACCGCTCTGCTGTTCTGACATCAACAAGACAAGCCTGGGGTCAACTTGGGTTGTTACAAGATCTATACCTTCTCCTGTTCACACGCACACCCCTGTACACCTTGATTCACCTCCTTAAAGGGACAGTTCACCCAAAAACTGGCCGCTCTTTTCCATGCAATTACCACAAATTGGGATTAGAGCTTTCAAGCTTCAAAAGGGTTGCAAAGCATTATAAAATGGTCCAAATGACTCATTCTCTACATTTCAAGTCTTTTTCAAGTTTAGAACCAAATAAGTCTCATTCATGAATGAATCATTTAGAATCATTCAAGGGCTGAATTGACTGAACTGAAAAGGTCCAACTCAAAAGAATGATTCATTCACAACTGGACATTCCTAGAGCTCTCTAGAATTCTTCCTAGAAGTCTTATGAAGGAAACTGTCATGGAGGAAATTTAACAATAACAAAGTAGATTCATTCTGTTCCTCACATATGGCTTGGCTTCAGAAGACTTGGAATATAGTTAATGAATCATATCATATTTTATCCCCCCCCCACCCCCCCAATATCACGCAAACATTGTGTAACGTCATGTGCACGTAAGTCCTCTTCGCCAGCTACGACAGATGCCACTGTCACTCGAGAAAATAAATTCAGAATACTTAACGAATTAAGTGAGGAGCAAATTGCGGCTGGCCCCCTTTCATTATGCACAGATAGGCAGGCAGCTTGTTTGTCTTTTTAACAATTACCGCACGGCATGGAGAAGGGAGGGTTGGGAGACTGACGAGCTCCTGATATTGCCGCTCCTTCCCCTCCACGGCAGCTGGCTGAGACACACCTGGACGGATCTGGGACGGCGAGGAGGGGAAGGGGGGAAACGGGGCAGCTGCACCTCTACCAGATATACCTGAGAAAGATATGTATACACATGCTGCTAACATACCAGCGCGCCAAAGATTCATTAAGACCAAGTAAATTCCTGTGTCAAAGATTATGATGTATCAGTACACCAGATCAGCTAAAGACATATTTCCTATGTAGTCTTTCCTCTAAATACACCTGCAACTCCCACCCATGCGATTTCGCCACGTTGGCCGCAAGTGTACCTCATTTTCCATTCTGTTCCCACACCTTTTGGAGGAGGCTCCCCCTGAGCAGTTCTCTTATAGATCTCCAAACAGCTTGTAATTACCTTTAATAAACAGCATAAGAAGCAAATCAAGCGCAAACGTGGCAAAATGAGCTCTCAGGGGGATCAGACATCACTCAGCCTTGCAAACAAACATTTCAGCAAAACATTGCTGCCTCACTCCCTTTTCAACATGACATTCTCTGTGGGGGCTAGTCAAAGGAGGGAGGGAGGAAGAGAGAGAGTAAAGGCATTAAATCGATGGAGCAGGTTAGGGGTCATGTGGCATGTTTGAGCTTAAATGTGAATATCTGTGTACAGTACAATAAGAACACAAGATACATACCTGTAAGCATCACACATTTACTTTATCTATACATTTAAAATTCCAAATGTATTTAATTAATATTTATCTGTCATTTAAATTTAATTACTAAAACACTCAATTTAATAACACAGCTGAATGTAATCTTTAAAAAAATCTTGAAAGTAGCATTTAATCTTCAAAGCTTAGCATTTAAAACAATTGATTCTAGTTTTTAGAGTTTTATTTTCAATTTATTTAGAAAAAATAAATAAATAGGCCAATACATGAAAATCGACTTATTGACCAGAATGTTTATATCTCTGCATCCCTAGTACACTGTACATACACTACTATTCAAAAGTTTTAGGTCTGCAAGATAAAAAAACAAACATAAAAATAAAACTTTTATTCAGAAAGTATGCATTAAAATTATTAAAATGAATAAATGCTGTTTTTAAACTTGAGTCCTGCATTTTTATTTTTATTTTTTTAAATTTTAATCAGCAAAAACTGTTTTCAACTTGAGCTGCAAATCAGCATATTAGAATGATTTCTGAAGGATCATGTGACACTGAAGACTGGAGTAATTCAACTTCGCCATCACATGAAAAAAAATTTACATTTTAAAATATATTAAAATAGAAAAATTTTATTTTAAATTGTAATTATTTCACAATATTACTTTTTTAATTAAAAAAAAAAACAGAATTGGTGAGACTTCAAAAGCATTAAAAAAATCTTTTAAATGGTAGTGTATAGAGGTTATACAATGATGTGTTCAATGTGTTCAAGGCATGACATAGGGGAGAGTGGGGCACAACCTAACGCTTTTTGACTTTCTCAGTTTAAAGTAAATCCACTTGGGGTTCTGAGTATTTATTTTTTCCCACATTAATTTCACACGTCTAGTACAATTGTGTGGTTTTGTTTTATTAATACAGTAGCCTATATGTTTTTCTTGATTTACCCCAAAAGAATGGAAGTGAAATGTGACAACATGCCCCATAGGTGGGGTACATTGTAACATGACCAAATGACAGCTTAAAATGTTACCTGATATAATCAAAAAAATATCCAAGACAAACTAAAATATTTTGTCAATATACAATTGAGTTTGACAACAAACACATCGCTAAATACAGCTATACGGCAGAGTTCAAAACATAATAATAATGAATAATTTCTGAACATTGACTCTCAGTCTTTATTCATCCCTTTCTCATGGTTTCTCAATAGAATTCAGGTTGTGCCCCATGCTCCCCTATACTGTCAGACGGTTGCCACCAACAGGGTCATCAGGACCCCGTCACAAAGTATTAAAATATTGATTTTAGATGACTTTATTATGCAAGTAAAATGAGACCGTGGACTGATAGAAGAGATACAAAACTAGCACAGCTAAACCGGTTACCAATTATTTGTTTATTTTTATCTTATTTATCAGAAGTCATTATACAGTCTTTTTTATATGGCCAATTGGAATCAAGCATTCCAGAGACCTGTGTAGTAAAAGCCAAACATATGCAGATGTGTATGAGTTTAACCGTGCACGTGTTTTGCATTGATTTGGTCAAGCTCAACTCCCTCATCCTTCTCTCTCCCTCTCTCTATTCACCTCTAGCAGCGCACCCTCCATCATCCCCCCTCAAACGTTGCCCGGCCCCTCTGAGGTTCCGCCTGGCTAGCTCCAGGTGGTCTATGATGTGCATGAGGGGCTGTCATCTGTTCCCATGCTCACGTACTTGCCACATGGGCTGCAGTAGAGAGCGCCACACCATTAACAAGCCATAAAAACCAACCCAACCCTTTTAAAACATCAGAACACTGAGGAATAACTGCTCTCACCAAAGCCACTCAACCTAACATCGGCTCGGCGCGCACAATAGAGACATCAGGGGCTGGATAACAGGGAGTGACATGCAATGTGAAGGAATGATGATTTCTTTTGCTCTCGTAACTACAGAATGGAGGGGGCTGGAGTATGGCTACACACACACACACACACACACACACACACACAGTGTGGCCCTAGGCTAGACACTGGCTTGCTCATGTACAGGCGCTCAGTGAAGTGAACCCTCATCCACATTATCTACATCCATTGACTCCTAAAGCTTCTTGTGTGCTGCCTCATTAAGTCTGCACTGACACAGAGAGACCGCGCCAGGTCTCCTTTAGTAGCCAGTCTCCGTGTATGTGTGTGTGAGTGTGTGTGTGTGTGTGTGTGCGTATTTGTGTAAGAGTGTGTGTCTCTACAGCATGAAATGAGCATTACCTACAGCAAAATAAAAAGGTACTGCTCTACAGCATCACTTCCTGTAAAAAAAAAAAAAAAAAGAGCTCAAAAACAACACCGGCACTCTTTATCACAATGAGACAGCAATCAATCCCCCAATCTTTCACTTTGCACTAAAGAAATGATCGACTTCAGTAACTTCATCGACTTCGTATATGCTTTTTATTTTTCTTCGACTTCGACTTCATCTTCATCTTCATCTTGCGTACATGAAAACAGATTTTTGACACAAATAGCTGTGATGTGACAAAGATTCAAATATGAAAAAGCGCACCCAAGAAGACTATTATGACATCACAGAGAACACCCTGGGGTCAAACGGCAAGCATCTATGTGGTGTTGCCTTGACAACACATGTGTGACTTGTGCTCCAGGCATCAGAATCACTGGGATGAATAACTAAGAATCAACGGTGACATTAGCAAAACTCTCTGGAGAGCAGTCTCATTCAGGTGTATGTGCATTCATGCCCCTAACCCAGCCCCATGCACAAATAACCACTATGGCAATGTGTGTGGGTGCACGTGTGTGTTTATATGTTTAAACTGACAGAGGGAATTGGATATGGAAATCAAATGACATGATAATATAACTAAGGTTGCAATCTTTTATGTTCCTTTTCAGGAGTCATATTCAAATCATATTCTACTACTAAAAAAAAAGTTTCATGTAGTTTGTTTAATCCAAATTGAATTGATGTCTTTTAAATTCTAATTTAGTTCCTGAATTTTAAATGAGGTTACAAACAACATGCAGAATTGCATGTATAGAAGCAGAATGAATGTATAGAAGCAGAATGAATTCTAAAATTCGTATAAATGTATTCTAAAGGCCCGTTCACACAAAGAACGATAACTTTAAAGATAACTATAAAGATAACTATATTAGCATCCACACCAGTGGACGAAACTGCTTTGTTTATTCTAAGCGTGTGCTTGTCTGCCGCTTTAAATGCTCGAGTTTGTTACAGCAGGACAGATTCTGATTGGCTGTCAATGTTTTTATCGTTCATCACCTGGAAAAAAATCGTTCTGAAAGTGATTCCAACGATATAGTTACTCTCTGTGCTATTATCGTTATAGCTGTGGTGTGAATTTATTATTTAATATTGAGAATGATTTTTAGAACTATATCGTTATCTTTATCTTTATAGTTATCGCCCTTGGTGTGAACGGGCCTTAAGAATGAAGAATTTTATGAAGCTAAAAAAGTCTTTGAATGTTTCGACAGACAGACAGACAGATAGATATATTCAAAATGCTCCATTTATTCTAACAAAGCTCCAAAAACATTTAGTTCCAACTGAATACAGCACCACTGCCCATATTTACAGTATATTGCAACAACTCCTATTCTCTATTAACAAGGAGGAAGATAGATAGACTATTATTAATTTCTAAACTGAAATATGAACTGTACCATCATAAAAAGAAGATGCTATTACTCCACTTGCTATTTAACTAATGACAAGAGCAATATGTGGGGGACAACACATTATTGTTTTCATCTGTCACAACGTAATTCAGGATTTGCGAAGACTGTTGCCAATAGATGGGGGCTCTTGAGTCATTTCACATGCGGCAAAAAACTGCCTGTTCAATTCTGTGGGTCAAAAAGAGTGAAAAATGAGCATGAAAAACTAAATTAAAGGGACCTGAGGGAAAATAAATGAATGAAAATGAAAGAAAAAATGATGGCATGACCCCTTTATGTGACCAATCATGCAGTTCTCTACTATAGCCCCGCTCCTTCTACTCAAGCAGTGAGAGATGTATGTGGGCTTGAGGGGGGTCATTCATTCAGGTAATCTAGCTAAGAATGGAGAGAGATAAGGGGGAACAAACCTTGCAGCTGGGCAGGCTCTCCTACGGGCCGTCCGACAGGCAGGGAGGGTGGAAAGAGAAGGCAGGGTGACAGTTAGTCAGCAGCTCTATGATCACATGAGGGTTAGATGGTGGAGGAAGGGTCAGACATGGGGGTCATGGCTTACTCATGGTGACGATATGGAGAGAGACTGAGCTGCCATGGTTTTTGCACGTCTTAAATTGTCAAAATATACTACAACTAGAAAATAAACCATTGGTAAGGGGTGAGTTCCATCATTTACTCACCCTCATTCCAAATCACAAGGACCACTTTAATGATATTTTTTAATGTCATTTTAACTTAACAGCACACTTTTATTACTAGGGAAAGACTAAACATCTGCTAAACTACTCTTTTTGTGATCCACAGAATAAAAAACATAGTACATGCTTGGACCGGCATGAGGGTGATTAAATTATGCCTATTCTTTGAGCATTCATTATCCTAACGTGCTTCCAGAATGATCGTCATATACAAACTAGCAAACTTAAATGGATAGTTCACCCAAAAATGCACTCATCCTCATTTCATTACAAACCTGTATGACTTTCTTTCTTCTACGGAAAACAAAAGAAGATATTTTGAAGAATGTTTCATCTGTTTTTAACCATATATAATGAAAAGCCAATTGGGACTAACACAACACTTTTCACTGTGTAGACAAAGAAACAGATTTTTAAAAATATCTTCTTTTGCATTCCACAAAAGAAAAAGTCATACAGGTTTGGAACAACATGAGGATAAGTAAATGAGTGTGCATGACTGTGTGTGTGATGTACAACAGCGTGTCCTCTAACGTTCAACCCTGAACCTATCACTGAGAAAGATCACAGTGGCACGATACACGAGGCCGTGGAAAAGTGAAACAGAGAGAGGGGGAGAGAGAGAGAAGCGATAAAGCAGAGACGAGCAAGGGAGAATCAGGGTTGGACGGAGGGGGGTGAAGAGGCTGACTACAGCTCAATCCACTAATAAAGGCAGATGAAAGGGAGGTTAAACACAATATGCTAATTGAAATGTGTTGGCTGATTAAGGGCGATTGAGAGGAGAGTGGACGTGCTGTGAGTTCTGTACGCCGGTGATTAGTGCAACATTAGTGTCTGCATGCTTTTCCTTGCGACGTGCCCAAATGGACGGATGGAGATAGAGGTGTGGGGGGTGGAGTGGATGGAGAGGTGAAATGAGCCTCCTTCTGCTCGCCTCTCTTACTGTTCCTATACTCTCGCCCAACATGAAAAGCACAGGAAAACACAGAAAACTGGTCGAACCCCATGGACTACATTGAGGCCCAAAAAACAAACTTGCCTATGTGCGTCTAGCCTGCCTAGCAAAACACAAACATTATAAAACATCACACCTTATCACAAGGAGTGTCAAGAACGTGTCAAGGAGGAAATGTGGAATACTAGGCCGGGCTCTAATGTCTGAGAGGCCTTGTGCTTTATGTCTGCTTGTTTGCTACTCAAGCTTGTTTTCCCCTCTCTTGGCTTGCTTATCTGTCAGTCTGTCTGTATTTTTATTACTATTATTTTTCTGTGCACAATCTTTTGTGTGTGAGGGTCTCTCAGGAGCACAGAGGATCTTTTTTTTTTCGGCAGGCTTTATTGTTTTCCGCTGCGCAGCTGTAGACCCACGGGGTGCCCCCTGCAGGTGTGAGAATGTGTATGTATGTATACGTGTGCGTGATTTCGAGCGTTTGCTCTCAAGAGTCCACGTTTGCGCAAGCTCTCCCCCTGCCAGCAGGGCGCGCCGCTGCGCAGAGGTGATCATCAAGGGGTGCTGTGCTAAATGAAGACTAAAATTAAAAGCAGTGCACTGAGATGCAAGTGACTATGCGGGCACGTCCTCATGAGGGTGGCCCGACGGTGGGACACAACATCTTTTTGCCCTCAAACTAACAGCCTGGCTCAGAGGGGTTCTGTTATATTAATATGAATATAAATTCACTGAGCTGGATCGAGCTCCCCTTCTCATTTTCATCTGCATCCCTGTCAGGAACAAGTCAAAATAGTGTCTTTTTTGCTAGCACTGCCAAAGAGTGATTTTAAGTCTTTTGCTTTATGAGGCAGATGCTGTAGAGAGTGACGGGAACTTTTATGATGCATCGCCTGCAGAAGCATACATGCTAACTACTGTATTCTGACTCTTATTGGAGTGATTCAAAGGGATAATTAACCCAAACAATGAAGATTCTGTGATTATTTTCTCACATTCATGTCATTCCAGTGCGTTGTCAGTGTCTTTTAAAATATATACTATAATATAAAATATATATAATATTTTATTTTTAGCAACCTATATAATTTATTATTTTTCTTTTATATCAATATACATCTTTACCAAAAATAACTTAAAAGGTTTCAGTCTGACAAAATGACACAAATGTAAATAATGAGTTTTTATTTTTTTGGGTTAGGGTTAGGGTAACTGGGTGAAATATAACATCAGCACACATTACTCTATCAGCTTGTTTAGGCTTCCTCAACAACAGTCTCTTTGCATCACACCACCAGTCACTCCACTAAATGCCACAACGCACCACAATTCTCAGCTCTATTCCTTCTTTCTTCACTTCAGTCCAGTCAGCCTGTGTCATGTCTGAGACAGGTCTTGGTGTGGGGCAGTGAAATGTGTAGAGCAGTGTCTGTCTCCTCACAGGGGAAATGAAGGGGGTTACACCGGATCTCACATTATGGAGTGTGCGTGTCCAGATGTGTTGAGAAAATATTACTGTTATTGCCAGGATTTTGTCAGAAAAAATCCTTCACTAAAGTATTTCCTACAAATAGTCCTGTATTGTGACAAATTAAACTACAACATTTAATGTAGTCATAAAAACGGCATGTATAATAATTATAAAAGTAGTTTCAGATGAAGTATAGCACATCACACTGCTGTACAGGTCATGTCAACTACACAGATAAACAATGAATATGCGTTTGTTGTGTTAATTTCTCATATATCTGGAGCAGAGTGTGCAGTAAAAAGTCTCTTATTCAGAAAAGATCATTATTTAATTTCATTTAAAAAAAAAAAAAAAAAATAAAAAAATATCAAGCTCTAACAGACCAATGGGATGCCTCCACTTTAAAAGGTGACTAGCCAATGAGACCAGACAACCCTAGATAGAAGCTGAAAAGACTATTACTGCAACATGAAACTAATAATAATGCAGTATAAAAACCACACAGTAAATAAAAGTCTGCATGACCCTGTGCAGTCTGGAGCTGTCGGTTGTTTGATGAAATCAGGGCAGCGCTAATGAAATTCATTTTTCCCGTACACGCGGATTGCCGCCTCCGTGCTAAGGAAAATCGTTACGCGGTCTCTCTGCACAGAGACAAACGTCTACATTAAATAATCACACGGCTTCAATCAACAGGCAGGGAAAAATAAACCCACATTCCTCCAGGCTCACCGCCTCCTGGAGAACGGAGCTCTGATCGCATTCGCCTGCCTCACCAGTCGGATTAATTAAAACACTAGGCTTTTTCCACCCCTCCCATCTCGGTGTAATCAAGCTCTTTTGCAGCAAACCGCAACAGCCCGAAATCTTTATCGATTCCCTCACCTATGCTCAATGCCGCTTACATGCAAACGCAGGCGGCGAAGATTTGAAACGACACCAACATAATCTAAACCTAAATTAAAGATCAAGTCACAAAACCTCAAGGTGCCCTAACCACCTGAAGCATGCCTTAGGAAACCTTCAGGTGTGTAAAACGAATGTTAAAGGTGTGTGTGGATTTTTTTTTTTAATTTGTGGGAGGATTGTCTCTTGTGATTGGTGCACGTTCCTCTTGGGCTGTTGGCAGAGCAAAGTGACTGTACAGAAAATGACACAGGCAGCGTGCTCACGCAGTGGTGGGGCGCTCACAGGAAGGACACGAGAGAAATAAGAAGAGGAGAGGAAGAGAGGGGAGCAGATGTTGTAAGTTTGAGGAGGTAAACTGATTGAGATGAGGTGTCACCTCAGCCTACTGGTGACTGTGAGTGTGAGAGAGGGGAGGGGAAGGGGATGGAGCTGGAAAGGCTGAGAGGAAGGGAAGGTGGGAGGAGGCTAGGTGAGGTATGATCACACCTCGGCAAAAAGGTAGGACGACTGAAACGGGGAACCGAGTTTCTGTGTGTATCCATAAGCAGGGAAGATGTTGCAAGAAAAAGAGCTGGAGGTTGACAGAATGTGTCTGTCTGTGTATGCAAGCTCTTATCAGATGTGTCAATCATATATAAGAGCAGGTATGTGTGGGTAGAAATGCACAGGGACTTCACATCTACTAAATTCATATCTTCAACATATATGCAGCAACCAGGCTCACACACACACCCCGTTGCCTTTGGCAGAGGAGCACGCATGAATATGCATAGTGAAAGCACTGATGAAACACAGGAGGCGGAGAAATCAAATTTGTGTGATTTCCACAGCTGCCAAATAGTGAACAAAAAGCACAAAGCTAAATTGTTCTATTTAACATGGCAGGAAAAGAACATGTAGCCTACTAAATGCACACTCAATTAGTAAGTTCAAGCCAAACAATTAGCAACAATTAAATGTAATTCACAGTGAAACTGCATTGAGTCCATTTGCTGTCAAAATCAGCTATTTCAGAAATTGTTTGATATTGACACAACCAATCAGAAAGCATACGTAATATAAATGAGACCGTCTACAAAATGAATGATTCCATTATAACGTCATCACGCCAAACAGGTAAACTCTGTCCACTTTTAAACCTCGTCATGCTTATAATTGTGCTCTTAAACGTTCCTGGAAAATGTTTTTAGATAAAAACTGAACAGTTGTTGGAAACTTAGTGGTGATGTTGAAGTCGTGGGACCGTGCCCGTGGTGTAGTTTGCTTATAGCCTACCTTTAGCTTTTTACTTCTGGCAATTGCATTTAGGCTTCAAAAGTTGTGTTCATCTGTGAAAATTATCTTGATGGACAAAACGTTTAAGTATCATAAACTTGTGTTAAATCACAGGGCTTGTTTTTTCTGATAATCCAAAAGCCTATGGGAAAAACCTATTGGGTTTTTATCGAGGGAACCAGTGTGATGCTAAATGCCGGTTGGCCTACAAAGTGACGTCATACCTGCATCACTCTATACTGATACATTCATTAATTTCTCAATTGTTTACGTTCACTTAAGACATACACGACTGTTTACAAGGATACTCTCCAAGATGGGCATGTTGACAGTTTTGTGTGAACCCAAGTGCAAGATGATGTGAAAGACACAGAGACACACTTCTCACACAGAGCATGCAAGTTCTCTTTCGCGTCTTCTTGTGCTTGAATATTTAAATTGGCAAGGCTTAAAACCAGCCGTGGGGCAGTCCTTAGTGTCGAGCCCTGCCTAGTGCTTTTGCTATTGTTTTGTGTCTGTCTGAATAAGCAACCAATGCCTGGTTAAACACAGAGGGCAATGTGTGCTGTTTCGGTCTCACCTGCACTCACGCGCTATCAACACACGAATGATGATGGCGTAAAGTAACCAAGGAGCAAATGCGTGCCGATCCATGGGTGGAGAACAGTATAGTTAACTGAGTACTGTTACACCCCTGGTAACTATACATCTAAGATGTATAAATCTACATACAGTAAAATAAAAATAAGGTATCATTACTATTTTCTGGACCATGTTCACTTTTTTTTCTTTTTTTTTAAAGTGGTCACAGAGCTACATAATGTGAGTATCCCTGTAGTACTTATTTTTTATTTAGGAAAAAAAGCACTGTGCATGCTTGCAAATTCCAGTAGAAAAGGCAGGATAAAATATCAAAGTCTTATAATAGCCTCACTAGTCATATATCAAAGCTGACAGATAGTGTAGCTTTTTAATGATTGCTTCGTAATCTCAAAAAGAAAGAGGAAGACAGAGAGCAAAAGCGCTAAAACTAGAACTCCTTTGTGATCTCGCTTCAATTTTCTGGCGCCTAACGCAGAGTCTGATAAAGGTTAATACACGACTCCCTTTTCATTATTCAAAGACGTCATCAATCTTTGAAGAGGGGTGGAAAAAAATAATAAAATAACAACGGCACTTAAAATAATCTGCCTCAATTCCATAATTAATCTCCTCCAGCTTTTCTGACAATTATGATGTTAATTAACCCAAAATTCCCTTCATGGTGATGGGGAGAGACATACGATCCGCCTTGCCGTCTCACACACAGCCTCTATCTCTACCATCAGTATCTTCAGAGAGGAAAAAAGAGAGAGGATGGAGGGATGAAAGGAGAGAGCTCTCAGCGTGGTCCAAATTGGATTGTGTTGGTCTGAGATTGGGTAGGTTGGATGCAGTTAGGTTGTGATTGAATGGTGAAGGGTCAGGTGAGATGGGAAAGAGGAATGGAAGAGAGATAGGTAGATGGATAGAAACAGGGTGGGAGGTTAAAGACAGGGCAGTTAATATGGGAATAATTGGGTGCTAAGCACTTCCATGCTTCTTTAATGAAGAAGAAAATGAACACGGAACCAAAGGGCCCTAGAATTAAACTCAAAATTACACCCACATAAAATAAGGACAGACAAAAAGAAAAGTGTAGATTGCAAACACACACAAATGCACAAGTCTATGTGGTTAGGCACAATGTCCTTTTTAAAGACAGATGCAGCATGCTCACAAGGACTCTAAGAATATATCAGGTGGGTCCGCTTTAGTATCGGCTGTCAGGATCAGAGAAGGCCAGGAAGTTGCTGAGGCTCAGAGCATTGCGCCGTTTGTTCTGTGAAATTACTCACAGGCCCAGCTCGTTAATCTACACTACAGTGTGCTGCAGCAGCAATTATTACTTAAAGAATAACAACACTGAGGGAGGAGGCATATAAAACAACTACAAAGGAACTGTTCAGTTAAGCTCATATACTGCAGCCAGGGCCATTAGCCAAAGAAACAAGAAACATAGGATGGAAAATATCATCCACCAGGAGCCAACATTAAAAAGTGCCACCCTGCGCTCTATAGCATTATAGCGTTTGAGGAAACATATTCAAAACATTTCTACAACATAATTAGATAAGTCATAGAGCCCTTTATTAGTTCAGCTAACCTAACATAATTAGAATTCCAACATCGGTAAATAACACCCCTTCCACGTGCACATGTAGTTACTCTATTCGTAAAATCTCGGCAACAAAGAGCAAAATCTGTGTAATTGTCCACAACAGACTACAGGAATTAAATGAAGTGGAATAAAATAGAACCTAATTGTTTGTTGGCCTTTGCTGAAGGAGCGAGACCTGCAGTCCTGGTCTCGGCTGCATGGTGAAGAGTTAACAGAGCAATCAGACCTGCAGCCGAGGCCTCAGCTGTGTAGTCAAGTGTTAAACAATGGAACAGCTGTTGAGAGCGATGTCTGCACTTCCAGAAATAGAGCTGTTCATTTCACCTGTCTGTCTCACACCTGTGTGCAGGGAGTGAGAGAGAGTGCTGGGGCAAGACTAAGGCAGCAAATAAGGGTAGGAAAGCAGGAGGAGCGACTGGCAAGCATCCAAACACACGCGCGCGCACACACACAAACACACAAGAACGCGCTCACTAGCAGAGGAAACTATGGGGTCAACTTACCGATCATATGATTGGCAACATGGATCTGGATCTCTCGTTCTGTCTCAAAGGTCATTTGGCATTTGATGCACTGATACGTCTTCTTCTACAAGGAAAGATACAGGATTGGAATTCACATTGAACAGGCTTTTTTTAATTCTCCACACATTCACAAAAACCCAACCTATCCTGCTGCAACGAGAGGGGAAAAGGCAGCGATTCTCCTATCTGTTACACTGAGTTGAGACAAAAGCACAGGTAAAGATTGAGCATCCCTGGAAGTTCACTGTCAATATCTACTGAAGCGAACAGGCTGTACAATAGCCCAGCAGGATGAGGCTGCTGAACCCTCTGGGGCCAGTAGTAATGTAGCCATGAATTCACACATCTCTCTTTGACTCAGAACACTTTGGGAACACAGGGAACTTATACACTAAAAATACTGCCAGAAAATGGTTGCTGGCAATGTCTCCCCTTTTCAAAAGAAATTGCATAAAATTCTTTTTTGAACTGCCAAAAGAAAAAAAGATAATAGGAAAAGAAACACAAAAAGAGAAAAGGTAGAGAAAGAACACAAATTTGAGAACTAGAGGAAAACCTCAAATGACCTAAAAAATACCCTAAGCAAATATAAATCCCTTTTGTAATAGAACATTTCTGTCAAAAGGCCCAGTGCTTGTGGACAATGGCTAAGAGTAATCTTTGATCTTCTGGTTTCCCATTAAACTATCAAATACTTTTAATATCCTTTCAGACAAAAGAAAATATAATTGAGAAAGCTGTAGTATAAAGCATA
The DNA here is from genome assembly GCA_018749465.1 of Paracanthobrama guichenoti. Classification (NCBI taxonomy): domain Eukaryota; kingdom Metazoa; phylum Chordata; class Actinopteri; order Cypriniformes; family Gobionidae; genus Paracanthobrama; species Paracanthobrama guichenoti. Next base: position 15,130,675 of record CM031960.1, on the reverse strand, counting down.
TGAGGTTATCATAGGGGTTAGGCTTTGACACTTACTTTAGGGACAGGTGAAGCATCCGTAACTTTCTTAGCGCCACTGGTCTCAGGGCTCATCTCAGGATGGTCCACCTGAACATGGCTTTCCAAGTCTTCCAGGGTCTCAAATTTAACAGCACACTCTGGGCAGCGCAGTCCAGTGGTGCCCTTCTCCCCTTCTTGTGGGGTGACAACAACAGTTGGGGACTGGCCATTTGTCCCCCGACTCATGCAGCCAGCACAAAGACCATAAGGCAGGCCGTTGACATCTATCTTGACCAGCTCTTGCTTATTCTTGAAGTCTTTGAGACAAAGGGCACATTTATAGAGTTTGTGAGCCTGCAGCTGGCCATTTGGAGATGATGAGGCTGATCCTCCTCCTCCACCACTGGCCCCAGAGGACGATAGCTTCTGCATGTGAAAAGTTCCATGGATCTTCAGTTCGAGTGTTGAGGTGACAGTTTGCATGCAAACAACACAGCGGAAGCCTGTGAGGGAGTTCCTCAGGTCAGGGTGCATCTGGCAGTGCTCAATAAACTCTTCCTCGCTCTGCAGGGGCATCTTGCAGATACGGCAGGTGCCTGTGTCCAGGCTCTTGCTGTGGGTGACCTTGTGCTCAGTGAGAGTAAGGAGTGAAGGGAAGCGTTCACCACAGATGGGACACATGTAGTGTTTTGCTGGGCCACGGTGCGTCTGGGCATGTTCCCTCAAGCCATTCTCAGAAAAGAATGTCCGTGAGCAAACATTGCACTTATGGTTACCCTTGATGAAGTCTGCCTTCTTTTTTCTTGAGCATGCATCGTCCTCACCAGGCCTGATATTGTGATCTCGAAGGCGGTGATTTTGGAGAAGAGACTCCATGGTATAGGCTGCACCACAGATGTCACAGGCATACATTGGCTCTGAGGCATCCAGCTCCTCTTCACCACCGCTGGCTTCATGGCTGTTTGCCGTTTCCTGACTACCTCCTTTTAACAGCATGTTCTGCAAATCTGCTTGCTCAGCAGCTGCAGTCGATCCTGCTGTGGAACGCTTGGAGCTTTGAGTCACCCCGTTAGGTGTTCCATTTTGGCTGCCTCCATTTCCGTTGCCATTTCCTCCATCAAAAATGCAGTGCTTCTCTCTGAGATGTCTTTCCAACAAGACAATGGCATGGAAAGCCTTCCCACAGAGCCGGCAGTTATACTTTTTACTGTGAGTAGTGATGTGACACTGGAGCTCTACTTCAGTGCCAAATGTCTCCCCACAGAATATGCATTTGCGTGCTTTTCCAGTTGCTCCTGTACTGGTAGGATGACCCAAATGACTGTGCTTTACATGTAATTGCAGGTCACTTTCTTTGCGGAAGTCCCAAGCACAGGCCGTACAACGATACATTTTCTTCTCATTGCTGTGCTTGACAGCCAAGTGGACTTGTATAGAGACCTTTGAATCAAAGACTTCCTGACACAGTGTGCAGTGGTACAGCACAAAGGTATGCATGTCTAGCAAGTGCTTTTGCAGATCATCTACAGAAGAGAACTGTTTGTCGCAGCTCTCACAGACATACTGGGTGGAAGTGGTGGTGTAGTGAATGGTCAAGTGCTGAAGCAGTGCCTCTTGAGAATCAAAGTCCTCTTTGTTGCATTGCGGGCAAGACTGTCTCCTCAGAAGCAGTTCCAGGTGGGATTTGAGATGGGCTTGGAAGCCCTCAAAGCTGGTGAATCGAAGGTCACACTGATTGCAGGGATAGTCTCCATTAGCAACTGCTGGAGTGCTATCACCAGTTACCCTATGGCGTTTAGGGGAGGATATCTCTACATCAGATGAGGCTGGGCTCAAGTCTGCCACTTTGACTTTACGTTTGTTGTTGGCAAGAGGGATGTTCTTGTGATTCTCTTTAATGTGTTTAGTAAGTTTGAGGAGGGAACCAAAGATGGGAGAATTGGTGCAGTAAGGGCAAGAATACACTTCCATGAAGGACTGTGAGGGCTGCAAGACTGGAGACTCCATCTTGGTCACACCACCCCCACTGCTGCAATGGGTCTGTTGAATGTGCTCGGTGAGTGAGGACTCCGTAAGAAAGCCCATGGAGCACTGGTTGCAGAAGAAAGCATGGTTGCCCTCCAATGTGGTGGATCCAGCAACAACACCACTGGATAAGCAGTGAGAAACACGGATGTGCTCCTGCAGGCTGTTGATGTCTGCAAACATGTCAGGACAGTAGTTGCAATGGAAGGCTGAAACATTACTGAACTGCAGAAGAGGAAAGTTTGAGGCAGAGCTCCCACTGGATCTATGTGCTTTGCGCACATGCTCATTAAGGTTATAGAGAGTAGGCAGGGATTCCAGACACAACTGGCAAGTGTGGCTCTGCTGAGGTTTGTCTGCATGGATAGTCTTCAGATGAATCTCCAGGACAGCCAGGCTGTTGAAATCTCTCTTGGAGCAATATGGACAACTGTAGGTCACTTTGCCTGACCAGCTTCCATCGTCATGGTCAGAAGAAGGTGCAAGCTTGCGTCTGCTCTGTCCAGGTTTGAGAGTAGAGTCTGGGGTTGATCCTCTCTCCAGGGAGGCACTGGAATCAGGCGTCGCACTGCTCATTGATGCCACACTTCCCAAGACCGGATCAGGACTGGCACTGTGGTTGCTTGAGTCTGGCTGCCGGTGGCTGTCAAGATGGCAATAGACATCCTCTACAGATGGGAACTGCTCAGCGCACATCGGACACTTGTGTTTCTTGTTGGCGTGTGTTCTATCAATATGGGTGAGTAGAGTGCCTTCATCGCTGAAGATTTCAGGGCAGTGGATGCATTGCAGCTCTGCACGGTCTGAGAGCTGGGGATGTTGCGTTAGCACGTGTTTCTCAAGTTCATCTGTCTGACTGAATGTCTCCTCGCAGTAATCACACATATACAGGTCCTGGTCCTGGTCAGCTACATCACTGCTAGATCCATCACGCTTACCCTGGTCTTTCTTTGCCAGGTGTTCCTTGTTCTTCCGATGGGCTTGCATGTGACTCTGTAGAGAGGAGGTGGAAGAGAAGCCACGTTTACAAATGCTGCACTTGAATGGTTTGCTGGAACTGTGTGTCTTGAGGTGGATCTTGAGATGATCACTGCGAGAAAACGCTGCCTCGCACTCCTGGCAACTATACTTCTTGTCACCGGTGTGCAGCTTGACGTGACGATCACGACTGCGCTTGTGTTTGAACAAACGACTGCAGAAGGTGCATTTGAAGGGCAGCTTGTCACTGTGGATCTGCTCGTGGCGCTTCAGGTAGCTGAGGCGACTGAAGGACTTGTCGCAGAACTGGCAGGGATAAGGCAGGCCAGAGCCCCCTTCTTCCTCCCCTGTGCCCATGCCCATATCGCAGCAGCCATCCCCTAGCATCTGTGACGGCGATGCCACGTCTTTGCTAGAGGGAGAGGACGCCACCCAGGAGAGCCCCGGGTCATCATCACCATCTGCAATGCAAAACACAGACAGAATTAAAATGTTAAAGAGGCAGAGAAAATATCAAAATAGAACCAAAGAACCAAAGACAGCAAACCCCACAAGAGTAGAGAAATAAGGACAAAGATGTATTTTTTATCCTCTTATCCTCCCTCAGCAAACAAGCTCATACCCATATCCCCCAGATTTGGATCTGCTTTATCATATTTTCATTATGGTCACCAGATTGAAAAGCTTCACAAAAGTGATTAAAGCACATTCAGAAAGGAAGGCCTTCTTTCTGGACAATGCATACAAAATCATCGCACTGGATTATTTATGTTTTTTCGCTGTTTGTGCAAACACATGGCCAGTCTAGATTAATGCAGGCATACATTATACAAAGATATACAAAGCGGGTTGCTCTTAATTCTCCTGCTTTGTGCAATCTGATGGGGCCTGACACAGTCCACACGTCATCTATTTAGCATCTCAACCAGCAGACTCCGAAGGAAAGCAAGGGAGAGAGCTCATGACTTATTGAGCAGGGATGCTGCGAGCACAAAGTCCCACTGCGGCTCAGACAAACACAGAATTTTCTATCAGTGCAATGTTTGTTTGCTTTATTTTCTCTAAGTTGTATGTTCACTCTTAATGCGTTGAAAAAGCCTCTGGTATAACAAATCCAAAAAAATTTATGTTTACAGAGGATAACGCCCCACATCCTCTAAAAGCTCCATCCGCACTCACAAGCCAAATGTAACAATGGCCTCCCATGTTCAGTTTTCTAATTAGAAATGAAAAACCCACTGAAACAGAGTCACAATCTACGACCTAACGCAATGGGAAAAGGAAAAAGGAAAAAAAGAACAAAGAAAGTGCATCACCTCAGCGTGTATTGTATAAACTAATAACTTCAACTCCATATGGCAGTTGTAGGATTTTACTTCCGCCCACTACTCTCCCATTACACAAAGGTGAGCACAGCAGAATTTGTAGAAAATAAATTCAAGTGATGAATCGATCCACTTTAAAATGTAGGTGCTGTGCAGAACAAATAAATCTCCATGGGGGTTTGTGGGTAGAAATTTGTAAAACCATGAATTATGAATTTAGCTCTAAGCGAGAAATGAATTCAGAGCCAAAGTAAAGAAAAAGTTAAAAATGGAGATATCAGTAAATGAGTAAAATAAGAGAAGTGTGACATTGTTTAGAAAATACTTATATAGAAAGGCAAATAAGAGCAAGGAAGCCTCCTAAATAAAGAGGACATTCTATGAAATGGTTGCCTTTCCCAAGTTAAGGTGATTTTTGAAGTACATTCATTAAGTACAAGATTTACGATTTAGTGTTGATAAATTGCAGTGTGGCATCTCAAGCTAAATTAATACATTTAATATATGTTGTTATTTAATTCCCCTACTGTTAAACATAATAGAAGGAAATGGTGATTTTAAAAAGGACATTCTGACTTGACATCATGAAAGTATGATAATGTCATAATGACAGTTTTTTTCCGGTTTATGTCATTTGTAATACTTTAAAAAGAAATATGTCTTTTAATTAATCCATCAAGCTAAAATCTAAAAAATAGAAAGACAATAAAGAAAAATTACACAAAATACAAATAATGTCTAGTAAAAAAAAGAGAAAGTACTCAAGTTTGTGTCCATGTGTATCCTCTTTGTACCACTTTCATTTTTTGTTTTAGCATCCATTTCTCAGATTACATTTAGCGCAAGACAGCCTGGCCCACCTCTCACACACCTCCTCTGCCTCTTTTCCCTCCCTCCTTCAAGTACAGTGCCCTCCCCCTGTTATGTTCTCATGCTTTTGTGCCCGTGTCAGGATAAGAGCCATCCCAACACAACTTAAAACCCTTGCAACACGGGAGAGAAAGTGTTGCAGTGGCCCAATGAAAGAGCTAAGATGAAAAGCCCATAAGGGACTTAACCATGGTGAATTCTTTGGCTGCACAATGAGACTGTGGCCCCTGACAGGCCATTCTCTGATCCAGCCACTGTGGAGGTGAGAGGGGGCGGGTATAGTGGTGATGGTGGGGGTGCCGACTGACAGGTAGGCCGTCCTGCTGAGACACAGACATGTACCACAGTGCAAGAGATACAAAGAAACACTTGCTTGAGTTCAGAGCCAGAAAAAAGGAGGGGAAAAAAGGCAGAGGAGAGGAAAAGAATGGAGCCTAAAAGAAAAAAAAAACCTCCTGGCACATGTGGTCATTCTGGCGAATTATAAATCTATTAATGCTAATGCAATCCCTCTGACTGCGACAGAATGTGAGAAATCACTTTTGAGAAAGAGGGAGATTATAGTCATTAAATAGCTTTAATCCTCAGAAGTGTGGCTGTCGGAAAATGGAAGATCACATGGCTTTTAGGGGGCTTTTGTCATCTGTCCGCCGGGGGACTTGGCAAGAGCACTAAACAGGGTAAGAAATTTCAATGAAAAGTTAAATTAGAAAAGAAACAGAAAGAAAAAAGTGAGGGGGACGAGAGAGAGAGTGGGAGAGAGAGAGAGAGAGAGAGAAAGAGAGAGAAAAGAACCGGCGTCTGGAATGGGCATGAAAACATGGGGCTCATTCCACGCTCCTGTTCTTATACATTTACAGGCTCAATCGACCTTCCCTTTGTTTTCAGATCCCTCTCTCCCTCTCTGACAGTTTGTTTCTCACTTGTTCCACATCCCATCTCCAAACTTTCTTTCATGTTGTGACTCATTACCGAATTAACAGGCTGCTCTGGTGGTTGCCCCTGGCGCTGGCCTTCTCCTCGCCAGCCTGTCCCATGTGGAGGGGTGGAGCACAGGATGGAAGGGTGTAGCGAGGGAGGGAAGAATGGGAAGACAGGACTGGCACAAGGACACATTCTGATGTCCAGGGATGGGCCTGCCACCCTGCCTCAAACAGGGCCTGGTAATTGGGAGCATGATAACAGAAACACATGGTGATGGCGGCAGCACCCCAGCATCTAATCTGCAGATAATTCTAGGAGATTCAAGAGCAGACCCCTCCACCCTGTGCAGACCCCCATGCCTCCACCAGACCGGGCTGGGCTGAACCACATCAGGCCAGTTAATGGGCTAGCCAAAGCACTGGCATGCCGGGCCGGAAGCGTGGTGGAAGACGGTAATGAAGACGTGCTCAGTCTGATGTCTGTCCTCCCTCCTCTTTATCAGATACAAGGACAGATAGAGAAGGAGGGGGGGGGGGGAAGCCAGATAGAGAAAGGAAAAAAAAAAGAGATCTCCTCCATCTCTCCCAACACCAAAGCTGTGGATTTTGTGAATGCCCCTACCGACACGAGCCAATCGTCAGAGCCAAAACAGGCTAGTGTGTTCATTAGTGCTTGGAGGCATATACAGCAGACCCACACTTATGACATACAGCACTGCTGTTCCCCTTCTGGAACAACACACCATCCAAAAACAATACAGCCGTTCCACAATGATTAACACACTGAAATTTATACTACATGGGAGACGAGGTTAAATATGCCCACTTCGACAACAACCACACCAACACTAAACCAGTTTAACATTCATTCCAAAATATTCTATTCAAACTTGACAAATGAAGGCAAACATTCTGGTTTTGGCCTGATTAATCTCATCATCCATCTAGGTTAGATGCCACTACTAACATCTCACTTTGTCCTAAAGCACTTTTTAACTATTAAATCATACTTTTGCTTCAGAAATAGTCAGAAAGTGCCTGTCATCAAAAACAAATATTCCTCCAAGTCCAGTCAAAGAAAGCCAGAAAGTTTACAGCACATTTTTTTTTTACCATCAAAATGCGTATTATTGCTGGAGAAGCTTCATATTTTCTCACAAAGGTTTAATTTCAGAAATACACCTAAAATGTATTCTAAAATGTGGGTGAAATGTTATCAGAGACCACAGACAAATGCTGATAGCCTCGAGCAATGCTAATTAAAATAGTAATAGACCTTAGTAAGGGTAGACACCATATTTATATTTATTTAATATAAAAACAAGACTAGATGTAGAGTTTGTACAAGGTTGTAACATGGTGCAAATTTCAGCTGATGAAACACTGAAATTACCGGTTTCCAAACAAACCAACAAAGACACAGGTTGTGAATATTAGACATGATTTGGGACCTTAAGACATTACAACCCACTGAACAGACTTTACATCTAAGTCTCACAGAACAGGTTTAATTTATCTCAAATTAAATATGGTGCCTACCATGACTAAGACCCAAAGTAATGCTGCAAGCAAGTTCCTATTTACAAGTATTATCACTATTTGTCATTACACAAACTATAATAATGTTAACAAATTATTAAATAAACATGAACCATCTCAATATTTGTGTGAAAATTATTTAATTTTCCATCCATATCAAAGCCTATAAGTGCAAAAGTGCATGTAATTGATGACACATAAAATCTTTAATTGATGTCCCACAACTCAAAAAGTCAGACCTTAAAGAAAGTAAGTACTAGTGACTTTTATGAGCACTACTAAATACGATCGGTCCAACATGAAATGGTAGAACTGTGGTCTAACTAAACCTGTGTCTTATCACTTCACCTAGTCACATTCCACATCCCTGACCTCTCACCCCTTCTCTACCCCCTCCACCTTTGAGGCTGGCCCCCTGCCCACAACCTCCACCTTTCCCAGCAGCCCCCCTGCCCCGCTCACAGCCCCTTCCCCCTGGCCCTCTGCCCACAGCCTGGGGCAGGAGAGACACACTGTAGGGGGCAGAAAAACAACTTCCACCCCGTGCTCCCACTGGGCAACCCAGCATGCCGGCCAGACAGGCCTGAAGCAAGAGCCAGGGGAAAAAAAACTTTCAGAAAAACCCAGAGTATAGGAATATAGGAGTTTTTACTAGCGGTTCATCTTAATTCTCTTCGATCATCTCTCCCGTTTCTTTTTCTGTGCTTCTCACAGAGAACTCCCTCTTCCATATCTTCCTTCCTTCCTCTCTCCCCTAGGCAACAGGGCCGTCATAACCAAACACAACAGAGGACAAAGCTATGTTGCTAAGAGGGTAAGAAAGAGTGGAAGAGCGAGGACAAGAAAGGAAAGAGAGAGAATGAGAAGGGAGGGGGACGGCACGCAGGAACTGACCACATGGCTAGCAGTCCTCTGGGAGCACAGTCTCTGAGACCAAACACCTGTTTATCGATACTAAAATACACACACACACACACACACACACACACACACACACACACACTAAAACACATAGACACACAAGCAAACTGACTCCTGTATTTTTCCCCTCAACTGTTCTGCAATGTTCATTTGGGTTTCTATGCTGACACACTCTCTGCCTCTGCTGTACCCCACCGCCGCTCAAGGGAGACAGTCTGTCAGGAGCCTGGTCCTAGTGGACACACAAACACGCACATACACACAAACTCATGTTTGCTGTCCCTAACGGTCTCTGCTCCATCAAGCTGACACTCTCCAGTCTGTGCTTCTAGGACCCCTGGCATTGCTCTTGGTACCCTACAGGGGGCTCCAGGGACACAGTCTGTTAGGGGTCTTTTCCTAAAGGACACAAACACGCAAACACATGCCAAGGTGATGTCATCGTGTAGCCAGTCTGTCAGGGACCATAATCCTGGAGGAAAACCATGTATTTACACTCACATGTACCCTTGCGCACACACACATATGCGTACTGCAGTGATGTCACAGGACGGACTGTCTGTCAGGGGCCGGAATCCTGGAGGACACACACTCTTGCTGCCCACAGCCCATATGGAGTTGTTGGCGCCCATAAGCGTCCGAGCAGCCGGACTCATTCCCAGGGCAGAAGGTGAGGAGCAGGGGGTTGGGAAGGCAAGGACAGCTGACAGCCTGCTCCCCATCTCCCCTCTAGCGACCCCCAGGTGAGGAAGAGAAATGGAACACCTTCTGGAGGCTGACCACTGACTCACCTCTAGAGACCACAGAGTGCTTTACAGATGGGTGCAGTGCTAACATGACAACAAGAGATACTGGAGTGAGGACAGGAAATGATGGGCAGAAGACATGAGCAGAACTCTGACACCAATGGGACACCACAGGCCTTGGCAAAAATATTGATGATTTTTTCAATTAATAGCAATCTTCATTTGAACAATCTTGATATCAATTCTTACCATCACAATATCTTTTATTCTTATGTAAGAAAAAATAGACTTTATAATACAAATATACCAAAATAAAATAAAATGAATCTCAATCTAATCTCTAAACAAGATCTCAAATCGTAACTGAATCAAAGATTAAAAAATTTACATGAATCAAATCAGGAACTCAATGCTGATACCCAGCACTAGGGCACATCCCTAAAAGCCATGGCCATGAGCATGCTTATGAATCCAAAAATGACAAATCATACACCCTATAGTCAATGGACGCAAGTAAACATCAAGCACACCATTTGGGAAAGGGCCTTTAACTTTTGGGCCTTTAACTTTTAACACATTTACAAAATCTTATTTTTTCTTGTTCTGTGGGACGGTTGAAGTCCATGCCGTATCGTACTGCCCCATATTGACTTCTTTTGTGAGTAAATTTCAGTTAGCACTTTGCTTGTCTTTACAAACTGAGGAGCAAAATTATTTTCAATGGTAATTGAGAGCATGCCACAGATGTTGATGATAAAGCCTGCCTTCTATTTAACCTGAAACACTCCTTTAAACACTAACCAGACACAGATGAAATCACTTCTAAACAAACCCTTTTTACAGTAGATAAAGTTGCTGTATACCCAATTAAAAGCCTTCAGCCATTAATAATGGTTAGATGCAGAAAAGCCAATGGTGTTTTAGCAAGGATGATTTACACGCTAAGCATTTTTAGGGGCGCAAAGGTGAAACGCAAGTACTCTGTGAGTGCCTGATGGAGAGAGAGAAGGTGAGATGGAGGAGAGATAAAGACTGAGGGAGAGGTTGCGTGACGACAGGGGCACTGGCAGTGGTTAAGCTCCGTTTGACTCTTGTGTTGCTCAGTCTGCGCGAGCGGCGGGGGCCCGCACTGTTAAACAGCTGCAGATTAATTACATGTGAAGTGTACCAAAACAAGCCTCTTCAAAACTCCAGCTTCAGAGATGAGACGTTTGGCTTCTGCCGCTTTCTTTCCTCTCTTTTGCTTTTTTACTTCAGAGTTTGGCTCCATTTTCTGTACTTGCCACATTTGGTTAAACATAAACCCTTATGATGTCACTGAATGTACGAGAAAGTATGTTCTATTTGGCTTGTCATTTTGCAAATGATGAACATTGCCTGACTTTTGGTCACTTTATATTAGGTGTCCTTAACTACTATGTACTTACAAAAATAAGTACAATGCACTTATTGTGTTCATATTGTATTGTAAAACACTTATTGAGGTGGGATATGGGTAAGGTTAGGGACAGATTTGGTGGTATGGGTAGGTTTAAGGGTGGATTAAAAGGTAAGGGAAGGTCAACAGTGTAAATATAGATGTATTGTATCAAATTATTACTTTCAATGTTAGTACATAATAGTTAGTCCGCTTTGCATCGGACGGTTCTTTTTTCCTCCACATCCAATAGTATCCAGTTGCAGCCCCGCAACACCACAGTTTCAGAACCACAGCCACAGAATCGGAAGTGAGCGCCACTACCCATACACGTTATTTTCTATTAAGCTTATTTTGCATTTGTCAAAAGAGGCTATTTGTCTTAATATTAAATAATTATCAATTAATAAAACATATTCATTTAATTTGCAGGGATGAAAAGACGACTTCTGCAGAATGTGATATGGGCTTAAGAGTCACAAGTTTTTGTGTTTTAAGATGATTATTTGTTATTTGCATGTTTTTTTATTTATTATGAGCCCTTTTAAATACGTTTTAAACCTATTATTTTATAAATATTTTAGAAATGTCCTTTTTGTTTTCATTCAGAGAAACGTGTTTCATTTGTTCAAGGCCTTGTATTAAATGGTTATTTTTATTTGACATTTGAAAATTTGAAATTTGTCACATTCTCTGTGTATTAAGTATTATTTGTAACAACATGAACATGAAGGAAATAATACGATTGAATATACAGTCAAGTGTGAAACACTTTACGTTACACATTTACAGTAAAGTAACAGTAAACTGCAGTGTTTGTGTCCATTAACATTAAATCTCCTCATACTTTGTGTCAGTATTATTTTTAACATGAAATACAGCAAAAACAATTTACAATTTAGAGTAACTGTTTTCCATTTGAATTTATGCAATTTATTCCTGTGATCAAAGCTGAATTTATCATCATTACTCCAGTCTTCAGTGTCACATGATCCTTCAGAAATCATTCTAATATGAGGATTTGCTGCTCAAAGAGGATTTGTTGCCAGTGGCTGCGGTTCTGAAACTGTGGTGCTGCGGGGCTGCAGCTGGATATATCTCTCCACATCATGCATTGAAATCATTTAAAGGTCACATATTGTACACCTTTCTGGAGTTTTATTTTAGGCTTTGATGTCCTTAAGAATATATATTTGTGGTTTAAGTACCAAAAATCATTTCAATATATTCTTCTCTCAGGAGCTCTGCTAAGAACAGGTCGATTTTGGAATGTCTAATTAATATTCATAAACCTCTCTTCTGATTGGCCTGTTGTTTTCTGAGTGACGCATGACCAGGCCAACCACAGGTAACTAGGGTCACGTATGCTGTAGCCTGCTGTGGCTTGATGATATTCACAGGTAAATAGAAACAACGGTAATGATGGTCACTGCTGAGGGACATGTTGTCGGGCCTTACATATTTGAGCCGAACTCCTATACGGCGACAGGTGTCAATCAACCACCTCCTCAAACGCGTTCACAACAGAATGTTTCAGAATGGTAATTCATTTTTCTGCGTTAGGGTTAGGAACATGTTAGCAACATGTTACCATCATGTTAGCATTGCATAACTGTTTACAAACTATAATTTCAGATTATGCTGGCTCCAAAATGTAACATAAAATGTGAGAAGTTTACTTAAGGGTTGCGGATTTTTTGCGGGAGGTCAGACCCAACAATGTAGGTACTGCAGCATCTTTGATGAGTAGCTTCTTTGAAAAAATGGCATTGAACTGTGCCTGATTAACGAAGCAGTCAAACGTGAAATGTGCAGAACTAAGGTCGAGGTCAAACTAAATTGCTGTGGTATTTCCGAATAAATAAATTTAGCCACTGGTCTCTTATATTAATGTTGTTCGGAAGCCTATGCAATGATGTCGTTTCCTGACATCCATCGACTGAACAGCGTTTTCTCGACATGTTTCCGTCCGTGTTGTTGTTACTCAGCAATGGCATGGATGCGATGATGACTTGGGATTTGGCAAAAGGAGGGTGGGATGGTGGGGAGTGCTCGGGGTGGTGAATGATGGCGGTGACTGAGTAGTTCTGACGTCACATTTTTACGGAAGTCACAACGGCTCCTGAAAAGGCACAGCTACTTTATGCAGGATGTGTGCATTTTACTGTGGATTGACTGTTTTGAAACTTCTATGGTAGTTGCATAGCCCCTAGACCTGAGTTGTTATGAAAAAAGCCAGGAAATTTCAATTTTGACAATATGGGACCTTTAAAGCACAGCTAGCCATGGCTTATCCTGCTTATACCATGGTCATTTCAGCACGGACAAATTAAAGCTGTTATTGACGTTTGCAGCGCAATATTACAAAAAAATGGGCCGTAATTTTCGTCAGTTACGGCTCGTTAGATCTAGCATTCTGCCCGCAGAAATAGAGTAGCATGCAAGATTGCATTTATTTGAATGAATAAATTATAGCATTTATTTGAATTAATTATCAAGAGTGAGAGAGATGAGAGATGCGTACCTGCATTTCTTCAGAGTCTCTCTATTAACAATGAAACTGAGTTTAATTACTTCAAAATAGCAATGTAACCCCCTTGTTGCTGAGAAATATAATGTAGCGTTTCAGTAACAAAGCTATTTTATTACTAAAATCACAGGGCAGCATTGATAAGTTTCTGTGCTCCTGAATGTTTCTGTTGCGCAGTGCGATAAACTGACCGTTTTATTGCACATTTAAAATTTTTGAATCTTTCTGACTAAACTTTCAAATGGTAGTGTAGTTCATTATATGACAAAAAAAGGTATATTTGGATGCAGTTCCAGACAATTTGTGCACTTTACATCCACACAGTCTCAAATGATGACTTTACAAAAAAAAAAAAAAAAAAAAAAAAAAACCCTGTAAAAACATTTTACACGTTTTACTCATTTGATGTCTCCATCTCTCACTTCTGTCTGGTAGTCGTGTATGTCACAAGTTTTACTGGTTGGGAGTGTACAGTGAGTGCAGTCAGGTTCCCACTGTGTACAGAGTCAATGGGAAGCAGCTGCCTGCCTAGCCATGCAGGAAAGCGGTGCTAAACAAGCACTTTGTTCCCTTCTAGAGTCTCACACACACAAACATCTACCTCACATAACCTGGAACATGACCCTCCGTCGCTGAGATGCACACATTTGTGTGTTTGTATGTGTTTTGTGTGTGAGAGCGAGAGAGCATGTGCATAACAGATGGGAGAGAGGAGAGAGAGAAGGTGAATGTGTTTAAATGTGTCCCTGATCGTTTCTTCCATCACTTACTGTACCCGTCTGTCTATGTCTTTCTCTCTATGATCTGTGCTTGGAGGCAGACAGGCCTCTAAACTGATCACACACTGTATTCTGCCTCTTGGCTCTCTTTGATCAAAACAATGCCGAAAAAGGTTTTGGTTAAATCTCACCTGCCCCCTCTGTTAACACAGTGACCCCTTAACCTCACTATATCATCACAACATACAACAAGTAGGGGCACAATGTTCCTATATTTTTGTAGGGGCATTAGAGGAAGTCCTAGTCCACTTTGTGCTGTACTTGGAGAAATCTTTTTTTCTTCTTCTTATAAACAGCCACTTATTTTAAATGCTACTTAGCTCAAAAATCTTAGGGAATCTGTGTCTTTGGAACTGCCTTAAAATGACAGTGTAGTGAACATGCTCGATACAAACTGGATTTGGTAACAATTTCTTTATTCTATCTAAAAATAGTCAAAGCTCAAAAAAATATATACTGTAAATAAATTAGTTGGGTCCAGTCACTGACACTGAGACAGTATATGAAGAGGTTCTGCAGTCTACCATGTCTATCTCTGACCAACCCTTCTTCTCCCTGAACTCAATCAGCCAAACCTCATTGTTAAAAATAGTCAACGTGCCCACAGGCTCCTGCGCTACAGGAGGAGGCTAATGGAGAATGCTTCATGCTAACTACAATACAAGCACACACTGCCACTACCACTGTTCCTAGCATTACTTATGCTAAAGGTGTTTGAATAATTAGCTGTTAGCACACAAAATTCAGTGTAAAAATGGGTGTGTCAGTAATGGCCATCACTCTTAGCTTAGCATACAACTGTCTCTGGGGCATAACAGGCTAAGCACCTTATTTCTGATGAGTGTTTAATCCACCTCAAGCCTTCAAACAAGTGCTCCCAGCTGACAAGTTGACGCTATAGTAATCCACTTACACCTGCACAAACTCACAGTGCAAGAGATGACCACTGGAGCAGTGTAGGGCACTAAAGAGCGAGGGCTAAATCTGAGAGAATCCAAAGCATTTTTTTATTCATAGACCAAAAGAGAGACGGGAAAGTTAAAGGAGAAAAAGAGGGAACAGGATTGCAGGCTGGATAGGAACCTGGGACCCGATGAGCTGACAGCTCTATGTGTCACGGGCACGAGCGCTGCTCACTATGCCATGACTCTAAACAGGAAGTACATTTATTTAGAGCATTTCTCACAGAGGAGTTCAATCAGGTGCATTTGAGGAAGAGATGTAAAATGTGCAGTATTGGAGGTTATCCAGGACCAGGGTTAGGAAACACTGGTGTAGGACATGTGTATCGCCCCCTACAGACATGTGAGGCTAAAACAGGTATGCTGGTGATGGTTATAGTTTAATGATTCCTATTTTACAGTCCCAGTTTATAGTTTTAAAATGTGTATATTTAACTACATGTTCTGATATGTACAACTAGTCAGTAATGATACTGATTTACACTTACATTACCCTTCAGAATTTTAGGTTAGTAAGACTTTTTATTTTTGAAAGAAAGAAATTAATATTTTTATTCAGCAAGGATACATTAAATAGATCAAAGGTGACACTAAAGACTTTTACATAATTAAAATAAAATCTATTTAAAATAAATGCTGTTCTATTCATTAAAGAATCCTGAAAAACATGCTTTCCAAACAGAACAACTGTTTTTAACATTGATAATAAGAAATGTTTCGTAAGTGCCAAATCAGCATATTAGAATGATTTCTGAATGATCATGTGACACTGAAAACTGGAGCTTTGCCATCACAGGAATAAAAAACATTTCAAGATATATTAAAACAGAAAACAATTATTTCACAAGATTGCTGTTCTGTATTTGTGATCACATACATGCAGCCTTGGTTAACATAAGAGGCTTTGGGGTCATTTAAGTACAGGAATGCATTGAGTTCATTAACTGAAAGATTCATCTGACTGATTAAAACTAAGTTTGTGAACGATTTATTCAAAGAACTGGTTTATAGGAGTCATTTATTTGTTTTTAAGTGCAGCAAGAAAGTCGGCGCAGAAAGGCGTGTTTTCTTGGCATTATTTTGCAGTACACTCTCTTTTTCTCATCACATTCAATTCAGACATCAAAATCACAACATGAGCTAATGCATGATATTGCACTTCAATATCTAAGCTATAAGAGGACTATGGAGCTGAGAGTGGGGGGTTAAGGCTAGGGTCCTCATGAGGCTGCTGGGCCCAGGGGACCTTCCGGCAGGCAGAGAGAGGCGGGTACCTCCTGCCCACGCTGCCCCAATGGGAGCCATCAGCACCTCAAGGGACCGCCAGAACTGAGAGGAACACCTGGACCTGCCATTAGTCACACAGACTGTGAGAGCAGACAGACGGTAAGCTGGAGATCTGGAGAGAAAGACATCACATACACATGCATATACCCGTACACACACAAAAACTACACACACAAACACATGCTTTGACATTAATGCACAAACAGTTGAGCAAACAGGAACTAGCATATAACAATCAACACACAAACAGCGAACAAAACAAAACAAAAAAACTTGACAGACACACACACCCACACACACCCACATGAGTTAATGAAAAGGTGTCATGAATATTAAAAGGCATAAAAATACAGGGCAGCGGTACTATAAAAAAACACTAAAACACAAGTTCATGCGCTCAGACACACACACACGCTGCGAGGCAGGGTGAAGGAGACACCTGGACGGCAATGTGGTGAATAAGGACAGGATAATTACTGTGGTATTAAACGGTGCACTCCCCAGGGTGACACCAGAGCACCCAGCCGGGGTTCAAGGACGCAGAGAGAACTGCACCTCACCACTGTCATTACAGCAGCACGCATAGTCTCTTTCTGCCTGTCTGCTGCTCAACCTCTCTTTCAGTCTCTCTCACACACTCCAATACGACATATAAACACAAACAGCTGCACCTCAACACTGTCATTACTGCAGCATGCACTGTCTCTGACTGTCTCTCTCTCGCTTCTCTCACACACAATCACTTACAACACATATAAACTCAAACAGCTGCCCTTAAAAGAGACAGTTCACACAAATGAAAATTTATGCAATGGATTACTCATTCTCATGTCGGTCCAAACCTGTATGAATTTCTTACATGAAACAAAAGAGTTGAATATTCGAATGGCTCTTTCTTGTACCATCAAAAAGATGGCATTGAGCTACAAAAATGAAAGCTTTCATTAATAAGTCAGAATCAGTCATTATTCATTAATCATATATTTTGTTATTTAGTCACGGAAAATCTCTCACATTCACACTTCCGCATATTAAAACGTTGCTGTTAAATAATGGGTTATTATGAGATGTGTGAGAACCAGTGGCATTTTGCACCGATGTCAAATGTGGTGTGCCTACAAAAGCTTAATGTAAGGAACAGATGTATTTTTTTGATTCACAAATTTTAATGTTTACATTTTCATTATTTCATTCAAAATCTTTAATTTCATCATAGCTCTCAAATCTCAGGAAACGTTTTCAAAACGGAACAAAACCTGTCACACACAAAAAAAATTTATGGCTTTAGAAAACTTATATACTATGAGTCATATGAAATACTTTTATAGTATTATATTGTGTTTTGTCTTTTTTTGGACTTTAAATTCCAAAATTTCCATTCTTACACATTTGAAAGAGAATCACCAATCAAAAGACAAGAAGAACAGAAAATCTGAAAAATGACACACACAAACAAAATCAGCAAACAGCAAAGTCACAATGGATCACCTGTCTGCAATCTGTTAACAAAAGCTGATCACTGGACAACACACACACCCACTCTATATGATTTGAGCCTTCTTAGAAACGTACACCGGCCTTTTAACGTTGCCGGAGCGCTATGTAGCGTGGCAATTAGCCCAAAAGAATAGCCACACTGAATAGCAAATCAACCCAACATTATGCTAACAATGCCATTACTTTACAAACAAACACAACCCCCACATCCATGCATGCGGGAGGCTATGGATCAACGCCCGGCGGGACATGCGCTAAACAACGGACAATGCGCGACCGCCAACAGGTGAGGACTGCTTATTCACTTTGAACGGTTTTCATCAGTGGATTATTATTTTTGTTAAACCTATGCACTCCCTGAGACCCTCTCCTACACACACAATGGCAAGAACACACATTAAACTAAAACACACATCTTGTTTCTTCACTGTTCAAATGTGAAAAAAGGATGCCAGGACGACCCAAAGAGTGACCAGCCATTAGCTTTGTGAGTTTATTTTACTTTTAACACAGTGACAGAGTGAGGGGAAAAAAGGGCACAATGCCTCTAATCAAGGTCATGAGGACCATAAAAACGCAAAATAAACTAGCAAACAGGAGGGAAAAAAAAATCAGTATCAAGTTCAATGTGGTTGTCAACAAAAAGGACCCAACTTTAAAACAAAATGGAGGGTGGCGAGAGAGAAAATTCTCTTTGTGTATTAAAGAGCTCAAACTGTCTCCATCAAAGGGGGCTCAGCTGGGGGAAAAGGAGCGGCAGAGAAAAGAAAGGGAGGACGAGACAAAGGTACAGCGAGTGGGAAAAAAAATCTGCCCGACATGAAACAGATCAAAGGCTGCGGTCGGGAGAAAGGGAAGCCAGGGGGTCCAGTAATTACGGCCTACATCCGCTAAAGCATGGGGAGAGGGAAAGAGAGGATGGAGGCAATGTGAAAACTTCTCCAATCCATTGGCTCCTGGGGTTGCCTTTGCGCTAGTCCTTCACACACACACTCTAACCCCTACCAGGACGCACAAGCGCTGCCAGATCCCGTCCTCGCCCTCCCCCTCTGCCGGCAAGGCCCCACCACATGCGGGAAGCCCCCTTGCTGGCCCATAAGGGGGATAGCTGTCCACTGTGACTGAGCGACTTGAAAAAAAAAAAAAAAAAAAAACTTTTTGTTGGAACTTCTGGCATCACCCCAGGGGCTGTTCTCTGGGAAGGAGAAGCAAGCTGACCTCCAGACAGACGTGCATTCAAACATAGAATGCGTATAGACATTCACACATATGTAAAATACATGAAATGCACATGCAAACATGCATTCAAATGCACATATATGAATAAAAAAAGCCTGCTCATACACATACACACACAAAACGAGGCACACAGTGTGGTAGAGGGCAGTGTGATGGCGTGCAGTAGATCAATGGCGACCACTAGCTGCTCAAACTCCACAGCAGAAAAAAGGATTGCAGTGGGACTAACAGTAAAAGTGCAGCCCCATCCTCACATCAAATGTGGCCCCGCCACCACTTTTTAATAAACGTGGGTGAACAGAAACATGAAAATGGCTTTCATGTATGCCCTCCCTCATTCTTCCTACCCTATCCTATGGAAGAACTTCAGGGATATGTGTTGCCTTCATCAATGGCAGACTATCAAACTCAACCACTGGAGAAGTGTAGGTTTAATCATTAAAAAAATCACTTACAAAGTACAGTTATAAATTTTTAAAGCAAATGTGATGAGGAAAAAGTTCCCATTATGCTGAGATGATATATGTAGGGTGCTCTGGAGGGCCGTGTACTAGTTAGTCCCAAGTCAAAAAAGAAATAAGGTCCCTTCAATGCAAGTCTATGTTTTTTATTTATTTATTTTAATCATAATATATAAAATTACACGTATTGACTAAAATACACTGATCACTCTTTTGTGGTGAAGCGAGTGAAAATGTTAGTAGGGAAAGTAAAAACAAAAATTGAGCACAGAAGAAAAGTTTAAAATATAAGGTGTTTAAATGTATGAGCAATAACAATAGCACTATACTAATGAAAGCACTACTACACTGTGTTACTAGATCTAACATACTTAGATTAGGAGAATTAAAAATTATAGGAGGTGTTGCTACACATTTTAATGAATAGAAAGAAAATACAAAAAGTGTTTGGAATTGAAAGAGACACATAGGCCTCTATAAGCCTACCTAATGTCTTACCTGTCTACCTGACCGGTCTCTCGTTTTTTTTCTTATTCTCTCTCCTCACCACACACTACACAAGCAAAAGCACACAGCCAATATATGAAAGGGTGCGTTTTCTGCTGCACAAGCTAGCACACATGCCCCAAAATTAAATTAATACGAAAAAAATTAAATTAAATCAAACCCCCAAGTGTTTTATTACTTACTTGTGTTTCCAGCCATTAAGAGACTGCATTACTAAAATATGAATAATTAAGGACATATGGGTATTATTACGTCGGAGGGAAAAAACAATCGCTCATGCTTTATTTCATTTTGAAGAAGTGTTGTTATCTCTGCAAAGTGTCTGACAGGGGTCTCTGATGTGTCTGAGGTGTGAAATGAGAAAAATACACAGGTTGGGTCTATATTGGGCAACAAGTCACGCCACCACATTGCTGTCCACACTAAACTTTCTTCACTTCATTACTGCTGCCGTGGAGTTAATTTCCAGCTCTCCAAAGTTCTGAAATATCACATTTAGAATTTTTCATTGATTGCAGATTGTAGCCAAAATTAGATTTAAGACTTGGCTGTGGTTTTCGGCACAAATAGCAGAACAACTTCTTGTCTATGCGCGATTGGATCACTATAGAGCCCTGCCAAGCCTCTCTGACATTCACATATCGCATTTTTGGGACTCTGGGGGAATGATGCTGCCTCTTCTACATCAAGCAGTTTATTTGTTCAGATCCAAACCAGTCGTGGAAACTCTCCATCGTAAGCTAATCACAACAAAAATCACCATTGATTACAAGACACTGGGCCGTCCAACAAATCAGTGCAGAAAATGCAAGAAAGAAAGAAGGAAATAAAGAAAGGACTGCCTATATTCTGTAAATGTCTCCATAAACAAAAACAGAACATCATAAAAAAATACATTAATAAATAATAAATATAATTTTTTTCTCACACGCTATATGATGCTAGGATACGATGCTTACGAGCTGAACACATGGTGCCAGTACACAGTGTTCATCACAATCCCAAACCAATACACAACCACACTCAACTTTTTCAGCATGCTTGTGGATTATTAGTCGTCTCCGATTCGTACCAACCCGTTATCAGCCCCTCACCAGTCAACCCAAAGCCCACCACAGCTGTAAGAGCCTCCCGACGCTCCCTCTCTGACTCCCTCTCCTCCAAACCCCCACTTAACTTTATCTAGGCTTTCGCAGGCCGCATGCTTTGGCAGCAGACCGGGGGGTAACCAGTCTCTCGGTTTCCGTCTCTTTCTCTTCATCTCCCCACCCAGCAGCAGCGGCGGCAACAGCAGACCCGGCCTGCCCTGGGAACGGAGTGTGGAAACAGGCCTGCATTGCTGTGCTGTGTCCTGGGGGAGTTCATTACTTGAGCAGGGCGCTCCCACCAGCCAGCCAGAGAGCAGGTCCGCCACGGCCCTACTGCGCTCCACTGAAGCTGCTCTCATTAAACAGGGGAAAGAAAGAAAGAAAGAAAGAAAGAAAGAAAGAAAGAAAGAAAGAAAGAAAGAAAGAAAGAAAGAAAGAAAGAAAGAAAGAAAGAAAGAAAGAAAGAAAGAAAGAAAGAAAGAAAGAAAGAAAGAAAGAAAGAAAGAAAGAAAGAAAGAAAGAAAGGCAATGGCAAAACACAAAGGCTAATATAACGTGACAAGTTTTGTTATGTGCGTTGCTTTTATCGTCTTTTCCGAGGTGGGGTTTGTGTCTGCGACGCCACCCACTCCCAGGTCTGGTTACTTATTCAGCCGTGAGTTTCCTATCCTCCCCAGAAATGAGAAACAGGTTTAAATATTTTACAAAGGCTGGGTGGATAGCAAAGACTCTGAGCTCGGTGGAACAGCAGAAGGATTCTCCAGATCTTTAACCCCAATAGAGGTCCGTCTCCTTTGAACACTCAACCCCCATCATGCACTTCCCTTTCTCTTTTTCTCCCGGGAATCTCCACTGTCACTAGCCTCGACAAAACAATATGCACCTACCGCACTAATTCTGCTGAAAGAAGGAAAAAAAACAACGTTCATGCCCTCCCTCATCCGATATTACGCTCTAAATCTAGACCTGTCCTGTTCTTTCTCCTACTATCCATCCATCTCTCACTCCCTCGCGGTCTCGGATACCCCCCCCTTGCGACCCTGCCAAGATGCGAAGGATTCCAATCAGGCACTTAGCTGGATGGCTATTTCCAGGGACAAAGGACATGGAGAGGAGCAGGACTGGAGGGGAGGGGGAAAACGAGGGGGAACAAAGACTGCTCCTGGCACCCAGGGGAGCTACCAGCCACTGACGTCACCGTGTATGAGTGCGTGTATGTGCGAGAGAGATAGAGGGAGGGCGTAATGGGTGTTTGAGAGCCTGCCTGAGGCTGGCAGAGGTCCCCGAGGGGGGCTGTCCTCATGGGAAGATGGGGAAAAAAGGTTCTCTATCATTTGTGGACACTTACTGAGTGAGGGCTGTGTGCAAAATATCAACGGTGATATATTGCAACTACGAAAATGAGAATATGTGATATTTGATGCATTTATGTTAGATGTGAAGCTGGCACAAGTAATAGGAGATGAAATATTGTACAGTAGTGGAGGCCGGTGTTCCGTGTTACTACAAAACAAACTGTGATTGGCCACCACATCATGAGACCATGAGATAGGACAGTTACACACTTTGATCAATTGTAATTGTAAATGGTCACTGTACAATATCATTTGTACGAATTTTGTGTTGTTAACTACATTTCCCATCATTCTCTGTGATAAAATACATAGATGATACAGCACAAGAATGACAAAAAAATAAAAATACCTAATGTGTATGCTTTGCTCTTTGTCATGTAGAATTAGTGCTAAAAAAGCTTCCTGTCTTTGTCAAGAATATAAAAAGAGTGTTAAAAATTTGAGTGATTACAACCAAAATCACTGGACAAATTTATAATTTCCCAACTCGTAAGTAGAAACTTTCCAAGATGGCGGACATGTGTAGACAAATAATGACAAACATCAAGATGATAGTTATAGATACACTGCTCTATACAGAAAAGTAATGATAAAATGGTTCAAATATAATTAAAAGGACCACATCATAAACTATTTTTAGAGGATTGCATGTTGTTTTTTCCAAACCATTTAAGCACAAACCCCACCCCGCAGCTGATTTCAACGGTTAACTAAATTATGCAGTCACCTTTTAACAAATTCATGGATGGATGGATGGAACAGTATTGCTATCTATCAGGATGTGCTACCTACACTAATGTTATGGTTAGGGTTTATGGTAGGGTTAGGGGTTAGTATTAGTAGGCAATCACCACGGTGATATGACCAATAAAAAAAAAAAAACACAACGGAAAAATATTACACTTAGAGCATCATGCCATTAGCTTAGCAATATGTTAGCATCAAACTCTACCAGGAACAACTGTGCTTTACTTTAGGAGCACTATTTGCAAATTGCTGCCTATGTAGAGTTCCAAATTTGTCACTTATAAGGGTCCATTTCAGATTGCATGCTGCCTTGTAGGGCAGTTGCCTATGTAGACAGCAACTTATGGAGCAGACCTGTAAAGACACTCGTACGAACACCAATTTAAAAGTAACAAAACATGAAAAAAACGGAAAAGCACTTATGGGCGTGTACAGTATGTGTCCATCTCTACTGGCGTGCACACGTGCTGAATCAGTGAGTGTGTGTCAATAAGGGTGAGTGTGTGAGCATGTATGCTGGCGGCCGTGGTTAATGGACTCTGGTCTGTCTGTGGAGGGGGAAAGGCTGGGGCTCTTTGAAAAGAGTGTGGATTCAGACAGCCTTGCCCGTTTCTCTCCGTGCGTACGTCCCAGGGGCACTGCTTTTCCTGACATTTCACTTGACAAAGGCGAGCCACACCTGAGCGCAGGGTTAAAACTATTATAACAGCTCTCCCTCTGGCACACTGCCCTTTGGCTTCACTGCACCAAGTGTGTGTATGTATGTGAGAGTTTGTGTGTGCGCGATTTGGGCCCCTTGAGTGTGAGAATGTGAAAGAATATGAGGATCTAGCTGTATGCGTGCAAGTACCCAAGGTCTGCAGCTCCGGGGTGTGTTGACATACGATGGCACCTGACCGCATCTTCGTACTATATGGTAACAATGCCAGCAACGGCACATCTTAAGGGCCGGACCTGCAGGGGCCCACTCCACGCCCACATTCGGCCCACGCTAAGCTGGCTATAGGGAGCCAGTCAGGAGTGGAGGAGCACAGCTAGTAGCCACAAACCATAATGGAGAAGCCAGAGATTGAGAGAGCGAGGGAGTTGGGGGCAAATGGGCCGAACTCAACAGGAGGTGGGGAGTGAGTGAAAAGAAAATGAGAAAGGGAGAAAGGACACTGCAGGAGAGCTGGAGAGAGGGAGACGTGGAGAAAGAGGGCAGTTTGGGTTATCCACTACAGGGTGAGAGACAGAAAGAGAAGGAGGGGGCAACAAGACTGAATCGAAGAGAACAGCCTGTTCCTCATTACCACGGCTCCCCGCAAAGAACCTGGTGATAGCTCTATTCTCCAATGCCCGGGGTCACCAAGGTCACACCCACCAACCAGGGGTCACATTCTCTCACAAAACCCTAACTAAGACGCAAAGCGATCAACGGAAGACCGAAACACCTGACCTCCTCCGCCTACAGAGCCTCTGACAAAGACCTCGTCCCTGCGGAAAACCAACAAAGAGCGGCCATCTTAGAACGGACCTATGCACTCACACAATCGCTCAATGGGAGCAAACACAGCCTCAACTGACTTTGGGGCTCAAAGTTGACCAGTCAACATCCAGGAATGGAAAGTTGAATTTAATGTGAAGAAAATTCATTTCGAACTAGTGCACTTCCTGAGGCGTGCACAGATATTTATGTATGAATGAGTAATATTTATGCATTAGTACATGAGATACAGAAAAAAGAGAAATGATTTGAACCCTAAAACAAAAAGTATGCGTGACCAGAGCTTGCGCAAATACGCACAGTATGAATAATGCATATTGGTGTGGATGAGCACCAAAAGAAATAGATTTGTAATTGTGTACTTTGATTATCTGTACATTTATTTGTCCGTACACACCCTTCGTATAGCCAATGAATACAAATGAGTGCGTTTGGTGGCAGGAATATTAACTCTCTCTCTCTCTCTCTCTCTCCAACGAGCGGGAAAAAATTGTGTGTGGATATTCCAGCAGATTTTGGCTTCTTCCTGGGCACACGCAGACAGACCAAATATTTACTCTCCCCTCTTCCGCCCGCCTGCTCGACACAGCAGCCGAGAGAGAGAGAGAGAGAGAGAGAGAGAGAGAGAGAGAGAGAGAGAGAGAGAGAGAGAGAGAGAGAGAGAGAGAGAGAGAGAGAGAGAGAGAGAGAGAGAGAGAAAGAAAGAGAGTTACATTTTTAATCGGCTGATTTTTTCCCTCCGAGAAGGCAAGCTGAATACAAGTACGCTGCCGCCAACACACACACGCTCCTTTTTTGTGTCCTTTGGCAAATTCTTTTATTTCGCTCTTGCGTGGAGCAGGAAAGAAAAAAACGAGAGAGGAGAGGATGGAAGGAAAAGGAAGAGAAGAGAAGAGAGAACGTCCCCACAGAGTTTTTCTCCCTTCCTGGTGCGAGCGCAGGCCCCCACAGAGTCCCTGTGTAATTTCCAGTCCCTCAGAATTCAGGTATTAATAAAGGCCCCATGGGGAACTGCACACAATATAACCCTACATTTTCAGGCATTATGAAAGGACGCCCCCAAGGGTCTTTGGCTCAAATTTCTGAAATGCAGGCATTGTAAAAAAGGCACCCCAGGGGAGTCCCCCCGCAATAGAAATCTGCTGAATTCAAAGCATTTTCGGAGTCCTGGTGGGAGCCATTACTCCCTCTGGAAGCGCTTTTTTCTCTTTTTTTCCTCTCTCTCTCCTCCTCTTTTTTTTTTTTTTTTTTTTTTTTTTTTTTTTTTACAAAACATGTGTTGCTGACATGTTGACAGATTGCTCAGTGAAGTGTTTAGGTGCATGCACAAACCGAGTCTCTACAGAGACAGAGCACTGCTCTCTCTGCCAGAGAGCCTCTCAACTCTCCCAAAACTGGTGCCATCCATATTTTATAAGAGGGGGAAGAGGAAAATCTAGGGCTAGGAGAGCAAGCGAGGGGGGGTAAACACAAGATAAGTAGAGTCACGTATGGAAGAAGGAGGAGAGGAAACGAAAAAGAGTCACTGAAAGACAGCAATGGGGAAAGAGAAAAAGGAGAGAGAAAAGAACTTCATCGTGAAAAATGAACCCTATGATGAAAAATGACTTCCAGTGTGCTTTGAAACAACCCTCCTTCGTCTCACCCCCTCCCTTTCTCTCTCTCCCTGCATGCTGTGCCCCCTCCCCTCCCCTCAATCTCTCTCTCTTATGGAGGCAGGGCTCTTGCTCTCCCTGGAAAACCTGAGTTTACAACCAGCTGTGACTGCATTTGTATCTGTGCCAAAGGCTTAGTGGAGGAATCTTCAGGCCACCCTCTGGCTCTGAGAGAGAGAGCGAGCGAGAGAGGGAATGGAGGGGGTAAGGGAGGACCAACACACAAAGCAGCTCTCACTTTGAGGGAACACGCGTAGTCTGATTTGTACAAACACACAGAAGCGAACACGCGCTCCTCTGATATAGGTGCCGCAAACGCACACAAAGCAAATACAGCTAAAGACGAACGTGGCATGCTGTCGATTACCACAGACAACAATTTCAGCTCGTCTCACGATTTGTAAAAACAAAAAAGACAGTTACGTGCTTACAATGGAGGAAATATGTGGTATGCCGCGAAGCTCAACCTGGGATCTGCAAACCTCTCTTCAGACTGCATTTCTGCTGACTTGACAGTTGAGCGATGACGTAACTGATTATGTTAAAAGTGTCTACAAATAAAGTTCAGAAAGCCTGTTTATGAGCCATACAGATTTTAAAAACATATTTTAACATCTAAAGTATTTTAATTCAGTGTCTTTGTGCAATTACAATCTGCATCTAATGCAATGTTGTGTTATTTAAAAAATATATATTATATATGTATGTAAAATATATGTAAAATTATAAAAAACATTTTAATTAAATGCTAAATTTCATTTGGAGATCAACAGCTTTCAGGTGCCAGTGCGGAGCAAATTCTTTCAGCTCAACTGAGATGCGCGTAAAGGCTCCAGATTGGCCCCCTGTCGGTGGAAAAGCAGACTTCCACTGCAAGCACTAAAGCTTTTTTTTTTTTAAATCTTATATATGGTATTTAACCCGAAAAAATTCCTTCAACATACAAATTTATGTCCAGCCACATTTATTAAAACACAAATGTGACTAATAAACTAATGCCAATAAAACTTATTTAAGGTACTAATATGTCCTTGTCCAGCTTTTTTTTTCAGCACAGCAAGATCAAATTACAAACTACTCGTCTCTTTCTCTGTAGGATGAAGGGAGAGGAAAATGATCTGCAACTTTAATAAGAGTCTTGGCCTCCCTGGATTCAGCTGCTGTCGTGACGACAGGCAGGAGCTGGGGGGTCTTCGGTTGGCCCAGACAGACATACGGACAAATGGATGGAAAGATGGATAAGTGGAAAAGGGATATGTATTCATGGCGTGAAACGCCCTGGGCGAGTGTGTTTAGTGAAAAAATGAAGGGGGTGACTGCTCTCTCGGGGGACCGAACCACCCCGAGGCCCCATCACATACCCCCATTACACTTCAACTGCCTGCCAGACACACAACTCCCCACCTAGCCTGCCAGCAGAGGAGAGGGCACATCGCTCTGTGTGTGTCAGAGTGTCTATAGAAGTAAATGAGTTGGTGTGCACTGAATGTTACAGACTTAAAGAGAAAGAGTGAATGGGATACGATTACCAAGGTGAACGCATGAGAAAATGCATTCACAACTCATTCACAAAGTTTCTAGATTTTAAAATGTTTTAGTTAAATATTTACTAAATATACTTGTTTTATAAAACGAAAACTTACAAATGCATTTAATAAATATTTAAATAATATTAAATAAAATGCATTTGAACTCAATTGAAATCAAGTGTAATAATGTTATTAAATGTACTAGTATTATTAAACATAAAATAATAAATAGATGTAAAACTTAAAATTAATTAATTGTAATTAAATAATAAAAAGTGAGTACTGGCAAGTTTGAAGCTAACTCAACTAGCATCTAAACTTCGAGTACACCTCACTGTCAAGACTGTGACCTAGTGGATAGTGCATACACAGCCCATGCGAGTTTGAATCCAGCTGGTGACATTTACTGACCCCATTCCCCCTTATTCTACCCATCACTCCATGTCCTTTCTTGACTATACCTATAAATAAAAGTGGCAAAAAGGCCCCAAAAAAAAGGAAGCCATTCGTCTTCCCACCTTCTCTTTCTTTCTCAGAGCAGTGACAGAGAGAGTGTGAGCTGTGTAGAGCTATTTCTACTGACTACTAACCCCCCCACCATCAACTATCTCTCTCTCTCTCTCTCTCTCTCTCTCTCTCTCTCTCTGTCTGTCTCTCTGGAGCGCTTGCCATTCCCCTCAGTCTTCTGAAGGCGGGTTAATTAGCACTCGCCTCCTATTTGTATCTGACAGGTGGAGAGCCCGCCCCCCAGCTGACTGACAGCTCTCTCGTTTACCCACACGGCTGCCTGCTTCACTCAACCATTCTCTGGCTTAGTCCCCGAAGTCTTTCAGTCTTTCTCGTCCGCTCTACTTCAGGAAGACACATTCCGACATTTATTTTCTATACAGATCAAAATATGAACTGATCAAGTGAGAAATGGGTCAGAGGAGGAATTCTAATTTCAAACTAGAAGAGCTCAGCTGCCATGCAGCGGTCACCTCTGTGTGTGTGCATGTGTATCTGTGCCTCCTGCTCACCCCCTGCCCTGCCACATGAGTTTAGGAAGCTCGCAGGGTGGTCAACACTGCTATATACAACACATGGATAAGGTGGACCAATAAAGGCTACACATACAGCAAAAACGAGGCTGAGAGGACACCTGAACGGGCCTACTGGTCCACATGCTGTGCTGTGGAGTTTAAACTGGGCCTCTTTCTTCGACTAAGCCAAACCCAGGAGGCTATAAGGCCTTCTGTTCCAGACTAGAGAGGGAGGGGTCAGCTTCACAATGCCACAGGGGACATGTGGAAAGGGGGCGAGAGGGAGAAAGAGAGAGCAAGAGAGTGAGGTGAGTGTTGTTAACAGCCAGGGCCCAACCTTGGCCGGTTGCAGGGCAGTGGAGCGGAGCAGCGCAGTGAATGTTCTCCATTTGATCTGAGGTTTTTTCCAAGCGCTCCTCAGGGAGCCAGTGTTCCAGATTCCTCCTCCAGTAGAGCCTCCCCTCAGAATCAGCCCACAGTATGACACACACACACACACACACACACACACACACACACACACACACACACACACACACACACACACACACACACACACACTGCCGTTTCACCCACACACATTCACATACTTGTGCACACAAACACTAATCCACACTCATGACCTGATAGATTCACACACAGACAAATATAAACACACACTAGACGATATAATGCTGTCCAACTGCCAGCAAATTGAACACAAACACACACACTTACACTGTAATCCTGTAAACAGACACAGGGTCATTTAAACTACCGTTCAAAAGTTTGGGATTAGTTTTTTTGTTTTTGAAAGAAAGAAATTAATACTTTTATTCATTGATCAAAAGTAACAGTTACAAAAGATTTCTATTTCTAACGAATGCTGTTTTCTAACTTTATGTTCAAAGAATACTGGAGGAAAAATACTTAAAATAAAAAATAATTATAATTTTTATCAAATAAAATCATGCTTGGTGAACATAAGAGACTTCTTTCAAAAACATTTGAACAAAATCTTACCAACACAATTTTGAATGGAAATGTAGAAAATCGTGGTTCCAAAAAAAAAATGGTTGCTCCATTTACATTACGCACAAATAAAACAAATGCTAGAATACAGTAATAATACACATTAACTCGCTCTTAAAAACATACAGTAGGGCCCAAAAGTTCAGGACTATCAAAAATGCTTTCATTTAAACTTTTATGAGCATAATTTGAGTGAAAAGCTTAATTGCAATATTAATATGAACTTATGTCTTTTTCCTTTAATGACATGAGCATTTGAACTGCATGAACTCCACAAATTTGAGTAAAACTTGATAAAGCAAGAAGACCTGACTGTCTGTACAAAGTCACATGATCAATGTCAGAAACTAGCTTATTTGCGTTGTGACCTAAAAATGCAGTGTAGAATCAGAAATGTGTCTGTTTTAATTTTTTTAAATCTTAAAACTCCTAAAAATGATTTTGTATCCCTGATTTTCAATGTGATATCAGACTTATGAACTCAATTGTAAATCATAAGCAGAAATAGAGCACAAGAAGTTAAAGTGATATATAAGAAAGCAGGAGGAGATGGAAACGCTAGGAGTGTAATGGGGGAAGGCAGAGCCAAAGACATTTGGAGGGACGGAAAGGCAGACGTTCCTCGTCTCCAATATCGTCTCCTGTGGAACTCATATTAGCAGCGATCAATGGCAGTGAGGGGGAAGAAGAAAAAGAGAGGGATGGAGGGACAGTCAGAGAAAGACAATGTTGATAGGGATGGTTAGCGATCATATCAGAGGTTATATTATTGTTGAGAAGCTAAACATGAGGACGGTGCACAAATACGAGGCGGACATGCCAAATACACATGCACGCACAAACACATGATGGGATTCCAGGTGTAATTCTATAGCCACGGTGTCTTCTGTTAAGGGAATAGAAATTTCATTTCATGCCGTGGCATGGCACGGCTGTGCTCGAGAATATTCCTGCTCTGACGGGCATGCGGTCATAATAATAACCGTAAATTGATAGAGTGGCTTTATGAGCCTTCTGCTGGTGTGCTGATATTGGCCAGGCTCTCCTTGGGGCCATGGGACCCATCCACTGCTCTCCACAACATGGCCTCCCTCACACACACACACACACACACACACACACACACACACACACACACACACACACACACACACACACACACAAAATGGCGTGTGTTTGTCCCTTATCAGATGAAGTCACCGGCAGCACGCTACTTTCTCCCCCACTAGACCAGCTCCCAGGAGTGTGTCAAGAACTTGAAAGGGTTTGCAAGTGATTTTTTTATTTACTGCTGCTATTATTATTGCTGTTATTGTTGTTATTATAAATAATTAAAAATAAATGGAGATTGTATTAAACTAATATTGAATAATAATCTGCATTATTCAATATTAATTTAATAGATTATTCACTAATAATAATAATTATTATTATTAAAACGTAATAATCAGGGTTATGTTTATTCAGGATTATTGTTAACTAAACCTATTAACAATTTTTGTTTATTGAAATAAAGCTGCAATTAAATAAAATGCAAATATTAGATGAAAAACAATGCAAACGAAAATTAGAAATATTTGTTTTGGCAATGAAATGAAATAAATTTAAGCACTAAAATTACTAAATGGAAATAAATTAAAACTGAAACCAAACTAAAATTGAAATCCAAATAAAATTAAACCTAAACAGTAATATATAAAAAAACAAAATTACAAAACAATTATATTATATTATACAAAAAAAAAAATTATATATATATATATATATATATATATATATATATATATATATATATATATATATATATATATATATATATATATATATATATATATATATATATATAAATAAAAATGTAATTTAAATATTCCAAATATACAGTATAGTAATACTACTAAATTACACTCATAATATATATATTATATATCATAATATATTATTATTATTATTATTATTATTATTATGTCATACAACGTCATAAATGTTTCATTGGTCACAATATGAAAAATCTTTTACAATTATAGTTTGAGAATACTTTATATTAAAAACATTTATACAAACTACCTTTCTATCTGTGGTCTCCCAGTGGTTTACATTATGTAGTTCAGCATTATGTGATTAATTTACACAAAAAAAAAAAAGAAAATTATGCCATTATCTCCAAAATAACAACTTTTTGTCTTACATTACGTAGCAAAATTGAACAACCACAATGGCCATTCATTTTCTGCTAATTCTTTTTTGTGAACTGGAATGTGTGCAAAGGATTGTGGGTGATTGGAGGACAGGACGGATACACTTGATGCATCCTTCAAAACAGGCTGAATGAAGGACAAGAAATGAAGACTGCCTTCAAAGGATCCTTTAAATTGAAACGTCATTTGACGGACTTTGATACAGCAGCCGAGATATGCACTCTTACTGGGACGCATCCTTCCAATTGAGAAGCACCCTCTTTTACAATCTCCAGATCGCACACTCCTGGGAACAACTGCATTTTGTCATTTCATTTCACTCTTTATTTTTCCCCTCCAATACGCAACATGCAGCTCTCCGATGACTTCAAAACTGAGATTGCGTCTAAAATCCAGGGCCATGATTTCATTACTTTGGAAGTAGACAAAATAACGGAAGGAGATGGGGGAAAGGGTTGTGTTATGCTGTATTGTGTCCTCTCAGAAACATGTGTGCTCTGGTATGATGAGGGCTGTGGATATTAACAATCCACTAGCATCATATTTTGAGAATTTTATATAGCTGAAAAGATTATCAAATAAACATACTGCATATGATTGCTGGAGTAGCATCTCTCGCTCTCTCTCTCTCTATTATATTATATATATATATATATATATATATATAGCCCCATCTTTTCTTTAGTTTCATGCTCGTTAAGGAGAGGCCCTTGATTAATCTGCTAGGAAGCAGATGCCCCTGCAGGGCCGCTTTCAGCGTTTCATTAATTACCGCGATTGTAATAACGGCTATTGTGTGCGTGTACTGCGTGTTAGCTTTAAAACACCACTCTCCTGAGGGAGCATACTGACTCCAGAACAGCCAACGGCCTCTAAGTAACCCCACCGCCTCGAAAACTATACCAACTTCTGCCTCCTGCCAATATGATTTACTCAGAAATAAGAAATTAAAGCCTTGTATAATTTCTGTGCCAATAGAATAACCACACGAAATTGAAAAAAAAAAGAATGATTTTTTTTAAAGTAGGTTTACTAAACCCTTCCCCCGTCTGCCACTGTACGGCTAACCAGGTAGTCTAGCCCATAAACGTGATGCAAATAAGTTGGATGATTATTGATTATTGTAGGTGAAAAGTTTGTCTTAAATGCTGTGGCACAAGTCTGATTCAAAAATGTTAAAGTGGCAATCTGCACTTTAACTGCACAAGTTACCCCACGAATGGCACATTAAACTGGGATAGAAAAAAAACACTGGCTAAAGACAATGGAGAAACACAACACACACACAAACCTGCTGGGCAGTGGTTGGTACGGTGCTCGGTCAGGTCTGCCAGACACTCAAAGTCCTGTTGGCAGTTGTCACAGGTGAAGATGGAGTCGTCATCTAAATCCTCCTCTCCCACCCTCTCGTCATGACTGGTCACACTCTGTTCTCCGTCCTCACCCGTCACCCGGCTCTCCTTTCTATCAGAGTCTCGCTCTGATACGGCTGCATCTATGCATGTACACACATGCACCGCAGAGAGAAAGATGTGAGGTCAAGGGATTACTATTGACAGGTGAAGCATACTATAATAATTATTTCTTGACTGTTACGTGTTGTACTTCATATAGGCCTATGTGCTGAATCAGAGCTTTTGCAAATGTCACGGGTAGCAAAACTTACTGTACTTGTCAAAACTTAAATCAATAAAAATAAAAAATTGTATCCAGTGTTGGCGAAGCTATTCTGAAACTGCAGTTTGCCAAAGTAGAACTCAAGAACTGAAGTAGGTTTACTAGTAAACTAATCTTTTGAAAAAGACGTCAACTACACTACATATGCATATTCATATACATACATACACAATATAATGTAATAAAAGCTGTATTTTCTAGCACAATGAGGGTTTTGATTAAATACATGAGACTGAATAAAATAATAAATGGAGAATGTGATGCTCATTTTTATTTTGTTCAAAATTGAATGATGAAATTAAATTCAAAACAGAACTAATACAAGTAGAAAACAAAATACGAGAAATTAAACTAGAAGAAGTTAACAACAGTGTTAAGCAGCAGTATTTAACCAAATATTACATAAAATGCTGTTTTATTACAAAGATAACTGTGCAGGAATTAAATTCAGTAAATCATTTTATAAATATGTAAATAATCCAAATCAACTGATTCACTAGAATGAATAAAACTTTCCACTAAGCATATGAGGAAAAAATCAATTCCATAGAATGATTCAGACTTTCCAGAGAAAGTGAGAGAGAGGTCCAATACACTAGTATGAATCAGATATTCCAATGCTGCATATGAGGTAAAGAATCATTTAGGATGAACTAATTCACTTGAATCAATTAAACTTTCCAATGCTACATTTGAAAGAGTCGCTAACTGTTAGAAAACGTAGCACATTACTGAAATAGCTCCACTGTTAAAAAATGTCTCTGTATAAATCCCAACCCTAAGTGTGTCTAGTCTCAGTCAAAACTACATCAAAGCTCCCATGAGCCTCTAGACTGAAGAGTAAGAGAGGGGCCCGAGGCTTCGAGAGCCGCTTGAGTGCGAGCCACCCAGTCGCTTGTGGCACACAGTAAGGACCAGTGGAGAAATCTGCCACTGCAATCCTCCTTCCGCCATTGTGGCTCCATTTTCACACCTTATTATCACATTAAAGGCTCTACGCTGAAAGGACTACACACGAGACTGGAGAAAGAGGGAGGAGAGAGCAAGATTGAGTTAGAGTGAAAGACAGACAGAGGAAGCGAGACAAGACGGAGTACAAAATGTGGGGTGGTATGAGATTGTGAGACAGAATGAGAGCAAAGAGACCCTGATAAAATTGATCCAAATTAAGACACAAAGGCCCCCGTCACACCTGCTATTAACATGCGCTTTCAGTGGTCAGATCACAATCGGATAGCACTTGACCACTTTAAAAGCCAGGTGATTGCATTGTGATTATCAAGACCACATATGGAGGTGGTCAGAGACCATTCTGACCAAACTCAACAAAGGTGTCGATGCTAATATGTTTTTTTTTATGTGCATACAACAAAAGTAATAAAAAAAATAAATAAATCAAATTCACCCTATCTGTTTTCTAAATGCATGTTATTGATCTTATTGTGAACAATTATTCCATGCATAGGTTTCATTTTTAAAAATTTTGTGACCTTGTAATTTTTAAATCAATGTCATAACTTGATTTTTCTGTGAAACAACAGACTTCTCTCTCTGGTTACGCATTCCAGACTTCTCCAATAATTTAATCTGCTTAAAACTAGTCTCTTTCTTACAAATTACTGCAAGCTCGCATTCAGATCTGCACCCAGCCAATCAACAACCGATGGACAGAACCAAGTCCCTGTCACTACTTCCATTTCATCACGACTTAAATATGAAAAAAAACAACAGACGGTCAAACGATCAGGTCACCTGACTTAATGACCAATAACCCATGAATTATTCCACTGGACTACACTTGGACTCTCTTGTTTCTCTCCCATAAATTCTCACTCACATCACTCTCCCAGTCCATAACCGTAAGGGAACTTTAAAATGATTTTAAAACTTTATCACTTTTAATCTCTATTACCATCCTTTACTGTGGGAATGTTTCTAAAAGCAATAATGCCATACACCAGATCTGTATCTGTAAAAATTACATCAAGCATTCTGAATGTTATTCAAATACATTAAATGGCAAAACGTGTTGTTCAGTTTATGCAATGTCTGATGCAATACACAACCAGTTTTACGTTTCACGAGTGTAAGTGCGATCAGCTCTCTATCTGAAACACACTAGAGATACACTGCAATGGAATAGAATACGAAACGAGTATTAATGAATAAAAGAAATCAAATAAGCAGGGAAAAAAACAACAACATCGAAAACAAGGGAAACCAAGGAGCTGAGAAAAAGCGCAGGGGAAAGGAGGAAACGTGAGGGCAGAGGGAGCGGGAAAAGGGAGGGAGGAAGTGGGGGCCGGAGAGAGGGAGGGCTGCTCACCGGCTCCCCCGGGCTTAACATCCTGTCTAATCATCCTGGACTTGTGCAATCAGAGAGAAGCAGGAGGTGGCCATTCCTGTGCTCCACACATTCTGATCAGCTCTAATTTGGCCAGGCCTGGCTCTGCATTACGCTGCGCCGCAGCAGCCCACGCTAATGGGGCCTGCGGATCGGAGCCCGGCCAGAGGAGAGCCTGGGCTTCGCTTTGGGCCCCAGCCCAGTCCGGACTGCAGGTGGGGGTTGGTGGGTTTTTCGGTATCTGGAGGGGCATTTGGATAAGAAAGCGTCGAGGTGCTCTAGTTTATTTCACCCCCACCAGAGCAGAGGGTAGAGAGGTGGGGGTGAAGGTGGGGGCGTCGTGGTGGTTTGGAGGGTGGTGCGGGCTGGGCTAGGGGGTAGGAGGGGTATGGCCATCTGTCCAGTGGTGAGAACACCGTCTGGACAGGGAGGAGAACGGCCCCTAACTGACACTACACTGATAGAGCCCTGAGCAGCGGTTACACACATACACACACGTGCAAACACACAAAAGGTGCATTAACTACACTATTTCATCCATGAGAGCTTCTAATCTCGGGGAAAATGGATGGTGGCAGTAACCCTCGAACACTCCCTACCTCTCCTCACTCAATCACACACACATTCGCACACACACCCTGATTCCCCCAGGTACCCTCATGCCAGAGGTACAGGCACTGCCAACCAAGGCACATGCCAGCACAACCTGCTACCATGGCAACGAGGGAGGAGCAGGAGGGGACCTTTCCCTACCCTTCTCCTCTCTCCATACCTCCATCTCTCCGGTCATAAGCGGGGCTGGCATGCAGGAGGAGATGGAGACGAGGATAAAAGAGGCTGGCAGAATGCACTATACTGCTAACCTGCCTTTTAAACTCCTCCATCCTTCTTTTTCATTCTCTTTTTGCATCTTCCTTTCATTACTGCCTTCTCTCCACCCTCCTTTCCCGTAAGCGTATGCCCTCTCAGGAGGGAAGAGGGGAGGGGAGTCTCTAGAGGGGCCCCTCCAGAACACACTCCATTAGAGTGCAGGGCCACCGTCATTACAGGGCTCCATTTCTCTCTCTGCAGTGGAAGATTGATACACACGCATCACGCATCTCAGCTGCAGTCGTTCCACCTCCGACCGCGGCCTTGACAAACACACACGAGTGCGAATGCGTGTGTAAACATGATGCGTGGTGTGAGGAGAAGCTGATGGACGCAGGGTGGGGCTCAGGTCGAGGTGAGGTCCGTGAACATTTCAAAATTAGGGTTCACCCAATGGGGCTCGCTTTTTATTTTGGCAATCTGGCGGTTGAAATGTATAAAGGGATAGCATACCCCCAAAAAATATAACTAATCCTCATGTTGTTCCAATGCCATATGACTTTATTTCTTGTGTGGGGAAGACTATGTTTCCAATAATTTTGGGTACACTCTTCGTTTAGTGCTCCCACATAGGCAAAACCTGCAGAAGTGACTTAAGGTCAAGAGACTTAAGGTGGCACAGTTACACTCAATGAAATCAGGGCTGTTGAGAATACTGTTCAAAGAGACTAATGTTTTAAAGAAAATCATTCAAAAGAACCAGTTCTTTTTATGCTCTCTGATATAATTCTGGACTCTGCTCAAGCTCAAGCATACATGGCTCCTGACAAGAGACCGTGCGGCTATTTGTGTGTTCATTACTGTAATAGCTGTCAAGCTAGCAAGCCTGTGGTAACTGTGATGCTATTTGTGTTTTTAATGTAGTAGAAACGTGTTAGTGACATAATGTGGTGTCTATTATTTTTATAATGTTGTGCCTCAGGTAGGCTGTTGAGGTTCAAATGAGTATGAGGGACAATTTTGTCCCTTCAGTGTCCTTTTGCAACACTGGAGGTGGAGGACAGACGTACACACTGGCGTACCTCACAACAGGGCCTAGACTCCCTCTACTGTGAGAGGGCTAGGTGAGAAACAAGCCAAAGCGACACAACGCTTCTGTTTGTGTGTGTGTATGTGTGTGTGGTGAGGGTTATTGGACAACGGTGTAGCAAACTTGATTGAAAGCTCCATTTATCAGAGTAGACCTTGGTATGTTGATGGCAAAGACTTCATCAAGCACATGCTTTTTTGAGACTTTGGCGTCCCAGGTGGCAAGCTCTTTCCACCACACCTTTGTTCATGTATGGGAGAGTATTTTATCAATGCTTTAAGTTAGGGTGCGTGCTGCTGTCCTCTTTCGTGTGTGCAAGACCAATGTGTTAATGAGTGTTTGGGGGTCCCCAGCAGGGGATGTGCCCGGAGCCCAACTCACTCTTTCACAGCCAGCTGCAGCTCCCGTCCCTCACTCTGCAGGCCATTATCTCTGAGAGACAGCCTGTCCCAGCACCAAAACCTCACACAAATATACCCAACTACTTGCAAAACAGATGCAAACAACATAAACGTACACTACACAAGGGTATTATAAACATACACTCAACACACACACACAAATTCACTCTTAATTGATGCA
The DNA here is from genome assembly GCA_018749465.1 of Paracanthobrama guichenoti. Taxonomy (NCBI): domain Eukaryota; kingdom Metazoa; phylum Chordata; class Actinopteri; order Cypriniformes; family Gobionidae; genus Paracanthobrama; species Paracanthobrama guichenoti. The sequence goes on along the minus strand of CM031960.1, from coordinate 15,092,079 downwards.
AAAAATAACTATTTTCTAAAAACATTAATAAATAAAATTAAAAATGCAAAATTAAATTGAAATTAAAATGCACTATTTATATAACACTATCATGTTAAAAAATAAAAAATAAATTAAAAATTTAAAAAAGTGGAAAGAGAAGACATTTATATTTATTTTTTTATATTATATATATATATATATATATATACACACACACACACACACACACACACACACACACACACACAAATTGCTGAATAAAAAAAATTGTCTCAAAAATAGCTGCAGCAATTTTTAACAGAGGATATATTCATTCATTGGTGCTCAAGAGTTGAAGTCATTAAATGCAGTCCCAAGGGTTGGCATCCTTTCTAAAAATGGTAAATTGCATATTCTAATGCAAGAAAAAAATATTAATATTCATAAAGCTTGGCCAACTTTTTAAACCACACTTAGAATATAGTTTGATGGAAACTCTGATTTTAACATTATATATTAATGATTGTTTTTCTTTATGATATTGTATAATATTCATAGCTCTACTAATAGCCCTTTCTTATGCTTTATATTAAACATGGTTGTGTTTGTTTTACATCAAGTTGAGCCTCAGGTCGTGCATGTGTGAGTGTGTGTGTGTGTGTGTGTGTGTGTGTGTGTGTGTGTGTGTGTGTGTGTGTGTGTGTGTGTGTGTGTGTGTGTGTGTGTGTGTGAGAGAGAGAGAGATAGAGGTGGAAGTTTGGTGGTGGTGGTGGGGGGTCTGCTACAATCAACCCACCCCCACCCCCCCACCCCCCATACACTTTCTCTCTCAGGAAAGACAAACAGCCATGTTTGTGTGGGGTAATTAGATGAAGAGAAGTGAATTAGCAGAATCCACAGAGCAGTCATGTTGCCGAGCACAGCCCCGCCTTACAGGGACCTGCTAATTACCCCTCGTTAGGTTGATATGTCTTTTTTTTTTTTTTAAGTGTGGTGCAGCTTCCATCATGAGAGCGGGAAATAATTAGCATTGGTGTGATGCTGCCCTTAATGGACACCACAAGGCATGCTCCACACTGATGAGAGGAACTCTGAAATCACAAAGTGACAAAGGATCAAGAAGATGCTTTAGTGTTACTAAGATCCAATGGCACAACTATGTTGTCTTCATAATCGCCCACAACGCACAATAATTGTTAACTATAAAGTGCCATGATTCTGCTTGACAAGCAAAGTTTCCTTTCCTATGTTAAATTTTGGACAAAGTATCTGATTGGAGAAAATGAGTGAGTACAGTATCTTTTCCATTTGTATTTTAAGTGCATATATCAACTAAAAGTCAAGTTTGTCAACTTTTAGGACTGCACTAACATGTAGATGCTGATCAAAGATAATAGACATGGACTAAAAGCCACAAATGTTCAATTTTGATCTTATGTGATCTTTAAATAATGCAATAAAAAGCTTTCCATTTTGAATTGTGGGTTTTGCTCACCAAGACGGCAAGTCAGCAACTCCACTAAAACGTTTCGAGACCTTAGCTAGGGAACTCTCTTTACGACCAGAACCCTTAAAACTCCATTTCCCTTTCCGCCACTGTGTCTGCTCTTAGTTATGCTGTACCGTGTATGCGTTTAAGTGCAATTGAATGTATGTTTTTATTATTTCAAAGTACTAAAAGGGGAAATCCACATATGGAGGTCATACTCGCGTGTCAACCGAAAGAGAAAAGAAATCAGGAGAAAGAAACCGAGATCAGAAGTTGTGCGTGTTGTACTACTAACAGGAGCCGAGAGTAAGCTTGGTTTGGGGAAAGAGGTATACACACACACACACATACCAGAACACAACTAAACCCCAACAAAAGAACAAGCCACACTGTGCTGCACTGGAAAAATAGCAGCTCCAACTTCAACAAGACTTTTTTTCCTATGAAAACATTAAAGCACAAGGCTGTCTTTCAACTACACCGCAAATACACACACGCAGATACACACTCAAAACAGACGTGGCCAAATGTAAACCAGATCAAGGCTGCATTAGTTAGAGAGACAAAAGGAATTGTAGTGCTTCTCTAAGCTCGATTAGGTATGTCTGATCTCATCACACGAACACAGCCTACCTGTCGAAACCCATCGCTCATCCTATCCCTGAAAACTGGCACAGACAAGCTCCCTGATAGAAAACATTAATGATGTTGGACCGAGTCAAGGCACAACAGAGAGTCGATCCAGGTTTAATATGGACTCCACGGCACCAGCACCTTCAAACAGGACAAATTCTCACCCCACTGTAGCTTACGGGTCAAAGCAGGAGAGTTATAAGTAATGATTAGTGTTGTTACAATACTAAAATTCAACAGCAATTTCTAATGAAAATTTCAAAAGCAACTAATATGCTACTGAACATAATATTTTACTTGTTAAAGTTCAATATTAAAATTAACATTAAAATTAAAAATGACATGTAGCCAGCTTGTCAAAATAAAATATTTTACAAAAAAACCTGTAAAAATAAAAATTAAATTAAATAACATAAAACAAATTAAAATTAAAAAACTAAAATAAAAAGGGTTATTACTAATAATAATAATAATAATAATAATAATAATAATAATATTAAATAAAATAAATATAAAATGACAAATAAAATAAAAAATTATAAAACTAAATTTAACTAAGAAAATAAAACTAAACTCAAGCCAAAGTTTTTGAGACATATCAACTGTCACAAACCTAAATGATTAATAAATTTTTGACAATGTGTGATAATTAGCATTGGCCACCAATTGTGCCATCTTGTCTAATAAACAGAAGTAATACTTCCTCCTCATATCAATTCCAAATACCTATAGCCATGTCAATGGATAATAAACTTTTCCTGTTTTCAATGCGAATTTTAGTGAATTTGGAGTAAATATTGAAATATTGACCTTTTTTTGTCATTACATTTATGAGTCAGAAACAATGGTCATCCTGCACTCCATCGTCTGCTGAATAACCCATGTTGGGTGACCACTAGCTCTAAGGCCACATGTATGGTACATCTATATCCGCATTGTGCGTGTTCCGGTTTGGAGTTGGGACAAGGGCCCCTGATGGCCCAGCGCTTGAGCAGGTGCAGTGCATGCACGTGGTCTCTCAGGGGAGCGCAGGGCCTAACGCGGTAAACACGGGACCTATTTAAAGCAAGTAGACCTCTCTCTCTGGCTCTTCTGGCCTCCGCTAGCTGTGTTTCCACAATACCGCATGGCCCCTTGGGACTCCCGCTTGCCAGCCACGCTGTACCAGTCTCCCCTCCTCCAGAGACCCAGCACCCAACGCTCGTGCACCCAGACACAGAGAAGAAAGAGTGGGAGATGATGAAAGAGCGCGTCATGGAAGGATGGGAATTAAATCACACAGAACACACAAACAGCCAAACAGTTGCTCACCGATGCCATCACCTGTTCCAGCCCATGGTTCCGCGAGCTGCCACGTGAACGTGCAAGCGACGCGTACACACGTCGACACGCAAATATACACGCGTGGCGACATGCTAATGCATACACACAGAGAGACGCACACCTCCTCTTCACACATTAAAACTGTTTTCCTGTCGCTGCCTTGGGGAAATTAAAAATATATTATGGACCTCCAGAGGTTCATGCAAGGAGATGAAGAAAAATAGAGAGGGACACAAATGAGAGAGCGAGACAGACAGCGAGACACGAACTGAGGGAGAGGAAGACACACAAAAGCACTTGAGGGATAAAGAGATGGATCTCTTAGTTGTGTCCTCTTTTCTAAACTGCCCACTGCATCATGGAGAAAGAGGGCCATTTTGGGGCTGCGTTGTAGCCGACGGTCATCATCACTCCTGTCCTCCTCCCACCCTCCCTCTCATCCCTCGTTCCCAGTCACCAAACGGGGAATGCATGGCTGAATCCAGCTCAGGTTAGATTCCAGAGGGGATGGAGCATTTGCAGGGGCCAGGAGACTGACTGATTTTTCACTCGGTGTCATCCAACAGATCTTGCCAATCCTCTGGCTCTCTACAGTTGCCTCAGTAGAGCCCCCACCCCCCAAAAAATGGGCCATTTTGGGCCTGACTGAACAATCGCTTACCCAATCAGGCCAATGTTGTGTAGTTATTTAAATATGTTACCACGGTAACATATTTACCACTGTAATAATACCTAGCTGGTTTTAGCGAATCTGTGAGAAAGTCTTGAAAGCAACAAAGAAATCAGTAAAACTGGTTCTCAACTCCTGTCCTGCAGACCCAACGCTCTGCACATTTTTTATGTCTTTTTTATATAACAAACCTGATTCGGATCATCAGCCCATTAGAAAAGAGCTCCATGAACTGAACGTGTCACATAAGGGAGCAGTGGGTCCCCAGGACCAGTATTAAGAACCACTGCAGTAAAAGTTTTTCTACAGATATGGCAATGAGGAAATCGACATTATAACCGTGTTTAATTATTATCAATACTGGAGTTACATTGTTTGCAAAAATACATTATGACTGTTGAATGCATAAACAAATTAAATTTGGCTGCATTTATCTGAAAAAAAAACAAAACAGTAACCCCTCCCCCCAAAAAAAAACTGTAATATTGTGAAATGTTACTACAATTCAAAATAAATGTTTTTTATTTTAAATTTAAACCTCCATTCCATTTTTTTATCATTATATTATTATGTCAGGTGAACATAAAACCAGCCTATTATACAGGCCTTCCTTAACCCTCAAGCAATCCGCTGAGAAGTCATTTTGAAGATATAGCCTTAAAATATGCCATTGTGTCCCAAAAAGTCCCTAAAAAGTAATTAAAAAAAAAAAATTCTGAGGCATATGAATTGTGTTTCTAAAAATTACAACAATTTTTTTTATTTATTTTTTTTGCAGGAGGAGGACCAGTCAAAATATTGGCAAGTAAAAATCTGAACTTCTTGCCCAACTAAGCCTATAGAAACAGCCCTGCTCTGTACTGTACTGCAGCACATACCTTTCTTTCTCCCGCTTTCATTTTGGCCTTGACAAAAGTTTAACGTGTGCCGAGTTTGACAGTGTAGGCCATTAAGAGGGTCATAAATAGGCCTGGTTCGGTGCCCCGCTGCCAAATAAAACCAGAACACAACAGCTCCCTTTCTGCCTGAGGAATACACAGGTGACCAAAAAGCTCACATTACGGGTGAGGTCACAATGACTCGCCCAGTGTGGGTGAGACCAAGGGAGAACAGACAGAGCCATCCGATTGGCTGTGTTAAGAGGTCCTGCTGGCCCACCAATAGCTGAGGGAGGAAATGAATAAAATAATTCAATTCAAGACCATTACAGCCCCTATCGGCCAGCGCACAGGGATATGAGCAGCCTTTTTCCACAATGAATCATAGTCGGGGACACGCACACAAATTGGGTGCTTGTGTGTCGGTGTGTGCATGCATGTGTGTGTGTGTGTGTGTGTGTGTGTGTGTGTGTGTGTGTGAGTAATAATGTACTTGATCCCTGCAAATGTGCGTCAGACGATGTCCTATATGTTGACAAAGCAAAGTCTCTAGAGCTATTGTTTCAAAGTGTGTGTGTGTGTGTGTGTGTGTGTGAGAATGCATCCAAAAGCACTGCTCCGGTTCTTTGACAGGAAGCAGGAAAAACAATGCTCAACTTCACAGCTCTGATGGCACTTATAAAAAAAACAATTCCCCCCTCCCTGCTCCGTCTTTCGAAAAATGACAAGCGTCTGCATCTGTCTCTATAAACTCTCTCTCTCTCCTCTTCTTCCTTTCCTCCGACCGACCGACCCCCCACCCCACCACCCCCACACCACCATCTCTCCGAGTCTCCAGTGTCAGACCTGGCTCATTTTCTCTCTTTTCTCCTTTCCTTCTCTTGTTCCCCTCTGGGCCAGGGAGGGACGGGTTGTTTTTCTATCTCAGGGAGCACGGGGTGGAGAGAGAAAGACAGTAAGAGAGAGAGAGAGAGAGAGAGAGAGAGAGAGAGAGAGAGAGAGAGAGAGAGAGAGAGAGAGAGAGAGAGAGAGAGAGAGAGAGAGAGAGAGAGAGAGAGAGAGAGAGAGAGAGAGAGAGAGAGAGAGAGAGAGAGAGAGAGAGAGAGAGAGAGAGCGCGAGGAAACGGGGGGTGTACCTCCGGCCCGCTCCCCCAGCGGGACAGACCGAAGGGGCCTCAATCAGGTCCTCGGGGGCCCGCGGGTGGGGGGGCGGTGCTCTAACTCTTTCCTTTAACCTCTCCACCCCTTAACTATACCCACCCCCCCGCTTCACTCGCTCCAAACTCAGTACACATTTTCCACAGAGGAGAGGGGTGGGGGGGGGAGACGAAGTGAATTTAATACCAGGAAAAGCCTGCCAGTGTCCTTGTCGACATCATCTCCTAGGGAATAAAGGGAAGGAAGGTTTTTTTTATCTTTTTAAATAAGAGATGGCGAGCGGCCCCCTGAGCCCCAGCACAGCAGCACAAACAAACACAGGAGAGAGTATGGATAGGGGGAAGGGATCGAGAGAGAGAGAGAGAGAGAGAGAGAGAGAGAGAGAGAGAGAGAGAGAGAGAAGGGGAAAAAGGGAGACAAAGAGGAAAGAGAAAGGAAGAAAGAGGAGGTGATGCGGAATGCGACCAAGTCCACCCGGAACGGAGGTGGAAAAAAAGGCTGATTAGCGCAAGCAAATGGGGTTACGGCACAAGAAATGAAGAAGAGAGGGATGGAGGGAGGAGTCGAGGAGGAGAGGCAGAGAGGAAGAGCGGAGGGTTTAGCGAGAGCCCTGGGACTCCCCTTCCTGCTGTATCTCACACACGCAGCACTTTGCAGCCACCCAGGACCTCAGTCAGCACCCCTGCAGCACTCCCTCAGGGCCGGTTAGGAGGGGCCCACGTCATCCCCTCGGGCCCCCGGGGGCCTCTCTCTCTTACTCCCTTCACTCTGCTGAGCTCACCAAGATCCAATACGCACATGCACACACTTAGAAATGCACAAACACAACTAACACACATCTGACTTTAGTGATTTTAATACCCTTTTAATATCTTAATGACCAATAAGATAACAATATATGCTATATATTTTTTACTTAGGCTCTTTTGAACACGTTTACTGATAGGAATAGAAGAGAGATGACAGGAAATGATGGAGAGAAGAGGGAACAGGTCTGGGAAATAGCCCTAAATGCACGTCAACAACATTAGCACAAATCCTCAACGCTAGGCTACAGATCCCACAAAGATTAAGTATATTAAAAAAATATATATCAAAAGTTAAAGTCCTCATGAAATCAAAATCGATCTTATTCACTTTGTTAGCACACATTACAGGTCTTAGGGTGAACAATTCATTTGTGCAAGTTAATACACAGAAAAAAATAGGTTTGCCATGGTAATCTTTAATCAAAATCTGAAAAGTAACTTCCGGTCTGGAATGGCATTCCTTTTCCGATGACGGCAGTTTGACGGCTTGGGTTTGAATATCCTTAACCACTCCCCTAACCTTTAGTCTGCTATGAGCGCGAGAGGAGGAGCGCTGAAGTAAAACCCTGCTCTCTATTCAATATTCCGTTTCACTTGGAAATATGACACAGCACTGAACAACTCTGAACAACTTCCGGTTCACTGGGACTTTATTAGCCTGTTGCATAGATGCTGCGTTCTTTTAGTCTTACGGTATGGTCATATTTACTGTTGCACAGCAAAATTTCCTGGGGAATTCCTGTCATTTCAATAGTAATCCGTAAGATCGGGAGTCCTCAAGCTAGTTTTGCTCATGTTCAAATATCTTGCCAGAACAGAAAGCCGTTTGTTTTAAAAGTGACTTCTGTGTGAGCTGTGCTTCATACATTGCTACACTGTTGACAATAGACAATGGACCAGTTTTGCCCGCCATCTTTAAAGTTGGTATGAAAATCTATTTTCTAAACATGTTACTGAGCTTTTTGTGAACAATTCAATTTATTTTATTTTAAAATTCATAATTCTCTCTGGTGTTGTATGCCAGACTTTTCCAATCATTTTCTCTGCTTAAACCCCGCCTCTTTCTTACAACCAACTGCAAACTCAAATTCAGATCTGCCTCCATCCAATCAACTGATGGCCTGAACAATCTCCTAACATTTTTTTCCTTTTTCAATAATCCCTTTAACTTGGATGTACATCACAATATGGAACTGTTGCTACTTTCGTTACATCGTGACTTTAAAATGAACATGAAATTACAATTGACCATTTACATTTTGAATACACTTTCCAGCTTTTATTGTGATCGTTTGTCTTTAACGTTTTAACAAGACCTTTTATTTCTCAAACCCCCTCCGTCCCCTTCTGCCACCATCATATAGAAACCACTTTTCACAAACCAATTAAATCTCAAAGGGTGAAAATCACACCCCCACCCTGCATTTTCCCCTGGCTGAATATCCTGTACCATTCAGAAATACCGTGCTGACTTATACAAGCAAGGATTCATTAATGCATTGCTGTGTTTTTTTTGGGATAATGTCCAGTCAAACCCCCCCCCAAAAAAACGCAGCTTTGTTGATGATGCTGTAATGTTTTCACTTCTAGATACGTCTCCTGGTTTGAAAATGCTCGAGTAGTGAAAAGGGCTTCTGAGGTAACAGGGTGAAAAGCAAAATATAATATTCCGAAAGATGCATGATCTAAAACAGCCCGCTTGGATTTTGCCAGATAGAAATGTTCCTCTCCAGAGAGGAGGTGTAATCAAACTCGTCAAGTCGTGCGATATTACATTCGGAGTGCGGCAAAGTGCCTTTACGTTCAGACAGGAAGCGCCGCTAAGCTTCCAGTCCAGCATACACCTGGACGCCAACCTCTTGAGTCTTATAAAAAAAAACTCTTCTTCCCTCCCTTCCTCCCTCCCTCTGTGCACAGGGCTGCAGGCCATGTGGAATTGATATTAGAGATTGTGATGCAGCAGGTCGTCTCAGAGGGAGCAGGGGGTTGGATGTATTGTGCAGGACGCCACGCTAGCGAAATCATACCTGTCTGAACAGAGGAGTCCCAACCACTGCCGCACTCTGTAGATTCGGCCTCTTCCACTGCTACCGAAAAAGAGAGAGAGAGCGTATTAGAGTGCTTGTGTAGCCAAATCACACATTTTGAGCACACAAACATTTATGGCATTCTTCTCAGAAGCGTGCCACATAAACACCGGCCCATCATGAGTCTATGATGCGTTCGATTTGATTGTTGGATGCACATAAAAGGGTTTTGTTGTGTGTAAGTGCTCATTGTTTGTCTAGTGCTAATTTTGGAGGTGCAAAAACAGGTAACAGGAGGCAGTGAGATGAGAGGAGGAATGTGTGATAAAGGTTTTCCTGGGCATAGTCAAGGAAGGAAGCCCCACTGGCACACAAACAGGAAGCAGCAGTGTTCATGACACAATAAGAACTTGGACCACCCCCCACAGCCTCACCACCATAAACACACACACACATATTACCGGTCTCAACAAAACTCCTTGTGGCCTGGAAGCACTTTGGCATACAGTCTAGAATGGAAACACACACTGTAACTTTTCAACAACAAACAGTCTGTAATTTGCGTAACCCCACCACATTAGACGATAGAGGCATCAGTGCATGAAGGAATATGCCAAATAATTTCTAACAGCACTTTTTCAGCATGAATGGACTATTAAGTGTAGAAGTCTTCACACTCAACAAACGTCCATGAAGATAAGGAACAAAAAGCAGGAAAGATAAACATCCATGATGAGGCTCAAAAGAGGCTAAGACACTAATTAAGTTATCAAACTAACCACATGAAGATGAAGAGCATTAATAACGCCAAAAATGAAACATCTGTCATTACTCTTAACCCTTATGTTATTTCAAACCCTTTCTTTTTTTCTGAGGAACACAAAAGGAGGCATTAGATTGATTGTTTACGCTGCTGTTTTTTATTCTATGGTGGTAAATGGGGACCGGGGGTGGGGGGAGAATGGGGAAGAATGAAAGTCAAAGAAGTTTAGACTAATATGGGGTGAGTAAATGATGACAGACTTTTAATTTCTGAGTGAGCCGTTTCTTTAAATAGAGTTTATGTGAGAAAATAAGCAAAAGTGGGAACAAGAAAGACAGAGAAAGCCAGAAAAAGCAAGAGAGAGAGACTGAATCTGCTCTGTGTAAAGGAAATTGTGGT